>CM043731.1:21481094-22081094 GCA_023968675.1 Taenia pisiformis | reverse complement strand
CACCTAGTGGACGCCTTCAGCCCCTTTCACCATCACCACCCGTTCCTCAAAAGTCCCTTTCTACTTTGAGCAGGAACGGAGGAACGCATTTTGACGCAGGCTGTCCTAAGTTGTCGTAGACACGACCAAGACTCCGTGGATTTGGTCTAGACTGAGTTAATGAAGTTGGACAGTCATGAGCACTTGCCCGGACAGTGAAGTGGGAAGTCTCGCCCGCCCAAGGCAGCACAAAAGACGCGGCTTTGTATCTGGACACTGTCAGCCCGACCGTACTGTCGGGCTTTGAGTGTGAGCGTCGACGCCCACCACCGTCTAGTTGCTTGTGCTTTGCTTAACTCAACAGGCAGATTCTACACAGACAGTCAGTAATGGCGTGATCAGTGGCTTTCCACCAGCCCTGACCAGTTCGAGGAGGTCCTGGCGATAACACTCCGATAGATCCAAGCTTAAATTCCAACCCACTCGTGAATTTGGGATGATTTCACCTCCTAACTAACCCGCGGTGAGAAGTTCATTGTTGGCCATCGAAGGGTGGATGGAGAAAACTCGCTACATGTAAGGGAAAAACACCTCGACCAGATCAGACGCCTTTCTAACAGCTACTCCCTTGGGCATTGACACTCGAAGGGCGCTTTAAAAAGAAGTCCATTGGTCTTTCATTGATACTCAGAAAAACAGCGAGGATGATTATGAAAAGGAGAAATTAAGGACACTGATACAGACAAAGATGCTAATGCAAGCGAGAGAATGGGAGCACAGTTAGTACTCATCGTGAAATGGATATTCCGGATGATTCTCGAGTCTGAAACAGAGGAAATAGAAGAGTAGAGCGCGTGACTGCTTAAGACTTTAAAGAGCGTAATACAATGCGTCCGTATGTAAAGAAAGAGTGTTTCGACACGCAAAAAGGAAGAAAATGACTTACGATGAGAACACGAAGTAGCGCCTATTTGATCCAATCTTGTTCAACTTCTCCATTTCTGCATCAGTCAGCTCAAAGTCAAACACCTTAAAGAAACACAAATAAAATTTATGAGAGCACGGTGTGCCAAAGGAGTAGTGCATCGTTTGTCTGAAACTCACATCAAAATTCGACCTGATGCGCTCTGGAGTGACACTTTTGATGAGCACAACGATTCCTCTTTGAAGCCCATGGCGTAGGAGCACCTGCGCTGGTGTCTTCTTGTGCTTGTGTGCGATTTCAATGACACTGTCCTCCTGCAGAGGTGGCTTACCTGCATCACTACAAAATGCGCATAAAGCTCGTATAAAATTCCAAATGTTAAATGAGTTGACGCTAAAAAAACGCGCAGGCTTACTGTACGAAACCAGGAGAGCCGAGAGGTGAATAACCCTCAACCAGTATACCTTTCGAGTGACAAAATTCAATCAACTTTGTGTTAAGGCAGTGAATGTTAACTTCAACTTGATTCACTGCTGGTGGAATCTTGCATGATGCTAAAATTCGCTCAATTTGTCGTTTGTTAAAATTCGAAACTCCGATTGACTTAACCAATCCGACCGCCACCATTTCCTCCATAGCCTATAGAAAGCGTTGGTAATCATATGCTATATCCACCTTCCACGTATCCTCAAGCTTATGATACTCAAACGTAATTGGGTTTGGACCATTGACATCGAATGGCACACCCTCCTTCAGCTTGAAGGAGACAGGAAAGTGGATTAAGTAAAGATCCAAGTACTCCAAGCCAAAGTTTTTAACCGATTGTTCGCATGCCTTGCGAACATCTTCAGGTGCGTGTTTATCACACCAAAGCTACATTCAGAAAGTCAAATCTTGTAATTTCACGAAGTACCTTTGACGCTAGAAATATGTCTTCGCGCTTAAGGTTGTGTCTCTTCATAGATGACGCGATCGCAGCTCCGACTTCCTTTTCATTTTCGTAAAACATAGCACAGTCAATGTGACGATATCCTGCGCTGATAGCCACTTCAACCGCTTCAAAAACGACTTCCTTGGGGGCCTATAATTAGCATGAAATAGCCTGGGGCAGGTTTTATTACATCAAAAGTTCCAAAACCAAGTTGCGGAATTTTACAACTGCTATTAAGAAGCAGACTTCGACTCATGCTTATATAGAGAGAAATAGGGCGACCCACGAGCTACTCAGTATTCATGTTGGTGTGTAACTTAGGGCATCGCTTTTATACCGTTTATTCATATAAACAAAAGCTATGTTTGTTTTATAGACCCACTTTAGTAGTCAGTTTACGTTTATTGCCTATTGAGATCAAACTAACTTGGCAGCTGCCAAGCTCAAGCAGTTCGTTGATTCTAAACATCGGAGCCGAACCAGTTGCACTTAATAGACGCTTGCCAAATTCGAAAAGGCATACCGTGCGCAAATCAGCATTCCCTTCTGGTGTTGCAGCCCTAATGCATTATCGTTGTTTGCAATTTGTTCTCATAAATGCTTCCGACAATGAAGTAGCTTAATCGAGATTAAGACCCTGAGCTTCGGAGCGTTTCCAATGTATTTCAAAGGAACTTAAATTGGGTAATCTACGAATTTCCTAGATATTTGATACAAAAAAGGAAACTTGTAACATTTCTGAAACGGATTTATCTACCAGCCTAAGGTCTGTTCGCCACAAGTTTATAAATCAAGGTATATGTGGAGGAAACCATGTGCGTATGAAGGCTAGGTATGCACCCAATCACAGCTTACCATCGGACACCCTAAATGTGTGTCAAAGTCATATAAGACTTTTTTGATAAGCCACATACACAATGAGTTAGACGATTATTTTGAGTTACCTGGTGCCTGCATTTTCAAGTAAGGCCCGCGGGTAATAACAACAGTGTCCAACCATTTCGGCCATGTCCATTCCGACACTAGCGAATGTCTCCTAGGAACGGATTACTGAGCTAAATGGCAAGGGATGTTGTGCGACTGAGTTGACTGGCATGAAAAAGTTGTAATCACATCGGCGGTGTTTTGCGCCTTGAAAAACAGACGGCCATCAAAAAACGAACTGCAACCCTGGGAATGTGACTTGGAAAAGTAAGAGTCCTGCTACATTTTAGCGAGCTTAATGGATTTAAAATTTAAAGCCACAGTCACAAATAATAGCCAATTGCCTGTAGCATCTGGAAGTTTGCTTCTCTTAAAAAGAATTTACGTATTCTATTAGGATTTTATTTAACTCTTATCCTAATATTCAAAACCCCTCCCAGTGAAGACAGCCTTCAATCTTGACGGGCTTTAATTGAATCTGCTCTTTTTTCTTCGAACAGAGGTCGGCTCGATGACCAAGGCAGTCACACACGTGTTGAACACTTCGTCAGACGGTCCTCGCTTCTCGATTCGCTTTTGCCCACTCATACATCTACTCTGACCTTCCGTTCTGCAAATTTGCTGTCTGAAACTTTAATAGGAGTCGGGGAAATGGTGCCTAGGGATTGCCCAAAATGTGTGATGTGCTGACCCAACTCGTAACACCTAGACAGCATCAAGTAACCAACTGCATAGCAGAAGTGCCACGCCGTGAAGTAGAAGCACGCAGGACCACTGGCAAACGATGTGCCAGTGACACTATCATGTCACAATCAAAGCCGTAGCAGTGCCAATGAGCATTCTGATCCACCTGAGGGACGATTAGAGAGCTGCTGGGTAAGCAAATGAGAACGTTTCCTCCACAATAGTCGTCGGAAACCACTTCGGCGGTTGCCAACGATTGCTCAGGTCAACCAAAAACGTGGAGACAATCAGCCAATGGGCATTAGGTAAAGTAAACCCTTTACCCAGGTCGAATTAGTTGTTTTAGGCTTTCTCAACAAGTCAGAATGGACCTCAAACCCTTCCTATGGACTTTAAATTGGAATGCATACAAATGGGAATAGTAGGAGGGTGGAGTGAAGTTAGTCTGCATATTGCCAGCCAATGCCAATGGGATACTGCAGTTTGGCAGTCACTTTTCAACACGTGCGAGTCGTGATGAGAGGATTCCTACTTAAACGATGAAGGATTTGCCAAAACCACACGCCTGCCTTGTGTGAACCGCAGATTTAACGGTTCACTCAAGCAATTTCAATTTCTTCAAAGTATGTCACCCACTTCTGGATTCACCTTGCACACGGAAGGGATCAGTTTTACTGATGTCAACCCAAATCGCCTGAGGAACTGGTTAAGTCTTCGGCTCCTTGGGCTCGCTAGCCATTGCCACGGCCAAAAGTTCACTGGAAAAACTGGCCGGAAAGAGGGCAACGAGGAACAAGAGAACGAGCTGGAGGAGGTGGACAAGTGAGTAGGACGAACGCTTCCCTCCACACAGATTCTGCTAGCCATTCGACGGCGTACCATCGACTGGCCATCCTGACGCCATCGACGAATGCAGACGTGGACAGTGTGCACTGACAGGAGACAAAGGAGCGAGTGCCGACGTCGTCCATCATGTCGTCGCCAACGCGAGCCCCAATCTCAGCTAATGAAGTGAGCCACGGATTGTGCAACTCAACGTAAACTGTTGGTGGTGTTTACGAGGCTCGGGAGAAGCTGGCCAGTGGGTGAGAGTGGAGAAGGTGATGGTGGGCCGACCACCAAGCGGGACGCAGACGTAAACAGTGGAGACGACTGTTCGCGCAGTGGCAGACTGGCGTGGAGAGGCCAGTGAGGCAGTGTGGGCTTGTGAAGTGCGTGAAGTGTGGTGGGAGGAGGCGGATGCTCTGTGTGGCAGACCAGAGCTATCACGGTGGCGTCGGTGGTGCTCGCACGAATGGCACGTAAGTGGTTCGGTCTGCTGAATGCGTGCGTGGAGTGCAAGGCGTGCCGAGCCGCGATGTAGGCACGGCTGCGAGGTGAAGGGAGTGTCGTGAATCCTGTCACGTGTGCAGAGTTGGGCGAGTAACGTGGCCATTGTGGTGGTGGTGGTGGTGGAGGATGTGGCAGAGGTGGTGCGAACTGGCTTTGGGGTGGCTGAAATCGGCGCGTCAGTTTGCATTTGGGGTATGGGAGAACTTGGAGGTTGAGGATTGGGCTGGCCGTGGCTGCCGTGGTTAGCGTCGCTTGCAGTAGATTCAATGGCTTCCTGCATCACTTTTGCCTGCTGGTTCCCCCTTTGTCATCTGGTGGACGAAACGCCTTCGGCCTTCTTGTGCAAGGAGTCGCTTAGCTTCCAAAGCTTCCGCTAGCCAACATGGAATCTGCTTTCGTCTAAGACCTTCGAGATTTCCAGAACAGGTGCAATGCATGCCATTGGTAGGGTGAGGCGTAGCTGGATTGAAGAACTCGCTCTCGGGTTAGGCTGCCCGACGCTCTAAATGTGGGCAGCGAAATGGTGGATGGTACCACCCTGTGTGCCGGGCTTCAGACCGTGCATTAGTCAAAAAGGCGGCGTTTGGAAGAAGGCGTGAGGCAATTTACCCATCCCACCTGCCTCAGGTTACACAGAGGGATCTTGTGAGCAGCTCTATACGAGAAAGAGGAAGGTCGACAGTGCTGGGAGAACAGGAACCGGAGCAGTGTTACAACATGCAGCGTGCTGAACATCCCAAGCGGACGAAAGGGCAGCTCAGGCAGCTAAGCCGAACATCCACCCTCGTATAGGAAGGTTGACCAGCAGTCGCGAACAAACAAAGCATTACACAGCCTCCCTCTCCTCTCGGGCGTCGTCGCCTTGTCGTCGTCAGCAGTCTGTAGGCGGGAATCGCAGCTTCTTTGTTTCCTCCTTTACTTCGATGAACATGTGCACTGTTTCGGGTTCTTGATGTCAAGAAGCCGTCTTTGACTGCGGCTTCCTTCGACTGTCATCAGTGCCCTGGTAGTTCCCACACTTCCTATCCTCTCCACAGCTGTTTATGTTTTCAGTGTCGATTGGGCTGATAAAAAGTTGTTGCTAGTGATGTGAGGCGGACAATTGCCGTCGCTTTCTTCCCTTCTGTCTGTCTACTGCTATGGCCAACCTCCGTCCCTAAGATAAGCTGCTCCCAGGGAGGTCTGCCTTCGGGCAGTTCCAAGTTCTGCCTCGTTGCTTTTCTCTTGTCATTTGGAAAGGCAACCTTCCAAATGCCACCAAATGAAGCCGATACGAGCAAAATCAGAAATAAACTAAAAATACTTTAATGCGTGTTAGCCTTCTTCCCAGCTGAAGACAATCAACAGGGAAGTGCGGCGACATTCCATTCAAGCGCAGAAGGCAAGCGAGCGATCGGATAAACTCCTCTCTCAGGCAATTCTGTCTTAGCTTTTAGAGCAGCTGTTGGGAAGACAGTGCTCCGATTTACCTCTAAAGTCTACTTTCATCAGCTTGGATGGCATAGAACCTGGTGTAACCATAAGCGAGAAATCACGCGCATCATGGGCCCGCAACGCAACGCGTACTGTTTCAAATCGCTGTCCTTTTAAATTTAGTTGCCTTAGTAAAGCTTTCCATTACAATCCGCATCTTTTTATTGAGCTTTACATCTTAAACGCGGGGCACAAGATAGCTGCTGCAACTGTCACCATGGCAAACGGAGCCAGTCTTCTTCACATCTTCTCCCTATCATGTCTTATCTTGATTTTTCGCTCATTCCTAGCATAATGAGAGCGCGAAGTGTTGCACAGTCAAGCCTTGTGCTTGTATAAGGGTATAAATGAAATGGAGAAGGATTTTCATGCAGCAGTGTGTTTTTTTTAATCAAGTGTCCCATGAGTGAGTACTCTACTGATCTTTAATCAGTAGTATAGCTTTATATTCAAATTGTTATTCTCTGCCACGTCAACAATTGTGTCCGCCTTGCTATGCAAACACGCGCGTGCACGCAAATCAAGCGCAGCTTTGTGTGGTGGGCTTTGTCCTTTACTAGATGTAGCAACAGAAACAAATGAATCATTCTTACCTATGCTTGGCAGGTCGGTGTGCTACCACATCTTCGTCATTGTGCTTCCAGGCCACTGAATTTACCTCGATGTCGTTGTTCGGTCGTTCAACATGCCAACGGATTTAACGAACATTCCTAGCACACACAGGAACGGCATTTCTTGCCACGACTTCTGCCTTTTTAAAAGTGAATTTCACCGCGTCCCACATGTGAAATCTTACGCTTCATTTTAGCAATGGAAGGGGAAGAGAAGAAAAAAAAGAGAGACATGTGGCTCGGGTTCTAAAATTAAAAGCTTTTTTTTTTATTGTCACACAAAAACAACTTTGCGTGACGATTTTGATCCACTCGCAAATCTGAACCGCAATAAATCCTCTCATGCGGTGGATGGATGTGGTGCAAGCCTGTGATCTCAACCAAGTTTATGTCTTTCACGAACATTGTTTATGCAATTCTGCGGATGACACATTTGACTGTTTTGACAGGTTCAAAAAAACGAGAAGAGGAGCAAATAGAGTGTAACTATGGGAGACAAGCAGCGGTCTTATCAGACAAACACCAGTTCGACGAAAGGAGACTACAAACTTGCAGAAAGGAGAGGGAGGAAGAGAGTTAATCTTTCCTTCGTGTCATCTCGGGCCTCGGTCGCGAGTGCGGGTCCTGTCAGGGCTGCATCGGCACAACCAAGGAGAGAACGTCATTCAAACTTTTGGTTTATCCTTCCATCCCTCTGGCCACGAAAATGATGTCAACAGAAGTTGAGGTATTTGCTGGTCTCACTTCTGTGGCTGCGATCACCAACCGGCCGCCGGTGCAGCACTGCATGAGTGGCTCCTCGAGCGCCGTGCCAGGACGGTACACAATGCGTCGATTAGACAATGTGGACCGACAGTAAACACAGCGTTTGACGCTGACACTGTGCTAGCCCATTTCTTTGCTATATTCGGACGTGAAGGAGAGGAGAATGAAGACCAAATCAGGTGAGGAAGACTTAGTCTCCTCCTTCGATTTCGTAGTCGATTAGCTATCCATCAGTCCCGGTGAGGAATCCAAATGAACCCTCACCTTGCAGGTAGAGGGCAAATTGTGTGCAAGGAAACAAATTTGGAAGGTGTGGAGTGTAGTGAGACAACACAAGGAGGGCCGCGATGGACTTGGAGGATGACTGTAAAGCGGAGAAGGCTGTGCCGAATCCATGCAATGCGCCGACCCAAGCCAGTGTTTGACACCTTGTCCTACTTAATTTCGGTTGGCCCAGTCATCCACCAACACCTTTCCTGCTGGCCAATGTGCGAAACCCGGTCGAGTGGACGCACTTGCACCTGGCATACGCTGCTTCTCAAGGCTATTTGGCTCAACACCCCTGCAAATTGTGCTTGACTTGACAACTAACACCTGATGGTAGTTATAGGTGTCTTTCCGTTGTACTATTGCTTATATTCCAGCGATAAATTACGATACCCTTCTTTGTGTTCCATTGCATGGCGAGTGAGGAATGGTATTGTGAGAGATCGGCTGACAAGATCGATAGATCGCATTCCCTCTTCACGACAGTGGCAACTCGTAAACAAAAAACCGCATCACACGACAAACATGCCTATTCTTAAGACATTTGGTCTTACCACGAAACAATAAGACAGAAAAGTGGTGGAAGAAAGGCATAAAGGGATGGGGGCATGGATGCATAAGAGAACGGAAAAAGGATGCACAAATGGGTGCAAGGATGAAGAGATGCATAAAACGATAATTGAAGGAAAACAATAGGTGATTGCGGATGCGTAGTGAGATGGATGGATGGATGGATGGATGGATGGATGGATGGATGGATGGATGGATGGATGGATGGATGGATGGATGGATGGATGGATGGATGGGAAATGGATGATGGATGATGGATGGATGGATGGATGGATGGATGGATGGATGGATGGATGGATGGAATGGATGGATGGATGGATGGATGGATGGATGGATTGGATGGATGGATGGATGGATGGATGGATGGATGGATGGATGGTGGATGGATGGATGGATGGATGGAGGGAATGGATGGATGGTGGATGGATGGATGATGAGGATGAGGATGGATGTGAGGGATGGATGGATGGATTGGATGGATGGATGGATGGATGGATTGGAAGATGGATGGAAGGGAATGGATGGAATGGGATGGATGGATGATGGATGGGATGGATGGAGGGATGGATGGATGGATGGATGAGATGGATGGATGGATGGAGGGATGATGGATGGATGATGGATGGATGGAGGAGGGAGGATGGATGAGGGATGGATAGGGATGGGATGAGATGGATGGATGGATGGATGGATGGATGGGAGGATGGATGGATGGATGGATGGATGGATGGATGGATGGATGGATGGATGGATGGATGGATGGATGGATGGATGGATGGATGGATGGATGGATGGATGGATGGATGGATGGATGGATGGATGGATGGATGGATGGATGGATGGATGGATGGATGGATGGATGGATGGATGGATGGATGGATGGATGGATGGATGGATGGATGGATGGATGGATGGATGGATGGATGGATGGATGGATGGATGGATGGATGGATGGATGGATGGATGGATGGATGGATGGATGGATGGATGGATGGATGGATGGATGGATGGATGGATGGATGGATGGATGGATGGATGGATGGATGGATGGATGGATGGATGGATGGATGGATGGATGGATGGATGGATGGTGGATGTATGGCGGTGCCTCAATTCTGCCTTAAAACATGCTTCTCTTCTCCTCTCCTTGCATGCCACAGCGTCTCCTACTACCCCATTCCTCGCCTCACCCATCACCACAAACATTTTGCTAAAATTTCAACCCAAATTTGAGTCCAAACTCCTCTACTTTCGTGATATGCACGGATTAACGCAGTTACGTTAATGCACATCAGGTCACGACCCCAGAGGCAGCATTTCGCCACCTGCCACAGCATGTCGATGTCAAACTAGCCGCGCCTTCCCCCACTCTGCTGGAGGTACAGCTGCCCCGAAACCTGCGACCACTCCTCGTCCTTAAAGTGCCCTCCTCGGCTGACGATTTCCATTAGTGACCCCAGAAACGGCGCTTTACGCACCTAAGACCTCCTAGAGCCACAAAAACTTCCCAAATGTAAAGTTGGTTTTCAACCCTCCGCACCGATACAAACATGGGCTACTGCAGGAGAGGGTTTGATTCGACCTGGCCACGGGGAAATACGATGGCAGTACAGCAGGAGCTCGAGACACACTGAGTGCGGACCCGTCCACCCCACCCGTGTTTGTTGCTGCTCGGTCTGGGGCTTAGCAAAGGCGAACTAAACGAAGATTAAGTGCCCTAGATTGCGCCGTTCAGGCGTGAGTAGACGGATATTTGCAAACTCTAGAACAAAGACGTGGCGGACTGATTAGTCACACCCGGACAAAGGCTGTGGAAAGGTGCTGGCTACCACCAGTCCATTTTCGCCACAGCTCCTCAATACCCTTCACTCCTCCTTCCACAAAGCTTCGTCCGCGATTCACGAGTAAATCACCAACTGATTCTAACACCAGTCCATCCCACAGCACCAAATCTGCCTCACCAAAATCAGCAGAAACACAAAGTAGAATATGTTCCAGTATTCGATTTGTCAATTGTCGGTGGTTAGCAAGGCAACGATAGACGACACAAAGGAGGCTGGCAAGCGCTAACGCAATCACGAACGCCAAAGTAGAAATAGGCGACGGCAAAACAACTAGTGCTCATCGCGGAACGGATACTCCGGGTGGTTTTCAAAACTGAAAAAAACGACACAGACAGGGAAGAGATCAGCACGCAGCTAACAAATCAAACACTGTCGAGGTAGTGAAACGTTTTTCGAGTTTGATGGGCAAGTATTTTGGTAGGCATGAAACGCCCTCATGATGCACAAACAGAGACAAGCAAAACTTACGCTGGGATCGCAAACAGACGCCTGTTCGAACCGGCCTTGTTGAGATTCTCCATTTCCGCATCAGTCAGCTTAAAATCGAACACCTTAACAAACACAAACAGAAGGTAATAAGAGCGCTGTAAATGGTGAAAGGAAGCTAAATAAATGATTTGGTGGGCCATTTCCCGCCTGAGACTTACATCGAAATTCGACTTGATGCGCTCCGGATTGACGCTTTTGGTAAGAACAATGAGACCTCGTTGGAGGCCATGACGCAGGAGCACCTGCCCGGGTGTCTTCTTGTGTTTATGTGCTATCTCCACAACAGTTTCGTTTTCCAAAATCGATTTCTCCTTACTTCTACAAGAAACAGTGTGAATGATTTAAGTGACGTCCTAATTTAGAAATCACTTGGCGTGGCTAATAAGCACAGACTTACTTCATAAACCCAGGAGAGCCGAAAGGCGCATAGTCCTCAACGTGAATGTTTTTAGAGTGGCAGAAATCAATCAACTTCGTGTTAAGCCAGTTGATATTAACCTCAACCTGATTCACTGCCGGTGGAATCGTACCCGATTCCAAAATGCGTTCTAACTGTTGTATGTTGAAGTTGGACACTCCAATCGATTTGACGAGTCCTACTGAAACAAGTTCCTCCATGGCCTGAAATTTACATAGGCATTCCTTTCGCAAACCTACCTTCCACGTATCTTCAAGTTTATGATGCTCATATACGATGCAATCTGGATCATGAATGTTGAAAGCATGACCCTCCTTGTGCTGGAACGACACAGGCCAGTGAATTAGATAGAGATCCAAATACTGGACGCCCAAATCCTTGATCGAGCGTTCACATGTTTTACGAACATCTTCGGGCGCATGTTTGTCGCACCAAAGCTACATTCAACCAGTTCAAGCCTCATAAATCTCAACGGATACCTTCGAGGTTACAAAGATGTCTTCACGCCTCAGGTTATGCTTCTTCATAGATGCCGCTATCGCAGCACCGACTTCTGGTTCGTTACGATAGAACATGGCACAGTCAATGTGTCGAAATCCAGTGTCCATAGCCACTTCCACAGCTCTAGTCACAACATCTTTCGGCGACTATAATAGACAATGAAATCGACTTAAATGGGTCTTATTACATCGAATGTTCCGAAGGCAAGTTGCGGAATCTTATGGCCGCTGTTTAGAGTAATGGTTGGAACGACAGCCATTGTGCCAGGAACGCGAAGACCACTGCAATGAGAGCTGTTCAGGGTAGCAAGAGCAGTTAGGTCGATGTTTAAATCCTATTTAAGCATACAAACAAACACCACTTTATATTTAGGACATACTAAGCAATATTTTTGTAAAATTAGGCAACGGTAACAATCCTAATTTTATTTATGCCAGTGGTTGCCTTGTAGTGGTCATTTTGATTCAATTGTGAGAGCTTCTAGGTTTTTGAAGAACATCCCATTACTCTGATACATTACTTGCTTTTACTTAAATTAATTATTTCAAGAACCCTTTTTACAATGTTTTCACATCCTACTTTATAACTGTTTTTCCATAAACGTTGCTTTTTTGGTGGAGTTGACTTAAGAATTCTTTCCTTTATTATTCCCCCCCCCCTTTTGCACAAACATAAACGTAGTGTAGCCTTGCAGCTAGCTGCGTGGGCTGGTCTGTTGGCCATGCCAGCAGTTCCCTTACTTTCCGTTTAGAATACACGTATTCTGACCTACGCCTGGCCTACTCTCCTTCTTTTAGGGGCGCTCGGGGCGCTACATGGAGTGTTTTAAAACAAATCCAAATCAGGCAAATCGCTTTCATATGGGATCGTAGAAACTGCGCAGTGGCTACACTTACAATCTGGCCTTACTGTGCATTTAAACTGTTGTGGGAAATACAACTTGTTTGGCAGAACTTATCCACACGAAGATCAGGTTTCTGCATCCCGTTGCGGCGAAACTTGGGATAAGCTGATCCCATACTAGTAAGTAAAGCTCATTTTAATTGCTGAAATTTGACTTGCGCAAGACTACAATGCACAACTTCTTCATCAGAATTGCAATGCTTGTTTGTTTGGGCTGCGGATTGGCCCCTCGACGACTGAGGCGCTCGTTTCGACCTGACTGTGTAGGCTGGCCTTGGGTCATGCCAGCAGCTATATTTACTCCCTCTCTGTCGTAAATACATTTATGTGCTTGTACTACGCTCTGTATTTAACCTTCTTTCGGCTTCAAGTGATACTCAGGCCATTACAGTGGTGGAAGCGGAAAGCGGACCAGACTTTGTACGGTTTCTGTCTTCATTTGTACCAGCGCGAAAGAAGTGTCTGTGCTGCAGGTAGGAGACTCTCCGACATCCTACAGCAAATTGATCAAAGTCGGTGTTCATCTTTGACACCCGTCCCACTCCTCGTTCCTACAGGACTATCTTTAGTGTCGACCGGTAAACTGACGTCTCCCAAGGGATGCCTTGGTGATCGGCAGAACCTCTTACTCCGAAGGTAGTTTTCAAGCCGGACGAACCTCTAAGTTGAATCTCACTGTCATGAGGGATCACCGACATGGTGTTAAGCATCGCCTCATTTGCATCGGATTTCGGTGCTTCTGGCAGCACTGATTGAGTTGTGACGGCTGGCGTGAGAGGGGAGACGTTTTGTTTGTTTAAACTGCTGGTTGGCCTTTGAGAACTCGCGTTGCCATTTTGACCTCCCAGCCATGCCAACGGCCGCCTTCCTTTCTCTCTTGAATACATGCTTTTGTTCGGAGCCTTGGAATGCTCAGATCGCTACAACAATCTTCTTAATAGATTGCGCGCTTAATTATTTCACCTCCATTCTCTGCACGCATTCTGAAAACAGAATTAAGTGGCTGCTGGCAATAGCTCGGTAGCCAGTCCACTCGGCTAGGGTGACACGGTCGCCCAATTTATCGAAACCGAAACCGACAGTCAAACAAACAAAGCTCTCAACGCTTCTCTTACTCTTCAAAGGTATAACATTCGCCAACGAGATTCCGATTCGCTTAAAGTTCTCACAGATGTTTTTCAGAATGCCGATGCTGCGCAGTTTGTTGTAATACAACTGTACGCCGTGAGGCGGTGGGATTGGTGTGAACGGAAGTTCAGCACGCCTAAAGGACTGCGCTAGATCTCAATTTTCGACTATGGTCAAAGGTTTGAAGAGGATGTGCTGCGAGATTGAAAAAGATTTGCTTGGCTTCAGTGGTATAGTAGAGGAGGTAAGACAGGTAGCGAAATCAAATGGAACGCCATGCACTGTCGAAACAGGACCTTTTAAAAGTCGTAAAGCAAACTGCCATCGAAAAATCTTTTTGCACAGGACACAACGGTGAAGAGTGCATTGTTCCTCGTCAAGCCGTAGACCAAATAAGATCACCCAGAGCAATCAATTCCCTTTGCTTTGTCTACCTTCACAAGGACAGTAACATTAAGGTGGCGAAATCGTGATTTTAAGGCCAGCATAACAGGAAACGCAAACAAAAAGTTGTGAAATGGAATTGGCTAGCATGTATAAGAGGCTGAGGGGATGAATGTTCACCTTTTTGGCCGTGCTACCGCGATAATAAAGGCATAGCCTTCAACAACTAGTCTTCTCTGGTCGATCTGCGTATGGCAGTCTACATAACGTGGTTAGAGTTGCTTAAAAGCCCAAGAGTAATTGGTTTTTAGCAAACACAAGCCACCGTCTTTTTTGCACGCAAAAACATGGGAATTTACTTCCTTTTTTAACCGACTACAGGCTAGTCTACTGAGTTTTATTTAAGTAGAATCGTTGCTGACTGCATGCCACTTGCAAGGACGTAAGAAGTGACCACAATAACGCTAATGCTGACACGTCTAGCCACATTTAGAGCTAATAATAACTGCAGCGCCAAGTTCCGGGTGATCTCTCAGCCATTGACTTGTACCGTTAATGAAGGTGAAGGGGTTACATATTAGCTCAACCAATCAGCATTTCCCTGCTTGGAAGGGCCTCGACTACGCTCGCTCGAATAAGGAACGCATTCATTTTGGAAAAAATTCTACAATACGCACCTTATTAAGGCAGCGAATGGACTGATAGATGGACAATTGGGAAGCTAATTGCGGCTCTAAATGCTCAAATGCGACTACATGCTTGAATAGCACAACCAATAACTCGTGTTGGCTATTGTTGCTATCAGCCACTGATGACGTGAGCCCAAGGATGTCCACAATCCGAGTACAGCACCCACCCTTACCTGGTGGCTGGACCACTGCCCCTGAAACGACAGGTTCACCGCAGGCATCTGGTATGAGCTCTCCTGCTTACCAGCGTGCATGACCCGAAAGAGAAGTCCATATTTTCGGCTTATTTGTGGCTTAAAATGAACAATGCATGCATTCATCGATCGCACTATTACTACACTTAAAATGATGAGACAATGTGTTGTGTTTATGTTTGTTTGGACTGTTGGTTGGTCGGGCACATTAGTGGTAGCCACCTTGGCTAGCTGCTTGGGCTGGCCTGCCGGCTATGCCAGCAGTTTCCTTTCCTTTTCTGACCTACACGCAGCCTTCATTCCTTCCTCTAGGGATGCTCAGGGTGCTACAGTAGTGCCAGCGGAAAGCGGACCCGAATTTGTGCACTTTCTACCTAGATTTGTAGTACAAGCGGCACGTCACAACGGTGCTAAAGAAGTGCCTTTGCTGAAGGACTAAGAAGTGCATTTATCAGCGATACTATCCTACTCCCGTGCTCGACAGGAAAGCTATTAACAACTGAAGTGATCCTAGCCATGGACTATTTGGAAAGGCTGCCGGTAAACTAACCTCGCGAAGGATGCAGTGATAGTCGTCTGAACCTCCTACTCCGAAGTTAGTTGGCAAGCCGAGCGAACCTGCAGGTGGAGTCGCACTGCCATAAGGAACCATTGACGTGGTGTCCAACCTCGCCTCATTTGCGTCGGACGTCGGCGCATGGCACGGTTAGCTCGTGAGTGCTTCTCGCAGTGCTGATTACATTGTGAGGGCTAAGGCTGGAGGTGGATGAAGGGACGCGTCAGGGCCAATGCTGAGAAGAAGAAAGGGGCTATGTAGTGTTGTGCTTGCCTAGACTGTTGATGGGTCCAACACATTGGTGGGGGCCATGATAAACCAATCGCGTGGGCTGGCCTCAGGGCCATGCCGGCAGTTTCCTTCCCTTTTCTGATCTACGCTTGGCCTTCTCTCCGTCTTCTAGGGATGCTCGGGACGTTACACAAGCACTCAGCAATTCTTCGAAACAAACTAGGACCGTAAATGAATAAAAACACCCCAGAGGTAACGGTTCGCTCACCAAAAACAAAGAGATTCCACTGAGCATAGGAAATCGAAATTGTCACGTTTATTTATACATGCAATCGCAAGAAAATCACAACATAAACGGCGAAATAGTGAGTAGAAGCAAGGGAATCGCTTAAAGCAGTGTAGACGGATGAATGCCTTAGGTGATTCAGAAATAGGTGGAGAAATGAACAGGATGGTCAAGATGAAAAATGCAAAACGGAAACAGAATACGTGGACAGGCATATAGAGAATGGAGAGGTAAAAGCATTAGAAGCATCGATGAAGGGATAAAAGCATGGCTGCATGTACCGGTATGGCATAGAGACGCGTGGATGAATTTGAGGAAGCAGGCCTGGAAAGCGAAATGATTGGATGGTAAGGCTTAAGAATCAATGCATGAATGGAGGCAGGGATAGATGAATAAAGGAATGAATAGATGGATGGATGGATGGATGGATGGATGGATGGATGGATGGATGGATGGATGGATGGATGGATGGATGGATGGATGGATGGATGGATGGATGGATGGATGGATGGATGGATGGATGGATGGATGGATGGATGGATGGATGGATGGATGGATGGATGGATGGATGGATGGATGGATGGATGGATGGATGGATGGATGGATGGATGGATGGATGGATGGATGGATGGATGGATGGATGGATGGATGGATGGATGGATGGATGGATGGATGGATGGATGGATGGATGGATGGATGGGATGGATGGATGGATGGATGGATGGATGGATGGATGGATGGATGGATGGATGGATGGATGGATGGATGGATGGATGGATGGATGGATGGATGGATGGATGGATGGATGGATGGATGGATGGATGGATGGATGGATGGATGGATGGATGGATGGATGGATGGATGGATGGATGGATGGATTGCGCCACTCTCCCCCTTCACTTCCTTTCGATGACTCTCTAAGGGCTCACCTTTCACAAAACCTTCTCCACTTTTCCTCCTCCGTCACGCCTAACATTCGAGACGTGTTGGATTGCTTTTACGCTTGTCGGATTTGTGGCACTTCCCCTCGGCATCGTTCCTGTTCTAGTGTTCAACACTAACCAGCGCCTCGACTTCCATTCACTCTGACAGCTCACCTGTTTACCTCGCATTTGTCGACCGTGGCGAGGAGAGCCTTTCGTGCCCCGCAATCGGATGTTGGCACAGCGCTATGGTTGGCAGAACAAGACAAACATAAAATCCACATCCTCACGCGCCAATTCATCATCCCCGAACCGTGCCAAACGACAAGCGTCAATCAAGCGCCTAGACAGTGCATCCTTTGATTGAGACTCGCGGTGCTCCAAATTGACGTCTTTGGCAGGGGCTCACTGCCTCTGGAGTGTGTGGCGCTGCGGCACGTTTACTAGCCTGTCGACAACGACCTCCTCCCCTGGCAGCCATCACGTCGGCCTACGCGGTGCTGCAATAAATTATTGCCTGTTCAGGCGTTGACTGTGCTGCGATCTCGGAGGTTGGCACTGTTTATGTCAGCCCAGACGTTTGTTGATGCGAGGCTGTGTATGGCGTTTGTTTAGACATTTTTGTTCCACCCTAAATGCTGCGAAATTGCGCGACACGAAACAAATCGCCTGTGTTGCATTACAAGACGTTGATAGGCGGTGAAGCGTAGAAGGAACACTGAAAGTGAAGTGAGTTGGAACAACAAGATGAAAACAAGCTGACGACCCGGTAGATAGTGCCGAGGGGCCGATCACCGGTCTCCAATGGGGGAGCGCACCGCGTCGGAGCTCAAAGCAATGACTTCGGTTCCATGACCTCTGGGAATTGCTCATCTACCAAATGCAAGGCAATTTAATCGCATGGCAGCTCTCGTAAAAGTGTTAAAACTAGAACTGGGAGGCTCTTGCCTACCTAATTCAGCATCACAATCCGTACGGCGCATTTACTGACACCAGCGCTTAGTCCTTGAAGTCTCCTTTACTGCCGCATTCCTGCTTAGTCGTATTGAGGCGATTCGAATTCTGCACCGGTCAGGGAGGCGGGATCGCCATCGCCTGCATTGTCCATGCATTCTTGTTCGGTGAAGCCGAATGACGACAAACTAGCGTATCAAACTTGCCGTGCTAGGGGTTCTACCCTCTTTCCAACACCTGAAGGCCCTTCGCTAGTTCTGCGCAGACTGCCATCACTCCTCCTTCCCGCTTTCCGCCCTGCTTGCCTAAGACAAACCACCCTAACGCCTCGCGCCGCATTTCTGCTTGCCCAGTACGCGCATGTGTTTGCGGCACGCAGCCCATCGTCGACCTCATCGGCTCCTGCCGGTCAACGCGCCAGGATCACCAACAATCAGCACATGCCACTTTCTGTGCCTTGGTGGCCACAGACAACCAAATGTAGTCGCACAAACCTTCCCCTTCTGTCATTACCTGAGTTGCGGTGATTAGGCACGACGTCGTCTCTTGCTTTGGCCCGTCTTGAGAGGAAAGAACGCCCTCGCTAGTGATTGGCTGGTTGATGGGATTGGTGGATCTGACTGCTGATCGTTTGGACTTCTCAAGGTGAACAACTCATTGGCAACAATAAAATCCAAATCGCGCTACGGTCCTGCACACTCACAAATAAACGCCCCACCAAATGCGTTCTTTGGCTTGCACAGTCGCAAGCAACAGCCGTTCCCTACCTACTGGTTGACCTACACTCATCACTAAGAGCTTTTCCTTCATTCCTTACTGCAAATAATCGCCGCTGTATAGGCATCGGAAGCTTCGCAAACTAATTCAAACAGAATCAGCCGGCACTGCTCTATCAAATCACCGGCGAAACGGGAACCAATGCCCACCTGTCTGTGCTCATTTCGATTCCGATGAAAGCAATTTGGCACTCGCTATCGCATCCATTTCGACGCTCGAAGTCCCCTTTTTCACTAACCATTCTTCCCTGGGCGGCATTTCCCAGTAGGGACAAGAGTGGGTGAATATATTTGACCCCCTGGAGTCATAAATTAGCCCACACGAAATACCGCCTTTCGACGCGTCACAACAGTGCGATGAATGCCGAAGTGAAGGGCATTTGACTTAGTGTGGAACGCGGAACCAGAAGGGTCGACATTGTAGGGAAAACCAATCCTCTTGGGAGGCCCAGGCAGTCGATCGCATGATAGTCCACCCCACCGGCGCTTGTGACATTTCACGCATTCCACGCCAGCGATCCGCATAAACCAACCGATGAGGAACTCACCGCCATCACATCCTCCCAAATCCCTTCTTCAAGCATCCTACCACGCCCTAAAACAAAAGCCTGACAATTCGTTTGGTCATACCCGGACCCGCCAGCTACTGATCGCCTTCCCACACCTCCACCGCCAAGTCTGAACCCACCTTGGAATATCTCCCCATACTTCAGGACGGAGATCAGGCGGAGCGTTTAGCCACACCTAGGTGAAGTCGCTTGCTACTACTTGACCGTTTACGTCTAATATTGGGCTTTCCACTGTACCAAATCCACTCAAGTCACTCCACATCACATAAAATCTGAAAAAAACGGTACCACGTCCTAGTATTCCACTTCTTGCTTGTTGATGTTTAAGAAGGCAACAAAAGGCAGGGAAATGAGAAACTAGCAAGGTTTTGACACGATCCTGAACGCCAGTGTATGGGGGGGGAGACAGCAGTATGCGAACTAGTACTCGTCGTGGAACGGATATTCTGGATGCTTAACGACACTAAAAGAAGGAAAGGAAATCAATCTGTCAAAAGCATCGCGAGACCAACCCCATGTCACAACAGTGACGAGTAAGCAGAGCATTATAGCCGCACACTTCATGGCAACATTTTGGTAGGCAGAATGGAGAAGCAAACTTACCCAGGCCATTGGATAAGGCGCCCGTCCGGAACGATTCCGTTGAGTTTCGCCATTTCCGCATTAGTCAGCTCAAAATCAAACACCTTAAAAGCGCATATAAATTTCATGCTACTTCTGTGCGAATCAGCAATCAAACGGTTAAACGGGACTCCTTTCAGTTGCAACTTACATCAAAATCTGACTTGATGAGTTCCGGAGTGACACCACCCACAAGGACAATGATGCCTCTTTGCAGTCCATGGCGGAGTAGCACTTGTGCAGGTGTTTTCTTGTGTTTGTTTGCAATTTCAACAACTTTCTCATCCTCCATCAGACACTTTACCTTGCCGCTACAATGAACGCAAATAGCGGCTTAGTTCAGTTTCAAATGGGCAAATGAATCGACCTCGTTAACATACGTGATCCTGTAGACGTAAGCAGGGGAGCCGAGAGGTGCATAAGCCTCAACCAAAATGCTCTTAGAATGGCAAAACTCAATCAGCTTCGTGTTCGGACAGTGAATATTGACTTCAACCTGATTTACTGCTGGCGGAATCTTGCACGACGCCAAAATGCGCTCCAATTGCCTTTTGTTAAAATTAGACACACCAATTGATTTGACAAGTCCAGCTGATACCAACTCCTCCATGGCCTATAAATTGCATTGGTAGTGTTTCGACGAAGCTCACCTTCCATGTGTCTTCAATTTTATGGTCTTCAAATGTGAATGTGTTTGGATCGTGAATATTGAATGGAACGCCCTTCTTGCAACGTATGGGTGCAGGAAAGTGTATCAAGTAAAGATCCAAGTACTTAAGGCCAAGATCCTTAATTGATGTTTCGCATGCTTTACGGACATCTTCTGGTGCGTGACTGTCACACCAAAGCTACAATCAGAAACTTGCAAATTTTAATTATGTTGGAGTACCTTCGAAGTAACGAAGATGTCCTCACGTTTCAAGTCGAACTTCTTCATTGCTATTGCTATTCCTTCACCGACCCCCTTTTCATTGCCATAGGCCGTCGCGCAATCGAGATGGCGACATCCGCTGCTGATGGCAAATTCAACGGCTCCAGCCACGACTTCTTCAGACGCCTACAATCAACACGCGATAAACAAAAATCAACCCCTTACATCAAAGGTTCCAAAGCCAAGTCGAGGAATCTGATAGCCACTGTTAAGGAGCAAGTTCTTACTTAGACTCATCACTAAGCCTCCGAGACGAATCGCGATCTAAGTGCGCACTTGGAAGTTGGCGATTAGGTCAAAGAGCGTGGGTAATCAATTGAAATAAACAAACTTTACCTCTTTTCCTTAGCGTGCATCATAACCTACAACCACAGTTGCTTTACAGTTTACCTAATGTTCAAAATTAAAACTGGAATAAATTAGCTAAGCTAATGATGACTAGTGAACTTCAAAACATGGCACGACCTGTAAATTTACATGGGACCAGATCCTATTTGTAAGCCATTATGTGTGCTCAATTTTTTTTTTAATTTTAAAAGTGTTAAAAATTTTAATCCCGTACTGAGTAAGAAATGAGGAAGAATACCTATAATCGCGTTTAGGAAGTGGAAGGAATATTGTAGCGTCTGGAGCATCTCTAGGAGACATGCAGAGGGCTAAGCTTGAAAGTTCAGCCCATGCAGCTAGGTTAAAGATGACTGGCACCAATGTGTAGGACTAACCAACAGTCCAAACAAACAAAACACTACAAATATGGCTGTTGACATGGTTCTTTGGCCAACCCACGAGACTAGGTCGTTGTGGCTGCCTAACTGACCGAAAATCAATCAGTAGCATAAGCAAATAAGGTGGTACAAATGCACATGTGCCCCGCACTTTACCCATAAGTTTATGTTATTTGTTTGCACTGCCGTTTAGGAAATAAGTGTTGAAATTATGATCGCACAGCATTCTTACATTCATTTATTTCTTTCGCGTAAATAACGATTGAGACGCTCGCTGCAACCTTGGGGTGAGTGAGCATATTCAATACATGATTAAGGCAAGGAATGTGGGGTTGATCGTTTCGGACAAGTTTTAGTGGTCAAGACGTAAGTATTTGGGTCCGATCATCCCGCAGATAGTTCGAAATGGCGTTTGAAAATGCCTTCTATTTCGCATTGCGCACGACAAACATGGTACTTACCTTAAGCCTACGTTGTGTAGATTGTGCTCATCGGATGTTTGGAATAGTACCAAATCCCGACTTTACCACATTCTTAATCTATTTCTTCCGCAATGACGTGCAACTCAGTTCTTTGTTTTGAGACAATGAAGTTCAGACCTTTCAACTCAGTGAGATTTTGGTTCATAGCAAAGTAGTCAGTTCCTACATTCGTCTGTCGAATCAACTGCTACCAGATAGCATCTAGCACAGGGTATTAAGGCCACACACTCGTCTCCGCCTCTCTTGAGGCACGAAAATGCGATGTCTCATGACAGTGCCGAATGTAGTCTTGGTAACATAGAACAAAGGTCGATAATCTGGCTGATGCCGTATCCACACTTGCTTACCGTTTGTGTGAGAAGTTTTTCAACTACAGGGTATAGAGTGCCACTGCTAACATTCCTTCGCACGATTGACGCTTGAACAATTTTGTCTGTGGGAATCTAGTCATAGATGTGGGTAAAATGTGCCAACATCAGTGAAGTAATGAGGAAGGCAATGTCAATCGACAAGCCATAGACCCATCACTACAAGTGTGCAATTTACTCCGCTGTGACTACCTTCTCATCTACGATAATGGCACAAAGAGAGCTCAAACGCGGTTTCCGTGTTAATCAGCTGCATCAATCTCCATGAGGCATCAGCACAATGCTGAGACATGTTTCACACGGTTTGTTTATCCGCACAACAAAAGAGTCAGGGAGAAAGTTGTGAAGTAAGTTCGGATAGCATCAACCAAATGGCAAGGGATTCGATCTACCCTTCTCTTGGCTGTACGACCGCAGTAATGGGTGGACTACCTTAAACAGCTAGTCGCCTCCTTTCGGAGGTGTGATGGGCCGAATGTAAGGTGACCCAAGGCTTCTTGTTGGGATTAGAGTTGTCCACAGACAAAATGGTAATTGAGTCATTTGAGCGAAAGCCATTGGCCTTTTCTCTGCACATAGGGGTAAAAGTGCACTTCTGTTATGGCCAAACTTGATCTTGACCATAATCAGCCTACTGAGTATCATTTAAGTACTACATCTGCACCTCCTAACTATCTTACAAGAAACAAAGATCTACACTAAGTGCACTGATGACCTTCCAAAGGCCAAGGTCGAACTGTCGCTACGACTGCATGCAACTCAAATAACAGACATCTAAGCCCTTCCTGCAGAGAGCATTCGCTCTTCAGTCACCAATTCCGTACGCACGCATCCGTAAATCGGCCAGTTTAGAGTTTGAGAGACACCAAACAACTCGCGCACGCGGATGCACTGAGACAAAACCATCTCACTAGGAACGGGGCCTCCTGCTTTACACCAATAAAGAAGTCGGAGTTGGAAGTGCCAAGCCGATCGTGGGCTTTCCATGTCTGTCCCACCCGAAGCAATTGCCGTGCGTCAATGCACACACACTGGCAGTGACAATAGCATGCAGAGTGGCTAGTCACACGGACAAAGTGGAGCATGTCACACTATGCCAAGCGAAGTGTACGCATGGGAGCGCCCCCACCATTGTCAGCCGAATAGCAGGCCGAACTTGGGAGCTATCAATACTGGTAAAACCTACCTACAACAAATTATAAACAGCACCAGCAGAATATACTTGACCGATTATTTGAATGGAGCTGATCAACGAGGCGTTTGCAACCACGTGGGGTAGTGAGTTCACTCGACAGAGTTGTTGGCATTGGATACAGACACCCAAAATGAAATCATTCCTGTGGACTCAATTATTTTTGCTTGAGAGAATAGCGTGACCCGTCACACTGCTTCTGCATGCACGAGCATCGCATCACAAGGGTGATGAGAGTAAGGTAGTTAGGTTTTTGCTCAGAATTGGAAGTGTAGTAATTCCACTACCAAACAATTTTCCCGAGAATAACGAATAAATTAGCGCACGAAAAATGAACAAAAAGATGTGTAAACTCCTCCGACCTCACTCCCTTTATTCAATATGCACAACTGCGGGGAAGGGAGCAACACGCAGTGCCGTGACAACGTCCGCACTGCAAGCACGTAGAACTAGTACGTCATTCTGCACCGTCCAAAGTCCGCTTTGCTAATTTCCTGAAAAACTAATCGCCTCTAAAGAGTGGAAGGGCGCGACTTCCACTGGCGCTATCCCAACTCAAATCGCATCAACAGATAAATAAAGGACTTAAGACCAGCGATATCGCCTCCCTTGAAGCGCCAACAACCCGTAACTGGCAGGAAACCAACCAGGGCAGCGACCGTAGTCTAGAAAACTGCGTTACGACCATTATCGCCTGAAGCGAGCCACCACACTTCCGCTAATGAAACTAGTCAAAGCAGGAAACTAGATCAAGACCACACGTCTGAAAGCACAATAAAGCCCGACGATCAAGAGTTGCTATCGTTGCCACCAGCCTCCATCAGCATGAGCCCACAAAACACGCCAGTACCGGACAGCGACTACGACACTCCAAAGCCAGGAATGATATCAACAGCATCGGTAAATGGCCTACTACTGCATAAACCTGCATTGAATTCTCACTATAGATGATAATGGGCTACGTAATGTCACACCGGCGGCCTTATGTTTAACAGTTCTCACCCCAAAGATGACTGCATACAACACCCCTAGAGCCTGAAACTTTACAGTAGACACAATTGGCGTGTTCCATTGCGCCACGTACGCAAGTACTGATGATTTATTAGAAAAGATTGGGGAAAAAATTACACACACGCGTAAGCATGATCGCATGGGCTAAGTTCGCACGTCTCCATAGCTGTTGGTGTACGGTAACATGCGTAATGGAAATGCAATCCTCAGCCTACAGACGGATAAAAAAGCAAGTTACTAATTTGACTGAAAAATGTTATAGTCTGGGTTCAAGAGCTACTGAAATAACTTACGTCTATATCCGCTGGACGGAGGTGGCGGGCCGCGTCTCGAATAACCGCGATCATAGTAGGGGCGATCGTCATAAATACCGTACGGCGGTGGAGGTGGCGGAGCTGGTCCACCGCCCGAATAGGGACCATCGTAGCCGTAGGGCGGCGGTGGTGGTGGTGGAGGCCCCATGTACCGGTCATAGGTGGGCATCGAGTCCGCATCAAAATTGTTGGCATCGTAGTCGCTACGGTGACCACGAGGAGGTGCCGACTACAAATTCAAAAACCTATGAAGCAATTCAAATCCTACCTCTAGTGTCTCCATGATGTCTTCGACGCAGGCAAAAACATTTTGTGGCTCGCCGATCAGCTGAAGCACACGATCCGTAGAGCGAGGTGCAAACTCCTGGTAGATCTTGATTATTTGCATGCGATGCTTTTCGCGTAGCTCTTTTATCTTGTCACCACTCTTACCAATCACCGAGCCAACCTGACTGTGATGAATAAGAATGCGAAGGTCAAGAAGCTTTGCGGGATCGAGATCATTTCCTTCGTCGTCTTTCCGTCCTTCCAATAAACGCTGATCAGCATTTTTTGCCGACAAAACATCCTAGTAGAAAATTCCAGTCATGATTACACAATCAGGCTCACCATCAGCACATCGGTCAACTCTCTAAGGCAGCCGCAAATGTTCGGCCTATCACCCTCCATATTGAACACTCTGAAAAAAAAACAAGAGATACAGCAGATGAAGGTGGCCATGAAAAAGCGTAGTTAGGTGTACTGTACCGTTCTGGGCCCCTGCTATCAGGAATGTGAAGACGGACAGAATACTGCAGTGAGAATACACGCGCGCGTACACAATACAGATGTTAGCAAGTGAATACCATAGGTGAATACCATGAGAACACGGGTGGCATGGACATTTTGAGTGACAAACATGGCGTGACATGGGACGGAGATGAGCCGTGGGGTTCGAAATCAGTGGATAATCATCAACGGTGACAGTTGGACACGTTCGACAATTGGTGACAGGTGAGTTCACGTCCATAAAATGGATAAAAATAAAATAACCCTTTAGATCGAGGCACGGCGTGACGTGAAGAGAATAAAAACAGATTACAGGCATGGTACAATACCTGAGCCCGGAGATCTTTAATAGTTTCTCCGCCCTTGCCTATTATTGGTCCTGCCGCTCGACTTGGTATGAGTACTCGAAGCAGCCTGCTCGGATCATCACTGCGACGGTATTTGCTAGGTGGCCCATCATCCGCGAAGCCATTTCCCCGCTTCATCCTGGAAGACAACAGTAAGCGAAAACGAAGATGACTTCGGCGCAGTCAAACACACTTCAACATTTATGCATCAATAGTATGCAGTCTTAACAGCGACAATTCAATAAGCTCACTAATAAATATTTATTTTTACTATGTATTTAAATTTGTGTATATTTGTACAAAAAAGGTACACATTAATAGCATGAGGAACATGGACAAACCGCGACCATAACATGGTCGAGCGGCATAAATAACAACTCCCTACCTAAAATTTTGGATGTCAACTAAAATGGGCAGTAGAGCAACAAAGTTCGTGCCAATTCGAAACAATGGAAGCCTGCATAAAATGAAAAAAGCTACTGTCGATTTACAAAGGTAGCAATCTTAATCAACTTTTTACACTAAGCCTAATAGTATCGCACATTCTGTAAATCAAATGTGTATAAGAAGTGTATTATTCCTAGCATAATTTTGACTTTGTGGCTTTGTTTTGCTGCCAATCCTGATTTTCATTGATGTCGAATTCGTCCTTTTAGCAGAAAAAATTTTCTTCTAACTTCTCTAAAATGTAATAATTCTAAAAAAGTGTGAATTGTGGTCTTAGATTCAAAACACTATTTTTTAATTTGCGAAAATCCTTGTTTGCAGAGATGTTTAACGTAGCCTTCAGTATCCGTGATATATCTCTCAGTGCGCGCTTTGCTTCCGCTGTTTAGAGCTCTCGTTTGGGGGCAATCCAGTTGAGTTAAATTTTATATTTCAGCGGGTTTTTTTGGAAATGTATGAGTTTATTGTGCTGCGTGCATAAGTTTCAAATGTTCCTTGCTTCTCGTCGAATATTTTGCACATTTATGGTGTTCAAATTAGGCACATTTTCCAAGTGATTTTGACGAGCTACATGGTATGAGTATAAATGCAGTGCGCCAGTGCCTTTTTTGTCTGTTTCTCGCACGATTCGATCATTGTACTTTACAGATTCTGGCCAACCGCCGACTCGTACTCGTAGTCTAAATTTTCATCTTTATGCAACGTTTTTAAAAGTCGACCTTTCCCATGCAACCCCTCTCCAGGCACTTATTTCGCAGAGTGGTTCCCTATTACTTCATAATCTGCTTCTGCTTGCCACAAACTATTCACCTTTTTAAGAAAGTTCCTTTTGGAAAATCACTTGCAAATCGATTGTGGTTCTTATAAGGAATAGCTTGACTTTTAGAATCCCTATATAACTGCTCTTAAAAATGGGTTTGCAACCTTTTTCTAACTCAACTTTTCCTTTGTTATAAAACCTCGTTTTTTTAAGATTGGTCTCATGGAGGG
The DNA here is from genome assembly GCA_023968675.1 of Taenia pisiformis. Classification (NCBI taxonomy): domain Eukaryota; kingdom Metazoa; phylum Platyhelminthes; class Cestoda; order Cyclophyllidea; family Taeniidae; genus Taenia; species Taenia pisiformis. The sequence continues at coordinate 22,053,592 of CM043731.1, read as the reverse complement.
TATCAATTCGGCGCTTCTCGTTTCGCCCTCCCACCAACTTAACAGCACGGACATTTATAACTGCGGTTACAAGAAACACACTCCCACTTCTCCTTGTCTTGCGAATGGCTTCGAGAAAAACGAGGCTGTTTTGGTAGCAGAGGGAGCCGCGCAATCTACTCGTCTCTTCCGCAATAACATGAGGATGTTGCAAAGGCGAAATATGCGCAACGGCAAAGTCCCCCCTACAACCGCAGTTACACCCGTCGCTGCTGCAGTAATGAAATCCGAACTTTCAAGGTTTGCGCTAATGAAAGTTTATGAAGAGGAGGAAGAAGAGGTGGCAGAAATAAATAAGGAAGGTGGGAGTGAGACAGTTGAATCGCCGTCTTCAAATAATCGGATGTCTCGTGAGGCCTTTTTGCGGGTAAATCTCTTCAAGAATGACTTTCTCCTTGATATAATTTCAAAAAAACGTAGGTGGGAAGTGTATCGATTTGATCTGGGCGGTGCAGTGATGGTGACCCATCGTCCCGCACCAGTCCAGAATTTGAGACCTTGATAGTTTATTTTAAAACAAATGATAAGAGCTTAATTCTAGTAAAGGTTTTTTTATGGGCACTGAAAGCTGAACGATCAACCATAACTTGCTTGGATCTTCATTATTGATGCAGCTAAGCGATTGTAAGGCTTTTGGCTGCGGTTATTATTTGTTGGGTAGCGCTACAATGTTGAGTATTGCCCGTCTATCTGCCAAAATGGGGTAACCTCAGCTTCGCTTGGAGTGGAAATTCGCTTACTCCCTCATCGGCCGCTACTTTATCCTCCTATAAATTTCTTCTGTTTTTATCTGCTGTTTTGATTCCCTATTTTATGCGAGAGGCTGTGTAAACAGTTTCATTGCTTTCTAGTGATGTACAGTGGAAGCGTTCGGTTATCTTGTGAGGCTTTTTCCTGGGTATGTTCGTGGAGCTGTAGAAAGTCGTTGCTCGCGCCTTCTACGCTACCACTTATTGGCACTGTGCGCATTTCAGGCATACACATGAGTACACATTGAGGATAGGTGCATTTTTTAGTTTAATTGAGACTGGGAGACGTCCTCCCCTTTTTGGCTGTATGATGAATAAGTAGCGCACTTCAATTTCAAACCAAATCTAATTATTCACAGTTTGATGTACTTGTTACTGATGTCTCAAAGCTAAGTCGGCCACACCTTCTGCTTCTAAATGTTCTGCGTTTAATTTAATGTCTTAAAGCCAACATATCTGTTTTCAACCCGGTTTGGTGCTTACTCACCATAACCCAATGAAGCGTATGTCACATTTGTAAAGTCGGACTCGGACTCAGAAAACTTAAAGTGACGTAAATGTGACACTTTGCCTAAATCATTCAACCTAAATCCGACAGGTGCCAAGTTTGCTAGTCTATCATCTTCTGGGGCTCTCCCCAATCTGCCATCTGTTCATTTGTCAATTTTTTGAACAAGGGTAAAGAGAAGGAAAGAAAAGTGATCGGCTGGCAGATTAGAAAAGGATTTATGGGGTACCTTTCAGGTATTTTTATGGTAGAATCACTGTTTAAAGGAGGAACACTTGCTGTAAATAGCTTTGAATTAGGATTTGTGCTTTTATTAGTAATGGGGAATAGAGGTATGCCCGTCCGTACTTCGACAAGGCGTATTAAGCGTAGTTTTGTTTTGGCGTATTTGTTCATGCCTGGTTGTCGAGATTTGCGTGCTATCGCTTCACATCTCAAGTGATATTTCTTCTGAATGCCAAATGTCGTTGAGTTGTCCTTCATGGCCAGCCCAACGTTCCTTGTGTTTGGATTGCGCCAATTCCACCACCAAACTACCAGCAGAAATGGGTCTTTTCAAAGTTTGCTGAGGTTTTAAGTTTGATTTCTTTTTCATTTGCTACACTGACTTCACTCCACAATCTTACCTGTTCTTAGCGTGGTGAAAGTAATGAGGTGTGTGAAATGAAATGGCGGGTTCTGTTGGTAGACTGTGTACTAATTAATCACAGTCGCAATTTTTGTTGCAGTCGTCTACCACACGGAGCGTTTTTAATTGCACGTTCGAGTCTTTAGTCGGTGTTGGACAGCCGCTAGTGTGTTCACATGTTTTTTTTCTCCTTATATTTCATCGTATCCACGTGGTGATCTTTGTCAAACAAGTCCACTGCTGTGGTGATGCTCGATTCTTCTATCATGAGGTCAAAACGTGCGCAATTTTGATGTGTCTAACCTCGCGCGACTAGATGTAAAACAGGTTTGATTTAACGTGTCTGAGAAGGCAAATCGGTTGTTCTAGCCATTGAGGTTGTGCTGTGGATTGCATGACCCAAGGGTTGTTCGTATGGGTCCCTTTTCACCCCGCTGAACTGGTTTTATAACGCGTGGGTGGGTGTAAACTCTGTATCAATGTTTATATGCTTGTAGGTGCTTTATGGTACCTTTTTTCCTGCTCCATCATCTTTCCTCACCCCGAACTCACTATCAGGTTCTGAAGTATTGGTTGAATCTGCTGGGAAAACTTCGGAGATGCTTGCTGTATAGGTTTAGTTGAACTCGGTTGGAAAGCTAGAAAGGCTTCCGATCGGATTTGTTGCATTGGCATGACGCAAAGTATAGATGGCGGTGCTGACTTTTGGGCAGTCTTCTACTCTTGCTAATAAGAGATTTGAGTGTGGTTAGATTGTGAAGGAGGAAACCTCCACTGATGCAGCCTTTGACACCTACGTCGAACGGAAAACTTGCAGAAGCTAAGCAACTGACAGACGGTGGGCGGTAGGTCTGAGAAGGCAATTTCGTGTGTGTTTGAAAAACTGAAGGAGCATTCATTTTTCCGCCTAATGGCGATTAAGTGAGCAAGCGTATCATTCACAATGTTTAAAGGAGTAAACATTCCTGAGAATGCATAACTGTTTTCAAACGAGGCTGGTTTTTTCTTTTCGTGGCAATCTCAGGCCCAATTATTAACCTGCTGAGAGCTAAAATGCCAGGAGAGATCGACGCACTTGATATTATGCAACTCAAAGGTAGCTACGAAAACCTTGGCACCTTTTTCTTCAAAACCTTCAATGTTTGCACACTAGCACGCACGCGGCTTGGAAGTCCGTCTGAAGGGTACAAAGTGGTGTAGGTCCTCGAAAAATCAATTTGGTAAGCACTACTAATGCTGGGTCGAAATCTTTGGGGCCCGCAAAGACCGCACAATTCTCCTCCTTTTCCACAACGTTTTCTAAGTAAGTCGCCAGACTGTAAACGGTGCACACGGATGTGCACTCTGTTGTCACAAGTCTGGGACTTAGCCATCCACACCAAGGGATGTCTCGTTTTAACGATTTTGAGCTAAAATGAAAAGACATTTTGGGGATTCGTTGGAGGACTAGCCAACCCACGATCCTTCCCTTCCAATTTCAGCGATCAAGGGAGCAGTTGGCCCTGCCAGAAACCCTCCTATCCCAAAACTCCGCCAACCACACCACATCCGAACTAAAAGTCGCTCTCTCCACCGCCCTTGCTCGAAACGCGCGTCTACTGGAGCAGCGTCGCACACAAACCAATCAGTACCTCCAACTTCAGCGTCAAGCCGACTCGCTTAGTGCAGAACTGGATGCCTCTGTTGACAATCTTCGTCATCAGCGCACTCGTTGGGAAGCCGAGAAGGTCAGATCCTCACTAGAGGCTCGGGAACTTCGTCAGCAACTCGCAGAAGCCCTTGCAGCTCTTCAAACCTCTTCGCAACACTCCTCCAGCAGCCCCGCCTCTGTTCATCAAGGTGGCATTCCATTTTTTCATAGATTTGACACTTGTACCCACTTGGTGGCACTTTGCGCATTGCTGTAGACAATGGAAGACGGAGCAATGGTTGTGCCCTATGCGAGCAGCGAAATTTAGAGGTGTCAGCGCTGCGAATCGCAGTGGAACGGTTGGAGGGTGAGATGGCACGTCAGCGGCGCGGAGCCGAACAAGAAGCGGCTCAATGGGCAGTACAGTTAGCTGATGCAGCAGCTGAGAATCGGTCACTTCGACTCCAGCTCTCTCGCTCTGGTAACGCCGTCTTTTCCAATTCCACCTCTTCTACCAGTGAAGGCGAGGTAGAAGATAGTTGTATTAATTGTCGACGATTGCAGCAGTTGGTAGATGTGTTGCAAGCAAAGCGGGGTATTGGTGGGGCGATACCCCAGCCCAATGTTGGACAGGGTGAGGCTGAAACGCAGACCGAATTTACGGATGGTAAGCCCTTTTTCCCCACCTCATCTCTTTATTTACTCGACCACTATTGTTTTATAATTGTTAATCCCATCCTTTCCAGGCAATTTCCCTTCCAGAAAAGAAGTGGAAAATACCAGCCTCTTCGAGCTGCTTGAATCGGGTGGCAAAGTCAGTGGCTTGACCGCAGTCCACCTCGAAAAACAGTCGGTGGAGACGGAGCCTCAACGAGAGTGTAAATCACCTTCGCCACCGCCTCCACCCACTTCTCTTCACTCCGATGGCGCCCCTGTGGACGTCCCTCGCCTTTTGGAGCGTCTGCGCGTGCTAGAAGCTGAGGTTGAGTCCTCTGCAGACCAGTTGAAGGCGAGTAACGACGAGTTTCTTCAATTAAGAGAACGTCTGACCAACGCTACCGTGGAGAAGGCTCATCTCAAGGCTACGCTTGATGGACTGGATGATCAGGTGAATCAGTTGGAGGCGGCTCTGTTTGAGAGGACAGAGGAGCTGCGAAAGTGTCAGGCAGAGCTCTCCCACTATCAGAACCCCCAATCTTGCGTGCTCAAACTGCAGGAGTAAGTCACCCATGTCTGTTGCTCCCTCTCCCTCGCTTACTAGAATCACATTTGGTTACGTTTGTTCAAATTTTAGCGACCTCGAAGCGTTGACGACGAGTCCCCCACGAACTGTGCTGCGTCATACCTCCTCCCATTGCAAGGAAGCTGTCCAGTCCTACGTAAATAGGGTCGTAAACCACTTCAACGGACCGCTATTAGCAAAATTCAGTGAGTGTATGAACGGCCGTGTGAAATGATAAGGAAATCTCATTCATGCCTTCACTGTCATTTACCCGACCCAGTTGGAGGCGCCGCTCCTTAGCAGTACGTAGGAACCCTATGTTTTCCCTCAACTCAGTGGGCGTCCGAACTATTCTCCCCCTCCGATGTTCACGCCTCTTTATCAGTCAGTATACGATAGAGGGCTCGTTTCTTTGGTGGTATTTTGGGGTTGCTACCATCGGCAGTGTAGGCCTTAAAAAGACACGATTGGCCTGTTTGCCTGGCGACGCCATCTTTGAGGACCTCAGGAACTACTCACCTGTAGCTCCCTTTCAATCCTACGTTTTCCAACACATGTGAATGTGGGAGACCTGCTTTTTGGCACCGCCTCTAGGGCTGGTTTCCACTTCATGTCTTTTTCCTAGGTGAAAGGTGGAGCACACTGAATGTGCACGTTGTGAAGGCAATTGACTATCGACTGGTGGGATCACGAGGACCTCGTGTGACGCTCTTCCTCGTCCTTCTCATTTACCTTGCCTTTCTCCACCTCCTCCTCGCCAATTGCCTTCTTCAATGAAACGGACAGAAGTAGAGCGCATACACACGCACGATGTGGTGGTGGTAATGGTGGTCTTTCATGTGTACACATTCACTCCCATCTATTTTTATTTCTGTAAATTGATTTCCTTTTCTTCGCACTCACTGTTATTATTATTACCCTGTTCAGAGCAAATTGATGGACTTTTTTTCCTCGTCCTCTTGCGACTTCTCCCAGAGTCACCACACCTGCAAACGTGGATGTACTAACGAGCACTCCTTGGCCCGTGTATAGCCACATCCGTGTGAACTTCTGGGAGGATGTTTTTAAATGCAGGTCAGGAATAGCTTTTACCTCTATGCAGAAGACTCACCCCGAGGAGAAAGTAATTCGGCTGCCCCTCTCCAAGGTGAGGTGAGGCGATTTGGATTGTCTTGTAGTCGTAGACCCTATGAAATTATTTGAGCCTGGATATGGCCCGAGCATCCACCTGCCATCACGTTGTTGATAGCAGTTGAGAGCCTAGATCGACCGATTCCACTGCAACCATCTTCAGTCTACTATCTTGTACTTTTCTCCAAACTGTGCTATACTCTACCGGTATGGAGGAGGGGATTCGATAGGAGACACTATGTCGGATTTTTTTTGAAATAATCGCTTTTTTATAACAAGCAATTCGATCACGAAGTCTTCTACAAACGGTTGCCTCTGCAATCGGGAGGTAGAAGCTCTGGCCGCCTCCGTTTTCATCCCACTCACTCCTAACTGTGACTGTCATCAAGAGGAGAGGGTGGTAATTGAAAGAATTTGGATGGTATCCAAAAGCACAAGGCCTTCTCACGTTCTGTCACGTCACCCGAAGAGCGTCAGCAATTCTGGAACTTAGTTTGCTTTCATAGGCCACACGAGGTTCCTCCTGAAACTCGATGACAGAGCTAAAACCCATCGATGTGGATGGAATGGAAGGGAAAGAAATCGGATCTGGACGGCGGTTCTTGTTAAAGATCAAGAAATCGCTTCAACAGCTCGATATTTACGATTTGTACCCCCGCATCACTGGCCATTCCTCTTGGAATTACCGATGAGTGGTCTTAGGCGAGGTCCAGGCTGCCGAGGATTTCAAGCGACCTCGAGGTTTCTACATTAGTGTGCTGGCGTGCAATGGACAGAGGGGAGACCAGGATGCTCGTAAACGAAAGAGATGGCAAAAGTGACTTTAACTATTGATGCCAGTGATTATTTACTGCACAACCGCATTCAGGAGCCGAGGTAAGAGGGCGAGGCGCACCGTATTCGAAACTCAGTCACCCATTCGAGTGTGACCTGGAGAGGTCTGTTTAGCTCGTAAGGACAGGAGCCACGGATCGAAGAGTTCGCATTCAACGGCACTCGTGATCCATTTGATGGGTTCATTTTCCTTCCATTCATCGTACCCCATATGTGGCCCACCAAAAACCTCCTAGTGAGCACTTCGCGGTAAAACAATCAATTCGTATATTCACGTTCAAATGGGTGGAAGAGTGAAAGTAAAAGTGAGGCTGAATCGAAATTAATCGACAATGACTAGTCAGTTTTCTCACCGCAGAGGAGACTAGGCGAGAAGAGAGTCATTTTGGATGGGTCGATCCAGGAGTAGCCTCGCGAGCCAGCATCGCTGCAGCAAGGGCAGTTCTTGAAGGGCTGTGAAAAAAGGGAAAAATGAGCTTTCCACACGAAGTACTTCGCGATGGACAATGACTGTGGCTCTTCGTGCTTCGCAGACATAAAATTATGCTGCTCGTAGTCCCCCTTACCTGGCAGTCATAAAAACGGCGGCTGGGACTGAACTGGACCCCAAATTTTGTACAACCTGTTGCGAAAGACTCAAGTCCCTCATAGTACCAGCTTAGAGAGTCGTTATTACTCTGTCTGCACTCAATAGAGTCATCGCCTTTCTCAGCGGTAGAGCAACCTCAGTTTTCGAATGAATGGTATCGCAAAGCTGGCGTTCTGCAGCAGTAAATTCAAGGCACCGACAAAGAGAGTCCTCAGAGAGGCGAGACAATGGTCGGGTGACGGCCCTACGGTTAATCGGCTAGCACAGTCTCTGATTTGAACTGAGACTAGGATGGCGGAGAGATCCACCAACCTCAGATCATCCACGCGTGAATAACTAGCAAGGAGTTTAATGGGAAGGAATGGAACAATCTCCATTTAACAGCCACAGGCGACCATCTCGACAGAATGCGTCCGGTAAATCTGCGTATTTCAAAAATCTTAACCGTCAATCACCCGTCCTTACAGGTTGTAAACATTGAACAGGAGTAGGAACGGCGTGGAATGTATCGGAACGCAAATGGGAGTACATCCACTAGGTCCGCCACCAACAATTTATCAGACGTGTAAACAGTTTTACGGAGGTCTCGCCTAGAGGATGGCCTAACAAAATCTTGCGTAAATTGCTATTCACAAGGGGGATTCTGCGTGGCAAAAAAATTCAAAAAGCTAGGGTGCGATGGCTTCAGATATTAAAGAATGGACTGACTCCCTGGAAAATAATCTCGCTCACTAAAGAAAATAAAGTAGGGATCATTGTTGAGCATTTAGATTTTTAACAATAAAACATACTTGAGCTGAGTTTATGATCTTATCTCGAATCTTGGAGATGAAGCAGTCGTTCTGCCATCCCAAAACACTACAAAGAGAAACAAGAAAGTGTCTGACGATCCGAGTAGTCATTTTAAGTTCAAAAAGGTAGGTAGCGACTGGCAGCAGACCTCAATGGACTCGAGAACCCACTCCTCGATGTGCAATCCGTTGACGACCAAAGAGAATTCTCCTCTACGTAGGTCTTGGCAAGAATTCCGAATTTCTCAGACTCCGATAACAACCTAAGGACACACGAACTGCCAAAACAAACAACACTACGTTTGTGCAGCTTCTGGGTTAGCGAATTTCTGAATGTCATTAGCATTGATAGCTTCAACTGAAAGGTCGTTCATGACACAGCGAAGATAATGAAGAATGTGGAAAATTCGTGAAGAACCCGACACCCACTTCTCAAACTCTGGGCCCAAGTCAAGCTCGCCGGTAGTGGGATCCACATGCGGATGATAAAAGCCATGCGGTAGGAAAATTTTCTAGGCACTAGTTTTTCGGGAAATAAACTTTACCGGGGGTAGGGAGTACGGAAAATCTTCAGGAATTTGGAGCTTGAAAGGGAACACACCGCCAGCGTAGTATCCCTTGCGAACCGATATTAACCCACACCAAACTTAAAAGAGATGTAAAAGCTAACGAACTTTGATCCTCACCATCGGATTGATCAATTGAAGGGAGAGTGTAGATGCCGGGAGGGTGAAATTTCATTATTAGATTGCTATTGTAAAAGTGCTTAGCCCAAGGACGGAACACCTACTATTCTGACATGATTGAGTACTGGTGAATGACTTTAAAAGGGAGGACGGATAAATTTGGGGGGTCTGAGTTCCTGATTGGGGAGGGTGCACCCTCCATTGCAAAGGGGAGAGCAGCAGTGGACGAATGGGTTGAGAATGCCACTTGTGGCTGACTTGGGAGTTTTTTGGGTCTGAGCATAATTTGAAGGAGTGCAAAGTTAAGCGCCAAAAATTGACTTTACGAGGGTGGTGCGGCCCATCTGCTCAAGTCCGTTGCGGATTGCCGAAAAAGCGCGCCAACTTTTATTGGCAAGTAAATGGAATGCTCCAGAGGTTATTGATCGATTTCTTAATTGTTTTTTAGACATTTAGTCCTCAAACCAAAGATGCAAATCGTTTATTGGCTGCCAACACATTTTAAGTAGAGATTGTATTTAATCAGATGTAAAATCGTATTAATGGGCTTTTAACCACTAGTAGCGTTTCCCAAAGTATTGCCGTGAAGGGCTCTGAGACTTCCTTGTAGGCAGAAAGCCATAATACAAGGACGGTTTGCAGTGATTTTATGGAGCATTGCATTTCTAGACATCGCCGCATCCAGTGAAGGCAATGTAAAAGCTAGGTAAGCATAATTTAGTTTTGTAGTTAAAATTGCAATTTCATTATGTTGCCTACAAGTTGAGTTTATGATTATTTGTGGCTGCTTTGCGATTGATCTGCAGAATTGCAAAATATTCTAACAAATTTCATGTTCGGGGCGTGCTCTGCCTGCAAATAGCAAAAGTTCGGTCGCGCGTTAGTTGGCACGCGCACGTCGGGACGATGGACATGGACAAGGAAATGACCGAGTATCTGAACCAGGTATGTGTGGTTGAATGCGTCCAGCCTCCTTTAACCTTTAATGCATGAATAAGAGATGCCTCTCATTTTTTGTTCGGGAGCTGGACATTTTTGCTCAACCTTTGGCTCCTGTGGTTTATTGGCTACTTTGTCGAAACGCATTTTTAGTAATGCATTGGCTTCTCTTCGTGCTACTTTCTCTTTGACCTGCATAACTAGAGTCCGTACAATTATAGATGCAAATTAAGGAGACTTCGGACCTCTACGTTCAGTGCAGCGCTGTTTGTTTTAGTCGCTGTGTAATGAACTTCACTGCAAGAAAGCTAAACGACAAGGAGGTAAGCTCACTTATTTCAGCACCCTTTTTTTGCGGTTTGGTTTGAAAACCCTTCTCTTTCAAATTCTCCATTCATAGCTTGATTGCATCGAAAAGTGCACCCAGAAGTTCGCAAAAATGAATCAGCGCTTGACAATCCGTCTCTTTGAGCTGAATCGAACCGAACTCGCGAAACAGCAGCAGAAGTAGGAACTCATTCCCAATCACTATTCTCTTGTTCGTCCCACCCGTCAGCCGATTCAAGTCCCTGTACAGAATAGTTTTACTCTCCCTGTATTTAAGATTGTCCGTAGAAGACCCGTCTTTGCCTTGTATTTTTGTTATTTTTTCACCATCTTCCGATGTTGATCCAGTAGGATCTCGTATCTGCCCGTAAGGCTCCCGTTTCATTACTTGTGTCGAATTTTGTAAGGACGAGATGTGATATTACATGTGCGACCTAGATGCGCCTGTATTTTTGGAGACGTGGTCTGTGTTGATAGTTTTTGCTCTCTCCGGGTCGTCCACAATTGAAATGAGAAATCGGGGGAGCGGCGATGGAGGATTCGAGTTCATGCTAGACTTGCTCATACTTCGTTTCAGTGAAACCATAACTAGGGACTTTAAGGTGCTACGATTCGCTTCCTCTGGTAGGATTTCGTTCCAAGGTGGCTGGAATTCGTGTTTCGCTCGTTTCTCATCTACTGAATATTTTGAGTTCATGCAATTTTAGGCTGCATCACCTGAAGCACGGGGTTTCTGAGGTGAAAAATGACTCAACCCTTGGTCACCCTCAGTTTTGCACGCAATCGGCAAAACGAACATCACTGAGCGCCCTAGGGATTCTTGTGTGTTTCACTTAAGTGGTGTGCACAGATCCAACCATGAAGTCCTGCGGGGTCGTGCTTACTGCAAATCATAAGGCAATGTTTTTGTTCTCTCGGTGTCTATTCTAAGTAAGTGGTAATCATCTCATTAAGCAGTTAGCCTTTTGGAGGCGGTTCAACATCAAAGTCGTTGGGGAAGTGCTCACCCCAGTCGACGTTCTAGCAGAGCTTCACGTGTGATCCGACGAACACCTCCTTGCATTCGCCACATTCTCTCTTCTCAGCCGCCATCGCCGGACGTAGACGGTCGCTGAAAAAGTGCAAAAAATTACAGCCATTCCCTTATCACAAACGATAGGAGGGTGTCCCAATGATTTCAACATTATAAGTTAGGTTATTCGTGATTATTTTTCTGCAGGACCACTTACGCCCAATTTTTTTCCCTGTCAGGGTCTGTTGTTCTCGCCGTTGCCTTTGCCAGACCACTATATCTGTAAGTTGGCTTCATTTCGTACTTGTAAGGGTCATAACGTCCCGGCCCTGTGAATGGCGTCTGAAATAATTGCAATTCTAGGGGTCGCGTTGAATACACTCGACACCACTTTAACAAGAAACGCAATTGAATTGCATGGACAAATAAGGTAAATCGGCGAATTAGTTGAATAGCGATCGACGGCTATAATTTCTCACCACGTTACCGATCAGCCTGTTGTACTCTCGTTGGGTCATTGTTGAGCCAAAATGTGATCCTAGTGGTAATTTACCGGACTTTAACTTGCAGCGTTTCCATTGGGATGCTTCACTGTTATATTGGCCGGGGTTTGTTTTAATCTTTTTTGGGGCAAAACATAAAATAAATGCAAATGACTTCATAGTTGGAAGGTTGTGGCAATGGAGTAAGGCTTACGATACAAACCTCTTCAATGAACCGTCAAACTCACATCCTTATCAATGTTGTATCCAAGCGAATTAAGGCAGCACCTCTCTCCATACTTCTTTGGGAATCTATCCACTTTTGAAAACACTCCCTTCTTCTTATTCCTTTTGCTCTGCATTATCTCGACAAAGGATGGCATGCTGATATTTTCTGTTATTGGATGCTCCATCCTCTGATGGGGAAATCAAAGTCTGCTCTGCTTACACAGACTAACTGAAGTTTAAAATTTAGGCTTTACTTACGTCTCTCACAAAGTAGCCGTGTTTCATTGGTGCCAGGCGTTCTTCACAGAGTGAATCAAAAGTACGGCACCGTCTTTTGAGATCATCAAGTTCCTGGTCGATCGGCGCCTTCAGAGTGTAGCAGGCGGGTCCAACACCTTCCTAGGGAGAAGCATTGATATTACTTTTAATCACAGACAACTGGTTCGATTTCAGTCACCTCAACAGCAACATCTCATTTCACCTTGGGCGCGGGGGCACGATCCACCACAGCAGAGAGAGTCCATTCGTCTAGACCCAGACGGTTCGTTTTTGGTACTTTTGTATCCTTGAAGGGATCATACGCGCCCGGTGGTGGTTGATTAGTCTTTAAATGTAAATCAGCAGTCATGTTATGTTTATGTTACAGGTCATTCAGTCCTTTTAACAGCAACACTTAAACTAACCTGAGCCTAAACTCTTTGCAATATCCTTGACAATGATAGATAATAAGGAGAATTATCAAATCGCCTACTGTAGTTAAGGTAGAATTCTTCGCAGAAAAGGTGTTTTCGTTTCTATGTGCATAAATTAAGCTCGTGCTATAAAATTTCTAGCATAAACAATAATCAAGTCAGGTACAGAAATTCGCGGGTAAATAGTAAACTAAGACAAATAAGTTTGGACATTTTTACAAAATCTCTTAATCTGGTCTTTTTCCTGTCCTTCATCCTTTCTGCCTTCGTTCCGAATGCCGCTCCACATGGTGGTACCCAAGGACACTTTGGAGGTTTCTCTTGTGGCTCCATCTCCGCAAGATGGAGGTCAATGTCGTCCGCTGCGTCATCTTTCTCAGTAATATAGGGACAAATGGCTGCTGCAGCATCAGTAACGGCTGTGACACTGATGCGTGGCATTGCGGCCTCCCAATCCTGTTCCCATTGATGCTGACGGGAGCTGTAGAGAACGTATGGCGTCTTTGAACGGTTTTGTGTGTTCGCGCTGAGACATTTAATTTGTTTGGGATTGTATTTGAACTCGAAGGTCGGTTCCTTTGATTTGTGAAAAAGGCAGTGGTTAGAGAAAAATCTGCGAATTACAACACAGGACAATGAATCACTAGCAAATATATAAATCCTTTTTTAATGTATCGATTTTTAGCATAGGGTTTTTATTTGAATAAGCTCGCCTTGGCACACTATGCTCAAAGCTGCTTGAAAGCCCTCAATGGACAAAAACTAGTTATTATAATATTCCTTTTCAATGTACGACTAATTCAGTGCAAGTTTTGCAAAGCAAAACGCTTAATAAATAAGCTAAAATGCAACAGGTTTAAATAACGTAGATGCAAATAAATGATATTTTTGACACACCCCACGCAGCATCTCCAAATATTGTGGTCCCATCAACTTTGGATGCATGCCACATGGAGCAAATCTGGATGTGAGATGAATTCCTCACAGCGCATACCTTGCCGACTTTGAAAATGTGTGACCTTTACTTGATGGACATGGCTTGGAAACATTTTGCCCCTCTGGGTCTTTAAATATGCGCAGTAACGCCTTCATGGCTTGGATCCCGCGCTGCAGCTCAAGGAGGTCGTTGGGTTGTGTACTTGCATTATCAAGAAGTTAAACACTCTTACTAAATTTAAGTTGCTTTTTTTCCCAATAGATAAATGCAACTGGTTTGTTCTTATATATTTTTGAATTCTAAAACAGAAAAGCTGATTAAGCGGCAAAATGAGACAAAATGTTGTTCAGTAGTGCTTGCTTGTAAAGCTGTAAGCTGTTCTTAATCTCGAAGTAACCCATGTCCTGGGCAATTTTCTTTTACTTAAATCCACGCTGTCCCCGCACTTCTGAAATTGGTGGCTGACTTATTCTTTGAAACCAAAACAATGTTGCGTACTATGCATTTGATTGTGCCATTATGTAGACCCTATTAGTGAGATTATTAAATAGACCTCACGAGCTCATAGATCTGATGTTTCGGTCGCACTATATTGCCCATGAGTTCTCCACACAACTCTCTTAAATGCTGTTATCACTCAAAATATGCTCGATGGTCGGAATGCTTTCGTGAGTTACATGGAAACTGGAGTGATTACTCTAAATTCGGTTTGCTTCTTTTGGGTAGGTACATTGACGCTACTGCATGGAAGTCGCTAGGTTCATAGGACCTCTCCACAGCCATTAGAAGACATTAAGTTAGGCAGTTTGTGTTCTTTTAGGAGACATAAGATATCGAAGCTACTGAGAAATGCTACAATCCAGGCCGCGCGGTGTGCACAAATCGGTGAAACTCCAAAAGGCTTGTTACCAGAAGTGAGAGTCGAATTGGTAGTACAAATAGTAGTTAAATCATCGCAATGAATTTGGCCTTTTTTTCTGGTTTTGCAATTAAACTGTTTTTTATATGCAAAGTGCACAAATGCTCTGTCGGCTGACATTAGGCTTAACTCGCCACTAAATTAGCAGTTTGGCACGGATTGAATAGAGATAAAATTTATGCTAAATATGAGTTTTTACACATTATTTTTTGCATATTGCCTAACTTATTGCCAAACTTATTGTCCTTCTCAGAACACCAGCTTTGGTCCTAATTGTCTTTCGTCTTCTGGTGCGAATACCTGCAAAACCAACTTTTCCACTTAAGTTCTTTTGTTTTTCGACTCATTTGCTTCCGCTCTGTACACCCTCTCTCCAATCTCTGCATTCAATCGATTTTTACTTTCGATGACTGTGCAGCCGCACGCGTGCGATCCACCCCCCCCCCGTGAGAGTCGAAAGTTCCATTCAATAATCGATTATCCTTGCTCCTGATAGCACACGTGTGTGTGACGATGCAAGATTGCCGATTTCTCTATCCTGCAATGATGCATGCAGTGACCAACGGGTCTCAATTTTGCTTAAAAGCTGACTCGAAAACTGGCGTTTTTTGTGTCGAAGGGAGTACTCCGACTCATCCAACGACCTCGTTTTTGAGAAAGTTGTCGGCATAAGCTGGGCCTACATTCATCACGAAGATCGGCGATAATTATCCCTTCAATATTCTCTTCTCAGAGGGATGTAAGTATGCTTCAAGTATTTTTCTAAATTAAATCCATTTTTGATTCTGTTCCAATTGCCATCTTGAGGTTCTTATTTCCTTGTCAGTTCATGTTCCGTTTAACTCGAGTCGCATGGAAGACATTCCCTTTCACCGATGGGACATTGGTATCGGTTCATCCTATTCGGCCTTGGACTGAGTTGCTTTGTAGGTCTCCAAATCTGACCAATCATAATCAAGCAGATATTCCAATTTTATTGGCCCATCAGTCCAGAGGCTTTTTATTGGCTGCATGCTCTTGCTTTTTACAAGGTGCTAACGAGTTGAGCTAACACCCCAAATTGATCTGCCCATGACATTACTGTGGTTTGGCCCCTTAAATTTCTAATAAAAGTGTTTTCAGAACTTTGTTTTTTTTATTTGAAGCCTTCTATTGGGATTATGGAATGAGCGCGAGCCTGCCAACAAGGCTGCACAGCTCATTTGTAATCTCTCACCTGTGCGTCAAGTCGCTAATGAACACAAATCGGCATTCTTTTGTCTGCTCCTAATGTTTTTTTAAGGAAGATTGAGCGCTCCCGAAATGCAAATGTTTCCATTCCATGTAGCTCTTAATCAAAACGGGGATCTTCTCTTCGATCATTATTTTGAGATCGAGATGTAAAAGTTAGGATAAAGCAGTAAACGCATATAGTCATCGTTGAAAAAGATTTATGGTTATTGACAAGAGGTGATGAAAGGCAGGTGCATACATGTTGATGCGGCGATGAGGTTGGAGGCCCCTCTAGCAGCTTTGTTCCGATTTGAATGAAATAAAAGTACCCCAGCAGCTTTGAAAAGACGAAATCGCAGCATAAAATTAGCAATTTCTGATAGTCTAAGTCCCTTGAAATTTCTTTAAATAAAAGTTATTTACAACACCATCACCTGTGGAGAGACTCCACAGCGCCTCGGTGCAGCCAACGATGTGGTCTGCATTGCGCAGATAACGGCAACTTCGACGCCGTTAGGAGCGATTAAATAGCCTCTTCCCGCATTTATTCTTGTTGTTTGCTGCCTGCTTGGATAATGAGACTCGGATTTGGCACCTGCACCACCAACTGCTCCAAGCATCGCCCCACACCTTGGACCGATCGCATCGATCTGCTGACATGTACAATTTGAATTTGGGCACTCTGCATGGGTTGAAACAAATAACTTCGAACCTGTCGCGCCAAGAGCACTGTGACTGTCAGTGGCCGGTAATTTGATGCAAAATTTTGACGACAAAATATTAGGAGTTCCATCTTTCCCATCATTTTGGTCCTTAAGCTAACCGATCAACGTGTTTCCCATGAGCACCGGCATAATGCGTTGATCAGGCTACTAGTGATTGGGCTGCGTGGAAGATGTTCAGCACTTACACAACGCCTGCATCACGAATTTGAATTGGCGTGTGGACAACGGGAATGTCTTGTCACAGGTCTAGTAAGCACAGCATGTCAGGCAAGAGGTCAAGGCCACTGTAAGCCCTACACCAAAGAAGCTGCAAAGAAGGAATTAAAGACTGCGTTCACTCACTCACCAGAACATTCCCATCTAATGGAAGCGTTGTAGCCGCCTTCAACGAAGCCATGAAGACGAGACGCACCTCAAGGCCTGTGATAAGAAGCTTTTGGAGAAATCACCGCAATTCCCTCCCACCTTATTCTTGTCAAACAACAGTCCAGCCAACTCACGCCAGCACCATGTGTGAATGCAACGCTCACAATGGCTCACTCGCCTCTCACTCTCTACGGCATCCCCACCCGGAGAGGCAACTACCATCGTCAAGGTGGGTAGGCAATGGCTACTGAGGATGGGGTGAACGAGCACCACTGCTGTTCGAAGGCGACACTAAGCCCAGAGCCTTGTTGTGAGCAGTGAGTAACGTAATCAACGAGCCCATCCACCAAATGACTACAACAAATTGGCTAAGAGGCGAAATCAGCTCCACCTCCCCTCCCACGCACATTCGTGGTGTGCTCCTAGTGATAGTAAAGGTGAGGGGGATGCGAAACGACGGTGACAGTGGGGGTAACAGGACACCTCACAGCCCCCTCGCCACCTTCACCACCACCACCACCACCGCAACCATCACCACAACCATCACCAACAACAACAACAACAACAACGTAACTCGTGCCGACACTGTTGATGACGGTGGTGGCGGCGGAGGCGACGACGGCGGCGATGAGGGCGGTCGACTGGTCGTGCAACGCGCCATGACATCGGGTCAGCTGTGCTCACCTCAGATGTGCCACCTCCATCCCACACACCACCATGTCAGCTAAAATGCAATATGATGAGACTCGCTGCGCTTTGCAGTCTCTCTCTACACCATCTTCTGCCGCCTCTCTGCCACGTTCCACATGCTCCTCACACAGTCGTATGGAGGTCAACGTGAGGTAAGGGCAAGTGTCAAGAGCACCAAAGGAATGCGAGGATAACGCAATCAAAGTTGTGAGATGATGGCTGTACAATTGCACCTCTCTTATCTTCTCCCCTCAGCAACCACCACGTCCCCTCCAATCTTCCTCACCCTCACTCTCTCCACTTTCCTCCACCTTTACTTCGTTTGGTCGGCTTTGCTCCACTCTCTTCTGCTCTCCTCTTCTCTGCTCCCTTCAACTGGCCTCCACTCTGTGATGCATACACATACACGGGCACACCTCGGCCCCGTTACTTCACTCACCACATCGATCGATGGCTCCATCTTCCAGCCTGCACTTCTCACACAACCTCCACCCGCCCCCTCCCCCGTCAAGCAACCTCCTCCACCTCCACCTCCACATCCACCTCCACCTCCACCTCCATCCACCACTTCGGCCGCGCCCTCGCCTCCCCTCCTGCGCTTCTGCTCAAGTCACTCGTGCGCATCGATTTTCAACCCTCCATTCGCCTTTCGCTTTCAACCATTCACGTGCTCCACCAACCCCACAACGATGACCGTAATGCTGCACACACCACTGCCACTGACAACTCTGAACAACCAACAACACTCTCTTACCCTTCCAAGTGGTGAACTGTGGGGCGAACCTCTGTTTCCCCACACCTTCCATCCCAATTACTACCCCTCTGCGTGTCCAATACAGCCACCAACGAGAGTCGAATTTCACCCTGTTGTCTTCTTCTCTCCACTCCAACCAACCGCCTCCACACTACCTCACACTGTGGTCCTCACTGCCTCGCCATCAGCTGAAGGCCAAACAAGCGACAACTTGTTGAGGCATCAACAAATGCCTCCTGCAGCACTCATTGTGTGTGTGGAGTGAGAGTTCAAGGCGGTCACACCAACCCACCTCCAATTGGATGCCAATGATTGCAACAAGTGAGGCCACCAAAACACCTTCTCACCTTCCACACTCAATCATTTGCCAACCAGTACGATTCGTTGAGCACAGCATTTGCAGGTTGACCAAACAGAGGTCTCCCACTGCCATTGTTGCCACGTGAAACAAGAAGTGATGTGCCAATGCTGTTGGTGGAGTGGACGCGTGGCTGCCCATTACGATGCCCACTCACTCACTCACTCACTCATTCACTCACTCACTCAGGCCAACAGCCTCCCTCACCTCATGCCAATCCGCCTCTCCCACCCAGTCATCCTCGCTTCACACACCTCACTTCATTCGCTGCCCCCAACGCCGCACGTGAGGTCAAATGCATTCACACCCACACCTCCGTAGTGGATGGTCACCGGGAGAGGGGGCGAGGCGACACGGCAAATGTGCATCAGTGGTGGGCATATCGCGTGACAGCAGAACGGGCTGATTGGGGACAAATGCCTCACTTTCATGCACTCGCACAGTGGCTTCAACACCATCCACAGCAGCAGACATCCGCTTCTGCTTCCACCCACTTCGGCATTCAACACGCCATACCCACCTTGGAAACGGACACACTGCTCCTGCATCCACTTGTTCGTCCACTTCCTCATCCCATGCTCTGAGAGTGGAGGCATCAGAGCAATGCAGAGGACCTCCTCACCATCACTAAAATACCACGTCAGCATCAGAGAGGAGGCCGCAATGAGAAGAGTGAGGAGAGGGTCGTCTGGGACGCACCGACTGACTGACTGATGAGAGGGGGCGTGCCACGACTAATGTGATCCCCTCTACTCTGCTCTTAATAACCCCAATCAGTGGACCAACCATCAACATGCAATGTACTGACCCACCATCTGGCGGTCATCAACGTTTCACCAGATGTGCACCATCACCAACAGCATCCGCGTCAGTCCTTTGCCTCCCCACCTCCTCACCTTCTCCTCTCTCTGCTATGGCTTCCGTCCCCATCTTGCCTCCCATTCAATCAATCTCCACCAACCATGTCTCTTCTTCCACTCCAACCTCCACCACCTCCACCACCACCACGTGCAGCCCTCGCTCTCGACGCTGCACGCGATCACTACAGGGTGCTTGTGTGAGATGACACACGTCCTATGGAGGAGCATCGCCCACTCCATCCAACCTGCCCACCAACACACTCGTCCCCACCATACTGAATCCCTCGATGCACATCCACCAATGCGTGTTGGCGTGTTGGCGTGTTGGTGTTGGTGTGGGTATGGACTCCGACAGACGCTGTCCCATAGGACGGTTAGAGGTGGATTTGGGTGGACATGGGATGTCTCGCCATTTGCGAGTTGTCCATTCGGTCGAGTTCTACTCCGCTACTTCAAATGCTCTACGAGATGCTGTTACTCTCGACATACGGTTAGTGCGGAACAATGTCCACGTACATATCTCGCACTATGCTGCCGTTCCTCTTCACCGTCGTTCCTTTTATATGTGGAATTAGCCTACTGAGGATCCTGAGCCTTATTTTGACGCCTTATCTAATTTGTTCATCTCTTAGGCGACCCTACCGGTGCCGCAGATTGCTAAGCTTCGTAAATTCAAATGTCCTTCACTGCTTGATATCGAATCTGATGCCGTTGAGTGTGAGCATGCCAGGCATCCAAACCTTGCCAACTGTCCACGTGTTGACGGTCATTTGCCGCCAGTTTTGTGCTTATTCACCGCAATACCTCTTTCTCACTTCTGTTCTATCTTACGACCGATATCGCCCCATGCAAGTACAGAACGCCTTGTAGTGCAAGCGAAGAAGGAGGGAAATGGGCAGAGTCAGCACCGGCTAATCCACTACCACACTTTTGGTGAGGGCTAATAGCTCTGTGCCTTTGGTAGCTCCATTTTACTCATTAACCTTCAAACCAGTCAGACTGCCAATAAAAAGCATTTGCTTTGCTCAATCTTCTATTACTTGGGTTCATTAATTTCCATTTGAGATTGTGCAGTCGCTCTGCTTTCAATTAAATGGTCTCAATAACATCATTCAATTAGGAATTTCCAAAGATGGACTATATGATCGTTTTCTCATATGTACGATATTACCTTCTTTTTTCGTGTTCGAAAATATGCAAAATCAGATCACATTTTGGCAGAATTTTGGAGGAAGCATATCTCGTGGCGCAAATGCTTCCTTACCAGGCCTCCGATACAGCGGCATTCTGATTGGTTGAGGTTGGAAATTACCTTGTCGCAGGTCAACCAATCAGACACGAGCACCAGCTTCCATATGCCACACTCTAACACCGACATTACGATTAACAAATTCCCCTTCGACAGTTAGATGCACACAGTACTGCACAATCCATTTTTTTGAAACGCTAGGATGTTGTTAATCAAAATCAAACCAAACCTCAAACCCGATCCCACTTTTGCCTCCCACCTGTCTGCTATGCTAACGAGAAAGGTGTGATCATCACTTTAAGCAATATCAAGAAAAAACAGAGGGATGATACGTCCTTTCTTGCTGCCCCTGACTATGCAGGGATTGTTTGGCTTCCTCCATCGATTCTCCAGCAAACAAAGGGAGTATAACCCCCTTTAGCCGAAGTGACTGGTGACAAATGGGTCGTTCAGGGAGATACCAGACAGCCCCATTCCCAAAGGAGCATGGAAAATCGAAGGAGAGGTGCTAAGTCCCCATCCCATACACTCCCATTGGTGCAAGCGCAACCCACCGTCAGTCGCGTTTCCCTCCTGCAAGCGCACCATCTCCACGTTACGGACGGAGTAGTCAGGCTCAATCGACGTTGTATAAAGATTCAGGAGGCGAAAAAAGACGGCAAGGGTGAAATATGAATTCCGTACCGGTGGATTAATTTCCATTAAGCCTTCAAAATGGTGGCATGGGCTTCACGTGTGTAGTAATCTTCTTCCACAGCCAATCCTGGAATCCTTAGCGGAGGGTAGAGGTAAGTCACAACTCGACCACCTTCTCGTCCCTAATGCCGAATCAACAATGTTAAATGACCATAAATTGTAACAAAATGGAAAATTCGTCTCTTTAGGTAAGTGCGCCGGCCTCAAGGTCACGCAAACTGGAACTGGTCATCTCAATTGGTGGGTGGATTTTTAACTGTTGACAGACTTGAGCACAGCAAAATCGCCACCATCCGTGAGCCACTCGGCAGCCATGACAAGACACGTATCAACACGTTGGTGTGATATCCACCCTGACCACAGTGATCACGGCACCTGTCTGCCTAATTTGCATGAGGCTTGCTCATACCCGACACACACACACACACACACACACACAGCCACCTAATTTACAATTTAAATCCTCAGCCCTCTCTCAGCCGTTTTCAATGCCTCCGCGGAGGTAACACGGGAGGAGTAGAATGTTTTTTTTTTATAAAAAGCTGCTACATCATCCCCAGATGGTGGGATGACTAAACATGCGTCTATGTACAGGTAGATATGGAATCGTGCGCTGAAAAGGAAACGCAACATCGACAGGTCTAAATACGCATGGTTATTATGCGCTTCTTGGACCGCCGCTTCAGCTTCAGGAGGGTGAAGAGGTTGTCGACCTCCATTTGGACAGAAGGGACGGCTTGGTGGGGTGCAGTCACAGAGGTTTCAGTCGATGCGGCGGCCTTCTTAGCTTTAAAATGAGAGAGAGAGAGAGAGAGAGAGATTGAGTTAAAAACAAAGAGCACAGCCCTTAATCCCCTTTTGACAGACCCACAACTCACAGGCTAGTCGTGCTCTGAGAGCCGTCACAAGTTCTGGATCCTCAATGAGCCTCTTGAAGAGGTGTATGGTGTCGTTGAGGAGCATTTCCAGGTCTTCTACGGTGTTAATCTTCTCCTAAAAAATGAAAACTTCCTCAGGTATTTGTGGTTTAAAAGGACGATGAACAAAGCAGTCGGGTGACTCACTGGAACCGTGGCCGAGTTAACGGGGGGTACAAGCCGTCGCATGGTGGTGATTGTCTGATCCAAATGGGCAATATCCGCAAATCGAAGGCGTCCAGGCTGACTGGAGGCTCGCAGGATGTGCAAAGCTCGGGCTTGTCTTGACATGGGGGAGAGGTTGGGCTAAAATGTGTCATCGACACTCAGTTTTGCGGTCACGAATGACCAAGTGATCACCCTGACACGTAAAAGCAACTGCATTCTCATGAACAGTCTTCTTCAAACGTTAACTGTGGTTAGTGCTTCGGCGACCTGAAGACCCCAAGGATCGGCCATTTTTAAATCACCAGGCTAATTGTGACAGCCCCTGGAAGTCATCCCAACCTGGCTAGTGCCTCGATTACCAGCCCACACCACTATTTGGTCAGTCTCCACCGTTCTCGAAGGGGGTGCCAGATTTCGGTGTTAGCAACCAATGGACGCACACACACCCCATTGTTCCGCGGCGTGCGCCTTTGTTTATTGCTATGGGCAGATTGGTTGCTGCCCCAACAACAACGCCAGATGCTGTCTGCAGAGCCGAATGCGCCTACTATCAGTGTTGTCCATGTTGCCATGGCACTTCTCTAAGGCACGAAGATGCGCATCAACTGGTTTGATGAGGACGGTGTGATTCTGGACGAAAGCAATCAGAATAGCTGACTTCAACGCCCCTCCACCCATCCCCTTCTGCTTAGTGAACAGAATGGGTTGGACTGAAATTCACCCGCACCGGATGCATCAGTGGAGTCATGGCCTCCATTTCCATCCGGGATCATAGGTTGGGAACACGTGGAGGACATGGATAACTAGCTGACGGGTTTTGAAGAAGCGTGTTGGAGCAGCGCAGGCGGAGCGGTTGTAAATTTCGTGAAAAAAATGGGGTGAAGGAAGGGTGAAAACAGCATCGCACCACCACTGATCACGTGGTCAACACGGTGTCTGAGTCAGCACCTGTCACGAATGCGTTTAAACGTACTCCTTGTTGCCGTCAGACCGGACATCGGCAAGTGACGCCTTCCAACATTAATCAGTTCGTGCATCCTCTAACTTCGGGCTTTCCCGGCCTTCCGTGATTCGAGGTTCACGATGATGGGAGGGAGCTACGCCCACGCAACTTGTGCTGCTGTTCTCTCAATCTTTGTACTATGACTGCCCATCAGACATACATCGGACACCACGGAACTCGGGATGGCGATCCAGTGAAACACTCTCACTAGAGAATCTGATGGGAAATGAACTAAAGCGGGTTCAAGCAGCCATAGAATGGGGCGTTAGGTGTGACAAGGAGAAGCTCACGAAACCGCATCGAGAGATGGTTTGGATAAAACTCGGGGACAATGCATCGAACGGAGTCGGGTGATAAGTTGACTTGAGGGGCGAGTCCAGACGTTGTGGCTAAAGTCACGCGTTTAAAGTAACCCCAGTCGACTTCAAAACGTGTGACGAGGACGTAAAGGCCACCACGCAGCCGTCGCCAACGCATCGGAGGTCAGACCCGAAAACCCACGATGCTTGCTCCTATTTCCTATTCGCTGCCCCCTGACTCCCCTTTGAGTGTTGGGCGTGGGGGGCAAGAGGACACACGGGGCTAGCCGTTAACGAAGGTGGCGTGAGGAGTTAACGGCACAAAAAGAGCAGGTCGTTGAACTGACAAATCCACTGGGCTTATTCCGCGTAAAGCAAGAGTTGTGGCGACTGAAGCACTTAAAATAAAAACTCAGTGCAAAAAGTCATGCTACGCAAGAGAAGTCTCCTGGACGCCGTTTGATTGAGCATTTCTGACTGCTGGTCAATGACAAAGGCAAAGAAGGCGAAAAATTCTTTAAAGATAGACGAAGATTACACTCCAATCAGGGCTTAGCCCGTACTTAGTCCCTCCGATAAGCCGAGCTATCAGGGGCACAGAAGAGCTCCGGATCCAGATGGGAGTGCTCACGCCCTAACCTCATTGGGAAGTCTGAACAGCAAAAACCATTTGTAAGCAGCTCAATCATTTTTTTTTGGCCGCAACTTCTCCTGTTTCCTAACACTTAATTTGGAATGACATAAACTAGATGAGACACGCTGCCAATGGTGATAGTGGAACCTTCACCCTAATTAACAGCAAATTGCTGCACCCTTCAGACAGGTATCGCATGGTAGCCTCAAGTGACCGTCGAGTGGCTTGATGACCTGCCGTTACGGATGACTTGGTCCTTATAGCGAATGAGACATGCAGTCATGTCAGAATTGCGCTGCACAGTGCCTCAGAGAGCAAACATTGAAGGCCCATTAAAGTGGCCTCCAGTTGGGGGTTGACCGTAGGCCCAAGTGCAATAAAGATTTGTGTACCCATCTGACGGATATCACAGCGTCTGCGATGGTAGCATATGTTGTTCGAGCCATCAACACAAGGTCCACAAGCCATCTGTCGCAGTGGAGTGTGTATGTGCGCGCGATAGGCATCACTCGCTCATGGACGAGTGTAGGAGGGGGGGAGGGAAGGGGAGGGGGGCGAGGCAGGGCGGTGGGAAAACACGTGTCGCCCGCATACACGTGTAGGCTAGGCCACGAGGGCACACTCTCCCACATAAAAAGGGACAGGTGCCGCCCTGGCTGAGTCAGCGCACTTCCACTGCGTACAGGCTTTCCTTTCCCCTGCCTTCTCGCAGCCCCTCCAGTGGGCGATTAACAATCCGTTTTGCTTAGGGTGGGGCTCGGGTAGGAGCCTAGCCCAGCAAATTAGGATGATTTAGTGAAGTAAAATCAGCCAGTTGACCCGCTTAATTTGATGTCTCTCTCTGATTCGTGTGAGCTCCTCTGGAAGGGACTAGTTTTTGGTTGGAGAAACGATCCTGAGGAATCAATTCCGTGTGCGTGTCTGCTGTGCCTCATAAAGCGATCCCTTTGAGAATCAAATTGAAGGTTTACTTCACGAAAAATGCGCCAGTCCAAGGCTGAGCTGACAAGTGCAAATTCATCAGAAAATTTGATGAACTGGTGCAGTAACGCCCCAAAAAGTAGGAAACCTGTGCAGTATGAAGCCTTCCGTCGATAAAATGACCACTCCGCCACTCCCGACCACTTCACCGGTCGGTCGTCCAAAGCCACTTGGCTGGGGAAGCGGTTTTTGGTCAACTTGTTCATTAATTAGAGAAGAGAAGCAGTCGGTAAGACTAATCTCATTTTTTGGCGTTACAGCTAACAACCCAAGCCCTTCAGGCTTGTACTTTTATCTCCCGCCCCCCTTCCCTGGAACGGGGGCATAACGACCTCGGGGAGGCAAAATCCGCCAGACTAATGATTGGGGTAATGCACGAGATGGTGATGTCAGAAAGTGCGAACGAAGCACCCCGAAGTACGATGCATGAATTACCGATCCACCAATGGGGAAGTTCCACGGGGGGACCAGCTAACCTCAACGAGCCAATCAGGCACTTCGTGATTTAAATCAAGTCGAGGATTACAATCGGGTATTGAGGTATTTGTGTTTTGGTAATCAAAGTTCAGATTATCTGCTTTACTCGAATGTAATCTCTATCTCTGCCTTGCCGGCCTCGAGAAGTGGGTCACACCAAGTTCCCAATCCCTTAGTGGGTGATAACACTGACAATGTGGCTAAATCAACTCGGTTTTCCCTAAAATATGGGGATTTTTGGGGTAAAATTGAGAAGAAAGATTAATTTCCAGCAAATTCTATGCACATCTATGAGACAGAAAGCTCAAAAGACTTCTTCAAACTTCCTCTCTGACGTTGATGGCACTCCAATTCGTGAAAAATAAGAGCAAATAGCACCTAGTAGATTTCATTTCAAAGCCGAGACATTGCAGTAACATGAACGAATTGAAAAGGGATTAACTAGACGATTAATATCTTTATTTTACACTTTTCAATTCTCGAAATAAGATCCTCATTATCTAGCATGAATAATGGCATGGCAGCTGAGGCTGCACAAAGGGAAGTCAGGCATGAAAGGTGTGGAGACCTACCGATGACGGCATTGGCGATGTCAGTAACAACTCCCCAGAACTGTGGATAGGCGTCCGCAGCAGAACACGCGACTGATCAAATGAGGCCACGCGCAAACGCGCGCAGCTAAAGTCCACTAATCCGCTGTGCGGAGGCGTCAACAGCCAATAGCCTGTGGGCGCACGTGCCTCCAGGAGAAGCGCATTGGTTTATCCGCACAAGTACGTACGCACGCACACATTTGCTCCAAGATTGCACTAATTTCCTCCCTTCCTCCCGCCGCCCCCTACCTTTCCTCCCTCCGCCTCTCACATTTGTGGGATGAGTCATCGTAAATTCGCCGAGGATGTGTTCGAAATGTGGGGCGAGGGCACGGTCCCACCAAATCAATGCCAGAGAGACTTGTAAGATGGAAATATGTGGGAAAGGGGAGGGCGTGAGGGTGGGAGAATGAGGCTGCGTATTTCTTTTTTAGATTTGACGGGAAGGGCAGGTGTGCGATTACCTGGGGATTTGTCATTTGACCTGGGACCAGGCTTACTTGATAATGCAAGCCGAGTTGTCAGCATTTTGAGTTAAACGTGGAACTTAAGGAAGGCGGTTTTCAAAAGATGGAACTGGCTTGTTTTAAGAATTCTTTTGCAGTTTTTAATTTACTTCTAATTTTGTGTTATCTAGCTGGGAAGGAATGAAAGTATAGGCTCTTTCTTTATTACATAACTACCGGACCTTGAAATTAGACACGATAACAAGTCATCAAAGTTAACACCTGTGAGAATGCGGTCTTTCTCCCAACTTTTTAAGGAGGGAACCAAGCCCATTCCAACATCGAAGTTTACAAATGGATATAAATAGTTTACCATTAATCTAAATTTTCGCCATTTTTTTTGAAGAAAATATGGAAGGCCAAATCACCTTCACAGTAACTGTTTCTCCTCTTTCTCCTTCAGAAATTCTACTTGAGAGGGATACAAATTACCCTAAATTTGCTTCTATAAGCCATGAGCATTTGCCGATGAGTGATTCCAACAACAAAATATTCTTTAATTGCTGCAAATGGTCGCCAAAATTACTTCAAACGAGAGGAAAGCAGCATTACCGTTTGGGATGAGAGCTGTAGCCTGAATCCGATTGGCCAATCAGGGCGCACAGACACCAGTCTCAGCCAATCAGAAAAGCAACAGCCATGGAACTGAGGGGAAGGGCCTTTTCCTCGAGTTAACAAATCTACACCAAATAGTAGAATTTGACGACATAACTTTACAATATGCGCCCTGTTTACATAAGTCTACAATGATTACTAACTTGGATCAATCGAAAAAACTTGTGTTGGTTACTGTTCTAAAGATTTAAGAAGAGACTTAAGCAGTACAAAGTTTGACATTCCTTCTGCCTGGACTTTTGCTAGTGACGGTGAATGAACACGACATGGATGGTCGGCCGATTGATTGGCTCGATGCAAGGACAATGTTGCACAGCAGTGAATTTCCCCCCGGGGACAAAATTGCACATTTAAGATTGGTCTGCCAAGCTGTGAATTGGGAAACAATGGGATTAAATTCTACCTGAGACGGAAATACTGAACAGAAGTTCAAAACAGACGATGCGCTCGTTAAGTAGGTGAGCTGTGCGGCTAGAAACACCAGTTAGAGTGGCGGCAAAGGAAAATAATGTGATGCTAACAATCAAACCAGCGGCAGTAACAACATCGACAAGATTAAATGGTAGAACCATAGGAGAAATGAAGTGCAACGCGAGTTACTCTCATGCTTACAAAAGAGAAGATGGAACGACTTTCCAGTGCAAATTATATGCGTGAACATTGTTCGGCACTAATCGTGTGTCGAGAGTTAACAGCATCTCGTAGAGCATTTGAAGTAGCGGAGTAGAACTCGACCGAATGGACAACTCGCAAATGGCAAGACATCCCATGTCCACCCAAATCCACCTCTAACCGTCCTATGGGACAGCGTCTGTCGGAGTCCATACCCACACCAACACACCAACACGCCAACACGCCAACACGCCAACACGCATTGGTGGATGTGCATCGAGGGATTCAGTATGGTGGGGACGAGTGTGTTGGTGGGCAGGTTGGATGGAGTGGGCGATGCTCCTCCATAGGACGTGTGTCATCTCACACAAGCACCCTGTAGTGATCGCGTGCAGCGTAGCGAGTGAAGGCTGCACGTGGTGGTGGTGGAGGTGGTGGAGGTTGGAGTGGAAGAAGAGACATGGTTGGTGGAGATTGATTGAATGGGAGGCAAGATGGGGACGGAAGCCATAGCAGAGAGAGGAGAAGGTGAGGAGGTGGGGAGGCAAAGGACTGACGCGGATGCTGTTGGTGATGGTGCACATCTGGTGAAACGTTGATGACCGCCAGATGGTGGGTCAGTACATTGCATGTTGATGGTTGGTCCACTGATTGGGGTTATTAAGAGCAGAGTAGAGGGGATCACATTAGTCGTGGCACGCCCCCTCTCATCAGTCAGTCAGTCGGTGCGTCCCAGACGACCCTCTCCTCACTCTTCTCATTGCGGCCTCCTCTCTGATGCTGACGTGGTATTTTAGTGATGGTGAGGAGGTCCTCTGCATTGCTCTGATGCCTCCACTCTCAGAGCATGGGATGAGGAAGTGGACGAACAAGTGGATGCAGGAGCAGTGTGTCCGTTTCCAAGGTGGGTATGGCGTGTTGAATGCCGAAGTGGGTGGAAGCAGAAGCGGATGTCTGCTGCTGTGGATGGTGTTGAAGCCACTGTGCGAGTGCATGAAAGTGAGGCATTTGTCCCCAATCAGCCCGTTCTGCTGTCACGCGATATGCCCACCACTGATGCACATTTGCCGTGTCGCCTCGCCCCCCTCTCCCGGTGACCATCCACTACGGAGGTGTGGGTGTGAATGCATTTGACCTCACGTGCGGCGTTGGGGGCAGCGAATGAAGTGAGGTGTGTGAAGCGAGGATGACTGGGTGGGAGAGGCGGGTTGGCATGAGGTGAGGGAGGCTGTTGGCCTGAGTGAGTGAGTGAATGAGTGAGTGAGTGAGTGAGTGGGCATCGTAATGGGCAGCCACGCGTCCACTCCACCAACAGCATTGGCACATCACTTCTTGTTTCACGTGGCAACAATGGCAGTGGGAGACCTCTGTTTGGTCAACCTGCAAATGCTGTGCTCAACGAATCGTACTGGTTGGCAAATGATTGAGTGTGGAAGGTGAGAAGGTGTTTTGGTGGCCTCACTTGTTGCAATCATTGGTATCCAATTGGAGGTGGGTTGGTGTGACCGCCTTGAACTCTCACTCCACACACACAATGAGTGCTGGAGGAGGCATTTGTTGATGCCTCAACAAGTTGTCGCTTGTTTGGCCTTCAGATGATGGCGAGGCAGTGAGGATCACAATGTGAGGTAGTGTGGAGGCGGTTGGTTGGAGTGGAGAGAAGAAGACAACAGGGTGAAATTCGACTCTCGTTGGTGGCTGTATTGGACACGCAGAGGGGTAGTAATTGGGATGGAAGGTGTGGGGAAATAGAGGTTCGCCCCACAGTTCACCACGTGGAAGGGTAAGAGAGTGTTGTTGGTTGTACAGCGTTGTCAGTGGCAGTGGTGTGTGCAGCATTACGGTCATCGTTGTGGGGTTGGTGGAGCACGTGAATGGTTGAAAGCGAAAGGCGAATGGAGGACTGAAAATCGATGCGCACGAGTGACTTGAGCAGAAGCGCAGGAGGGGAGGCGAGGGTGCGGCCGAAGTGGTGGATGGAGGTGGAGGTGGAGGTGGAGGTGGAGGTGGAGGAGGTTGCTTGACGGGGGAGGGGGCGGGTGGAGGTTGTGTGAGAAGTGCAGGCTGGAAGATGGAGCCATCGATCGATGTGGTGAGTGAAGTAACGGGGCCGAGGTGTGCCCGTGTATGTGTATGCATCACAGAGTGGAGGCCAGTTGAAGGGAGTAGAGAAGAGGAGAGCAGAAGGGAGTGGAGCAGAGCCGACCAAACGAAGTAAAGGTGGAGGAAAGTGGAGAGAGTGAGGGTGAGGAAGATTGGAGGGGACGTGGTGGTTGCTGAGGGGAGAAGATAAGAGAAGTGCAGTTGTTCAGCCATCATCTCACAACTTTGATTGCGTTATCCTCGCATTCCTTTGGTGCTCTTGACACTTGCCCTTACCTCACGTTGACCTCCATACGACTGTGTGAGGAGCATATGTGGAACGTGGCAGAGAGGCGGCAGAAGATGGTGTAGAGAGAGACTGCAAAGCGCAGCGAGTCTCATCATATTGCATTTTAGCTGACATGGTGGTGTGTGGGATGGAGGTGGCACATCTGAGGTGAGCACAGCTGACCCAATGTCATGGCGCGTTGCACGACCAGTCGACCGCCCTCATCGCCGCCGTCGTCGCCTCCGCCGCCACCACCGTCATCAACAGTGTCGGCACGAGTTACGTTGTTGTTGTTGTTGTTGGTGATGGTTGTGGTGATGGTTGTGGTGGTGGTGGTGAAGGTGGCGAGGGGGCTGTGACGTGTCCTGTTACCCTCACTGTCAACGTCGTTTCGCATCGCTCTCACCTTTACAATCACTAGGAGCACACCACGAATGTGAGTGGGAGGGGAGGTGGAGCTGATTTCGCCTCTTTGCCAATTTGTGGTAGTCATTTGGTGGATAGGCTCGTTGATTACGTTACTCACAGCTCACAACAAGGCTCTGGGCTTAGTGTCGCCTTCGAACAGCAGTGGTGCTCGTTCACCCCATCCTCAGTAGCCATTGCCTACCCACCTTGACGATGGTAGTTGCCTCTCCGGGTGGGGATGCCGTAGAGAGTGAGAGGCGAGTGAGCCATTGTGAGCGTTGCATTCACACATGGTGCTGGCGTGAGTTGGCTGGACTGTTGTTTGACAAGAATAAGGTGGGAGGGAATTGCTTTTTACCACGGGCCTTGAGGTGCGTCCCGTCTTCATGGCTTCGTTGAAGGCGGCTACAACGCTTCCATTAGATGGGAATGTTCTGGTGAGTGAGTGAACGCAGTCTTTATTTCCTTCCTTGCAGCTTCTTTGGTGTAGGGCTTACAGTGGCCTTGACCTCTTGCCTGACATGCTGTGCTTACTAGACCTGTGACAAGACATTCCCGTTGTCCACGTGTGTGTGGATGTCACGAAAGCGAGAAGCGCCAATTCAAAGTTTTGACGCAGTCGTTTTGTAAGTGTTGAGCCTCTTTAACTCACTCACAGCACCTGCAAGTAGGACGTCAACCGCCGCCGTTACGCATCGCAAGCAGAAGATTTTGCCTTTCAAAATCAAATTCGCTGGAAATAATGAGGAAGTCCTTCAAGGCTTCGACCTTTGCCTTTCAGAAACAACATGTATGGATGACTTGGTCCCTAATGGGCTGTATTTTAAAGTTCTTCAAAGTACCTGCCGTTTCAAAGGCATGGAATTGTAGATTCTAACCTGCACTTCATCCAAAATCTCTAGGCAGAGACCCTCGAAATGCAATTCAGGTGTTTGCCTCGACCCACTTTCCTTGCAGAATGGAGATGATGCATATGAAGAGGCTTCTCGAGGTGGACAGCATCCAGGCGGATCGCAAATTGCAAAACAGGTGCGGATAACGTCGTGGTGGCTAAAGCACAAACAAAAAACTGAAATCTTGCTACATCCAACTGCTCTACTCGCACCTTTACCACCGCATCTGCTCATTTCTGTGCGGACCTTGTGGGTGGATGCACAAGTCTGTCTCCCGGCGACTCGGTGACTCAGATTCGAGATGTCGAGTTACGTGCGTCGCAGGTGTTGGCAAAAATGTCCACCCTATTATTCACATGGCACCAACAGAGAATAAACAACACAAATAAAAACAGGAAGTGGCCAAACCACCATTCTCTACCCGTCTGACAGCGTCAAAGTTGTCAGCTCAGTACGCTGCATTGCGGATTGCAATAGTGCCTCCCTCTAGATGGCAGCTCGGCTTATTCTGCCATCGCCTTGAGTGCATCTGAGATTGGCAGGTGGCTGAAATGGGGTTCCAATCCATTCTACCACTCACATCCACAACACCGCCTATTTATGCCCCCAAAAGGTCAACGTGGGTCATTCGGCTAATCAAATTGCACTAATAATCAACCCAGTCGAGGCAACCTGCCATTCACTAGAATTGTCAACTTCTCCAACCCACCGAGAGACTGTTTTTATGCAGATGTGACTATCAGCATGCTTCAGCTCCTTGACAGTCGAAGGAATGACGAGGAGGCACTACTTTGTTCAATCAAATCCCCTCAACCGCCTTAACTTTTTTTTAATTTTTATTTTTAAAACCAACTCACTAGGTGACTGATTCTATTCATATTTACAAAAATAAAGGTTACAAATGAAGAAGCGGCTATTTGGCTTCAATGATGACTGTGCACACAGCTGTCAAATTGCCAATGACAAATCAGTGTGGCACCACACCCACATCATCTCAGTGCCAACCTCCGCCTCTGGGGATTTTACAATTCACCATAGCAACCAGAAAGTTAAGCTACAACTAAAGATGAATTGCCGAGCTCTTCTGGAAGGTGTTCAAATTAATGAAGAACAAAAGATGACGTAATCATGAAGCCGATTTTGATTGGTCAAATTAAAGTTTTGATTACTCGCCCTGCCACATCACACCCGTCATCGCATAGACCTCACAAATGAGCTTTCAGGACTCCCACTTCTCCGACGACCTGAAAATCTTGTTGTAGTCTGCTGAAAAATGTGTGTAGAAGACGATTTTAAGAGAATGTACACCTCAGCGTCCACATTCAGATGCATTGCAGTTCCATTTTCAGGCATGATGGATGGCGAGTAAGCCACCTCGTCCTGTCTCTTGTGTGATGTGTCATTTGTGATTGAAATGAAGCCATTTTGGCTTACTCAGATCCTTAAAAAAACACTTCATGTGGGTGGTAAAGCATCAAGTCGTGATTTGAGCCATCAGCCGAGACAGCAAGTAGAAATGTGTTGTCGTTGACACTAAATTTAATTGGTGGCTTTTAAGCAACAAAAATGCTTTGTCCGCTGTTCTATGCGGTGCCTGGTGGGTGAGTGATCAACGCACCGATTAAAAGCCTGCATGTCCGACAGGCTGATTGGGAGTGCTCAAACCATCCACCACCACTTCGTCCTCACATCACTGTCCTTTCTTTGTCCCCCCTCTCTCTCTCTCTCTGCGTGCGGCACTCTGAATAGTCTGGTGGTTTTTTTTGGGTTTTACGATTCACCAGCTCTGTCTACTCTGATAGGACGGACACGCAAAGTGTGTCTCAAAGGTAAGAGCGAAAAAGTTTGGAATGGTGGCTAGTGGGGGAAGTTCAGTCGTCAATCCCACGGGTCCAGGCGAGGAATGCGAGACTTCTGAGGGTGGCGTTGGTGAAAATGACTAACTCTCATTCGTTCCATCTTCATCCCACACCTTCCTAGTTGATCTTCTCCTTTTCTCCATCGTGCCAGTCACAAACTTGTTCTTGGCAGTGATTTTGGACAATGGCATGATTAAACACAGGGCAGGACCATCGTTCCCCGTTCTAATCTGGTCGTCTGTGCGAGCTTTGAGTGGGAATAGCGAAGAGATGGACAAGGGATGGACACTAGATGGAAGAATGAGTAAATGGATCGCCAAGTAAAGCATCTACAATGCCAAAAGACTGATTATAGCCTCCGTTCTTGTCGTAACAGCTTCACCTTTGGCTCAAACACAACTTTCTCATACCACGACGTGCATTTCAAGCACTTGTGCATAAACGCATGTCTAGACACATGGTAACACGACCCCTCCCCCATCCCATTGTAGGACAAGACAACTGTCATTGGCAGGACCCCACACGCACCCGCAAACTAACGATGTGTGACGTCGACGACGAGGCCAAGGTGGCAACAGCACAGACCCAGCTTTAGCTGTTGCTTATTTAATTTTGTTTTTTAGGATAAACAAAAACATTTTTGTGGTTTATTGTTATGTTTAAGCAAGCTGGTGCATATCCAAGTGACTTCTTTAGGGTCACTCGATCTTAAAGAGTAAAAACAGGCGTTGCTCACTATCCTGTACTCCCAAGGCTAGGAAGGTGGAGTGAATGCTAACAAATGCTAGCGATTATTATTTGTATCATATAGGTGGATACGTAACACTGCGGAGAGAATTGAGCAGACATTGCCCACAAGGAAAGTGTGAGTTGGTAGCGAACTTTAGGAACGTTAAGGAGGCTGTTACAGTCTCCGCCTGAATGTTCCATAGTGGTACGCAAGGGAATTACCAGGACATCGTCCGCCTTATTTTACTTTAATACACAGCCATTTAAACTCCTTCGAGGAATAATTAAACCATTCATAAACGTGACACTTCTCGGCTGTGTTTATGCCTCCTTAAAAAAACAGGAATAGATTATGGGGGTGTTACTGAAATGAATTACAGTAGCATGTGGATCACATTTAACCGATTAAATTATCAATCAAGGTAACTACTTAAATTTATGCGGATATCCTACGCCTTTCCTTCTATCATTCAGCGTGTTAATTTCATCACTGCCTCATCCACTAAGGCGATCACGTGAAAGTGACAGAGCAGAAAATCGATAATCAATTAGGGGGACCACAGCTCGCTCACACGCTTTGTAAAGCGCAGGCTGGAATACCAAATTATTGATCGTAAAAATCGATAGGCGTTTGTCGAGGCACAAGGCACGCGTATGCGTGCACGCGAAAGCGGCGCCAGGGGCGTGCACTCTGAAGTGAAGTGAGAGGCAGGCGGCAGAGTGATGAAGTTACTGCAATCCCTTCATTTTTCACTTTCTCCGGCATAAAAAAATGAATGCAGTCTAGACGCATGCGATACAATACGTCTTCCGAGGTGCTCCACGCATTGCAATAAAAACCACTTCCATTGTCTGAACTCGCCCATTGTGATTAATTGGCGCCAGGGTGGATTATCAAATTGGTTACTAAAATTAAAGTCAAGGGAATCATATTTAAAAAAAAACAAAGAAACAATGCGATTCTTTTTCATCATTTAACTAACATCATAACCTTCCCCCCCCTGATCGTTTATATTAGTCAATGAAGCCGTATTTCTAATGTAGAATTCATTTTTGCATTGGGAATGGATTGTCAGGTGGGAGAGCATTTAAGACTCGCCTCGTTTGGGTCACTCAGCCTTTACTCCAACCGCTTTCTTCTTTTGCACAGCCTTTAGAAATAGCAAAATTTTCCTAGAAAATATTCCACAATGCTATCAAATACTCCTTCTAATGAAACTTTGACTCACAATTTTTCGCCATACTTTGCACAAAAAATAAGCGCGAGGTCTTAACACCCATACTTAATAAGTCATAGGAGCCGACTTATTCACTACACCCCCTTGGGCATGTTTTAAGAACTGAAGTAAATACCAAATAAAAACTGCGTTACGTGGTAAGCAAAAGAAGGGAGACAAATTTTCGGTACTTCATTTATTTTTCACACAAAGCACCATGACATCCGTAGCTTTATTCACAAAAAATGACAATGAAAAAGGCTGCACGTCAGTGGCCTTAACAGATCTCTACCGCTCCTTTCCCTTGGTCTCCCTTTGGTTACACATCTCATTTTTTCCTTATACAGCCTACTTAAATAAATAAGTAGTAGAATTATTGATTTAAAATAATAAAACAACTCAGCAAGCATTAAAAGCATTGTATCAAAACGACTGATTTTATCCTTGTTTCAAAGGGTTTGAAAACCTATTTTTTTTTAAATCAACGTTCTTTCTTAAATGGGAGGCATTAGAACTGGCCAGGGAATCACAGAACCTAGCCCAAGTTTCTTCTGTCCCGCGTCATATTTTTTTTTCATTTTTCCGCAGCCTTTTCATTTCTCATGCAATAATGTGCTTTGTTAATGCGGATTAGATAAGATTGCAGTCTGTGCTTCCTCTTAAGGTAAGTTTAGGCCTCCTCTTGCATGCCTTGCGAGGAGGATGCGGAAGAGTGGGTATTGGGGTTGGTAACTCATCTGTCGTCTGACCATTCAATTAGCGCACCGCAGTTTTGGGTCATTTTCTCAATCACTGCTAATTGTGCTCACCGCTCAGGCTGTCCCACATTCGTCGGCCCGTGTGGAGCGAGCAACACGACAGAAATGGGCTCCACCAATCACATCGAGCAGGTCAGTGTGTAAGCACGTGGGTAAACACAATTGGGTGAAGAGACAGAGATGAAATAGACGGTAGGGTGTAGCAGAGGTCGAAAAAACGGTATGCGAACCTCAAAATTTGGTCCATGATTGTCTACCAGCCTGTAATGCGCTCTCAAACGAACCCACACCCACCATTGTGGTGGGGCATCATTCCATATGCAATAAAATCGAATCAAACCGATTTATTGTCAAGATTGGGAATCCCAAGTCTGAAAAAGTGAATCAGCCTTAAAGTAATCAGCACGAGAATCCATCTCCTCTAAGCAGTTTTACAGCTGCACTGTCCCCATTTGCCGTGGGGTTCCAACGTCTCCACAACCAGTCGGGGTCAGCGGTGTGTGCCCATCGCTCAGATCACCCAACATGCCCATGGCTGGATATGGGTTCTAAAACGGGCAACTCAACCGCTGGGGTTACAATAAAGAAAACAGAGGCGGTGGAATATCCTATTTTTGGCCACAAATGGTAGATGATTGCGTGCATTCAAACCCTCGGATGAGCTAAGAAGACTGTCGTCGCAAGCTACACCAATGACCTTATAAACATGTAGGCTTATCAGTGCCTAAAATAGATCAGATTAGTCAACAAACTAATAATTGCTGACAGGTCCGTAGCACTTTAGCCCTCTTGTCTGGTTTTGGGGAAGGGGCGAGTTGGAGCAGAGTGGTCAGTGGCCACTTTTAAAGACAAGGGAAGAACTGCACCGATGGTGGATTGGTGGAGTAGAACAAAAATGTAATCACAAATTTGTGCCCCTCTTTGCTTCAGTAAAACGGGAAAGTAGACAATGCCGAAATGATTGCCCGTGTGGGTGAGTGTGCTACAAGGGAGGGGAGAGGTGCCTTTCGGCAGGCGTAACTGCAGTGTAGATGTGTGTTATGGATGGATAGGTTCGTGTTTCGGTCGAATGAAGGGCTGTTAGAAACTGAGATGGCTTGCTAGCCGACCTTGTTACTGTTTAAACGTCATCATCCCGTCATCCCGTCCATCAATCCGTCCGTACATCCACTGCCAGTGTGAGCAGTCCGTCCACCCACGACGTGCTGCCTTCATCTCTGTTTTCTACCTGTGAAAGTGTGGATATCAAAGGTGGTAAATATAAGCTAAAAAAATTTGCAGGATTGAGGACGAGAATGAAGGCTGCCGTTTCTTTTATCTCAACTACAGTGCCAGCCTTTTCGAGGCGAGCATTTTATCGCTGTGTGGAGGGTTGCATTCCATTGCACTACGCTAAGTTGCCTGGAAGAAACGGCGGGTGGGGCTTTTCCCGATTCACAAGTCACCGGCCCTGCTATTTTCGGTTCTCACCTCTGTGGTGAGTGAGCGGGTCCCAGACTAAGACAGTTGAGGCCGAAGCAGTGGAGGTGGTGACGGAGGTTATCACAGCGGGCCAAATTTTGTTTTCGTCCACCACCACCACCACCACCACCACCACCACCACCACCACCACCACCACCACCACCACCACCACCACCACCACCACCACCACCACCACCACCACCACCACCACCACCACCACCACCACCACCACCACCACCACCACCACCACCACCACCACCACCACCACCACCACCACCACCACCACCACCACCACCACCACCACCACCACCACCACCACCACCACCACCACCACCACCACCACCACCACCACCACCACCACCACCACCACCACCACCACCACCACCACCACCACGAAGGTGTGTACGGCGTGCCGTGAGGTTGGTTGCTTCTCCCTCACAATGCGTGAGGATGCTTTGATAGGCTGCGGGATCACCCCCCCCCCCCAACCACTCACCACAGAACGAACGCATCTTGAAGGATGTTTGTTGTTGAGGTCATTCCAAGATGTTTTCGTGTGTGTTTTATTTGCGTAGGCCACATAAAATAAACAGCGTGGAGGAGATGCCTCAACACCTGGCCGACTCCTGCTCCAGCCCCCCTGTCGCCTCCGGATGGCAATGCTGCTCTCTACCATTCCATGAAGGCGGGGTATCTTATGGTGAGGTGAGAGGCGAGTGACTACGTTGCAGAAAGAGCACTTAGAGATGCTACACGTCAACAGACTGAGGCATGTCACGCTTCTCTTAAAATCTATGGCTCTTATAAGCCACAAGTCGTCCCCTCAAGCGACCCACCTTTCAGCCCTGCTCCATTTTACCACCTACTGGCTCACACTCAGGATGGGAGTGAGCTGTGCCCAGAAGATGCTAAATTTCTCGTTCGCACGAATTCGTCAGGAGCGAGCTGTCTGTTCTGCACTTGAACATTCTTCTCTGTGCCTCCGCCTCTACCGGTTAGCTGATCAGCGGCTAAACGCCTCAACAAGGATGCATCTCGTCAACGCGAATGATGTCTGCAATGGCATAAGAGGAATAAACGTCGCCATTCGGTGAGTTGTATATTGATGGAGTGATTAGTCTTCCGCACTCATCATTCCGCAGTCAATTCTTGTTGGAAGAGACAGGTTGGCGCAAGATGCGGTGTGCCTCGGTGCGATGACTTAATGTAACCTCTTGGGACTGACCAGAGGCCCAACCTATTACGAATACGAGATTCCTTCTTGTTCTCCTCCCAATTTTAAAGCTTTTGACGAGTCAGTGTTGAACAAATCTGATGGACATGCACCGGGCCTGTCTGCTCAGCAAACAGGGTTCGCAACCCAGTCGCACATTTGTAGGCGCTTCCAGTGCTGGGAGTGTGATGGAATGAAGTACAGGATGGAAGGAGTTAATAAAGAGTTCATCGCATATCATTTTACTATCATTGTCAGAAGGATTTCGTCACTTTTGTTCTGCCAAGCCATGCTTTACCGCTGTCCCCTTGCACTTCTTAAGGAAATGCCAGAACTGGAAGAAGGGGAAATTGTAATCCTTAAAGTCAACGCGTTGTAAAGGCCTATTACAGGCACTAATCATGCATATGAGGCGATGTAGGCGGTGGAATAATGTCCCCTCCCGCTCTAAGCGATGGCGATCATCCTTCCATGTTATTAGCATCAGGTAGTAGAGCTTTATTGTTTGCTCTCAGGGGCACAAACGTTGGCATGGGTTGTCAGTAAGGCATCTGAAACGGGGCGGTTCGTCAGGTTGAATCGACTTCAGAACTTCAGTTACTTGCGTGGTGTAGCAACACCCCATTCAATTTACTCATTGAGAAGTACTGCTTTGGTGCATACACCTCACTGTTTCTGTATTGCAGACTTAAACACTGAAACAGGTCACCTTATTTTTCTTACCGCCAGCATGAAGGCCATCGAGAATGTTCTTAACGTGCATCAACGGATCCGAGCATTCTCTGGTGATTAAGAGATTAAAAAAAATAACAAAAAAGGAAGATTCATTTGATTAACAGACCATCATAATCAATTGATGGGCATGAGAAGTATGCGAGATAAAACTCGTAGCACAAATTAACTGTCTACCTCCGAAATCATCACTTCCAGCAGTTTGACTGAAGCGATCTATCGAGTGTGTTTTCTTATGTCAACAAATCAATAGTCTAGGGGAGCACAGTAGGGAATCAGCGTAATTTCAGCCATTTCATTCGGCAGTAAAACGGTGCTCTACGTCCTCATTAGTACTACTTTTAGTCATTTCAGTAGTAAGTGCTGGCGGTTTGCCGAACTTTATAATAAGTCCACACCGGTTCTGCTTAAATTTATAAGGCAAATTCACTGCCCTTGAGGCGATATTATAGCTTTTAAATAATCACGAATCAGTCCTAAAGGAAAGAAACAAACGCGTGAACACATCGAAAGTGCTATTAACTGGCAGAAATTCCATCCGGTTTTCTGGGTAGAGCTGAAGGAGGAAGAGAATATGGTAGACAATCCCCAGAATTCAAAATAAAAAGGGAGAAAACCCTAGAAAATTGAAATGCTGATGCCTTTCTTCAGTTTTGATGGGCACAAGTCCTCGTCCCTGCGCTTTGAAGGGCCTCAAGACAAATTTGTGGAGAATTTGCATCAAAAGCGGAATGTTACCTGTAGCTCTAGCGGCGATGGCGATTCGTCCAGTCCTCAGGAGAGTGGCAGCTTGGCAATTAGTGCTTGATGCTCCACACTGGGAGCATTTGCCTGCATTGTAGTGTCCCTGCGTAGCAGCGAAATTCCCCCTTCCATTCCATCAATTGCCAGCATAGGACCGGCCTTGAAAAAAGGCCGGCTTTTAAAAGTTATTTTGCACTTCAATTGCTCTTTTCTGTAGTGAATCATAAAAAGACATGCCTTCCAATGGGGAATTAAATTTGAGCTGCTCCTCACTCGACTTGGAGTTGCTTAACCCTGTGACCGATGTGGTGGCCTGGCCATGCCTGATAACGCGCAGAAGCCATCACCAAAAGGCTTGTCGATGCGAACACAGTGGTCGAAGTCTCAGTAAACAAGTCTCTCGCACAGTACAAATGTCGGAAATAAGCCTCATCGAGTTTGCTCAATCTTTTCATGATTATGTTGGTTAGAGTGCTGAGTCATGGCTTGGAACAGTTACCGTGCCTTTAAATTGTTTTGGGTTTGGCCTTACCGTAATTGTGGGAATTGGGAGAATGCACCTCTTCGTGAGCGAGGTCAGCGAGGAGACTTCAGATGGGATGGAAATCGAGGTTTGTTCCGGGAACACTTGTCGGAAAGGGAGGAGGAGGAGGAGGAGGAGGAGGAGGAGGAGGAGGAGGAGGAGGAGGAGGAGGAGGAGGAGGAGGAGGAGGAGGAGGAGGAGGAGGAGGAGGAGGAGGAGGAGGAGGAGGAGGAGGAGGAGGAGGAGGAGGAGGAGGAGGAGGAGGAGGAGGAGGAGGAGGAGGAGGAGGAGGAGGAGGAGGAGGAGGAGGAGGAGGAGGAGGAGGAGGAGGAGGAGGTAGGAGGAGGAGGAGGAGGAGAGGAGGAGGAGGAGGAGGAGGAGGAGGAGTACCTCACTATCGACTATGTACCAATAATTAGGACAAAATATTTCCGTAAGTTGGGGTGCCGGTCATGCGTCGAATGGCATTGACCTTACTGTCCTCCAAACCAAAAGCTTTCACGTCATTCAACTCAAAATCTTCTCATGATGACTTGCATAACCTCCACAACCAGCATTTCCTTCAACCCTTTGAAGCCAAATTTGCCATACTTTTCGATTTCTCTCTTTTCGTTTTTGTTATATCAAATTTTCCATGACCGCCTTGAAGTCGATTCAAATGGACGCAAGTCCAAGCGTCGTACGACCCACCGGTTAATTTGACAACGTTTAACTGGCGACAGAGGGAAGGGGACAGGCGTACTCGAGAGCCACCATTACCACCGCCACTAGCAAAACAACGCCAAATCAAAACAACACCAGCTGAATCAACAAGGTAGGCGGAGGTGGCGGAGGCGGAAGTGGAAGTCGAGATGTTTTAATATGCGGTGTTTACTTTCTTGCCTTTCGTCCAGTGGATGAATTGACGGACACCTAATTAGTCATGGAGGGTGATGTTGTCCGACCCCCGCAGATAGTGCGATGCAGAAAGAATAAAATAAGGCAAACAGAAGAGGATTATTCTTAGACGCACGAACCGCCAAATTCGTACACTCATTCAGGCATTCCCCCATCAGTGTTGGGCCCCGAAACGCCACTTGTCTGGGCGTTGGCTTGACTAATGCGGGGCTCCTCATCCAACGCAACATTCAACTCCATTTAGAGTGACCGAAAGCAAAGAACTCTTTTAGTGGACCGTCCCTTGACGAGGACTATTCCCTCAACGGTTAATACGCATTCCATTTGGACGACTCAGAAGCTCCAAATGGTACGTGAGTTTTTCGCCTGCCAGGAGTTCATGAATGTTGCATAAATTTTTGTCTTCTGCGTTTACAAGTGGTGCCCAGAGCCGATTGGTCTGGCATTGCCTTCACGTGGCCTTAACGCCTCTTTTATTTGCCCCCATTGGCAACTTAAATTTTCAGAGGGAAGGACTATGAGAATACCTCTTTTATCTACAGCATTGGCATTGCATCCAGCAGTTGACAGCTCGGCCACTTTTGACGACAACTTAGTAGTAGAGCTGCACAGTTGGTCCGACTTGAGCGTGGACAGTCGGTGCCCTTCATCATTATTGCTACTCTGTAGCTCACCTAATTGGAGAAACCTGGAGGCCTCCACGCTTGGTGCACTGCTGAGGCCAACGCGAATGCTTTGGAGGTCACGCTGACACTGAGATGACATCAGGCCAGACGACTTCCCAACTCGACTTCTGATTGGCCAATCGCAAGTGGGTGTTTGGGCAAGCCATTGAAAGCCAACTTTGTGCGAACTGGTGCCAAAATGCCATTCTCACTTAACTGCGTGTTGGAAGAGAAGCTATGATTACTTGTAACACAGTGGGTACTTGTTTAACTCTGAAGTTTTTTTGAGAACACTTAAGACCCGCCCCAATGCTTTCACGGAGCGGTTTGCCCTCCAGGACGCGGCAGCAGCCCTTTAGTCCTCCTCAGAGTCAATAATACACAATCTACCTTTAGAGCGCTCCAATTTCCTTTGCCAATGGTTGAGATTGGAAGAATCTGGGCGTTCTAAATTTAGCGACTTCCCCAATCCCGTGCTCTGCAGGTTTGCTTAAATTAGCCTTTCCAGGAGGCAAGACGGCAGATTAGATCAACGAACCCTCAAAGGAGGCGAAAGAAAGACAAGGCGACAAGTTCTTCCTACTCAGATCTAAATCCGGAAGCATAGCGCAACACTGACGGAAACAACACCGCGCATTGTTTCGCAAAAACAGCATCTCCATTTAACTGTACTTTAGGGAATTCCCTCCTTGAATGAGAGGTGAATTAATGCACTTTCTTGAGGAGGGAGCTAATCACATACCCACAGCAGTTTGTTTACTTGTTGTACTTTAAGGCCACTGAATGACAGCTGATTGAAGAGGGTTGCGTTGTCAAGGCACCTCATTAATATTTGACGTGAGTGGTGGCACTACTGTGGCTTGACACCCACAACAAGTGGCAGAGGGGAGAATGTGGATTGAGAGGTGCAGAAATGGCCTTCGCTCATGTCGGCCAGTTAAAAAGACCAAAACATTAGTAATTTATACTTCCATTAACTATTTCATGAATGTGTTTGGTGTTCTTAGTCTTGGCATTGATTAGACTGTGGTGGGATGGCTTTGCGGAGCTCCTCGCCCTGTCGAAATCATCGTCAGTGGGCAACGTCAGCCTCGTGCACGCGACGTGAAGATTCAGTCACTTACAACGCATCAAAGTGGTCACGATTGAGATCCCTCCACCTGCTGGAAGGCAGTCAAAACTAAGGATAAGATGGGATCACTTCTCCTTGCGAAGCAGTCCAAGTTGACCAGTCAGTTCGCAGGGTTGAGGGTAAACTGGGCCGGGAGAGGTGGGCAGGCAGGTTAACAGAAAGAGAGGCTGATGTCGCCACATCTTTAGCCCTCTCTCACCCACCTTAACAGATACTTTCCGCGGTAGCGAAAACAACGGCATGGAATAAGTGTCCACGGAAGTATAGAGGAGGCCCAAGTCCGAGTCATTTGCGCTTGTGACAAGGGATTGAGCACTACTTATGCTTCCCAAAGCATCCTTCGCAGTCTTCTGTGTGACCTTTACACTGCCAGGGTCTTGGTGACAGTAGAGTCGAAGAGTTTTATTCACAAG
The DNA here is from genome assembly GCA_023968675.1 of Taenia pisiformis. Taxonomy (NCBI): domain Eukaryota; kingdom Metazoa; phylum Platyhelminthes; class Cestoda; order Cyclophyllidea; family Taeniidae; genus Taenia; species Taenia pisiformis. The sequence goes on along the minus strand of CM043731.1, from coordinate 22,009,519 downwards.
TTCTAGACGTTCGATGTGTTTTGAGACCGCCTTGGTTACGCTAGCGACTAGACAGGTTTTGGCGCACCACCCTAGCAACGAGTTGCAGTGATTTGGGGAAAAATTTATCATTAATACCCTTAAAAGCTTTGATATGTCTAATTAGGTGTGAGTTAATCAACTAAGCCCAAGTGTCACAAATATGTGACACCAGCTCGTAGCGACAATATTTGCTTCAAATTATTTGCCACAAACAACTTGCTAGTGTGGAGTGATTAAAAAGGACACGCCACACTATTTTATTGCTTAAAGCGGAAAATGTTACGCCGTTTAAACATGAAATAGTCGCCGGGCTAGTCACCTCAATGATGGGAGCGTTGCCACTGGACAAGTGGTGGACTGTGGAGTCCAGCTTATCCCTCTCCAGTTATTCCTATGTGCCACATCCCGACAATGACGCTAAACTGTACAATCGAGTTTAATTACCCACAAGTGGCTAAAAGTCGTCTGATTCGAGTAGTGAAGTGCTCACAGGTGCTCATTGCTTAAACTTTCTTTCCTTCCAACGTATTTGATGATGGAGAGGGTTGGTAAACACATCCATCAACCAAGCAGGCAAAGCTGTCGTGGGTGGAGAGGAGGGGCGAGGGGAGCTAAGCAACCGGGTTACACATGCCATGCCCAGCCAACGGGTGTTGCCCAACACAGCGACCATTCAACTTGTTTGTTCTCGTTCTACTCTGCATTGAAGCTCCCTTCAAGAACACCTGCTGCACTTTTATTTGTCTTTTGACTGATTGTCACGCATTACTCCTCTACTCCGCACGTTCCACTTCATCCTACGGAGATTCCACATCTTCTCTGCAGACACGAACGCACCGTTCACTGAGTTTTGTCAGTGTGCCTATAAGGTGGACGAAAAACGCGTCTCCATGGGAATCCGACTTAACAGGAGGATTCCAAATTTGCCCACTAGTACGACCCGTCGTGTCTGCCGCATTGGCGGAGCTCAGGCAGGAGAACCTTTGCGCCTGGGGATGGGATTGATGTGAGCACTTCCTCATCGCCATTCCTCCGGCGATTTTCAACTTTTCACGGCTATACGAAGTCACGCCATTTCATCAAGATGGAGAATGAAATGTTGGGCAACAAAGTAGTGGCAAGAGAGGAGGTGGTTGAGGCTCGATTTTTCATTTCCCAGGGCGGTGACTTTGACAACAACCGTCAAGTGTGTGTCAATGGATTTGGAAGAATTTTTAGGTAGCGAACAGATCAAGACCAAGTGGACACTATTTCCTTCTTGAGTTTTGCAGGAAGGGGAATTCAGTAGCCATCCACCAAAACCATCCGTTGGGAATGGGGCTTACAAAGGCGCTCGCAGCCCCTACCAGCAACTCCGTCCTCGTCTCGGTGACGTAAAACAACTCTGCCTTCTTACGGACGCTTTAAAGCGGTGCCTCGAGAGCCGGAGTGTCGAAATGGTTCGAGGGTTGGAGGCGAGGTATGATGACAGAGAGATGCGTTAACTTAATATCGATGCCATTGAGTACAACCGAGGTGTGGAGCACTCAAACCTTCGGGTAGGTTTGGAGGCTCCCAAGGCTGCTCAAGGGCTATGCCGTTGGATGGAATTAGAGTGATGGCACCTCCTAATGTCCGTGTAATCAAACAAAGCGCCAAACAAAATAACCACAACCCTCCTCTCCTCTGAACGCCGGCCTTGGCCAGCCTCATCGCAGCATGACAGGCGCTGTAGGGGAGACATTCACAGGCCAACTGTGTCCATCACAAAATTCGTGTACAGCTAAGGAGGCATTTGGCCGCAACGCTGCTAATCACTCTTGGATGAACTACTGGTTCCGGCGTTTAGCTTTATTTGGCCACTAATTTTGGGTATGGGGAGTGGGCCAGCCACACGTGTGACCCTCGCCAATCGTAAGGGCATTTCGCAGGGTTTTGCGCCTGCTTTTTACCTCAGTGCTGGTCAGTTCCAGTTGGAAGAGGCAGTGTATGGCTACAGACGGGCAGCGCCGACATTTCCCTGACGAACCCTTTCAATTGGTGTACAACCACTGCTGCTTCATTTGCTTGTACCTCTCCTGTCGGTCAGGGGGTTGAAAGAGAGATACCGAAGGCAAAAAATCATTCTACGCACTCCTGTTAAGGGCCTACCACCGATTTTCCCCTTGGCAGTGCCTTCTGCTGCCACCATCACAACACGTTGAGCCTTCCCGATGGTCGAATCACGCACTTCCATGCAGTCTGATGTCGTCTCCCTTGTGTCAGCTGAGATTATACTTAAAGATTCTCCTACTCTAAAGCTTTTTGAAGGCTGGTGGTTAAAAACTGAAAGTTTTGTGCCACACCAACTAAAGAAGGGAGCGCCTCTCTTTGGCCTAGGCAAATTTAACTCAAACTTTTTAGGAGAATTTCATTTGCAATTCCTGTGGGAAGAAAAGCAAATTATTTGGCTCCCTTTCTTAAAATCATCAAACCAAGACGATGCGGGTGGAACCTTGCCACTGTATTGTCAGAAATACACACAAACTCATCACAGAAGCCGCGCGCTCAAGTTGCTACAAAATTTGCCATCCATGCATTTATTAGAAACACGAAGCTTTACGTAGGCTCGAGGCAGACGGATCTGCCTTTGCTTAAATTCGGCTCAACAACTCAAGCACCTGGAAGTATTCACAAGCCAAGGCGAGTGCATGATTTCGTGGGGTAAGCTTTCCCAAATCTACCCGACTCTACTATTATCCCAACTTCAGTAGTATCTCCTGCTACTGAGGTCAAGAAAGCCCACCTCAAATGACCTTAGTTTTCACCTCACTTCTAATGACCGTAGCAGCCTTTTCACTCTTGACTATGAACACAAGATGGCCTTGTGGAGCTGTCAAGACGAGGTGATGGTCAACATGGCGATGAAGAGCGCCAAAATGGGTGTACAAGAAGGGCAGGCGGAGGTGCAAACAAATTGCCAGTTCACTGACTTTACTGCCACCTGTTGTTAATGCATGGCAAGTTCCACCCTGTCACCTCCCTCTTTCCAATTGATGTGGGTGTAAACCAATGACTAAAAGACCTTCATGCATTAACCGTAAGGAAATGCACTATTGGAAACACATGATTCCTTATTACCAATTTTATGAAGCCTTAAATCCGGGTAAATATTGATACATTAAGCAGACATGTTTGGAGCACATCCATCACAACTGGTCAGCGCTATGTGATAGGAGGATGAATGAAATTGTGAGTGGATGAATGCATTAATTGAATCGAGGCATCAAGTTGTACCCGAAAGCAATGAAACTTGCCATGGTGATCTGGTTGTAGATACAGAAAAAAACAAGAACTTCCCTGAATACCCACTCGTCTTTGCTATCTAACATGCAGTTGGTCAGTCCAAATTTAGCCTGTCACTAAAATCATGTGCCAGAAAGATAAAAACACACCCATTTTAATATTACAAGGTATTAACAGTAAAAGGTTGAAATAAAAATCACAGTAAAACTACGATTTGATTAAACAAAGAGATGATTCCTAATATCAGAAGCAATCTCATATGACTCACGGAACTCAGTAAAACACATAAGAAAGAAAGTTTGAGAACCTGTTACGAGAATGCACATAAAATCGAGCATGGCGACCGCTAAACGGAAGAACCTGCCTGTTGGAATCCAGCACACGAACAAGAAAAGAATTTTTTGATTTGCTCACAACAAAGCAATCAAAACTAGCGATAAAATTAACTAAAGTACAATGCAATGGTAATTAATAATAAGTTCCATTCATGTCCAATTTCCTTCATTTTTTATTGCAAAAGCTAGAACCAGTTGTCCTTTGGACATAAAGCAGAATTTTGGCAAGCGAAGCAATGGACGTTGCAAATGCCAGCAGTATTTAGGTCACGAAAACCAAACAAAGTGATACGCACCTATTCAAGACAGCGCCGATCAATAAACCGTTTAAACAAGGTTAGTGGCCGCTGACGTCAAGGCCATTCGCAATGAAAAGCCTATTATGTTTTATTTTACTAAATTATCTCTGCATGAGGTAAACTAGGCTTGTGTCTGTATTTTTCTCTTTTATTTATCATTTAATTTCTTTTGGAGTTTAATAGATTCCTCTGAGTCCCACTTCGCTTTCAGATGAAAGGTAGGCATGTACTTAGCAATTTACCTACACGATCGCCTTCATATCTTATGCAACAAGAACCCAGGAGAGTGCTACCTTGCGGTGACCCAAGTATACTATCCGCAATATTTTAGAAGCCTTTTTACGAAACCTCTTTAAAGTATGAACAAAATCACAACCAGGACACGTAATCCCACAACCTTTAAAGATATGGGCTTCACAATTGCACAATCGTTTTCAAATCTTTTGTGCAAATAGAGGTTATGTCACCATGCGAGCAGGACTCTTCATTGACCTAAAGCAGAAAAAAAACATGAGTTTGTATTGCGTTCCTGTCAAATTATTAACTCATCAGCGTGCATGTTTCAGTCAAAACCTTGGACACAACCGAAAACAGGTTTGATTGGTGTGCCTTTTCCAAAAGTATACTTTATTTGTTTGTTCTGGTCGTTGTGATGAGCATGCAATGTACCTTTATCTTAAAAAAACAAGCGATCATAAATTTTAAGCGTACTCATGCCTTTGAATGCCGACAGATGAGTTATGGGAAATAGTAAAGTGCTAGCCTTTCGTGTCGAGTAAAAATGCTTATTCCAGGAGCCCCAACTATTTCTGTCACGCACTTCAGTTTGTTATTTATCAAGCCTTGACCACTTTGTCCACAATCCACGTAGGATTTGTTAGCAGTTTGGCAGTTAGCAGTTAGGCCGAATCGAACGTGAAGGGCTCACTGTTACGTACGAGACTTCTCGCATGGTGTCGCCATAGATGACTTTTCGAATGATGCGTTTGAGGAGGAAGTACTTGGAGATGGGGTTGATGCCTCGGATATCAGTGTACCGATCGCATAGCCACTTGAGTTCTGCCAAAAGGAGTTTGCTCTGCACCGTCAGCACTTCATTCTCCTCCTTTAGTCGACTCAAATCACTCACCAACTGTTGCAGATCCACTCCTAAGTGGAAAACGCATTGGACTGACACCTTGAAAAAGGTGATGCATAGAAATTTGGGGAGGTAAGCAGCGTTGAACTGCAAACTCAAAAGGCACAACAGGTATGAATTTTCCAAATAACTTGACATTTGTTAAATAAAACTACAAGGCAAGATTGTGATTTCGCAAAAACGAAACATCTAACTCTGCAGAAAATCTTTCATTCGCATTAATTAATGGGGAGTAATATCCGAACCTTTTCTGAATGAGGACAAAAGTGCTTTACAAGGCGTGAGAACCGAACAAGTCATTGGCGCGATGCATTATTAATTGCTTTTAGCAACTTTTTACAGCTATTCTCCCACCTGTTGGGCCATTTAGAAAGACTGGTAATTAGCCTAAAAAGTGAGCTATTCCAGTGCCAAGTTCACATGCGAAATTGACTTTCAGTAACGCGGTTACCGTGACAACAAAGGTCTTGTCGAATGAAACGAATGCCACAAGTTATGAAAACGGATAGTTCAGTCACAGAAAATGATTTTACTTCAACTTTTAATAAACTTTGAGAAGGCGTATAGAAGTCCTTTTTTGAAGTTAAAATAGGTTAAGCAAAATGGGCTTGCAAATCGGTTTGCTTTTTTCTAAAAGAAAACGATCTGTTTTTAAGAAAGTGTGGTAATATACAAGGACTTTTTGAAAGCAGACTGGCTGCTTAAATTCCTGTGGGCGGCTTTCAGTTTAATCACCGCTAAAGCAGTCGAAATTGATCTAAAATAAAGCTAATGCAAAGCATGAGGAGAGAACTGATTTTGGCGGATTGCAAGAGGCTAATCCCTTCATTTTAAGTTGTTACGTTTGTCGACATTGCCTTGCCTAACTTCAAATTTTTGTAAAGCGAGACCGAATAGGCAGATTGCTCGTGCACCACCTCCCAGTGCATGAATCCGCTTGCAGTGAACAGCACCCGGAGGCAGTCTATTTCTGTCATCTGCAAATGACGTGGGTAGTGGTTGGTTTAACGGTCGGTGTAGTGTTTTGTTTGCTTGATCACACTAGTGGCAGCCACCTGGAAGCTAGCTGCGTGGGCTGGCCTACCGGACGTGCCAGCGGCCCCCTTCCTTTGTGTCTAGAATACATGCCTTCTGACCTACACCTAGCCTTCTCTCCGTCTTCTAGGGATGCTCGGGGCGCTACAGTCGGTACATCGTTTGCAGATCGCCACCGCCTTATATGTATTCACTGTTGGACATTGCAATTTCATTTTTTGGAAGCAAAATTGGGGGAGGGGGGAGGGAGGGGGGAGAAATGAAGGTCATTCCCTCCCATTACTGCACATCGGGTGTTTGGTGTACATTAACGGTTAAATTGACAAAACATTCAAATTATGAGCTCACAACCTCGAAGAGAAATGAGAACTTCCTCCAACCGGGTCTCCCTCTCTTCAAGCGATGTTAAACCAGTAATTGAACTAGTTTTAACCATGCTAGGTGAGGTTTTTTTGTAACCTCATTTCACCTCTTTGCATGCTGCACAACCAATTTGTTGAGAAGCTACTCCAACCTTGTAAATGCGACAAAGGCTGCTGGTGAGGTTGACAGGTTAGGAAGCAATCCATTAATTAAACTGGCAGATAGGAGTGAGTAGAGATCACCAGAAAGAGTTTTAAACTGACACAACGAAAACAAATAGATTAAAATAACCACTGATGGAGTTGTTTCGGTTAGGTGAACTAAAATCCGCCAACAATGTTAAAGTACTAATAGGAGCACGTACTATCAAATGCCTGCTCCTTCTTTCGGAAGGCCTCGGCCTCTTTCGCCTGGCTACCAATCACTGATCCACGCTGAATGGACCGTTGGAAGCTGAGATCCAATTCACTTCCCGCATTCAGTGAGTAGTACGTTGCAACATCTTTTGCTACGCTAGACTGCACTGCACAGACTTGGAGAAATAAGTGAGTCCTCTGTATGCACGCCCTCAATTGCTTAAACCTTGCTAGTGGCTGTTTGCTCTTTGAAGCCTCATAGACCTTTTCAATGTGCTCCACGAGACCCATGATCTCGCGAAACTCACTCATCAGAGTTGTGTGTCGATCCCAAGTCTCATAGAACTCGGGTTGGAGAGACTCCTTTCGCCTCCAACCTAACAGACAAGACAGTTGGTCCAACTTGCTGGTGAAGCGATCCGAGCTCTCCAAGTGTCTCGACACAATGTCAGTTCTTGGGGGATGAACTGGAGATGCAAAAGGTGGCGATGGTGTTGCAGTTCCCTCATACGTGTGCCTTCGAATGGTCTTTCCACTCGGAGTGACGGACTGCCTTCGTGAGGCGTTGGTGCTGCTATATTCAAACCTGTTTGAGTAATGTCGACCTGCCGACCTTGAAAAGAGGTTGAGCATTCTGTAAGTGACTGGGATGAAGCTGGAAGTGGAATGAGAGAGCACAGTGATGAGGTTTTTTATTTTCAATTGAGGCGGCTTTCTGATTGGTCGGTGGAGGTAAGCTTCTCATTGGTCAGGTAATTCAATGCACACTAAATTACAAATTTATGAATTCGATGGAGATTTTTTTACTAAAAACGGAAAAGCAGAAAACTGCGCATGAATAATTGCAAGCCGCATCCTTTTATGTCACTTTGTTTTTGACCTGCTGGAGAGGTGGAGAGTGAGCTGCCATCTAGCCAAAGGGGACGTACGTAAGTGTTTAAATTTCTTGAAAAAAGAAACCTTTTTGCAATTAATTAAAATTTTGTTACGCGTGGATGCTATACTTGAGTTTTGCAGGAAGGGAAATTCGGTAGCCATCCACCAAAACCATCCGTTGGGAATGGGGCTTACAAAGGCGCTCGCAGCCCCTTCCGGCAACTCCGTCCTGGTCTCGGTGACGTAAAGCAATTCTGCCTTCTTACGGACGCTTTAAAGCAGTGTCTCGAGAGCTGGAGTGCCGAATTGATTCGAGAATTGGAGGAGAGTGGAGAACGAGAGTGGAAAAGAGATAGAGAAAGAAGACATCTCCTCATCTTCCCTTCCCTTTGACCTCACATATCTGCGTTTGACAGACAAACGCAAGATCAGATGTGGCCAGAGTCAGGCGGCTTTCTGGCTCTCCAGGAGCCAAAAACGCTATAAGGACAAGATTTGTGGCAGCACTAAACGCCAAGAGTAGCCCATCACCACGACAGACCTGTCGCAAGGCTGTCCACGTCACCTCGGTCCCTTGAGCGGGTCAGTCATGCTTTGACCCAAAATACTTCTCCCCATTTCCAATGCTCAGCTTTTGTTTAGCTTATCTATTTGATTGTATGAAAGGACAAACATTTATTGCCTTCAGCTGAACGACTCAAAGGAAGGAATGGAAGGACACTGCCTGGAATGACCTCAAGCCAGCTGTGGAGTGGATGGACGGTGAGATCGCCCGTGCCACGCTTTGCATCGCCCCAGGTACTTTTTTCTTGCATGCATAATTAATCTCAACTGACCTACTCTCCCCTCGCCCTGTGCGTTGGCCACTTCTGGGTTAAGCGCGTGTCTTCAAGGTGATTGGCTCGTTTCGATGCCCCTAGGGGAAATCTTCCATCCACATTGCAGCAAACACAATCCAATCTGCAGCTCAAGATATCTTTCATCAATCTTCTCCTCCCATTTGAAACGGTTCCATGCGTGACAGAACAGCAACAAACGCCCCATTCTTAATGCATTATCGATTTTCCGATCGATGACCTCTTTGACAAGCGGACACCGCCTCCCCCCCTCGGCATGATCGTCTTTTGCCCCTTTTTTTCCCAGAACAGACTTCTTAACTTAACTGACAAAAGGGAAATTACTTAATTTAAGCATATTTTTTGAAATTTCCCTTCACTTAGCCCCCGCGATTGCATGTTTGGCCAACTTTAATGCGACTTCCGGCAAAATGTTTTGTTTACCTTAACTAGATAGTCTTCAAAGGCATGATAAATGTGGGCAAAAGACACACACACACACTTTTCTTGCCTTGCTCAATAAAGTGAATCGAGGTGTCACTCCTGTCACGCGAAAAGTGCACAGGTTGGGAATGTAGCCACTGAGTGTCGTTGAGTCGGGCGTCTTTTTCCACTTCCAGAGCATTTTGCCTCCTGCTTAAGGTTTACCAAGTGGATGTTGATAAGGTGAGGTGAATGTGGAATGGAATAGCCTCATGGGATTGCCGCCTTTGAAGGGAGCTCTCAACCTTGCATTTGTACTGAAGCATCCCTTGCAAATTCGATGTGACACCTCTTCCTCTCCGTGTGGGAGTTTTTAGCCCTGAAAGGAATTTTATGCTCCATACTCTTTGGTGGTGGTTAGGAGGGGGAATGCAAAAAGATTGTCCGTCCACGTTCTCAGCATTCCCGTGATGGATCCTCTCGCTGGGTGCTGCTCACCACCCTCTCCTCGCAGGATCCCGTGCAAGCGAGAGAGTTGGGCAATAATTGTGCAACAGAAGAGGAAGTAGCCAAGGCTGGAGTGCTCGCACTTCGAGATGGCTGCATTTGTGATGGGGCAGGGTCTTACCCTCAAACAGATTTGTAATACATGGTAATGGAAACCTGGAGCAATAAAATCCACTCTGAAGCTTCACTGTGCCTGCTTGGTACCAAGATTTGCAGCGCCACTGCTGCCAAACCTTTCTTTCAGGGCGGAGAACACTTTAGTATTGCCTAAGCTGCAGCATACGGCATGCTTCAGGCAGTAAATGCACATGTCACGCATGTGTGACGCTGCTTAAGAGCATATCGCATTAGCGGAAATCTTTATCATTGTGCCAAATGTGCATTCAGCAGTTCTACAAGTCCTACTGCCTTGGAAATAGCAAGCATTTTAAAGAATTTGTTAATCCCAGTTCCTTTTCACGTACCAGGCATTCGGCGGTGTTGCATAGAACCCAAAACCTTGAGAAGAACTGCCATTTTTGCAAACAAATGGGCCTATTTGGTAGAGCAAATAAACCTTTAATGCAAAAGCAAAGTTAAAATATGATTTAAATTATTCATGGTAGGAGGAAGTGGACTTTTGATGCCACGAGGGTGGTGGAGGCGATGGCACCGCCCTCACTAGGATTGGCTGCTCATGTCAAAGCTACTTCTCGATTCCTTCACCCCACAGCCTCGCGAAGAGAGCTTCGGACTCGTCGAGACATGCTCGACGTAGAGTTTTAGCCAGATTATAGCTTTAAGGCGGACTTCCTTTCCCAACGAGTGGGTTGGTTGGTGCGCCTCGACAGCTCGCAATGAGAGCATCCCAAATTGGATGGAAAGGTCAAGACAGCGACTTTTCTTATCCCCTAACCAATCATTAAGTAATTCTTGGGCTCTCTATTGCTCTTGCCACACATGCGACACCCATTTGCTCAGCTTCGACCGCAAGTCTTCCCTTCTCTGCCACCGTCGATGGACTGCTTCGACAAGAACGTGCAACCCAGAGAACTTTCAGGAGTTCAGATTAGCCAGTCCGCTTCCTTGGATTCGCTTTAGACAGCTCCACAAACGCGGATCAGCCAGCGTTGCATGGCGTGAGGCGTGAGAATTGGAATGCAAATCAGACAGACTCACAAGAAGTGGACACAGGTGGGATCCGCACAATCGCTTGAAGTCACAAAGCGCACAGGCCTTTACTACAGCCAACTGCACGCGGACAGTGGAACGATCCTTCGCCCTCTTCCACATGCAATAACTTGAAGGTGGTGCGTACTGAGCCCACGAGACGACACTCAGATCGCCTTCAAGTGAACTGTCAATGGCATTCTCCCCCCCCACCCGAAAGTGAGCTGAAGCGGGTCGTTTGAACCGCAGTGTTTGTCAACTTTTATAGCCCTGGGTAGGCAGTCACAGATTTGATTCTCTGGTAAAGAGTCGTGCATAACAGCAAAGTTGTCCGGGCGACCGATGATACGTGAATAGGCGGGTGGAGGATGAGCTTCACGCTTCAGTCAAGCCACTTCCTCGTACCACCAGGCACGTCGCTCTGATGAGGCGACTCTTCTTCACCTCTCCCAACAAGGAGAGAAATGAAAATGAGAACTTGTTTAACCATTAAATGAAAAACAAGACTTCTCTGTCTGATTGCATATGTGCGTTGCTTTCGCCCGACATGCGACCTTCAAACGCAGAGGGGTGGACTGATGCACGGACTGGATAATAACAAGGCTGAATCGACTTCCACCCCGAAGACCAATTGACGCAATCATTTCAGTTCACCGCCCCTTTGATGCAACCTTTACGGTCTGCTTTCCTTGTCGGTCGTATCCTCCGCATTCGTTGCGATAAGTCAAAGGCGTTCAGCGTTGGTCTCCCCTTCGCTTACTGCCTGCAGCACGTCTTCAATCTGGAATAAAAGGTGGTACCCTTGGACAATTCCGTTTACAAATTGAGTGCATTTCCCACCAGTCTGTTCTGTTCTTCAAGCTATAAGCTAATAGACGTGGGGAGCATTGATAAGCATCACTTGGCGAAGTGGCATCAGAGAGACAGAAGGGGAGCAGAGGGGTGGGAATTGGGGTGAGACACTATCCACCTCGCCCTCGCCTCCTTCCGCCTGGTCTAGGGTGTACTTGTCTATGGCGTAAAAGTCCTTCTTCCTTCAGCCATACCCTGATGCGTGGATACGTCTCAGAGGGAAGTGCTTCATTGAGATTAGGCGGTAAGATAGAAAGCGGTTATTGTGCAAAAGTTAGGCAGTCATACAGAAAACAAGTTGTTCTTAGGGTTGTCTTTTGTTTGCATAATGTGTAAAACTACTGATCAACAAATTTGTGGTCTTTGAAGACAATTGACGCCACTGATTGCCGCCTATTGGTGAAGCTTTCCTGGTTAACCTTATCGATTATATATGGCGATAGTTGGCATAAAGAATCACTGAAGGGTGTCATAATCACCTCTCCAAATCGGCAGCATTTGGGGCATTCGTTTGCATTACTGTCAACAGAGCATCCCACTCATCTACGAAGGCGTTATCAGCCATGCCAATCTGGCCGTAGAGTTTGTTTTAAAGCCCTTGAGAGCCGGAAGGTTATTTACAAGACTACTTGGCACTCTAAAATTCGCATGAAGATAAAATCCTGGCAAAACATGTATTGTCGACAAGCAGTATGACTCGCGGCTGCTGGCATGGCCCGAGGCACCCAAATGGTCTATTCACCGAAAATGAGAATAAAAATTCCTATTAGCATATTAAAATTGCACAAAGCAAATTAAATAGATTTGAAGAAAGCCTAAGACCTTTACAGAGGCATTTGTTCTGCAAAAATTACCTTCGCTTTGTGAATAGCATTTTTTCCAACAACGGCATGAGCGCGCTCTAACCATTAATCTACAATAAGTATAAGATATTAAAATTTTATTATAAACGTTTAAATTACATTGATTTAAAGGCAAAGTAGCTTTTTTTCTTTAGCATTGTATTTAACTGCATGAATTTACAGTCACCGTAGTTCGTGTTTACGGCCTTGGCGGCATGGCGGTAAATCCGGTTTACCAGTAACGATTTCAGGAAGTGCTTTTAACTGTGTAAATTACTTTGCATAGCCACTTAGCACTAACGTGACCATATTAATCAAGCATATGTGAATTAAATTGCAAAGAAAGTCTTAAAAAGTGGATGAGTTTACGATTTTTTGCCCGGCAGATGATGGACAGGTAGCGCGAAATAACTTTTTTCATTTCCCGAAAAGGTGAGCAGCAAACAAAATTTTAACTTGTGAAGGTTTTTTCGTTTAAGAAGTCCAAACTTCTCTTAAAGTATTTTTGGAAATTGTATCAAGGTTGGTGTTGAAAAAGATCTGGATTCTGTTCTTGCGTGGAATCAATTTGATTTTACCAAAGCTTTTTTTCCTACAATTATTTTACTTTTATTATGTTATGTCAGCATTTAAAAGGGCTTTAGTGCTCCCGCTAATGCCATTTAATTAAAGAATATGACAAGTGAATGCCATTTTGGGCTACAATCACTCTGCAGCACAAATCAATGTGCTGCTTCACCCCAAAAGCGCCTCACCACCATTCAAATTAGCTCTTCAGCATTTACTGCTTACATCTCAACACTTATTTCTTGCATTCCGAAAAGAACCCTTTAATCTTTTATTCTTTAAAGAGTTATGGCCTTCAAAATGTCGGAGGCATTATCGTTGGCTTTCGTCCAGCCAAATCATGCAAAAAGAGCCACTTGGACAGGAATGTGTGCAAATGTTGCAGAAAAGATGATGAAAAGATAAACTCACTTCTTTTGACGTCAATCAACGCTATTTTTAAGATTTATCGACATCCTTACAATGATTTAGCAGTAAGAACCCCAACCCACAACTCATTGTCTTTATTGTACACCATTTGGGAAATTTGTCCGCGGGTGTGTGCGATAACTTCCGTCCAGACCTAGGAAAGGTATTAAATTCAAGGCGGGAGTTGTAACGCCATTTTTAGCCTTCAACTAGGGGCTCGCCTGTGATAGCCGAGTTACTTTCAAGGCCAAGTTTATGACACGCATAAACAAACCGTCATATCGACACAGCCATGTTTAGACTTGTCATTTGTTTGCATAAACTTTCGGAGGGATTCTTGCCACCACCTTCGTAACCATTTGATTGATGCAGTCAGGGTATTGGAAACCTGGAAGAACAACAAATGTGAGAGTCCCTTTGCCCGTGCCTTGCGAGACTGTCTGCCACACACCTTCGTTTGCAACCAATGGAATTACTTTCTCCATAGGTCTTTGCTACCACAGATTTGCCTTTTAATTTTGAGTATCACCACCTAAATTACCACCTTGAAGTTGGTTGCTTCTGAAGGACTGAAAGAGCAAAAACCACCTGCGATCGGTTAGTGGTTGAGATGCCCGTACTTGCCTCTAATCCCATGCCAACGCTGAGATTTGTCTCCTTTTTGAAAGGCAGGCATTTAGGGCCCTAATTTCTCGTTCAACGTCCCTCCCTCTGCACTGTCTGTCAAATAAAAGGCTTTCAGTTAATATTCCCCGCCTCACCTGCTGCGATGACGTGTGGCTGTGGTAATTAAGAGGCGTTATGTCTTCATCTTTGCAATTCGATGTCTAGTTTGAGTTTATTGCTGACTGCCCAGGCCGTGGAGACAGACATTTCAAACTGACACACAGCAATCCAAAACAGAAGCGACAGTTGTATTTAAACGCATCTGCAATGGCCATTCTTGCTCCTGTGTCAACCTCATTCAAAACCGTGTTGTAAACATTTCTTAAAGCGACTTTAGATGATTCGATGGTGAGTGCGGTTGCATAGAAAAGAACAAGAGCCCCAAAACGTGCGTTTTGCTCAAGGACACTTAGAAAATAATTTTTAAATTTTAATGAACGGATTCGCTTGGCGAAATATTGCATTTAAAGCTGCTTTGAAAATCAAAGGAAATGATAAGTTTAAATTGAAATTGCCCCAGCAATGCGCGTGCAAAACCCCGAACCCTTTCTCCTATTGGTGGATTTGGTAGATAACGGAGCGAATCATAGACACGAAATGATCAAAAACCGATCGCAAAACGAACCAATAGGAAACTGGCACACATGCACCAGCCAATCAAAATCAAAGACGTGAAAACAGCTTACTGAAGTTATTTAATGAGAAAAAATATCGGAAAAGACTACCAGGCTATGTTAATCAGACATCGGAATTGCCATATCAAAATCTTTTGCTCCATTATTGGAATGGACAGTTGCGTGAGAAAACAATGTCAGGTATTTTTACGTACCAAGCTGCGTATAATGGGCAAGAAGCTTTTGCTCATTTGCTTCTGACCTCTGCGTTTTTGATTATACATGGCTGCCTTGGCTTTGTTAATACCAGAGGCCAAGTAGGAGGGATTCGCATGAATTCAATTACCCGACCTTTTGTTAGGTCAGATTACACAGGCGGCCAGATCCTTTCTTGTGGAGTAGTCTTTGAGTAACTTAAAAGAATGGTTATTCATTAATTGTCTACTAGTGCTTAAGCAACAAAATACTGGCTGGACGCTTACATTGCACGAGAAGTATTTACGTTTGGTGGAAGACTTTGTGTTTAGCGAGAGTCACAAAAAGTGACATGAAACCAACCAGAAGTGACTACTTTTTATCGCGATACACAAGCATCATGACTTATAACCCGGTGTTCGGGAAAAGGTATGACCATTCGGACGACATCCGGTGCAAATAGGTCGACACGAACTCCTTGCTCCACTCACCACAAAGTTGACATTCTTTATGGTTAATACAGCGGCCTTCACCAGCTTTAACAATAGTTAAAAGTATTTGAGCACAAGAGATTTTCAATCGCAATTCTGTGATGGTGGCCGGTATTTTCTAGGCTTTCTTAACTGCCTTAAATGCATCTCCCTTGCCAACCAATGAGCAGGTTGACGCTGAGGTCACGGTGCACATAAATTTCCAACGAGGATGAAATATAAGTAAGCGCAAGCTTGAGAATATTAAGTGGAAACGCTAATTTTAGGCTATGTGGTTGCGCAAAGGCGAACAATTTTTCCATCCTCTTCACAAGACGGATCTATTAAAATTCTATTGTGCCTTTTTTACGCACAACTGGTGACGCATTTACGATACTGCTGTCAAGCAATCCAGCATTCTTAAGTAGAAGAAGGCAACGAGGCTGATGGATACATTGCAGTGTGTTGAAGAAGGTTAATTTTTCTCAGGGAGAATCAAAAGTCTCAAAGTATGCCATATTTTGTCCGTGGGTGGCGGGCAGTTTCATCAAGAAGGAGATATGGAAATGAGTTTTGGAAAAAGGCAAAACAGTTTATGATGAAATAAAAGGGAACCTGAAACTGCCTGTTTACCGCTTCATTCTCTCCTCCGAGGTAGAATATCACATAACCACGTGGATGATTACAGAGGCTAGGATAACATATTTCTTGGCAAACAATTACCACCACAGACGTCATTACTGTGAAAATAACTGCTTTTGGCCTTCTCACTCGCTGGTGACGTCGGCATTGCAGCTGCAAACAATGGTCTAATGTAAGCAGCAGCAGCAGCAACAAGAGGTAGTGACGTGGCGCTTGGATACAGAAAATGGTGATGCGGCTAGTATTCAGATGGGAAGGTGCTAGGAATGATAATAAGCGTGGCGCGTGGTAAACAGATTAAGAATTCTGCTTCTTCAGCGGCGTTCCAACCCAACGACAAAGTGCAGCCAGTGGGAGAGACTAATCTGGCTGGCTGAACACTCTGCCACCGAGAAGGGGGCTATGAGAGCAGGAAAGAGAGTAAGTGGCGAATGTGGTGGATCGGTCAGAGGGGGATAGGCATCTGTGCTATCTATGCGATGGTCCGACCAAGTGGGACGTTTAGAAGAGCCTCACCGCTTTGGAGCGTAGCATGACACATGTGTAAGCTGATGTGTGACGCAGCATGGGATGCGTGTGAAACACCACTAAGAGGTTTTTTAAATAAACTAAATCCTTGTATTCCATTGCCTCCTAGAGTATTTGTGTCATGAACGATACCTTGGTGACAATGGTATTTCATTCCCCTGATTAAAGCACAGTGACTGGAGTCACATGCACCCTTGCATTCCCCAAGCGTCCTTCCAATCGTCAATGCAATGCAAAATGTTTGTGAGTTTAACATAAATCATATAAGACAAATATGATAGAGAGAAAATTGGGCCTTAAGTAAAACTCATGCATGCTTTCAACAACCCGAGAGTATCCCATGTATCGAAAAAGAATTCCTCAATAATTTATATTTTATTTGCTTTGTTAAACGACAATGCTTTTGACCTCTCAAGATTCAGAATTAAATACTCAATCTTTAATTGTGTTAGCTTGTTTTATTGTACAGTTTCACCTTGCAAAAGTAGGCGAATGTTTGAGCGTCTGTTGAATATCAACAGTATAATTACGAAATAATTTTCTGCTAGAAATTGCTCTCACTTAGACATAGTTCAAAATTAAGAATTGTCTCTGTGTAGACAGCTATTTCGACATTAATTGCAAGTTGATCAAGAAGTGCTAGTTCCTCTTTTGTGCTCGAGACAAGCACTGCTTCCTCAAGGGGACATGGAACTGTCACTAGCCTCTGCTTTTACAAAAGGCCTCGAGGCCTCAACATCTAAGTCTACTCATCAATCCCTCTAAGGTCTTTGTTTTTGGTCCTCCTGACTATCTCACGGGCTTGGTGATTGATTTTCCGATGCCAATGCTAATATGGCAGCAGGAGGACCGGGGAAAATCACGCTTCCTCCCATCCTCACCTCTCCATATGCAATCTGTGCCATGACAAAAGAGAAAGCGCTTCGTTACCCCTATAAAATTAAAAACCATTCCCCTTCATTGCCTCTCCTCAGCGCCTCCAGTTTGTATCGAGCAGGTCCCAACCTAATCAGCCTGACAGGTCGACGCCAATTCAAGGGAGAAGGTTGCATACACAGAGTTGAAAGCATCTTGGGAGTCAATATTAGCAAGTATGATAGGAGAATACAGGAACCGTTTCTTGGAGGCTTTTTTTTGAAATGAAAGCAAATGACGTGACGAATAATGAGGTGCCGGCATTAATGGCATAAACAGAAGCTTCTGCGTGCATAGTACTCAGGATAGAGGGTTCAATGCGTCAATTAAGGTCACTACTTACTACACCAGAGATGTGAAGTTCATTTGAATGGCCTTTCTGACAAGAGCAAATCATCCTAGTGGGCTGAAGAACGAGCCATCAACCAGAGTTCGTGTGAGGTGGCATAGAAGCACCTCATTGGGGGAGCGTGCATTCCCAGCAGTTAAAATTTACACACGATTGAGCTTCTCCCTTCTACCATGCCAACAACCAGAACTGGAACACCATCTTTCCTTGGTGTAGTGCAAAATCTACCTTCGAATAAATTTATCACCCACTAATTATCTTAATTCCACCTTTTCTTGACTCTACCTTCTGCCACGAAATGAGAGTGACCTCGTAAAACAAAAGGGCTCGAAGCATGGTGAAAGTAGCGACCCTATGAGAAATCACCGTGCCGACAGCCTGACGTCTACTTATGAGGGCCGTGGCAGAAACCATGGAAGCCTTTCAACACTTTGATGGAGTCTGTGCGCGCTGTTTACCAATGACCTGTGCAACCAAGAGCGGTACTACTCACGCTTCCACGCCTTTATGATGGAGCAATCTCCTCTGCTCCACCAGCCGCGCCTGATGCTAGACTTCCAACTCGATGGTGTCTCGAGAACTGCCCCCATGCCAGCAAGATGAGGTACGCCAACCAAATCTCATCCCTTCAAAAGATTTGACTGTCTCAGACAGTGTCGCGAAGGCGGCCCACCTCCAAAGTGCAGTTAGGCGCATGGAACTGTGGAAAAGCAACCGACTGCTAAGCACCACAATGCCTTTGAATCCTCCGCCTTTGTGTTCTGTCAAATTGAAACCACAAACTGGGGTGGAATCTGCAAAAAAACTGCATACAAAGACATACTAACGGTTTCATTTATGCACTTCTGTTTGAGCTATTCCGAGGACTGGCCCGCCCCAACTCGCCATTAGTACTTAGTGCGATCCAGCCTACTACAGAACCAATCCCAAAATCGCGATTCAACTTAAACTCCTTGGGTGTAAACATGTTTACACGTTCTCACTAAAGGGAAGCAACAAGCACCTGCCCGAGGAGGTTCTTCTTACTGTGTAGCAGTTATGCGAGGTCAATGGCTTTGTACAGGGAGAAATCACAGAGGTTCCACTCCTACTCTACCGCATCACAGATGTCGTCACCGACACAGAATGAGACAAGAAAGTACGCGTTGGTGTTGATAGCGGCACTAGCGCTACCATCCGGACAGCATTCAGCAAGACACTGACGCAGTGGATGCACGAATCCCCTGCCCAGGCTCCGAGACGCTGATAGGAGACCGAAACACGCCTCCGCCGGTCCTCGATGCAGACGCAGAGCCTGGGCTGTGATGAGTGAGGAGGCTGTGCCAGTAGCCGCATAGAAAGAATCATCATCAACATCACTATCATCAGCAGTGGCGTCATTGAAGAGTGGCCAGCGAATTCTCAAGAGAGTGCCTCTTGAGGTGCCCGCCAGCAGACCGTTCTCGGCTGTCCAAAGAAGCTGTTCCACGTTCCCAATTGACGAGGCTAAAAAGCAAAGCAAAATTTTCAATCCTCAGTTAACTGACAAAGCAACAAAGGACGGAAAGCTGATTGGAGAAAAATCATTGGATCAAACAAAGGCATTTCAGAGTCCTTCTGTCATAAGGGGAACCTTCGCAGCCGAGTGACTGGAGCCACATTTATCATTGCCTTCTCTAAGCGTCTTTGCAATCGTCGAGGTAATGCAAAGCATTCGTGCTTTCAACTACCCAAAAGCGCTTCAGGTGTCGTGGAAGAGCTCCTCAACACTTCAACCCTTCAATTCGTTCCGGAAGAAGCCAATTTTTAAGCCAAGAAAAAGGAGCGAAATGATTGGGCAGTGAGTTTGAGCACTACAACAGAATGATGTTTTCACGTGGTGGAGTTGACAGGTGAGACACACTCACCGTAAAACATGTAAGGCCGGGGAAAGAGAGAGTAAAAAACAAACAAACTGTCAACAATCGTCCACGGAGTCGAACTTTTACGCAATGATTTAACTCACCTCAATTGCCTTTGTGCCTGTCTTTCCAGCCTACATGACAACTGGCCTCGCCATTTTCGTGCAAAGTCATGTCATTGCCCAGTACTAGTGCCCACAATGAGAAATGACTGTGTGGACATGAAACTTCTCTACGAACACACTCGTAGCTCAAGCAGTACCTCCAAAGAGCCGAAAGAGGGCCATTTTGAACTTTTGTTGGGAGTGGAAGCGCCTCCCCTCCTCGCCCTCCCTCGGTGGGATGCAGCGCCCACCTGCGAGTGATTCTATCGCCATCGCCGTAAGCTCATTCATTTCACCATTACTCGATTTTATGCTTTGCCATTGTCCCTCCACCAGATGAGTGCCATGCCACATGATGGACGAGGAGCTTTTACTGCAGTCCTGTCACCTCGAATGAGGGTAGGGGCGGGTGATAGGCGGGAGGAGCGAATGGGAGGGCAACGTGCCGATGGATGGGCTGGTGTTGCATTAGCATCCTCGCTTTCAACTTGACACGGGGTGAAAAAGTTAGTGGAGCAGTTACTCAGCCCTGGAGGGAATTACCTCCTCTCTCGCAGCATGACTTGCTCTGCCTTCTGCCATTCACTGCGAGCACACCTAGTGAAGTCGCAAATCTTGCTTAAGGCGGTGCCAAAGTCCTTCAAGCTCCTCGTGTAATCCACAGGGGAGGTGAAAGACCAATGGGAAAGCATTGAATGGACTTGTCCGACAAAATGCAAGGGGGTAAGCTGAGTTCCCGCACTTCTTGTGACCATTAAAAGGGTGATTCGATGCTCCTAGTCCCCTCGGTGAGGCGAGAACGATGACCCGAACCCCGAAACAGTAGCCCATCTCACCTAGGGAAATGGGATGTGCTTTGGCCTGCTCAGTTTAAAAAGGTGAACAATTGTGAATGATCAGCTCCTCCACGTCGTGTAAGTGGATGGGAGACGGGTGCACGGAGGATAGGAGTGATCACCAGCCTCCTTGCAGCCATCATGATGCCAATTCCGTGTGGCCGGGTTGACCATTGAGTGCCATTCCTTCGCCCCTTTAGGCCCTGTGGGTCGTCTACTCTGTGCTGCACAGCCCAAGTCTCGTCTCCGGCCAAAGTTCACATTGCTGTTGATGGCAGACAAAGCAACAACCCAGTACCTTCGAAACACCCAAGGAGTCGGTAGCAGTTCGTGTTGGAAGTACATGAGCAATGCAAAAATCATAGCTGTGAGTTTAGTCCACTACCGGAGGGAAAAATTGAACGCAGCTTCGCGATTTGCATGTGTTGTCGCTCTCGGCATCACCTATGCAAGAACAGGAAAGCATTTGTCGAGGCAAAGGCCCTGATTTGTGGGATCTGGAGGCAGCTAGTTGAAAGTTTGCATGCCGCAGCGCTCGTCCGCATCAGCCAACCTGCTGCATGCGACGCTTTCACTCGGTGACAGCGGTACAGTAGAACCTCCCCGTCCAACGCGCTGCATGGCACGCATTTGGCAGAGGGAGGACGGAGCCGAAAAGTGATATAATAAATGAGCTCATGCTGACTACGATAAAATCACTCAATGGTAGATGCTGCATCACAATGAGAGAGGGAGGCGATTCATTGCTAATAAAAAAAGAGGTTTTTTTGCTACTCGGTGTTGGGGACATTGGACGAGCTCACAGCATGGAGGCCGACACACAACGGGGCTTACCGTGAGTGAGGAGGGCACACTCGGTCAGATTGCACGTCGTGATGGAAGTGCAGCATCCGCATTGCCTGTGTTACGTACTAGCAAGTCATTATGAACTTCAAGGGCCACCAAGCAGTTGTGTGTTGCTTCTCGATCCCCTCCACATGGACGCAGTCTAACTCACCACTCAGATCTTCTCAGCATTGAATTAGCAAATACAAAGTGGAGACTGTGGGAGGTGAAAGCGCACCAAAGGCAGAGGCCAGAGGACTTGATATGCCCGTGTGCACACAGGGCTGGAAGGTAATTACTTCAAAGGGTTGAACAGTTCCAAGAGCCTGTCCCGACTAAAACCTCCTTCTGCCATCGGGAGCGCACAGGCATTCATGCGGCTACCGCCCGATTCCCCAGCCACGCATCAAATTTAGGGCCAACAAGTGAGTCCGAGTGTCTTCCGCACCGACCGAATTTCAAGTGGAAGCAAACTTTTGGCAGCCGATTTGTCCCTGAACGACCTTCAGCTGGTTCAGCGCCATCGCATGAAGTACCTTCATGCGGTCAACCAACGCAGACAGCTCCGAACACCGACGAACGAGGTGCCTAATGAGGTGAGAGTCTTGTCACGAAGGAGAGCACACTTCTGGGAGGTTAATGCAATGTTGAAAGGACTTGCTGCCACGTAGACGGTGAAACCGGTGGGGCGGCTTCCATCGCCTCCAGGTGCAATGGACGGACACAGTCGCCCAACTCAAATTATTTCCACATTCTTCAGTCTACTGATACAGACGATTTCAGCAAAAGGAAGCGCCTTTTTTTCGACATTTTGAAGGAAAATTTGTCGGATTATGGAGAGGAATGCAAGCAAAACGAAAACCTCAATCTCGTGAGCCTTATAAGTCAAAAAACAACTCAAATCCAACGCTACGAACTGCAGAAGAGATCGTCCTGTGTCGTAGGCGGTTTGGGTGATGTCATTCACGGTTGGACAACCGTCTGACGTCCAAGCCAGAAACTGAGGCAAGACGATGACAATTCAAAGTATCAAAGCATGTGCGAGTTTAAAACGAATTCGGAAACTCATGAGTAGAAACTGATCAACAAATTATGAGGATTCCTCCTCGGCTAAAATGAACGGTTGATATGAAAGTTGGCCCAGAAAACGTTGTGCCAATTCAGTGTTGAGAAGGGACACGATTTCGGGCTTCCAGGTGGCACCTTCCATAGACTTGTTCATGGAATGTTCGGCCTCCCTATCAACTCATTGCTGATTTGTAGGATTAAGTTTCCATTTAAAAAGAAAAAAAAAACTATAAAAATTTTCCACAAAGAAAGACATATCGGTCTTACCGATATCGCAGGAGGAGGTGGAGGATGTGCTGTCATAAAGGTGGAGATTCTCGCCCCCGCTGTCAAGCTTGACGGACTGCAGTGGAGTTCGTGTGCGAACCGACCAACAGACGATTTCACCATCTGCAAAGTGGCAAAGAAAAAATTGGACACGAAGGAAGGCGAACGAGGAAGACAGGCGATAGGCTTGCACTTGGAAACAGCGACTTTCCAAGAAGGCGAGCCACTGTGGACAAGATTTGTGTGGGCAGCGACAGTTGGAAAACCTCAAGTGGAGCACACATTGACGACCCCATTTGCAGCCGCAACGGCTGTTCCTTCAACAACTCCATCCACCCTGCAGAGTGCACTTGGCATTGTGCAGTCTGCGTTCATGAACGGGGCCAGCACTGAAAAGCCTGTCGTCTAGACTGCTTCGACTGTACCGGGTAAGCCTTGCTGGACCAAACTCCCTCCGAATTCGGAGCATATCTCCTCCAGCAGAATGCGATGTCGAAAGAGCTAATGCAATTCGTGTTTCTTGGAGGCTATTCCATAAAAGGCGGTTAGTTAGGCTTGTTTGTTGGGTGAAGAAAGCGCTTCGGCTCCTCGAGATTCAGCCGAAATGCGGAGATCTGCCAGGCGTGGTTCAGATCCACTTCAGAGCCACTTCCAAACTCCACTACAACGCCACAAGCATTTGCAACCAATTCAGTGGATGATCTCATCGCGGTGGTGATGAGGTCGCCTTACGTTGTCAACCAAACTGCCAAGAAATTAATCTTTGGTGGTGGCAGCGAGTTGAAAAATTAGCCGAAGAAACCATGATGCTCCCCATTAACCAACCACAGCAAACAGGTTAGCGCCAAAACTGCCGTTTCCTACTCATCCCAACCATCTCTTTGGTATTTCGCATTATCGCACCAATCACCGAGGCGTTGTCATCCATGCTAGAAAACGGTGGCATCCCACCGGGGGCACAAGTCACGACGTTTTGCCTCGTAAGAATGGAAGTGAGACTCTTCCACAACTGCCCCACCAGTGCTGCAAGTTGGTCCAGTGTAGGCAGAACATGTGGAGAATGCGAGTTTAACTTCCTTTCACTTTTAGGAGCGACTCAAATAGGAGGTGATTTCACTGAGGTATGGCGCAAATCAGGTGTTGAGCAAATTACAGCGAAGCATTTCTTTAGAGCTAGGCTGCACAACATGGGCTACTCATGAATAATGCATAGGAAAGCCGGAAAGAGTAGAGGGCAAGAAGAGAGTCATTCACCCCCTCCCCCTTCCCCTCCCTCATTATTTGGCAAGGCAAAAGTGAGTCCACGAGATGTGACCAATCAGGTGGGCAATCAATTGAAGTTGAGGGATGCATCCACTCTTCACTGGTCAAATGGAATCGCACAGGAGGATGTGCAATGGAGCGATTGGCTATTCGCACATTCGTACCTGCATTCCTTCCTCTACTGCCTGTCCATTCACCACACACTTTTGTCAATCAATCCGACCATCAATCCAGTCTGCCGTGTGTCCATTTATTTGTCCAGATAATCGCCTCAATCGGATCGCCAACCCTCCACCGGCTCCAACACGAGTACTTTCAGTCGCTAGCTCCAGCACCAGTCAACTCAACTGCCAATCCACCTACTCTGAACATCGGCAGTCATTCATGGATGGGCACTAGTAACCATCAAGCCGATGTTTATCACCGACCCATCAAACGCCTCAAACACATTCGGAGAAAAATTTTCCCTTGCGTGCATTAGATCAAGCAGGAGGAGGCAGCTTGCAAATGAGCGACTAAGGTTGGTCCAAGTTGGCAGAACTCATTCATGTGCACGAACGAGGGGAAAGAGGCGCCTCCACTCAACTGTTGCATCTTTAACGCATTAGGCAAACATCGATGACAGCGATTTTGAATGAAACGCTAAACGATGATGGATGGAGGATGAACAGACGAGGCCGAAAAGAATCAAGTGAAGGCAGAAGGATTCGAATTCAAGCAACTGTGGATCGATGGATGGGTGAAGATGAGAAGCACTTACCAGGGTAGAGGTACGCCCAAGCTCTATCCAACGCTGAGCCCTCTTTACCACTCCAGTTCGAAGTGATGCAAGTTACAGCCGGTGCCTGATCACAGAGACGTCCGCAACTGTGCAACTTCTGAGGCGCCTTCGTCACCGCCGTCAACGATGCACCACCGCTTGAGGCCGCTATTGACGCCTTCCATGTTGCAGTCTGCTGCCACGTGCCCGATTCATTCACACACTGAAATTCCGTTATGATAGAAGAGGTTCCACCCAACCAGAGAAGTCTGAAAGTGGAGGAGGAATGATGCATCGGTACCAAGGTGGATATTGGCACATCAATTGGAAGGGAAAGCAATTTCAAGCATGAACCACTTGTCATTGGAAGTAGGACCCCGATCTACAGTGGGTTAGGCCTATTCCCTTCAGTTTTTGTCGAATATGAAGAAGAAGGGAAAGAAACATTGTGGATGAATGGAAGCACCTAAGGTGGATGTATCATGGATGAGGGCCTTGGAGAGAGGGAATTATTTACAACTCAAAACTACATAACCAGAAGTCGGAGCACCAGTCCTCGTAGCCAATGCTTGCCCCTGATATGGTAGCCCACAGTGCAGTGCAGGAGGCAAGGAAAAAGCGGAGGAGAGGCGAAACGATGGGCTAATAAGTGAGGAAGGAGGATGAATGATTTGCTAGACAGGCTATTGGTTAGATGTGTTGGATAGGAAGCATGGGTGGGTGGAGTGACCACCTCGAGGTGGCCAGACGGAGCACAAGTAAGGAGCGGTTGATGAATGCATGGAGTAAGAAATGAGTGAGGAAAACCTCGAAGACGATTAGTAGCCGCGTTCACACTTGCCGACTTGGGGGAGGGAGAGGAGGATGAACAGATTCGGAAGAGACCACTCAAGAATGGATGGGTAGATGGGTGGTGTAGATGTTGAAAGGGGTAGACGGGTCCGTGGTACAAATAGGAATGATCCTGCGTGAGTGCAACAGATCTGCGACTGACGGCTGAGATGGTGAGTGAAGGACTGAGAAGAAGGTTAAAAAATACTTACCCTTCGGCAACACGAACGCCGCATAAGTAGAGACTTGAGGCGGAAAGCTGCTTCATGCGCCTACTCTGTCGCAGACTGTTGAATGACCACGTGACGCCAATACTGGGAGCAATGGCAACAGAACCAGCAGAGGCGGCATTATCAAGGCAAGCAGAGCAGATCCACCCCGTCGAGAGACCCAATACAACCGAGCAGGAGCCTGTGCAGAGCATCCAGATGCAATCGCCCTCCATGGAAGATGGCGTGGCCTTCTTCAAGGACATGCAGGCCAGCAGGGACAGCGATGAGATGCTTCGGGTGAAAACAGACAAAAATTGTGGGAGTTCACAAGCTAAGCATTATTCAAAGGAAAAGCATTTGATGCCATCGAGTGAAACTGTCAGTTGGAGGGGAGCTTTAGCCTGAAAAGTAGGGTTTCGCCGGCAAATTGATGCCCGACAAATTCGGAGTAAAAGATGAGGAAATGAATAAGAAGTGAGTAGATGGTCCAAAGAAGGCGGATGATCATGGATGGCTGGATTTGCGAGTGGAAGGAGAAGGAGCGACTAGATGGAAGAGTTTGAAATGGGTAGGCAGGCACAAGAGGGAGATCAGGACAGACTGAGGGGCGGGTGGGCGGGCCCAGCGCGGCATTGATGAGTTAAGGGACGCGGAATGGGACTTATGGAGGAACAGTGGAATGGCCTATGGATGGGGAGAATAAATGAGAGCATTTCTGAGAGGCGGATGCACGACTCAGGAATGTGTCAAGCAGTGGAAAGGGTGGGTGTGCGAGTGGATGAGTTCAAAATGGATGGTCTCCAAACGAAAGGTGGATAAAGAAATGCAGAAAGCATATATAGTGATTCAATGAACGTGCTTTGGCAGAGATGCATTTGAGTTGGTTGGGTAGACCTATGATAGGTAAGTAAAGGGATGGGAGCTGCATAGACTAGATGAGTTCCGTCGATAAAGATGAGATGGACTGTTGAGGTGACTAACGAACTCCGAGTCTAGGATTAAATGGGCGAACTGGCGAATTAAGGAGTGATGCATGAATCCGAGACGTAGAAGCAGATGAATGGACACACCCGAAGAGTGGATAAATGAATGGATGGGACTTGAACGACTGGATTGACATGGGAGCGATGCACTAAAGGATTCTAGGTAAGAGTAAGCGATTGAATATACTTGGAAATTGTAACCATACTCATCCTCCAATTCTCTCACCTGAAAGCCATCAGCCTTCCCACCGAATCCGCACACCATAAATGTCCATCGCCATCCACCGCTAACGCCACCGGATGTCCCCCATTGTAAAAGTTGAGTGGAAATGGGGAGTTTGGAGGCAAGTGGTAATGCCGTTGACCCTGTCGAAAGGTCCACGAACAGGCGAGACCACAAGAGGTGAAATTCGGCGTCTCCAGTACCACCACCAATCTTCCTATACAATCGGAAGCAGTGGACTCGAAAAAAGCATCTCCCGACATCTCAGAATCGGGCTCTGACTGCACAGTGTAACCGCCGATCCAGATGCGACCTTGCAAATCTGCAGCCGGAGAGTTCGACGTTAGGCTCAAATTGTAATTTAACTGTGTGGTTGGAAGCCATCCAATGGTGTTGGTTCGTTCAAACACAGTTACGATGGAAAGCCCCACTTGAGACGCAATTACAGCTTCCTAATTACACATTTTTCGCCATCAAACACCCTCACACAGCCTTCTAGGGACTTACCAATTGCCGTACAGGTGACAACTTCAACTGCATCCACAAGCATGACATTACGAATCGCCTCGAACCCCGTATCCACTGCCATCGGCAGACGTGCCTGTCGCCAGCAATGACGACCGGACGCCTCGGACATTGAAGAAGGCGTTGGTGGAGGATGGGGACGCTGTGTGACCTTAACAATTGAGGAAGCTTCAGGCCGCGATTGGGGTTCATGAGACCAACAGAGACTCATCAGATCCAGATAGGCTGCTGGGCAATGTGATTTGATCTGGAGGGAGACAATAGATCGCAGCAAAATCAATAATTGTGTCTGCCAGCTCACTCCTACTTGCCTTTCCACCTCCCAGCATTCTGCTCACCCATTACCCCATACATCTGACGGATACCCCACTACCTTGTCTACCGTTACTTTTGTCCGCCTGTCTCTTTGTCATGCAACCTCTAATAGGACTTGACATTGACTGCTCACCACCCGACAGATACCGTCATTATGAATGCGAACGAGCAAAAACTTAACCATGTTTAAAGCATTGCCAATGTCAATTAATAGAGGCTGAAGATGAGCAAACACTCATAAAATCGTTGAGATAATTGGGTTTTAGCAGAGAAGTTCAGCACAGCATTTAACGATTATCTTCGCCTATTGCTACTTAAAACAATTTCAGTAGCATTCATATCAAATAGAATACCCAATTTCATGAACCCTTCTTATCCCCTCAATCGTTGTAAAAGAAAACCATGAGAATGGGCGACAAAACATAAATTACAAGTCCTATCAAGAGGAGAAGTAGTTCAGCGGAGTGTAGGCCCCCGGCTCAAGATGTCACGGGGCAGATTAGCGGACAACATAAAACAACACGCCGGTTGACGGTTTGTGCGCAAAGTTCAGTTCCGCCTAACAAGCTTCATTAAATGCGCAAATGCTGCAAAAAATGGTGAGTGAATAGACTATAGGCCAGAAAGTGCAACAACTTGATTGAGCAATGGTAACAGTAGACTGACGTCAGTGGGAATCCCGGGTCTGCCACCGGAGAGGATGTGTTGATTCAGCTGAAATCGCAGGTTTGTGAAACCGTGATAGGGCAGTTTGAATTTGGCAATGCTAGCCATTAGAATACCCAATGCATATATGTCCACCTGGAAAAGGAAAAAGAACGCGAATGGATGAGAGAAGGGTGGATGAAAAGGCGGGTATTAGGAAAGGTTGACGATGTGGGACAAGCGGGGAGATTCAACAAAAAAGGAGCGCACCTTGTGCGAGTACGTCTCTTCCCCAAGACTGGCCAAGACCTCAGGCGCCATGAATCCGGGAGTACCAACGTATCCACGACAGCCGTCTAGACTTGCTCTCCACCTGCTCGCCCCAAAATCACCCAAAACAACTTGCACAGCCCCAGGACCACCTCCTCCAGCGCCTTCAAAGTTAGTAGCGGAGGAAAGAGCAGTCGAAGTGCATCCCCATCGTTCTCCAAGTGTCCCCGCAGTGTTATTAGTAAGAGGAGGAGGCATCTGCCAGACAAGAAGGTTGTCTGGCTTCAAATCGCGGTAGACGATGCGCACTCGGTGGAGGTAAGCCAATGCTGTGGCGACCTGAAAGAAGTTGGCGATCAATGATAAGATAATGTCGGCATTCATCCACTCATCCATTCAATCGACCCCACCTGATGTACTACCGTTGTGAGGGTGTGCTGGTGAACTGGGTAGATGCCGTCCGTCTCATATATTCTCTTCATTTCCGCCATCCAATCAGAGAGACTGCCCTGGGGTGCCAGAGGCAGGAGAAGAGAGAGAGGGCGAGGTGAAACTACGCCGATGCAATTGAGCAGGTGGTGACCCACCATTGCAGCTGTTGCGCTATGGGCAGCGGAGAAGAGCCGCGGACGCGCGTGACTGCGCGCACTACGACGGACAATGCTGCGTCGGAGAGAGCGAAAACTACTTTGTGGGCGAGATGGAAGGTCGTGGAGAGCACTGAAAACGCCACTGATAGTAGTGCCAGGAGTGGAGGTACTATCGTCACAGACGCGCATGAGGACGGCGAGTTCAGAGCGCAATTCCTTATGGATCAGCGAGGAAAGGGTAAAAAAGGGTAAACATGGTGTTTCCACCGAAACATTCATCAGTTTATCCAAGTGTACCTGTCAAAAACGACTTTCAATCAGTCCATCAGAACGAACAAATGAAAGAAGGGGTGAATGATGTTAGGGAGGATTGGACGGGCGAATCTGGAATGAGCTGATGTGGATACGATAGATTGGTAGATTTAGAACAGGCAGACGGAGAACTTACGAAAGGAATAGGTATTTAGCTAGAAAAATGAATTCGAGATGAATAGTGGATGACTGAATTTATGAGCCTCCGGCATCCAAAGCGCCCACCTGATACGCAGTGTAGCACGATTCAACTGGCTGGAACGACCAACGCCGTCTTTCCTGCTTGTATAACGCCAACGCTACTCTAAGATCGGCCGGACCCATGTGGTCGGGGTGAGAGAGCTGGTGGGCAACAGGAGTTGCTTGCTTTGCTTCCGATCCTGCATCCTCCTCAGCCCCCTTCCCCTTCATCCCTGTTCCCTGTCCCTCCTCCTCTGTGTAGGGCTGCCAATCACTCAATCGAATGTCCACTTGCTCTGGGTTGATGGGCGAACAAATCTTCACTCCAACAGGAACCTTAAAGGGAAGAAGGCTTTCTTCTCAGTTAGAGAGTCACCAGCAGGTTTCGCCATCTACCAAAATCCGCCAATGCGGATGAATCCATCTATACGTGCTTGCGTTCATTATGGATTGAACCACTCACTCGGCACGGGCCTGACAATCCGCACTTCCTCCCTCGAATTCTCCAAGCCCTATTCTTCTACCCTCCCTCAC
Organism: Taenia pisiformis; assembly: GCA_023968675.1. Taxonomy (NCBI): domain Eukaryota; kingdom Metazoa; phylum Platyhelminthes; class Cestoda; order Cyclophyllidea; family Taeniidae; genus Taenia; species Taenia pisiformis. The sequence continues at coordinate 21,979,246 of CM043731.1, read as the reverse complement.
CTTAAACCTCCTTATTGCATTTAATTCGACCCTGATCTATTCATTCAGTTCTGGACAGTCCTCCTGTTTCTCATCGTCCTCAATCCAATCACAGTCGCCTTTTCAAAACTACCCTGCCTAGTCTCGACAATTTTCTTGCCTCGACCACCTTGACGCCAGTATTTCCGTTAGCCCATCCAACAGCACTCTTAAATGCATCTATCCAGAATCAGTCCAACTCACATTCCCAGTAATCCCCAAATCCTTCACCTTGTACCCAAAATACTCTAAGTGAATCTTACCATACACTTCCTAATTATCTCGTGAAGACAAGAGACCCTAACATCAGAACACTCTGACCAAATCCAAATCACAACGCGCTACTCAATTTGACAGTAGACACCTACCTTCACCAGATTAAGCATCGAATCAGTGGAAGCAGTGACACTGGAGCAGAGGGTACCCGAGAGGAAGGCCGAGCCGGCGAAAACCGAACCAAAAGCACCGCGACCCAAAAATCGCTCTAACACCACCCGACTGCCTGCTACTCGCATATCCTCTCTCACATCCATAAAGAGAAGATCAGGAGCTGAAATTCCACTTTGAATAAGGCCTTTGCTCGGATCGGAGTGGATAGGACAAGGGAGAGCCTCATTGCTACGACCAATACCAATGTTGTATTGCTTTCGCGCGGGCGTCAGGAGCCAATGAACCATCTCCTCTACCAAAACACCGTACACCACGTGTGGCCTTAAAAGGCGAAACATTCCTAACATTATTGCGCGCTCCAGTTGTTAAATATCGGAGTTGCCCAAAGGGAAAACAAAAATAGGAGAAGGGGATCTACTGTAAAATAGGCAGTCCAATTGGAAGTGACGAGAGAAATATGATTTGATATGCATTGCATGCTAATAAATTTGTAAGCAAGGCGTGAAGACTTATCTAAAAGAGCATTTTGGGTGAACTTACTTCTTGCGACACTCGGGCGAGCCATCACCGACAGCATTTTTGCTGCGGAACTCGGTGTCAAGAACAGTGTCCAAAGTAGACACAGCCTCCCTCATCTCTGCGTTTTCTCTGCAAGAAGAGTGTCAAAATGAATTATTTTATTAAATATAAATTTACTATTAGTAAAATTTTAGTAGAATGCGTTCTTTTCAAGCTCGGCTTACGCATAAGGAGGTAGGACGCAGTCAGTGCAGGGAATAACGCGATGCACGAGGTACTCGCCGCTATTTGATTGGTTAAATCTTGTCCCAAGGTCAGGGTACCAGTCCAATAGGAGGCAGTCAATGTGATGCACAATCTTCAGAAAAAAAAACAGGCATTAACTAGCAAAAAACTAGATTAAAAAATTCCCCCAGATCCCAAATTTAAGTGGATAAAGTAGTGCGCAACATCTGAGCAGAGATTCAAAATAACGGCGCTCATAATTTATTAGTAGTATGTCCTTATCTGCTGCAAAATGCTAACCTTGGTCAAAATCTGGGTTAAGATACGACGATCAGGTTCAAGGGTCCTAGACTTGGCAGGATTCTTCTCCCCATTCGTTATTTCATCATACTCGGGCCAGAAAATCGAGAATGAGGGCATGTGAAGCTGGATCAGGCAATACTTGGAAAAGCCGTCTGGAGGAGGACAAAAAGTAGGTGAACGGGTCATTACTTTAACCCAATCGACGCTTACCAAATGGTTCAACAATTGTTTCATTGGTTTTCGTGTCTACTGCAGAAATTTCTCCACCACGCAATCGTTCCCTGTATGCCTCGGAAGAGCCTGTGGAGAAACGCAAGAGACGGAGATCCCAACTCTTGTAGTCAACTTCGTCTAGCCCTCCCAGAGCGCTCTTTTCATCACCTGCATTATTCTTCTCTTCACCTTCATTCAAGTCAGCATCCTTTAAACCGGTCTTCTCATTCGCCTCCACCGCAATTTCTGTCTCCTTGAGGGACTGGTTTGGAGAAGATTACAAGAACTTTAACTCATCTACTGCAAGACGCAAAAGTTGGTGATGAGTAGACCAAATGGAGCAGTCCCCGAACGACAAAAAAATTCGATGATTAAGCAAACAAGCCTCCATGTGTCTGATTAACTGATTGCTTGCAGAAAAATGTTTTTTTTCACCGCAAAGACTTACAGCAGTCACAAGGGAGACACGATTTCCAACCTGTTCAAGTGTGAATATCGGTACAGCACCACCAGCGAGAGTCAGCTGAATGCCCCTTCGGGAAAGACTCCATCCACATTGGAGACTTTCAACTGATGAGCCACCTTCGTCAGTGCTAAACGGCATCTCCAGAGAGAGAAGACTGGATCTCAGTTCAGGCGGTATAGTAGCCAGATTGTAGAGATGCCTATGCGTAGAAATTAAAATATTCCTCAACATATAGAGGTTTAAGATTAAAGCGGATGATATCAAGATTGTACTATACACAGTAATCAGCTCATAGCCGGCACGCATTCTGCTTCTCGGCCATTATAGAGACCAACTTGCATCGAAATGCCAAACAACAATTCAACCGAAAGTAAGGTACAACCAGCGATGCTGAAAAACGTTTTATCAAGAAATCTGTCACACTTCCAGGTATCCACACTAGACTCCTAGCACCCACCTTGGTCCAATCACTTAGCAGTAGGACACTTGTCAACCTGAGTTGACTACATAGGAGGGAGCCCAGAGCAACAACGCCTTAAGAAGATTTGTGGGTTGGGAAAATCGGCACATCCTGGGATGCTTAGAGAAGCTCGGCTGCAGTGTCAGGTGCCACCAAAGTGTCAGGTTAGGCGTATAAATTTAACATATGATCCTATTTTGCTGTAATCATTTAAAATTTTCAATTTGGTCTGAACTATCCTCCCACTGGCGAAGTAAAGCATGCTATATCAAACTACTAATTATAAATAAGTAGTTAGTAAAAAACATAGCCCACCCGCACACAGAATTGAGGTCAGTATCGGTGAGAAGACGAGTGATGAGTCGTGTCCAAAACCCAGCAGGAACATAGGCCAATGCATAAACTCGCAGCACTTCATTCGATCGCTGTGCAGCACGCAGCTTCCATTGTGGCGTTGGAGGCGCTATGTGGGTGTTGGGCCGACCACCTCCAGAGGTGGGATGACGCGTTAGATCGCTGCGTTGAAGGAACGAGGCGGCAGTGGTGGTATTGTTGGTGGCTGGTTTGAGTTTATTCGAACGAAGACTCAATGGAACTAGACTGTTCTAGAAATTGCAGCAAAAAATGCAACAAGGCTTGGGAAAGTGCTATCGACCAAAACCCAGGTGCTCCAGAAATCCATAGTTTAAGGATAAATGCGTTGAAAACGTTAAAGAATGTAGGCTAAGAGAACCATCCACGACCTACCTGCCAGGCGGTAAACTTTGAAAATATATTGGTTCGACGAGAATTGGCTACTGGTTTCGAAGATTTGGATAATTGGTCCCGAAGGTCGTTAGCTTGACGGTGGCTTGACGAAGGCCCTGACGGTGGAACCAAAGCCGCCCACTTTTTCCCACGTGGAAGAGTAAAAACTGCGCAATTCAGAGGATCTGAATCCCTTAGCAGCCCTTCCAGCTCCATCTCCCCATCAGTCTCATTATCCGTAGTTGAATTCAACGGTGTAATTCGAATCTAGAAAATTAATTAAAAGGCTTGGAGGGCGACCTACTTGTCTACTGGAAGCGGCGACACCTGGTGAATTTCTAAGTGGCAGCAAAGCAGGCACCAGAAGGTGTTGGGAGTCAAGTGGTGCTGCCAGCTCAAACTTGGCCAATAGACCAACCAAATAGGTGAGAGCGAAAGACACTTCCAGATGTTGGAAACGGTGCATTAGCCGATCTACACCCATAGAAGAGGTCTCAGTGGAAACTGTCGGAATAGTAAGGAGGTCCTTTAAACGTGAGAGCTTCAACACACCTACAGGGGAGGAAAAAGGGACACTGTACCTCAAAGGTCATCGAAAAATCTTCATTATAAATAGCAATGTGCGTAAATCCAAGGAAGGAAGACGACTTACGTAGATTGCTAGACACGCAAACACAACCAAATTACACTCAATGCATAAGGAAATAACTCCCGGACGCATGCGCCTCACAAAATGTCCAAGAATAACTTGTATGATATGGGAAAGTGATTATATAATCGAAAGGAAGAGGTACCAGCCCGAGTGGGAGCCGTGTTCGGGGAGATAAGAAGTCGCACCAAAAGATCACAGAGCCAAATGGGGTCTAGGACGACGGCACGAGTGAGATTGGTAAAGTAGAGGAGATGGCCGATTTCGTGAAGGAAAGTCAGGGCAGAACGGACCTCTTCTGGGCTGTCGAGTCCGCCGCCTGTCTGCAGGCGACAATTAACTTCTGCTCTGAAAGGACCCAGCTTAAAAGTAATGATCAGAACATCATAACGGAGGGAAATGAAAAATGCATGCAATTTGGTGAAGGAATGGACGGTTGAATTGCCATCAAATGGGTGCATGTTAAATGAATTTCACTCTTCTTTCGCTATTAGTTATTATTTGCCAGCCTCGACATCCGTTTACTGGCAATTCAATTCGCTTACAAAGAGAATATTGCGTTATATTGTAATTTTGGGCTTCCTACCTAGGCAAGTACGGCAGGAAGAAAAGATTTTTCGACGAAGCTGCACACCAATAGTAATCTACTTGCCACTTGGGGCTCCGTATGAGCACGGATTAAAGTCGGTGAAATTAGCCAATCAAATGAACAATCGGAAATTAACCAATCAGCATATCGTGTTAAACCACAGTGACCACAAGAGGTCTACTTTAATAAAAATTTGCTCAAATCTGAAATAACAACTAATGATAAGTAAGAATATGGAAGCGCCAACTTAGCTTCACTTTTCAGATAGTGACGAAACTGTGTCAGATCATTATGGAGCAGCTTCCCGGTGAGGCAAAAAGAGCCAATCAATGCAAGAGCTAGGCCAAAAATCAAGATCTCATTGGGTGGCAGATACAGATACCCAAAAAGCATCTTCAGCTTACACATAGTCATCCAGGCTGACAATTGGTGGTATGCCCACACGATGAAGGTCATTTGCAAGATCACGAGTGACCTCCTCTAATTCATGATACACCAACGGTACGGGAAAACTCAGAAGCCTCTGCCGACCCGGTCCAAATTTTGCACCAACTACTGGCTTTCGGACTATAAAAGGATACAAAAGACTGAAATCAAAGCCTACGCACAAAAAAATGAGCGGTATATGTGCTGCAATAGCTTATGGTAAAATGGATTTAGGTTGATCGTCTCATTAACAAAGTGGATGAGCCTAAGCCATCAAAACAGATGCGTAGTCCTCCCAGCATCACCATCGGCTTTATTTTGTGAATAACGCACTTTTTAATAAAAAGTTTCAGTTGCGTACAGGGTGGTCGTAGATAGTTAGCCGCATGGTGAATGGCTGTAGCGAGATGATAAAAAGCATCTCTGTTGGTGGTGTCGGTGCAATTGTAACGAGAATCGACGAGAAAGTGGCCGAGGATTTGCTGTGACAGTCCCATTGAGGCAGGATCGGTACACCGAATGAAGCAGCGTTCAGCGAGGTTTGACATTTCCGACGATGTAGCTGCATCAGCGTGAGTGGCTACCACAAGGACGGGTGCGTTCGACGCCCTGGTCTAAAGTAACAGACGAACAGAAAATACCCCGTTCAGTTCAATGAGGCTCATCTTTTAGTTGAGTCTACGCGGTTGTTTCAGTTTCCGCTAAGGCTTTACATACAGGGATAATTAATGGTTTTCCGCATTTTTTACGCAAAATTTATTGCCAACCGTGAAAAGTTGGAGGCGGATTTTAAGGTCCCGCGAGAACCAAAAGTGAACAACAGAAAAGTCTTGCAGATCCGACAAGCCAGCCGACTCTTCCTAGCTTGCATTTTTGCAAAGTCATTGAAATGGTTGTGGCGGACTGACGTTGCTGCTAGTTCATTAAAATCCTCACTATTTCAAGCAAAAACTCCCACCTGAATGGCCACAAGATGTCTTGCTACCCCGTGAAGAGCATCCGGCGCATCCATCGCGTTCCAGACCACCACGTAGACGGTGCTGCGGGACATAGAGAACTGTTGAACTGCGGACATGACACTCTCCACTTCCTCCACCATGGCTGCTATAGGCGACGACGAATGTGTGGATTCCGAGGGACTATGAAAATCCCAGACCGTGAAGTTGACCGTCTCCGTCCACTCATTTCGGGCACGGTCGGTAGGACAGTTTCGAGTGATGTGGAATGGAGTTAAGGTTACACTGGAGGCGAGAGTAGAGTTTTCCGTGGGCTGCAAGTTAATTCGCATCGAAATTATTAAGAAGGAAACAGAAGTAGAAGAGACTGCATTAGTACCGAATGCTCAGCCTTGAGAATGTCTATAACCTCAGAGGGGAGCTTCCAGCGCGAGACTACAGCATTTGGATCCTTAAAACTTTCGTTTGGTTGTTTGGTTGGTCAGCTTAATGCAACGCCCCATTTGTTCTTAAAGGAGCTTTTAAAGGTGCAAAGACACTGTTTTGGAATGACAGGTTTCTCCAACCTGAAGTGTTGGACATTTATGGTCTCTCACCCGCCGGTGTCACACATATGGCGATACAACATTCTCGCCCAAACCCATGCGTCACACATATGTGACACATTTGATTGAAAGGAGAGAGAAAAATAAACAAAGTCATATGTTGCCACTTTAGATCCACTTACACCTATCGCTGCAATTTTTGACCTGTATAACCAAATTATGGCTAAAGGAGGCCTTCCCTATTGCTATTTTGGTGTTGGAAGTTGCTTCCCAATGGAGACAACGGATGACGCGTGCGCATTTGACAGTTAGCTGAGTTAGGAAAGGAGGACGTTCGATTCCTATCTATTTTTAGCATTTTGCCTGGCTCTGGTCTTATGAGGATGTTAAAAGTGAAGTAGAGATTCTTAGAGGTCCACAATGGGAAGTCTCTAAGGTCAAAGGCAGTTATGAGATGAAAATGACTTTTCAAGGCGAAAAATGCGTATTGCAATGCTGACAACTGTCAGACGACCACCACGGAGAATTTCATGAATGGCACTTGGAGTCTCTTATGACAAAAACTTAGGGAAAACGTCATCTGTGCATCCAAGATGATCTGATGCTCATTCGGCCTTTAAAAACGGCGGTTCGCATCTCAACCAATCAGAACTACTCAACACGTGGAGAAGTGAGGGGAAAGCTTCGGTGAATACAACACCGCGACACAATTTTGGCTCAGAATTTAACGGAATGTTTCCCTTCTTTTGCTCCCTATCTCGTGAACACACATGTCACTTCCATGAGACTTCATATAAATGTCAAGCGTGAGCAGTAACTCGACCGTTTAGCTGATCTTAGCACCTTTAGCCCCGTATCACCACAAAGTGCGCCGAACTACGTGTCATCAAACAGGTTGGTGAAGTGAGGTGTTCACGATGTGATGAGGATTAGCAACAGTTTTGTGCTTCCAACTTTCGAGGCGGCTCATTGGAAGTTTGTGACTAACGCTGAACCTTAACACCCTCTAGATACGAGGGCGTATCAAGGACACGGTCTTCACCGGTAAACTGAACAAGAACTGACAGGCAGACTCACTTGGACGTCTTGACCTTCCGAACGAAGAAGGGCTTTAATTAGACTGGTTTTGCCCACTCCTCGTGAACCAATTACCATCAGACGAACCTTGTTGTAGGGCCTCGAACTAAAAGTAGGGATTGAACGGTGATTCAAAATTTCTGCTACATTCAATCGTGATCGACTGCATAAAGTAGACAGATTGGCATGAATGGACGAAACGAGAAAGTAAAGCACTCGAAACTAAGTAAATTGTACTGAAGAAGGCCTTTGTTGCTAATATTACCGCATAGAAGCAGTCGTTTGCATTATCCACTTAGTGAGCCGACTCTCATTCGACAGAATCTATCTTTGCAATTGCACATGCTATTGCCGCTTATTTCTTGAAATAAGTAGTATGAGCTTTCGGTTATTAATTTTTCGTTGGAGACTTAGTGACACCAAGCAGTTGCCATCATTTTGCAATCATTGTCCTTTTAACAAGATATATACATCTTTTCAAATAGCAAAAACAAAGAGAACTGTAGTTTACCTTCGCGGTAACAGCTTGAGGTAGTCAAGCACTGTCTTGGTGTTAAGGATTGGCATGACAGGAGACGCAGTGGCATTGGTACTACCGACGGTGACTCCATCCGTGAGGGTTGACAAGAGTGGTGACTTTCCAACACGTCGACGCTGATTATTCATGGCGTGTCGGCTGGTCTTGCGAACACCAGCGTCGTCACCGGAGCGGATCTCCCGCACCAAACGCTCGTAAGCGGGTGTGTTAAAGAGAGTGAGCGATTTCAACTTGCTTAGACGCCAGAGATCGGGAGGCAGCTGCAACAGAAGGCTTTGGGATTAAGGCTAGGACTAAACGGATGCAGAAGGCGGATGGACAGAGAGCTAAGCAAAAGTTCCACTTCGGCTTGAAGATGCAACATTTCTCAGACTTCCAGGTCTTTCCTTTAACCCCTTGACCTCCTCCTTACGCTCGTAACAATGGCCAACTCGCTTGCCTCTTGGCTCTCCACCCAAACACATGAATCCTTGCTGACTTCATTAGGCCTTAAAGCGGGTGAGCTGGTTGTGGTGAAAGATGAAAGTCTGATGATCTCGATGTCAACGCAACGCAACACACCTCAAACAAACTTGTGCATCCGTCCAATTCGAGGGAGGAGAGCTTCTCCAATCGACACACAGCCGGTCCCAGGCTGATCAAATCAGTGTTTTCGGATAAATCAAGACTTGCCAACTCTGGGAACCACAAGGACGATTCCCCGCCGCTCTCACTCTGCAAGGATAATGAGAAATCTCATGGCAGTAGAGATGGTGATGCAAAGAATGCTACCAAAAAAGCTGCGTTCGGAGAACAGCTTTGAAAACGAAAAGTGCAGGAGACACGAATGACTGCATACACTATGAGAAGAGACTGGATTGAAAACGGAGATACAGTTGCCCCTAAGGTTGAGATGGAAAAGGTGCTTCAGCTGGCCATCTGAAGTTGCCGGGGATTTGTACGCCTCACCGTCCAAACTGAAACACCCAGAAGGAGAGCCATATTGGCGCAAATTTTGCTTCAAGTAAGATTTATCAGAAAAAAGGCAGTAAGTTGGTTAAATCTCTCACATTTCGAGTCCTCCTCCCGCTTCACCACCGTCTCCGGCACTTCGGCCACCCGCCACAACCGAGATTCGATTGTTGGAGAGATCCAGATGAACAAGGTTAGGTGGAAAGAGGGCAGGAGGGGGAAAAGGACCAGCCAATCTATTGCCACTGACATCCAGGCTGGTCAGAGCAGGTGCTAGATGAACCAGACCTACGCCACCCTGTGGACCTTTCTCATCACCCACCTGCCTAGCTGGGGTGGGTTCAGCGAGTGGGAGGCGAGGGAGACGGTTGCCCTGGAGCCAGAGATGCAGTAGGCCCCTGTTTCGATGAAACCCAGTGCCGGCAACGTCAACAGTGATAACAGCGGAGGCTGTAAAAGTGCGCGCCTTAGAAGCATGAACTGGGGGTAGTGGATCACTTGAAGTAAGACTAAAGGTGCTTTGAAATGCACGAAAATTTCCGCGAAAGTAGACAACGAAGAATGTTAGAAAGTGGGGTTCCGCGTGACATTTGAAGGGCTTACCAGAGCTCGGAATGCTGGTATCTTTGGTGGACTTTAGCATGGTGATAGGCTGAATGCTGTTTGGAAGGTAGGGCAGGCAAGACAGATCCCTTGCTCTGTTCACGCCCTAAGGACAGAATGCATTGTGGTGACACCGAAATCGGTCATCTTCGCAATACGACCCAAACTTAACCTTCGACATCAACAACAATTGTCTGAGAAAAAGGCTTAAAACGGACTTACTGAGTCAGGAGGTGATTCAGATCGAAGTACAGACGCGCTCAAAACCTCCTCAACCGAGGCTCGTGGCAGTTCAGTGAGGCTGTTTGCACTGAGATCAAGACACTGTAATTGTCTCGCTAGCCACATCTGTCGTGGCACACTCCGCAGTCGGTTACCGCACACCCGGAGAATGGATAGACGAGGCGCAAACGTCACTTTGTCGAGAGATCTACCATTAGGTTTGGCAGCTCCACTGCCTGTGCTGGCTAATCTATCGCGCACACGCGGAGTTCCATTTCCTCCATCTCCTCCCACCACCATGCCAAAAATCCACGGAGGGAGGGTGATGAGTGCATTGTTTGACAAATCGAGTCGAGTCAGGCTGGGAGCTAAGATCATATTTGCAGGTGAGACCGATGCCAGTAGGGTGAGATCTGGAAGTGTAGAGATTTCGTTTCGACTGAGATCCAAGTCCTGGTGCCAAGAGAAAAGACTGAGTCAGTTTCCATTGGGGTCGTATAAAGCACTTTCCAAGACTGTCACCTGCAATTGAGGTAGCTGGGTGAGTAGACACATGGGCAGCCCAGCGATGGCATTATTTGCAAGATTCAGTTTGGTGAGAGTTTCTAGGGATGACCAGGAGAGCCAATCGGCGAGAAGGGTGCTAAAAACGTCCAGATCTCTAGCTCCGGCGTTGAAATGTTGATACAAAAGCCGGCTAGACCAGTCGATCGGCGTCTTATTGGTTCTGTGCTGCTGTTGAAAGAGCAACCCCCCGACTAGATCGTAGCGTTGGGAGTGCAAGAGGTAGTGCAGGAGGCCGTTTACAACGAGTCCCTTACGTGTTTGAACAGTGGAGAGGAGCCGAAGCATTTCCGTGGCGAGCTGAAAGTTTCAAGAAAAGAATTTAAAAGGCAAACCACAAAACAGGCATAGAGGAACGTCAGTCTATCATTGGTATGGCGCCCATCATCAGACTCGCCCATGTTTCCCTCTCCATTTCAATCAAACTCCCAATCACAGAGCATCAATTGAACCCGAACTTGTCTATTTCACAAACCAAGCCTAAGTTGATGGGAGCGTTGCAGAAGCTGCCAATCAGGAGGGTCTCACCGACATCTCGTGCAACGACAAATGACTGGCAATAACTTTGAAGGAGTTCATTCACATGGCAGTATTTCTAAGCCCCGGCCTATGTTCATAGCCTCTCAAAACTGTAAATGTAAGCAATCCATCTTTGACACCCAATCCAAGCAAAACCAATGCTAAACATAAAGCAGAAATAACAAGCATCAGTACATCGTCTCGGGCAAAGTTGGTACCACTCACTGGGGGTCCTTCGACTTTCACATCATCAAGACAACAAGCCAGGCCAGATAGACTGCAGAGGAGGTTTGCTTTGGCTTGATTTGCCAATGGCTGGGCGTCGTCAGGGACTGAACTGCATTTTGCCGTAAAGGCATCAGTGTTGTGACGAATGGTGGAGACAGCGGCGTCTGCCAACCAGTCCGCGTAGTCCTCTGGAGCCTCCCTCACGTAGGACAAGAGACACTCGACCAGTTCAGTGTTTCTGCAAAGGGAAGGTGGAAGGTTGAAGTGTGCACATGATGTTAAAGGACTTTTGCCAATTCAATCGACATTAGCTGAAGATGTTTTCAAGGTCTCGTAGCGTTAAAATTTTATGCTTGACCAAGTGAGTAGGCTGCGTCCGCGTCTTCGTCTGAACAGGAGACGAAACGTATACCGGAATGGTGATACGGAGACCTCTTACCCTGTTATAATTGCTATATGAAGCGCATTGAAGGAGGCATCGAGGAAGTTTTTGCTAGCACCACCAACACCGCTGCCGTTGTTGTTGCATTGGGTGGGCAACACCAAGGAGTTGACTCCGCCAATCCAAAAGTGCCATTGAATGTTCACACAGCGAAGAGCATCCACCGGGGTGATGGATTTTAATGATACTGAAGCTGATGATGCCGTCACAGAGGCCTCCTCTACCTCCTCCTCCTCCTCTTCATCCTCATTTTCGACACTCGGGTATTCGAGAAGAGCCCGAACACAATCGACGTGGCCGTAGAAGGACGCGATGAGGAAAGCCGACAAACCGCAGTCTTCCACGATGTCCAAACTAAAACGTAGAAAGACGTAGAGCAAGCGAAAAGCCTTCGGGCTTTACCGGCTTAGCCGTTCCCATATCACAGCGTCCATCCACACGTAAATCCGTCGACTCATCCACCCATCAAGTCTTAATCAACTCAGGAATGACAAGTTAATGGATCTACCACAAATACATGCACCCTCCTAACTACAACGGATCCAGCCCACCCGATCACATTGACTCCTCTCAAATCAGCTTATCTTCATCTCGTCGCGTTTCTAAATCATCGGTTCACCCATTACCCAAATCATTACAACCCCTTCCACCTCCTTGGCAATCCTTTCCTCCTATGATACCAAATAACTGACCCAAACGTGAAGTGATTCACCCTCATAACTTATCCAGGGGACCAGTCAGAGATAAATCCACCTTAAGACATGCTTCATGGCTTGCATGACTAAGTTCTACCTAAGCGATTTAATGGCAACGCCACAATCTGAGCCAATTACAACTAACACTTTCAGTGCAATTTTAAACGACAGGTGAAACTGCACGAGACCCATAAGGCACTTTCAGCTTTACCCTCACTTCTGTTCGCTACTCAGGCTACCGCCCAGACTAAACCCTTGCAGATTCAAGTAGAGCACCACATTATGATATGCATAAACCTACTGGCCTACCAATTTCCTATCAGGCTAAGTAAACAAAGAGACGTTTCCTACCTCGCGTTGTTTGAGGCGAGGAGGGCAGAAAGCATCTCACACCTGCCCAGGGCGGCCATCAAATGCACAGGCAGAATGCCTCCCGCGCTCGGCAGCATCAGCAGGTGAGAGCCATCCTTTGCAAAACAGTTAAGTGGATTGGTCAAGTGATCAATGATATCAAAAGGGAAAATAACAGCAGAAGGCAGGTAAAACGCTTCCTAAGTTGATTAATTTAAAAGATCCTAGCCTTTCCACTGTTTCCGCTTCATAATCATCAAATGTACCGAGAATACAGGAAAATCAGCCTTTCCGGCAAAAACTTAACGATATGTGGGTCAACCCCCGCAGCACCGAGGCTATTTTATCTTTATTTTGAAAGTATTCTGAGGAATGACCAGGGCGTTGCTTTTACTAAGGGATCGGTTAATTATTTTTATTGAGCAACCATAATGACTCTTTGAGTAATTTCCTATTATTCGTATCCCTGATCGAGCAGCCTTGACTAAAAGAGTACCAAGCACCATTATTTGAAAGCCTTTTGTCAGACCACTAAGTAAAAAGGAAATCTGCGGATGAAATATCAAATTATGCACCAAAAACCCAGGCATCAACCAATCGCAGCAGCCCAACTTTTCCAACGATCCTGATTGGTCCCCTCCAACCAATAAACAGCTGACAACAAAACTTCACAAATGCAGCATGACAACTGGTCAGACCGATAAGGAGAGCAATTTGATCACAAAACCTATTCAATCACTTTGCCTTCAAGACTCTCAGCAGTAACTGTTAGTTCGTGCATGCGTGACTTGTGCCACTCCGCGCGCGCAACCTGCCAAGGCGGCTATTGCCGACTAGTGATCAGACAATCACTTCAATGTTGCCAAAGTGGTTTGGACCTAGTTAGCCATGCTTCGGATTACTGATGTACGTTAACTACCAGATGCTTTGCTGGCTGGCACAGAAGTTGTGAATAACTTCGCTTTTGAGAATGAGCCTCAAAAACCACCTTGGGGAGTGGGTCTAGTTATAACTTGCTTTAGACAAGGAGAACACGCCAAGAGAGGCGCTGGTGTGGTGGTACACTCCACCGTGGTGAAACAGGACCGATCTTATGCGTGAAAATGCGTTGCCTTTCATCAAGAAAGATGCGCTTTGTAAACGATAAATCTCCAATCAAAGTGTGCCTTATTGAGAGAATTTTGAGCATTCCACTGTCGACTAAATCAAAACGAAAGGTGGTCCAGAAAACGCCCTGATTTGCCCAGTACAAGGACCATGTAAGCGCATTTCGATGATCAACTGCCGAGTTCTCAATCTTAACGATGGGAGAGCTATCAAATTGTTGCAACTCCAGGCATTCGCCGTAAAGTAGGGTTTTGGCGCAACAGCTTTGCCTCAGCCGACATTCTCAGGGCATACGAAGATGTCAGAAAGCAAGTGAGTTCACACGACAGCAACGGGATGTAGGCTAGCAGCAGGATTCCACTCTCGCAAAGCGCCTGGCTCCCTGACGCGAACAGCCCAGTTTCAGACAGCCATTTCCGCCGCGCCCTTATTCCCAGCCCGCCATTTCTGGTTCGCATGCCTTTGTTAATCGCCGAGGCAATAAGAAGCACTGAAGCACACGGTGGATGAAATGAGACGGCTCAAAGCACGAGCCTTCTGAAGGCGCTTTTCTAGCACATGTACCAGTTGCCTTGAGCAGGCGTAAGGAAGAAACACACAGAGAGAAACAATTGTAAGCGCAACGCACTACACATACCAAGCAAACACACATTCCAGGGTGATGAAGTGTTGGGTGGGTGGCGACTTACCTGGGAGGGAGTAATTTTTCACTCAAAGCCTCCCAGGAAGCAATAAAAAGCAGGATGAATAAATAGCCCTGCAAATGTTTTGCATTTGTTGATTGAATAAGGCGAAAAATTGCGTCAGCAAAAAGTGGCCATCAGTTAAATCTACGTTTGAAGACTTTGAAAGGTGCGAAGAATTGGAGAAGTTCCTATAGCAATCAAGGAGTTTAAGGCTATGAAATACTCGCTCAAAAAACCACAACCACTCATCTGCCGACCATAAGAAGCTTCCTGAAAGAGTGGAATACGCTGCTAGTTTGATCAAGTAAATAAATTTATTAGCAAGTTAGGAAAATCTGGGCAACTTCAGTGAGAAGAGGCCACCCAATTACAAAAATTTAGAGAGTTTGAAGCTCTAAAAATTTGACTACTCAGCTTTAATTTGTGGACTTTTCGACCGAGACTTGCTTTCAGCGCCCTCGGGATGGTGGATAACGCTGGGGCTTATGCTATTGGTTATCTCGCATCTGTGACCTTGAAACCGACCAATGAGAACAGCATCAATCTAAGCACAAGAGAACAGCCCATTCTGTCGTACTTCTGGTGTAACACCTCAGCTCCTCGCGATTTACTCCGAAAGCACTCAAACAGCAAAGTAGTTACAATGCAATAGTGCTTCATTCGGATAATTAAATGCCTGAAAAAAAACTTGATCATGCGATCGCGATTTAAGTGCCAGTAAAATGCGCGCGTATTTAATCGAATAAGATGAACTATTCAAAGTACTGCGGGGGCGAAATTGCTAAACGTGCAACCGCGAATACAAAGTTTGCAAATAAAATCGACCCAATATAAGACACACCAACACCATCTCTGCTGAATACCAACTACTCGAATTGAGGAGAATGACTCGATCCTACAAATGGATCAGAACTCCAAGTCAAGACTTCAACAATTCAGCTACAAATAAAGGCTTTGAGAAAATGGACCAAGCCTGGGTGATCTAAAAGTTGGATTCACGATTATTTCACGACAGTCAACACGTGACTACAGTTGGTGGCTCTCACGAGGCGGCGCATTTCGGAAAGCTCGCATAACATCAAGGCTTAACGCAGGCTTTATCGGCACTATCTATTTGTGTCATCTGTTCCACACCAGTTTGGAAGTGGTAACTATGGTCACCAAACGTGGTGTTACAATCAGATTAGATGAGTTTAATGCCAGTAAGGCTGGTGCAGGCTGTTCATGGACCGACGGTAATAGCATCTCTTCCTCGCGTCTCCAGGCAACAGCTAAGTTGCCAAATGTCGCAAGCCTTGTTATGCTGAAAAAGCAAAACGGCTGAGTGGGTGAAGAAGTCGATTAGCCCTTGGCAATGCTGGCCACCGACGTGCCCAGACATCACTTGTCCCGATTTCACAAGGAAACATCCTCTATCAGTCAGACGGTAGCAGAAAAATGGACCAAAATGGTAGATGCTAACCATTCAACACCCAGAAATCTACTAGACTAGTGCCCAATCGAGCGGAATGACCAGTCAGCGCCTCCAAACGCGTGAAGCCTTCCAGCGAAATGGCCGTAGGAGGTCATTGCGTACCAACGACCTTGAAATAAATCAGCGCATTTTATGGCTTCCCGTGCGGCCACCAAAGTATAATTCCTTTCACACAAGCAAGTCAATCGAATCGCTTACTTCAGCCAACACTGCAAGCACCTTAGCCAGACAGTGGAAGGATTAAAAGAACAATGAGTACTACTGACAATCTCTGGATTAGCAAAGATGGGTCTGTTTTAAGCTAGAAAGTGGAAAAAACTAAAGGCTTAGGAACACGAGTACCTTGATAAGACGACTGAAGACATCGCCATCTAGGAGATTCTTCCGAATTGCAGCTAGGAGAGGAGTATCTTCATTGGCGCGTAGAGAGGCCTCCAGCCAACTCTCACCATTGGGGCTACCAAGGTGCCACTCTACAGGGTTCGCACGTTTCTCTTCCACTCGCCGAACAACAGTGTCAAGAGTAGGAATCACTGAGGCATGGCGACGTGTGGAGGGACGTGAGACGGCTTGTAGACGGAATCCAAAGTCCAGGAGGGCGTTAATGATGGCAAAATCGCTCCTCTCGATGGCCCTGGGGGGAATAAAAGGGGAAAATGATTAAATGATGCCTTGGTTGTTCTTTTAAATCCCTACGATCCACGCGTAGGACGAATAAAGCCGTGTAAGCTAAAGTAAAGTCAAAATTGATAAGCAGAAAACCTCTGCGATAACACTGCCTGTTAGAAGGTTTGCTGACCCAAAGTTTGGCACTCACTTAATTAGCATAAGGTTGAGAAAACGTTGAGTCAATTGAGCTGCTACATTACGAGTTCGTCGGGCCAAAAGATCGGTCTCAAAGAAGGCTGATTCGCCTCCTGCTCCACGAGCTTGTTCCCCAACTGTGAAAAAAGCATTCAAAGCCTTTCCAGCACCCTCTGCAATCATATTGAAGAAATTCCGCGTAGATGAGGTGTTTTGCCGTTGAGAAGATGCCGTGGGAGCACGTAAACGCACTAGGCTTGAATCTGTGTCCATAGAGATGAAAGTGAAATCACGAAGATCCTCAAGCTCAAGAGAGTCAAGGCGAAGACAGAGATCAGTGTAGCTTCGATATGTGCAAGTAGAGGTAGTAAAAAGTTTTAAGAGGCTTTGAAGAGTATCCACATCACCGGAGGTCGAAGCTTCATTCAGCTCTAACAAATAATCAGTTCAATAAGCTGCCCAACTTACTTTGCAAAAATTTGACTAAATGGATAAAAGAAAACAATAAATTAGTTACAAAGAGAAAATGACAATTTCAGTTAAAAGCCGTTTTGCTCACTCCATGAGGAAATCAGAAGACAAGTGATGTCGAAAATGGCGGAATCGTGTTTTGAGGATGAACAGAAGAAAATATCCAAAGTGTCATGGCATTTGGAAGGGCATTGCTTAGCACAGCACAGCGCTAATACGCCAGCTGAAAGGAGTATATCACAGGCGCGTAGGTCCCTAGCATGAATAGCGCGATGCAAGATAGGCTACGATCAATTAAGAAAACATTTATTGGAAAATAACAAAAGATAAGTAAAGCAAATTACAATGTAATTACATACCACACACAGCCCATCATAGTCAACTTTCCGATAAAAAGGGAAATCTACAAGAAATGGCGCTGCATTCACGTCCTAACCTTTGGCTAAAACAGCTGATTTGAGGAACTGGTGCTGATGTTGGGAAACAGCCACGTGTGAAATGAAGCATAGGGTGTCATCATTCTCAAAACTAGGAATTTTCCTTTCAAGTTCCGCCCATGAGCCCTTTTCTATACAATCTAATAAGGTCTCATCTACAGAATTATTCATGATGTCCAATTGACCAATAAATTAACAGACCCCCATCACCACTAATTCTTAAGAGTCCGCTTTAATATTGGCTTATACAAAGAGCACAACGTTTTGAGATAGAAAGCTCTAAATAGACCATTTTTACAACTAACTGTATATAAACATAAATAAATATAACTAATTACTCTTCCATAGCACTCTTGTATTCACATCAATTTTGTGATGTAATGTCATAATAATGCGTGTTTGTTCTATGGCAATCAATGATGTAACAACTTTTGCGCACAGCAATAGCTGAAAAGTGATTTGGTCGTAGTATTCACCTCTTGATTGCATAACTAAATTTTTAAGATTAAAATAGTTCATCCCTATTTGCATGTATTTGCTACGTAGACAAATCTGTCGCGGCCCATTTTAATGCAATGTGATTTCAAAATTTTTGAATGGTATGAAGATGTAGGATTGTACAAAGGTACCGTTGGCAGTGATGTAATGTCATAATAATGCGTGTTTGTTCTATGGCAATCAATGATGTAACAACTTTTGCGCACAGCAATAGCTGAAAAGTGATTTGGTCGTAGTATTCACCTCTTGATTGCATAACTAAATTTTTAAGATTAAAATAGTTCATCCCTATTTGCATGTATTTGCTACGTAGACAAATCTGTCGCGGCCCATTTTAATGCAATGTGATTTCAAAATTTTTGAATGGTACGAAGATGTAGGATTGTACAGAGGTGCCGGTGGCAGTTTTCAGCACCATGGTTCCATCGTGGTCCAAAGATCCTGCTAGAGTGTGGAAATGTCAAGTGCGAAGACTAGGTAAGGGTGCGGTGATTATCCTACTAATATAAAAGCATTTAAATTCAATGCCACAGGTCCATCCTGCCACTTTCACCATTTCCTGCGTCTTACTCTAGTTGCAGGCTATAGTAAGAAAAGGGATGCTCAGCAACTTTGCCCCACTTGATTACACTTCGTGTACGATTTGCCGGCTAAAATGGAAGAGATTTAAAATCGGAGGCCTTTATTTAAATTTAATTAATAATGGTTTGATAAGGCTGAAGTTTCAAACCGTTTTCAAATGTTGTGTCTACTCACGGAGTCAGCTTCAAAACTGTGGGCGGAGCCATGAGGGACCTGCCTTACGGAACAAATTCTTAATTCTTTACAGTATCAGCCATTCCTGCGGGGAAATTTTTCCCCTTGGTGCAAGGAATCTGTGGTCGGTCATAAAAGCCAGACCAGTATTTTTCCCTGCAGTTCAAATTCACTTGCCGCTGCCATCGATATGGCATCGGAACTGCTTCGCCCTTCTACCTCCTGTTTTTACTCTTAAAGGAGCAAGAAAACACAAGCTCATTTGAGTAACGTAGACCCAGCTCCTAACCTAGGGTTTGCCTCCCTCCCCCCCCTCAAAAAGTTGACTCAGTCCGCCCGACTGCCACCTAAAGGGCGCGTTCACACAGGTGCGCACCGCTGCCAAAAGCTTCCAGCCTACGCACCACTGCCCAGCACATTGCCCCACACAGGTGATCGAACATAGTGATCCCGATCACTTCTTCCCAATTCTACCGCTGCAGCCTTAGATACCGGCGATGACCCCACCTCGTCCAAGCACATATATCTCCAAATTGACCCACTCCCTTCCCCCATAGGGGCATGGATATTCAACACTCGCAAGCAAAGATTCTCATGCAGATCCACCTCACAAAAAGAACCACAAAGAAATGGAGGGAAACTTTTTATTTACATGGAGAAAAGAGGAGAGAGGACTACAACAAAATGAGGAGGTGGGTGAGGCGATGGTTGAATCTCATCACCCTAAATGCATTTTTCCTCCCTCATTGCCTCCATCCGCCTCACGAAGGTGGTGTTGCCGTAGCAGAGGCACGAAAGCGTTCAATCATCTGCATCACCATTTGTCGATGACCCAAGGGAACACTTTCCGGTGGAATGTACACCACAGCTCCATTCGCCTCAAGTCGCACTGGCCGTCCCTCCTCCGTGAAGAGAGTGTCGTAGAACCGAAATATCCGTCGGGGCCGATGCGCCGACGGCTGTGTTGGCGGCGGAGGTGGTGCGCGTCGAATGAAGATGGGAGAGGGATGCGTAGGAAAGCGTGACACCGACGGTGGCGAGGCGAGATGTAATCGAGGCGCAGGAACAGGGATGGTGGACGGGTGAAGAAGACGGAGAGGGTGCCGTGGTCCAACATGGTTCTCTGCCGAAGGGGTCGATGGCCCTGGTTGCGACAACGATTGGGATTGTGTCTGAATCTGAGGCGCAGGTGATGGTATCGACACCCGCGGCTTTGGCTTTGGCTTCTAAAATTAAGTGAAAGCAATTATTACAGATTAAGGGAATCGTGTCTGTCCTTTTGGGTTAACTACAGGAAAAGAACGGCTGGTGATGGATCGGAGGGATCCGGTACGCTAATACAGACCTCCACTGGCTTGGGCTGACGAGCCTCAATGTCCTTGCGCAGCAGCAGCCCTGTTAGACGTTCAGCAGCGAGACGATCCTCCTCGTTGGACTTCGCCCCCGTCTCTAGGGCGTTCAAGGAGCCTGCCAACTCGGTTAATGAGGCCAACGCCTCCTCGTGCAGAAGCAGAAGGTGCCGCACGGCAGAGGTGGGTTCTGGCTCCGCTTTAACCTCCACCTCCGCCGCTGCTGCTGCGGCCGTTGCCTCCGCCCTCGACCTGCGAGCCGACTTCCGTGGTCGTGGAGTCTGTGGTGGTGGGAAAGTCCAATTAAAGCATTCGACCACACAGGCCAGGAAATACGTGCCCTAAAGAGTTGAGTTCATTTTCAAATCAAAGAGACTCACCGGCAAACTCGATTTCCGACGTTTTAGAGGATTCTTTGACGGTTTAGCAGCAATCGTCTCCTCCTCTTCCTTCTTTGGTTTCTTCACATCCACCTGAACCGCTTCAGCCTTCACAACTCGCTGCTGCTGCTGCTGCAATGCTGCCATCAACTGCGGATCAGCTTTGATTCGCTTCAGCACCGCGTCTCCCAACTCTGCAGCGATTCGATGGATGACAGCGAGGAGGGTGGGACAACCATCGTTGCCGGCGGCGGGAGTTTCCGTTTTGACGCCCTCTGCAGCCTCACACGCGGTGGATAACTCGTCCAACAACCGTCGCCCCGTAGCAAGACGTGAGGCGATGTCGCTTTGAAAGACGTGAAACGATTCCAAATCGTGAACAACGGTGTCAAAGGAATGACCTATGTCAACCTCATCCTCCGCAGCTTTGGCAATCTGTAGAAAAAGCAGTGAAGGTAGCCTTACATAGAGGCTGTAAATCTTTGCAGATCTACCGCATCGTGACACAACGTTTGATGCTCACAACGAATAATGAGGAAAGAGCGCAGGTAATGTTTACTAGATCCTCGACTCATCATATTTAACGAGCATAAAATTAAGCCCTTCTTCTGTCGCAACTTACTAGCTCTCCAACTTCCTTGGTTTTTTTCTCCCCACTCGCCTCCTCCTTGACTCTGTCACAAGCACTGATTTCGTCTCTATCAGTGGTGGAGATGATCAAGTCGTTCCCCACGACTTCAATGGCATCCTTCACGTCCTCCTCCTTTTCCGCAGTACCGAAACCGTTGCACTGCGTAATCATGGATTCCTTAATAACCGACTCTGCTGCCATCGAAGTTTTATCCTCTTTTTTCAATTCGTCGACGGTGGGACTCGTTTTACCATCATCGGAAGCCTCGCAAAAGGGTATCGTACTGGCGGTGCTGCCATTACTGCCGTTGCAATCAACATCAGAGTTGTCTCTCTTCAAATCACCATTTGGCTGGAAATCCACTCCACTTCCTTCTTCCTCTTCGGAGTGATGGAGCTGAGATGGGGAAACAGGAGACTGAGAGATATCGAGCCAGGATATTCAACCCTTAAGGATTCCACCTGCATGAGACCTAAAGGGTCCATCTCCAGGGAATTAGGAAGTCGAGGCATTGATCCATTTAATAAAGCCGAACTAGATGAATGAACGAATGAATAAGCGATCAACATGGAAGTAGGAATACGCCTCACCGATTCCGGCGGGTTTGAATCCTCATCCTCCTCCTCCCCTTGGAAGAACTTGGGAGGATTTGGAGTGGGTGCCTCCGACGTGTTCGTGTGGGTTGCTGTCGACTCGGCCAGAGACAAGGAACTCTCCGCGGCTCGTAGAGAAGTCCTCGAGGACTGACCACCAGCTTGAGTTAGAGAGAAGCAAATATAAAGGTAAATATGCAGAGTTTGGGAAGGAAACAGTGCCTTGAATAAATTCGACACAAAAGGCAAATGCTTAGCCACTCACCCCTCCTCGCGTACACTGCCGACGCCGGGACTATGCCACAACTGATCCTATTTACAAATGCAAAATCTGCCAACTTCACGTCCATACTAGACTGGACCAATTCCGGTTCAACCTTCTTTCGTTTTGCTTTGGTCCTTGCTTTCCCCTTCAACGTTTTAGAATCCTTCTCAGTGGTTTGAAAGGACTCCATGAGGAAGGTGAGGCTGCGCATCTTTGATCTCACCTTCTTCATTGCTTTGCGGTTATTACTGCTATCCCGTTGCTTGGTACAGCGGGCACCCACTACCTTCACCTCCCTTTCCATCAGGGTCATGAGATGAGAGCGGACAAGATGGGCAAGTTCAGGTTCCATCCAAGTGGGTAGGCGACCCACCGCACCAGGAATCGAGACGGGGGAGTCGAGTGGTGGAGGTGGCGAGGGCGGAAGGCCCACAGACGGCGGAGAGAAATAATCGCTCTCAATGATGTCGGGAGGGGGGAAGCGGTATTTCATAATACGCGGCGCCTCCGGGAGAACCATCTCAGGAAAGTGGAAAAAAGTGAGATCACGAAAGGCATCGAAGCCAATAATAGTGGGACGCGTGGCCCCCCAGACAAAGTGTTTGTCCATGGAAGCACGAAGGTTCTCACCGAGACCAAAATTGGCGTTGGAGAGCTGAAGATGGGAAAAAAACAGAGGAAAAGGCTTAAAAAATTTGGAACTTCGTTCTCACGAAACGGGAGTGAGGGCACCACTTAGCATACATCCCTGCCTTCAGGCTGTTTAATCTAGTTCGACTAAAAGGGGAGAAAATTATGCTGATGGCACGGTCTTAAGTTGAGTCGCCCCTCCCAATAAGCCCACTGCCTTTCTTTAAACTACACTGAACGAAGCAACCATGGAGTTCCGAAACTCTAGTGGTAAAAAAGAAACACTTACCAGAACATTAGAGGCAAGGGCAAGTAGGATGTGAGCCTGCTGTTGGGCAGTCAGCTCGTGGAATCTTTTCTTTTCTAAGGGGCTTTGATCTTTGCCGCAGACATTAAAGAAGGCCTGTGAAACGCCGTAACGTCGCTCAAACTGTCAACGAAAGAAGGATGTAAAGGTGTCATTTAAAAGCCCATCGTTTTAAAGTGAAATACATTTGTCCATGCTAAATGATGCGAAAAGTTGTAAAGTGACATGTGTAGCCTACCAAGCATTGATAAAATTGGGGACTGAACGGGAATGCAGAAATAACTAAAAAGGAACATTGAAGGATCCACATACTCGAACAGGATCTTCCATCCTCTTCTCTGGAGGCATGTCCTGATACAACTGGGCAAGCCTTTCGGCCAGCCGTCGCTCCCACACCTCATACGGCGGCACCGCCAACGTCTTCACTGTGTTCACATGTGAGCTCTGCAGCCGCCTGCTGGCTAGCCGCGTACTCTCCTCGCCCGCTTCGCCTGATTCCTCAGCTTCGTCCTCCTCGGTTAGCATTGCCGAAGCTGCCGATGTGACTCCGTTCACCACCTCGCTTCGTTGCTGTTCCTGCCTTTTCTTGAGAGCCACAATAGCAGAGTCAACGGCCTCCCTCTCCCGTGGAGTGTGGAGAAGTCTGGAGATGCAAGCTGAGAGGCAAAGAGAAGCCTGAGGCGCCGCACACACACCCAACTCAAGTTCGGTGAGGGAGAACCGACGAGAAGACGAGTTGGAGGAGGAGGTAGTTAGAGGTAGCATGGCAGACTCCATAGCTGCGTCGCCATGGAAGGCAGCTGCAACAACGTGGTAGAGCGTGGTTCCCACTGCCATTGCATCGCTGAACTTGAGGTAATGATCCATTAACCAGAGCAACTGGAAGGCCTGTAGAAACTGCACAAAAGGTAAAGAGTTGTGAGCAGTTCGTTCATGAATAAAGATGGCTGTAACTGATTCAACATGACACAATTCACTTATAGAAGGCACGCACTGTAGATGCGGCCTTTGGTACTGCCCTTTCAGCCGGATCCTTCTACCTCAGTCTATTTGATTGGTGCAAATCATCAAAATCTACGACGGAAAGAATTCGCTGCGACACCTATATTCCCGGCTCATGAAGAGGTGGTTATAACAAATGCGCTAAAGATCTCGGGGCGCGCTTGCGATGTCTACGTGATTAGTCAGGGACACCAGGACTTTGGAATGCGATGAACCAATAGGAGTCGTGGGTCCCCTTGTCGGGACGTAAAGGCGTGAAAAACCGAGACACCACGAGAAAGAAGAGAGAAATGGGACAAATGAACTGGCTAAATCGTCCTCCCTTTCAACTACTTCAAATGGCTTCCAAAGCTTCATGCACTGCAAAGGAAACAATTAGCTTCTGACAACAAGCATACACGAAGACTCAAGCTAGTTCTGGGCCAACAAATGAAACCGTAAATAGAATGGTTTCCGTGTTTGAATTAGTTCAGAGAGGAGGCAGTGAACTCGTATCAAAGCCTCAACGAGCCCTCGTTTAGAGCATACCGGCTGTGCAAGCGTCACCCTAAGGGTTGACTTTTGATGGCTAGGGTCCAAAGACTCGACACAAGAAGGCGCAATGTAGCATTACGACAGGTCAAGTTCACGGTCGAGAAGACAAAGCCAAATGACAATACAGTGGGAAGAAGGCGCGTAAAGGAACTAGGGCTGAAGTACGGATTGTATGAGGAAGGCTACGAATCCGGTGTTGGGGCGTTAAACCGCTTACTGAAAAGCGGTAAGTAACCGGAACTGGTTGATGGAGACGCAAATCACTTCTAAAATAGCAGTGAGGGCGCGAATCAAAGAATTGCGAACAAAATTTTCCCCACGATAAAACTTCGTGAGAGCAAGACAAGAAATGCCTCAATAGGCATTGACTTAGAGAAAAGTAAGGCGAAACCATTGCCACTGATGAGGAAGCGACAAACAGTTCCGGGACAGATTGGATGCAAAATCGTTTTTCGGTAGCACACACCGAAGGCGTGGCTCGTCATTTCTCCAAAAAATCATCGTCCCAACGTCAAGCCTCCACAGAGGTCAGACCAAAGACGCCCAGCAAGGAAGCAATGCCAATTCGCCGTTTGAAAAAAGGAGGGAGCGAGTTGACAAAACAACTGGAAATTCTATACCCTAGAGGCAATTTCGTAGGTCGCCGGAGTCCACACCTAAAACACGGAACCCTAGAGGACGCGGCATCGTAAATCTCATATAAGAGATCACCACCGAGTAGCAATAGGGAGGCTAGGGGAGATTAGTCTTCGAAGCCACGGAGAATAAACTACTGACACTGAAGGCAGTACAAGAGAGGAACACAGCCTTGACGGTGCAAGAAATAGTCCACTTCAGAGTCGGAACAGCTGCGATACCAGGAAACACTAGCGAGCATTCAACATTTAGTAGTCGCGATTACTGACAGACCACTTCAGTAGGACGAATCATCAAACACATGAATAACTTAAATGAGTAAGAAAATCTACCTTTTAGGCTTCAGATAACTGGAATAGGGGAAAAGCCCTAACCAAAAAATAAGACGAAGGGGAAGTTGCATTCGCCAAGGCTGCTTTCAACCGTCCAAAATATAAAACATTGACAGAACGACATTTGAATCGGTGAAGGGTTCACATGAAAAACACGGGAGGGCGATGGGACATCAACCAACAAGTGTACGCAAGATTCACCGAATTCAGATCTAAAGAACCAATGTGCCCTAGGATACCGGTAATCATCGGTAGTAAAACATCGCTAGAGCAGCTATGAAACACGAAAGATAGTCACCTTCGAAGCTTTGAATGGGCCACATCAGAAGATAAAAATGCCTACTTGAGGACACTTTCTCAGCTGCGATAGGTGCGCCCTGGCCCGCGTGTTTGCCTCCCACCAGTCGTTCCAACTGGCTACCAAGTCTGCTTCGTGCTGACGGCGTTGCCACTCAGTCAGTCGTGCCACGAGTAGGGCGTAACTATTGGCGCTGGTCACCGGCAGACCTGGCGACGCTTCGTAAAGAAAAGCGGTGGCAAAATTGGTGGAGGAGGGACCGGCGGCAAAGCTCGCCCCACCACCACCGATCTCCTGCAACGGCATCGAATGCTCCAGCTCCTCCATCAGCCCACGCACCGGATGGGAGATCTGTGAGTCCAGGTTGCCGCCATAGTGGCGAGTGCTGGCACGGCGACGGATAGGACCTAAGTGTACAAGCGTTCGTGCTCAAAATAAGTACGCAAAATTTAAACTGCGTGGCGAAAACACAGTCGATACATCGCAATCTAAGCTGGAGGTAGCGATGGAATTAAACACCAATGCTAGCCAAGTGGTACATCCGCGGTGATTCAGTCACTCAAAGTGGGAGCTGAAATCAATCCAGTACAGGCAGGCATTACCCCTCGAAATGTAAGGCGACGGTTATGGCCACGGAGTGACCTCCCTCGCAATGTGGAATAACAATTGCAGTACTACGATCCATTATTTTGCTAGTGATGTGAGCTGCGAGACTCGATTGAGCTGTTCGGAGGTACCCGAGAGTAACTGGCAAGTCTACCATGCTGTCAGTTCTACTATTGAAACAATTCAGTGGGCACTCAATAAGACACCACCGGATGCGGCATTACCCTACTTCAAAGGCTGCGGGCCCTAAAAACCGCATATTACTGGAAGTTCAAGTGCACTTCCTAGTACAGCAACTAAAAATCGTAACAGTGACACCGTTACCGTAAGGATTTTATATTCTATAACGAGAATCAGTGCTACGACTTCGTCCGACCAAGCCAGGACCGAAACGTTGGACACCGCTGAACCCTTCAGCTTCGGTAGTAAGTAATAAAAGACCTGAGTTCTTGAGGATGAAGCTAAGTAATGTAGCACGCAATGGCAGTGCATGAGGCATGAAATGTCCAGCTGACGTAGCGATTTAGGCCTTGAGTACGTGTCAAAGCGGTGATGGCGAAGACCCTGAACAGTGCTCAGATGTTGGCGATGACAAGGTCTTGCCATTTGTGCGAATAGAAAAATGGAACAAAAGACAGCTTAGTGAATGCAAATCACAGTGAGCTAATTGTAACGTTGTAAAAGCCTTTTGGTCAATTTACTTGTCAAGATGACCCAAGCGACAGTTGGGCTGATAACATTATCCAGAGTTTGGGATCTCAAGCTATGCATTTCGATCGTTGCTCAGTGCCATGTGTGTGACTCTGATTTCGCTCACCTGGTACACTTACAACACACAATTAAAAGCAAGTTGAATTGGAGAAAGAGAGAAGTGAAAACGACTGGAGTCATAGTAGATAAGTTCCTGTGCAACTCCCCAGGGGAAAATGGCGACGGGCCATTTTCAATCAAAGTTGCCAATTTGCCCACCCTCTACCACCAAACCACTGTGAGGTTTTGGGTTGGCAAACTCAAACGCCTGTAGCTACTTTGAGATCATAAATAATTCAAAAAGACACACTCTTGTTCTAACCAATAATGGATAAATATGAATAAAAGCGGGGAGATTGAAGGGTTGTCAATGCCCAAATTTTAACTAACTCCTCGCACAAGGTCACACACTGCGACAATACCAACCCATTCTACCAACGAATCCGGGAGGGAGGAGGGAATAATCATGATAAGGATAGACAAAATCAACGAAAAGATGAACGCTAATTGGCAAGCACAAAAATGTGAAATACGCCAAGAATAGCAGAGCGAAGGGAAAGACAAGGATGACGAAGCACCTTCGAACGGCGCAAAATTCGGAATAGTTACGAGCGATCGTAAAAAGATAACAAGGAAAGTCAAGGCACGTTCCTTAGTCAATTCAGAAGGGCAGGGCAGTGAATGACCGGCTGAGATCAACGGCTTAGAGACAAAGTACAACGCGTGACCCAACAAGCCGGTCCGCACAGTCGTAGACCCAAATGAAGCAACCTTAGCGTTCTTCAATTGAGCCCCACCGTGTAAACCCAATTCCATGAGTGATAACTTGAATGAATGAGGTCTAGCACCCCTCTTTTTGGTACTTCAGAGGACTCAGAGACGAACATAAGCGGGTCGCAGTGGGCCCCCACTCCCGGCACCGAGATGGATTCTTAAATAGCCCACCTTCTACGACTTCTCTGGTCTTCACGGGCGTTATAATAATTTCTGAAAGCATTGTACTTGGTCGCACCCCGGACCTGCCTTCAATATGGCTCATTTTTAAGACTAAAATGCACAATCAGTACAAAATTCCCAACTCAAAATCACTAAACGCAAATGCCACACTATGCGCAGCGCACTGGACTGTCTTCAAGACTATTATTTGGGTTTATAAAAAATTAAAAACACAATTGAATTAAAACGAATAGAGATAACGATAAAGAGTTTCCGAAATCAAGAGGCCACAACTCCGGTCGATGCCCTATTCAAGTAGAAACAGTTTATGCAAATGACGCAAGAATGACAAGCACAATGGCTACCAATTCTGTTGGAGTTGTTGCGGATACCTCAAAAATCGGGTATCGCATGGGCGAATGGTTGAATAAATAAAAGCGCAGAGCCAAGATGAGAAATCGAGCGCCCGAGTATGGTTAAACTGAAATGCAGCCAGTTTTTTCCACTCATTTCATCAAAAACAATGCACACAAAGGCGAACATACCGTTGTCGTTGGTATCTTGGTTAGTAGACCCACACCCTAGGCTGGCGTGGAGGGATGTTTTGGCCCGCAACTCCCTGCAGATTAATTAACAGCAAATGAAAAGTTGGGAATCGGTTTCACTAATAATATGAAGAGAGGATAAGGAGAAAGCATTTACTGAGGAAGTAACTGCAGTTTCTGCTCAAATAAAGTCTCCAATTTCTCCGCGATTCGACCCATACGCGAGGAGACGCCGTTGTAACGAAAGCAATTGACTAGAATGAGTCGGAAGTCACAAACGAATTCCCGCAGGCCCGGATACTTATTTTGGTCCAATTTCTCTAAAACTTATTACCCAAAACAAACAAAGCAAGAGGTGAGAAAGGTGACCGAGCTACAGTAGGCCAGATAAACTGAAAACTCACTCTTTTCCAGCCACATTGGAAAGCGCACGATTTCATCGTATTTTGGAAGATCCAGAGCTTGGGCGTCGATTCGATACATGAACGGTAATGCGATATTGGTGTTGGATGGGGACATGATGTAGTTAAGAATTTGACGTGCTATCGCCAACTCTTTTGACGAATCTGAAGAGTTAATTCCAGCCATATCTGAAAATAGGAAACCCGATAAGTATATGAAGCTAAGCCTTACTTTCGGATGAATACTAACATCCTGATACTAACTATCCGGAAACCTAACAAGAGGACAAATAATTCCGAATTGAGTGCACAATCAAAGCTATAGTAGGCAAGAGTATAATGGTGAAACAATAAATAAAGTCTAGGACATAAAATGATGGAGGCAACCTGATTTCTTCCGCTTAGGCCAATCTGGACAGACTAACCAAGGAAGTATAGCCAATAGATTGTTTGAAATGTTCAAACAGCGTGTTTGCCAGCTTGCCAAACAAGCTAGCAATAAAAACAGCAACAGCGGCAAATAAGAAATGACTTATTCAGTTAATATTTGCAGGAATAAAAGACGGTCTTCATGCTGCTTAAATAGTAGGTTCCAAAATAAGCACTCAACAAGGCCCCACACAACCACTATGCTTAAATCTTTAAGGTGTTACATAATTTACATATGACATTGTTAGGTCAAAACAAAGCTAAGCTATAATGGGAGATGCGCAAGCACCAAATACTGGAAATAATAAACCGCTAGCAGTCGCAGAAAACCTGCATCACCACCACTCCAATAATAACTTTTGAAGCAAGTGGAATAGAAAACGTGCATTCAAGCTCAATAAAAGAAAGTTTGAAAAGGCAAGATCCAAACAAACATTGCACAGCATGCATTGCGTCTTAAACATATTTATACTGAATTTTTTAACTCCCGAAGCAAAATTTCAATAATAATATAACAATTTAATCGAGCTGGCATTAAAATAGGCCAAAGTGATTTAAATTTTCAACTAAGATTTGTAGTGAAGCATATAGTTTTTGGCTAGCTAGCTAATTAGGCTGCTCTTAAGTGCCATAAGGGTAGCTGCTCTTCTACGGGCAGTTATGTCACCCACTAACAAAAGAACATCCACGTCTATCTTGAATATCACTTGAAATGCAACTAGTGCTGCGTGCTATGCGAGCATATCTTTTTTGTCGACACCTTGCATCTGGGCATGATAAGCTGCTGCCAACACATTCCGTTAGCATTTGCAGCACCAAAGCCACCCAGTTCCCTACTCCATTTCCCCTCGGTCTCGTAGTTACTAGAATTTAGCAGTGCGCATGAGTAAATCGATTTTGATTTTACCAGTATGCAGCAATTTCTGGCGTTTAGCAATATAAATATATTCAACAGAACATCCCATTTATCACCTTATGCATATATTACGTATCTCCGTCATTTTGGTCCGAGTTCGCTTGGGCAGATCACCTATTACAACCAGATTACACATATTATTGTTAATTTTAAGCCTTCCGCTAATCAACTTTAGTGCCCAGGAATCCAAAATTGACGTGCTCTCCTTATGCTCGCCTAATTTGACTGGGAATCGCCGTTCACAGCAGAGGCTTCTGACGCGAGTGGTGGCATAAGTGGTTGAATGTCACCTCAGACTCAAGAAAGTGGGGAGTGACGCAGCCACATGACTGTTACACAGTCGATTCCAAATACCACTCCTTGACTGCCGACGAAGTTGAAGATTTAGACACCTTTTGGTAATTAGGCCCTTGTATTGATGCTAGTCCGTTCTAGCCGTTGAATAGGCATTACTACTTTAAAGTGGTCTCGGAGTTACCCCCTTCCACACCATTTAATGATACCCTTTGCAGAAGGCCTAACCATGACCTTGGCCAAAGCAATGAGCCGAGCCCGCTCCAAAGTCGTAAAAGCAACTAATAGACTGTGGTCGTGGTTTCGATCCCATGCCCTGCGTCGAAAGAAGACGCTATGCAGACTGAAGCGTCAGAGCAGCTAGGCTGACAGCACAACCCCCCGCCTGACACTTGGCGACGAACCAATCGCAAAAGCTAGGAGAACTCATACGCTCCCACAAAAGCAGCACAGTCAACGAGGCACCAACCACCACGGACTCCAGAGCGATCGCCAGGCCCTACTGCAGAGACACAGGCATCTCCTCCCTCATCCGTGGTCACACATTAACCTCCCACCTCAACGGTCGCATCATCACAATGGGATGAGAGGACCACAAACTCACTTTGAGGATTCAACGCAGCTGCCTTTCCACACAACACCCAACAATGCGTCTCGGTCGGCGCAGAGTAGCCATGGCAACCAGCAATGGAAGCAGTAGCAGTGCAGTATTGGCGCAGTAGCATGCACATGGTATCAGTAGCAATAGTAATATTACATACTTAGAGGTTGGGGAGGGATAGGCAGAAAGGGTGGTGGGGCAGGGGGTCAATGCGCCGGCCACAGCAGCAATTCAGCGCACCTCCAATTAAAAAGACTGGACGGAATACAGTTGGGAGAGAGAGGGACGGGGAGTAGTTTCAAGGTTATAAAAAAGGGCGAGAGAAGGCGCATTTCAAAATAAGTACCAAAATACCGTGCAGTGTGTGTGTGTGTGCAAAGAGAAGTGGGCAGTGTAGGCGCATGTGTGCTCGCGTGTGCAATGCAAAACGGATACACCAACAACAGCAACGGCAGAACGGAATCAAGAGGAGGAGGAGCAGCGGCAGCAGCAGCACATCCACCCTATGTGCAATGGAATGGGTCAGGAGAGGAAGCAGCACAGGAGCTCAGGTCAAACGTGAACGCTTTGCCTCTGAGGGAATGATCAGGGAGGTAGCAGTAGTGGTCGCTGTGGTGGCAATGGAGGTCCCCAAACCCGCCGATTGCTCGCTACTCGAGTCCGCTACACACCGACTGCCATCCTCTTCGAAGGTCGTCACCCGAACCACCTTCCGCATCGGTGTAGCCTTCAATGAAAATCCGCACAGTCAATAATTGTACCACAAGAGTTCCGATGGAAATTTAAAAGGCCTGAACCTACATGAGCGACGATGGGAGGCGGAGAGTCACAGCACTCCTGTTGTGACTGTGTCTGTGACTCACATTCTTCAACCTTCATACACTTCCCTTCTTCCTCCTTCTCCTCCACATTCACTTGCCCAGCAAAGCCGACGTCACCATTTGTCGTCTTCTGCGTGGCCGCCGCCGCAGCCGCTGCTTCTGCCGCCGCAGCCTCTGCAGCTTTGAGGAGAGCTGATTCGTGAGCACGACAGAGCATGGCGTTTTCATTCTCATTCTCATCCCCATCGTCTTCATCCACCTCCTCTCCGTCTAAGAATTCCTCCACCATTCCCTCTGTGCCAACAACTGCTTCCACTCCTGCCTGTCGAACAGTGGTAGAGGGTGAGGAGGAAGATGGGCGTGGGAAGACAGCCTCGTTCTCGAATGCCCCACAAATTGCCGCCTCATCAGCCTCCCCTGGGACCTCATCGTGATTCGAGATGGTTGTTGCCGCAGGAGTCAAGATCGACTCAGGAGTGGCTTCAGCCTCAATTTCGGTCTTTCCTTCCATCAAGTGATGAGGTGACACTCCCTGCTTGACAGCCGTCAAAACTGACTCCAGCTTGCCTTTTCCAGTGGCAGTGGCGTTGGAGGAGGAGATAGTGGATGTCAGATCGTATCGAGAGCGCCGAGAATCCTTTGCGGAGGCACCAGCGGGAGCGACAAGAGCAGCTGCAGTGGCACGGGATAGGTTGCAGTGTGGTCGTGTCACTGCCTAAAAGGAGGCGTGAAAGACGGGCGCTACCGCATTATTTGTCGACTTGATCCCGCACGACACAAATGAGTGGCATGCGTTAGTCCCAAGGCAGAAGGATAAGGAGAGAGAACGCACCCTGCCCATTTCCCCCATTACCGCTACTGGAGTCATACCAAGGTGCGCGGCGACCTTGTGTTCCACCAGGTAGAAAATATACTCATCGTAGAGCAATCGGATGAGGTGAAAGCTGCCAAAGCTGGCTGCGGAGCGTAGCGTGAGGTCGCGTATGACCATAGAGCTGTAGAAGGACCACTTGAGGATAAGTTGGTGCGCGGCGCGAGCATAGGCTAGGTTATTCCCTTCCAGTGGGTGCAGTACTCCCGTCACTACAGTGTCCAGCCACTGCGCCCACTCTTCCAGGCTCGACTGCTTCTGCAGGATGTACTTGAAGTCCTGCTCCAGGTGAGCAACTGTTGAGTCGCTACATTGGCACACCCAAGAGGCCTGTTCCTGCACCCGACCACACAGAGACACAAAAGACAGTTTCAGTGTTGATGAGGTGTGCACTAAGTGCAATTCCTGCAAAACCAGTGTCACAATTTAAATCGCTTAAAGCACCCACCTGGACATTGTTGAAGTCGACACGACTGAGGTCGATGAGCATTTGGTTAATTTGGGCAGGATTCTTGAGCACAGCACGCGCTGCCTGGGCGAGGTGGTTGAGGCTAGTGTAGCGACGTAGGGTCTGCGCCAGAGCCGAGACTGCACTCAGCTTGATGCGTAGAAGCACGGGATCCAAATCCTGCAGAGCCTCACGCATCCACACCTACTTAAGGGAGGCAATGAAGGGATGATGCAAGTGTCTACCTCGGTTACCTATCAGTTAGATGCCACTCAGTCTTGCGTTGTCACGAGCAAAAGATAATAGCAACACCCGAAGCGGAGCAGTTGATCGCTTTCTAATAATCTAGTAGCGAAAGTGCTGCCTAAGCAGGTTCTACGACTACCACCTCAGAGGCATGGCGCTCATCTATCAGTGGACACCCGCAGCCTCGTCCATCCAGGCGCTGAAACGACATTGATGTGAGGATATGTGGATCGTGTAAAGAAACGAAACCTCCTTCACATTCCTGGTAATCACGACGGATAGTTGGGCAAACAGTGAAGTGAATCAAAGAAATAATCGAAAGAAGTCGGCTGTCCAACTTAACCCGATGCAAGTGGCGACTGGCATACAAAATATACGCGTTTTAGGGCGTAGAGCCACATCAGGACGTTGTACTCCAACAAAGTTTACAAACAGTATCAACACCATTTAAAATAGGTGGTTTCTCAACCGCGTGCGAAACCGATATACGGCAACAGGGAAGAGTTACCATAGGGAGCGCCTAGAGCAGCGCCCCGAACGAAGGAAAAGAAGGAGAGGAAGGCAGAACGAACCTCCAGATGTTTGGCAAAGTTACGAATAGCCTGTGTGAGGGAGGAGGGAATAGGACGCAGGACATTGGGAATGAGCACCTCGGCCAGGGATTGGTAGAATGTGTGGTCGTAGAGTCGAATGAATTGGTGCACCACGATGTTCTTCGATAAGGCATACAACCGATCCTTTGAAAGGGTCTTTTCAAACACCGAGTCCTCCTGTAGCATAAGGAAATGCCAAGCGTCAAACATCCATCAAGCTGTTTCCTCAACACATCCCCATAATCACATCACTACACGCTAAGGCCACGTGCATCACC
Organism: Taenia pisiformis; assembly: GCA_023968675.1. Lineage (NCBI taxonomy): Eukaryota > Metazoa > Platyhelminthes > Cestoda > Cyclophyllidea > Taeniidae > Taenia > Taenia pisiformis. Next base: position 21,944,625 of record CM043731.1, on the reverse strand, counting down.
ATTGACTCCTAGTTCCATTTGAATTTGGCGAGTAGAAAAATCAATTGGACGACCTTGCAGAATACAGCAGACAGAGAAAAGTGACGGACAGCAGATGGTTTACCAGGGGGAACTCACTCCGCAGTCTCCAGTTCGCCAAAAGGCCTTCCAGGCACCAGCAATGGAGGAGAAGTCAAGATTTACCACAGCATCGAGTATATTGCCCGCCGACTGGGCGTAGAGGATGGAAAATTTAATCAGATCCTTAGTAGGCAAGCCGTCTAGTCCGCTTCCTGCTCCTGCTCCTCCTCCTCCCCCCGATGTCAAGCCCGGCGTTCCCCCTACTGACGAAGAAGATGGCACTTTTTTTGCAGAGGTCATGGGGGGTCCTGAGGCGTTTCGAACTCGCGGCGACAGTTCCACATCATCAGAACCTGCAGAAGGAATGATTTGGTGAGTCAGCTTCCTCTGACAGGATTGTCTGCCAGGATCTCACTTACCGGGAATGGGTAGCCCAGCTGAACGACAGATCTCATTCAAGTTCGGAAGAGCTGAGGTCGCTTCACCCAAAAACTGTGCATGCTGGTGTCTGTTTTGTCCACTGACAACACTGGGTGTACGTGTACTCCCCAAACTACTACTGCTGCTATTGACAGCGCTATCACCGAAAACGCTACTGCTGCCACTAACAGAAGCAGCACCCTGCCTCACTCCTCCCGCAACAACAGAAGAGGAATTGGCGCTGACAGCACTAGAGGCGGTGGAAGCAACTGAAGACTTGCCGGTAAGGCTCTTCCACTCCGCCACAACCTCCATACTCTGTCGATGGTAGTTTGGGTAGTGACGCAATGCAAAGGCCGGGTCCTCCACATAGTGATTCAACTGAGAGGACGGCTTGATACGAATGCCGTAGTAGTGATACTTGCTGTTGCCCCGGGTGCCCAGACGACGAGTGCGCAGTCCCAGAAAGACGGAGCGGATAAGCTTACCAAAGGAGGCGGGATTCATTGGTTCTAGCTTGTTCTCGTGACAGTGCTGGAGGTAGTGAAAATAGAGCGTGCTTCGAGGTAGACTAACGCCTTCGGCTGTCTCGTAGTTTTCCAACAGCCATTGAACCTATTTCATCAACACAAAGCGGGACAGAAATCAACACAATGGTGGGGGAGACCGATGCAAAGGGGTAAAGGAGGGTGACTCACAGTGACAGGGCTGGCTTTGGCGGTGTGGGAGAGGGCAGTAGCATCCTCTTCGAGTGCCCCAGTGGCACTCTGGAGGATGTATGTTGTACCCTGGTGGGTAACAATTTGTGTGGCTCCTCCGCCTCCACCGCCGACACCAGCAGCAGCAGCAGCCGCCGCAGCACCGACAATCGATCCACCGGCTCCACCGAAACCCGAACTGGCAAGAACCTACAGAGTACAGAGACAGGTAAGTTGATTTATAGCATCTTTTTATGCTTCAACTATGCTTCAATGGAATCCTACAAATTTCATCAAGATGACTCATTCAACACTGGCAAATAACAAGGCTAACAGTGACGACCATCTGGTTATCTATCAAAAAACTTCGAGGAGTTTACTCTCAAACAACAAAAAAAGCTGAAAAAATGGAGCTACACTACAACCAAAATGGGTGAGCATTCAATGCAATAACACTCCAAAGCATAGTGGCTATCTAGTTAGTCGAATGATCTCATTGATGGTAGGATGAGGAAAAAAAGACTTTTATATTTCACACGTCAATCGGAGAAGCTATTACACTGGTAAGCAAACAACTGCACATCGAAGCGTTGTGATAACTTCAATGTCAACATTCAGTAGCAAAATTTTATCAAAGGGCTTTTCGCGGATTTGCTAAGGCATCTCGAAGCAAGGGATTAAACCGATTGCTCGTCAAAAGAATCACAAAGGTAAGGAACAAATGGAGCGAGTGAATTGATGCCAACTTGGATCACTGAATCAACGAATGACTGCACCTTTGCTCTGTCTAGCCACATTAACGTGAATGCCTCCCAAGAGACTGAAGTGCAATGGATAGGCAAGACAAGAGAAGTACGTAGAAAGGCTGCAGGCGCTTAATACACCAATGCGATGAAACTTCGGTCTTCTTTCAGTGTTAGAATCACATCAACGACGATGATAGTCATCTGGTAACCTTAGATGGCGATTGGCTGTTGGTTGATGGGTCGAGCATTGAAATAATTCTGAAGCTCCGCAAAACTCTATTTAAAAATGGGCACCTTCAAAGGGAACAGTTCGGCACAAAAACAATCCCCGAGAGAACAAAAGGAGCGCTTTTGCTATCGGTACACATAAGACTGGTCCAGCCTGACTTAAAGGCCAAATAAAGCTTATGATTTGCAAAAGGCAAGAAGCAAAATTTGCTCCATTTGTCTAACATATTCGAGGCTAGCGCCAAATGTTAAGCAGGCGGTGTCCGCAACTGAAAAAAAAGGACGTTCGCATTGCAACTTTGTAATGTGCAATGAAATAGCCGAGGAGTGGATTAGTGAGTGATTCAATCTACAAGCTCCCTTTTCGTGTACGTCTTAGGAAGGGCCAAACAAATTTCCACTTAAAAAAACACGTTACTACGTCCATTTTAACGGAGATTGGTTGTTATTATCGCAATAGGATACTCCATTTACAACCTTTGATAACTAAGTAAGCACACATTTATGTCAAGTTGCATTAGAGGCAGAGGGGGACGAAACTCTTTCGTGAGATCCTCTGCCCATGTTGCAAGAAGGGCATGTCGGAAGGGCGTTAACAAACTGCCTGTTGCATGAGAAAACCAATTATGGACAGTAATTGGCAAGCATTATGTGATGCAAGAAAGGCACCGCCCCTTTCTCCACTCAATTTTTGTGACTTTTGAAGGGCATAAAAAGTTGTGCAAAGGCAATGGTAATTTGCCAACGGCAAAGAGTAAAAAATAATTCGTTCTTGATTTGTAGACGCTGTACATCTTTGGGTAGCAAAGTGAGAATATGAATAAACTCAACTCAAAAAAACAAGGGAGAAAGTGAACCAACGGATAATAACAGACGGTGCATTTTTTAAACCAATGTGACTATTACAAGTAATCTGATGGTGGGAATGTGGGCGCATCATACCCATTTTAGCATAAAGACTTGCTATATGCCTGAGAAGCACCGATGTAGTCATTAGTGCCAATAAATCAGAGTGCAGTAAGACGTCAATGCACAAATCCTCACCTGCCCACCAACAGCCTGGTAGTAGGTTTGACTGCCACATACAGGAGTGTAGATGATCGGTGCGTACTCCTGGTATTGCCTGAAAAAGGACCCCAAAAAGCTACAAATAACGGAGTGCATTGGCAATATTTGTGCGGATCCAGGTGCCGGTAGTGGTGCGAGAGCAGGAAAATGGAAAAAAATGTAGGGCAAGCGTAACACATGGCAAGATAATTTACTCATAGCTAATCTTGGGTACGGCAGAGGCATGAGAGTAGAGCCGGCGCAGTTGAGTATCGCCTCTATTCAGGGTCAGGAAGCCGCTGGAGCACACGAAACGAAGGTTTCGATCGGGATAAAAAGGCCACTTCAATAAATGAATAGGGAAAAAAGCCACTTACACTTGACCAGAACCGCCTCCACCACTAGCTCCACTGGCAGTGCCACCACTGCCGCCGCCACCACCGCCTCCACCAGTAGCACCACCGCCGCTGACAGCAGTGGCAGTGTAGACAGTCTGCTCAGTTGCTGCCTCGATGTACTGCGTGGGAAGGAGGGTCTGAACAGCCCCATTGGTGGCGGAATCCGTCACCAAACTGGAAGCATCAGCGGTGCCAGCCGCAGCTGCCGTTGCGGAAGCAGTTGAGCCTAGCTTGCCGACAAGATGTTGGCTGTTCTGTTGGATAATGGTATGTGTAGTTACGGGGTTCTTCGACACCTGAATGACTGTTGCTCCTTGGCTGGAGCCAGGTTGCATGGCGCACGTGAATTAAGAGGTTCGTTTATGAAAGCCTGAAAACAGGTAGAATCTTAAGGTGGCTAGGTAAATAACGAAATTTCGATGCACATTTAACGCAGCCAACGAGGTACCTCAGAAAAAGAAACAGAGGATTCGTACATGAGGATCGTCAGGCTTTCTCACACAAGTATTCCAGAGAGCATCAACAATATGCTTTCACCACCGTATTAATAGAAACACCAGTCAAATAAAATAATGGTAGAAGTTAAGAACTAAACTTGCAAAACAAATTTGACCATTGAAAGCAGCTATAGAAAACGACCCAAAATCTCAAATTAGAAGACTACAAGCAAATTTACTACTACTAAGCACTGGTGAGCGTTAGCATAACCCCTAGAGCAGTGTTCATGGAAGATGCAGCATTCGATGGCAGGAGGAATACAAACTGTGTGTTGGGTAAAAAATCGAACAAGAGGAGCATTAGGGGAAGTTCTACTGAATCCCAGCTTTCCCGCAGTGCCTGGTCAAAGGGCAATGCACCGCCAGCGTTCCCAAAGCTAAGGTAAATTTTGTCCATTAAATTGAATATCAGTTTGTTTACCATAGTTACGGCGCATAAAATTGCATTAAATATCGCTAAACTAAAATAGTTTTGAAATAAATCCAAAACCTAGATCACCAAAGCTATTTTAAAAGGCATGATACTGTCGCATTGGAAACGAAACAAATAATCACCTCAGTTGATGGGTTACAGTCGCCAACAGCTACCGTGACTATGGCGCTCACTATGGCGTCAAATGTTTACGTCAGTGGTTACTATAACAATTAAAGCGCGGCGCTTGATTTGCCAGATTTTCTTGTCGAAATAAACAAACGTTGTTTTAGCCCCTTAACCAAATAAACTTATGATCTTTAAAGTAATCAGAATTATCGAACCCTAATAATAGTGTAGGCAGGGCAAATTATTAGAAGTTAAGGTCGGTCAACCTTGCCAAAGCGGAACAAAATTACATCTTCCATTGCTAAGACCGTAATATTAAGCGTCGGCAAATTTAAAACTTGCTATTTACATATATGCGTCCATTGTCTTATACTGTTGGCGCATTGTGCCTCCTGATTTGCCTATTTTTCTCCTTGGAAACTTATTCTGTTGTTTCGAATAATTTAATTTGATAAACTGATTTTTTGCACAATTTGTCATCCTTTCTAAAAGCGCACTGGGAACAACCTGCATTTTTTTTAATGCGACCCAAGTGTGTGCTTGTGGCTCTCAGTGCCCTCTTGATATTCTCATGTAAACAAATGTTGAGCGAACACGCTGAAGCAGACAGAAGTCATTGACTCACCACAGAAAGGGAACCGCTGACAATGAGGAGAATTAGAAGGTTTATAGTGTACTAGAGATGGTGTAACAGAGACCACGTCGCTCGAGTATTTATGCACGGTTTTGAGCGAGCCATGAATCTGTCACATACAAGCTCCCAACATGCGAGAAGCTGAGCTTTCTTGGACTAAGCTTACTTCCAGATCCCAGTGTTGATTTCCTCTAGCGACCAATTTTCCTCCTCTCCCGAGCACTTTCGGCACTTGCGTGCTACGCAATCAAACCGCAGACCCTTATCCGATTTCGACCCCTCAAAAGTGCTACGCCTCACAGTTTTTTTGCATTTGATGGCGTAGCATTGACAAACTGGCAAATCCTGACCGTCGATCTCTTAACGTCAATACAATGCATGATTGGTAGAGTGAATTCCCTAAATACTAGCTGGGAAGTTAGGATAACCTTACGTCTGAGGCTATAAAGAAAACCAGGTTCCGCACACAAGCCATACTGCTTCAGCAATGCCCTGCTCAACCATCGCACAGTGAACTTTGAAAACATGACCATTAACTTTAGAGATTTGGAATTGGGAGCAGAAGAGGGGAACAGCGTAACTATCGTGCCGGTGGTGACACCCGTGAACTTCGCAAACAAATCGTATCCCTGCACGGGAGAACACTATCTTGTCCACCACGCCTTCATTCTGCCTCTAAGTACCGGCAAATTTCCAAATTCTAGTAAAAATCTGCCATTAGGTCTTAGAGCCTCGTCATTGTTAGCACAGTGCTACTAAAAACCCAGTGAGTAGCAAGTGAGTCCGACGCGTCAGGCGCGTAACCAAGGCGAAACGGAATGACAGATATTGAGTGTCTAGATCAAACACTTGAACGCACTTACATGCGACGATTCCTGGTGAAAATGAATGCAGGCAGCTCTCTGGTTCGCCTTTCCACACCCACGAAACGACTCAGAGCAAAGCTGTTTCAAGCCCAACAACAATTTCAACTCCGAGATAGCATCTTGGAGGGTTGGCACGGATGGCCACGCTCAACAAGCAAATTGTGAAAAAAAAGGTCTGACGACTGTGGTATAGCTATCTGCAATAATTCGGGGCTACAAATCACAGATGGATGGATGGACGGGCCCGACGATGCGCCATTCGTGATGAGCGCCGCCTTCCCATTCGGCAAGAGGGCAGGAATGAATAAAGAAAAATAAATTTTTGGATGTTGAGGGCTGAGGGTGAAACGCGATCACACTGTACAGGAAAGCACGAGAGTGCTATCACACTTTAAAATGAAATGACAGCCTTATCCAGCGCCTCTGCCAGCCCTGACCGCACAAATTCCGCGCATTCCACACACACTCGCACCAGTTTGACACCACCGCCGCCGCCGCCACCGGCATTACTCGAAGGTGGATGACAGCCCTCGGCAGAGAGGAGGGCGGCCACAGGCGCCTTCTCGCTACAACAAGATGCACAGAAAATGTGCCCGCAGCGTCGGCAGTGATGACGTCGACGTAGAAGAGCAAGGAAGCGTGCCTTGCACCGAGCACACTCTCGGCCGACTCGCGCCGCTCCGCTCCGCCACCGGCGCACATCGTAGCTCTCCGTGTCCTCTGAACCATCCTCCATAGAGTCCGAATCGTCGTTATCAGCGGTGTCATCGAAGTTGCCTACCCCCACGAAGTGGTCCGGTTGCCATGGCGCCAGGGGGTAGAGAGGATTTGGTGGGTCCGCGGGCACAGTGTCTTCAATTGGCGTTGAACGGAGGAGAGCGAGAATAATGGACCTCGAAGTGGCTAATGGGACAAAGGAATAACAATGCTACGAACTCGCTATCGGCTGCATTCTTGTCATTCAGGCTACTTGATCCACTGGGGAATCAGATTGCCAACACTTATGACAACACCAGGCCTGCTTATACTCTCCCACTTTACAACGTTTTCAAGGATAACTCAGGTGGTGGTTACAAGGCGTCACATAAAGACCAAACCACCATCCTGTTAAGACGTCTTCTAGAACCTCACTTTCAGCTCCTGTAGAAGCCTCAGAAGGAGGCAGAGTCGAATTGCTGTTTTTGTCAATGGTTTCTTCACCCAAGCCCTCATTCTTTTCCTCCCTATCCAGAGTAGCCGCCACATCGACTCCAACCTCAAGAGAACTGTCCTGGGGTCGTAATTCAGACGACATCTGATTGGCATCGTCGTCGACGATGCGCCGATAGAAGAGATCGGTGAAGGAGCGCTTGGACGCCTTACTGGCAACTACGCTATGCCAGTCGAAGAGATCGGCCAGACGGACATTGCGAATGCAACCGTCGCGTAGGCACCCCGTTGCGGCTTCATCGTCCAGTGGACAAATCGGCTGTAAATCGGACTCCTGCTCCAAATCCGGCATTTCACTTTGCCTTGTGGGTGAAGACGGGTCATTGAGCTCTATTGCCAACTGGAGATAGAAGAGCGAAAAAAAAAGCACAAATAGAATCCGCGGAACTATCATGGGAGAGCCCAGGAAGCCGGATCGTCGCCCTGCTTAAAGTACCAAAGGCGACGGCATTTTGAAGGGCTTGTGACGAAGTAAAACGACGACACTACGAAATTCACCCTTAAGAGAGTGAGTGTGGTCTCTGAGTCATGCCGGTAGTTCCAAGCTCCACCGAACGTCAAAAATGGACCCTCTGTCCTCCTGCATCTTTAGGTTAGTCTCAAGGTGCCGCATTAGTGGCAATGGCAAAAGAAACTGGTCGGAACGGACAGAAGAGCTGGCACTGACATCCACCCTCTACAACGACCCCAGTCCTGTGGTAACCAGGACACCCGTGGAACACAGCTCTCAACTGTACCTATATGAGCCGATAGCTGGGCGTCACTGAAGTGAGAGCAAAGTAGGAACAAATTCCCCCAATACCTCACCTTCCGATGTGTATGACCCTGCTGCGGAAAAGCATCATGGACACTACATTCCTGCATGCCCAAATGCAGCTCCCACGCAGGATGAAACACCGAGTCCAGATTTGGTGGCTAACAGGGTGGACTGGTGAGTGTTCCCCTTACACCACCGACCACTCTGAGAAGGCTGACCAAGAGGAGCTCCGAGGACGACGCTCGGCGGAGAAGAGTGGGGCTATGTAACACGCTGAGTACGTGCATTACGTTCAGGTAAGTCGTGGGCAGCTACACTCAAATTCCATAACAAGGTCAGCAAAGCAGATCACAGAGTAGCCCACCAGATTCAAATGCTTCAATAAAAGCGAGGTGATTGCGCAAAATTTCTTCAAACATTGCACAAAAGACGAGATACGACTCGTGAAATCAACTTTGCCTTGAAAATTATTCTTCTTTTTGGTGTAGCAAGAGGTAGAATTGAAACAAAAGAAGGAAAGGAACTCGTAAAGCGCAGAACGCCTAAAAATGCGCCCGCCGTGGTGTAGCAGACCGCCACAGAGATTACTCCACTACCTATTGCCTCGAATGCGATGTGTAGCGAAGGAACTACAGTTTCAACCTGCCATACACTCGAGAGTCCTAGTCGCCTTTATTCTCACTTCACGGTCATTGCAATTGCTCAGTGCTGGGACCAAGAGAAGGAGACAATGCAAGCGGTGGTCACGTTCCCCTCTCAGCGGGCCGATTTGTCGCCATGGCCATGAGGACGGTGACTTTCCACCACTGATTCCCTATGCACTAATCTCCATTTCTCACTGGGTCTGGGAGACACTGTTCTTGCACCCAGCACCCCCACCGTGGACGGTATGCAGTAAGTAGAGATCCCTGCAGACGCAAGCATTTGGCCAACAATCGAGGAGGGACGCACACCCAATCACGCGCAAATCATAGCACAGCCAATGGGATGATCAGTCACTTGATGGGCACTGAAAGAAAAAGTCATCAAAGCCACCTCCCAACAAAAGCCAATCGGTCTACCAATTCGCAAGTAAGCGCCCGTGTCCACATTCTACCGTGGAGGGGGTGGGGTCGCAAACACTTACCAGATTCACTCGACTGATACAAGAGGAAAGTGGTAAAGGACCCGGATAGACTCACGCATATGCAGCTACTTATCGGTGGTTTTGGTGATCATGCACTTCACGAGTGCCAGAGGGCCTTACAGGCAAACGATTGCAGGCACTTGACAAACGCCCACACGTCTCATCAAGCCGTTGCATCGTGCTAGCAAGACAACAGCACAACTCGCCCTGTTTGCTCAGTAGTGCTGGACACTGTCGGTTGAACCGCATTAATCGGACAAATAGAGAGGGAATTGGGACAAAACTCCTTCCATTAGGTGAATGATGGTCTGAAAAGCGACGGTGGGTAAACATAAACTGGGAGACGTCAAAAACACCGATTTTGGGGTCAGCCGAATGCGGCACTGATAGCCAACGCAGTGGCGAAATCACAAACTACCGCGAAGACGCATGAAGTCACCTGTCCTTGGCTGTAAGGTGACGAAACCACCCACGCACCCGGTGAGTGGGGGCAAGGAAACTAAACAAACGAATTCCGCCCACGAATAGGTAAAGAGAGACATTCAGAAGGACCGGTAGAGGTAAAGACGGAGAAATGAGAGGGCAGATAGATGGAGAGAGATACCTGCAGGATATCCCTGTACTCTGAGGGATGATTAGTCGACAAATTCCCAGCCACACGTGCAATGCACTTGTAAATGCAATGGAGGCCGTAGGTATTCCACCCGAACACCAGGCTGCGAGGCTGGGTGGTAGAATTTTTCACCATTCCTTCACCTCCAGCGGCAGTAGCGGTGGCAGCATCAACACAGCGCGCCTCCGCGTCGGAGAGACCGAATGGCGAGGTCCAGCAGGCCAGACGCCACAGCTGGTCGGCGCGGAGCACGGCCAATTGGCGCGAGAGGTATGTCAGGTCCCGGGTTGACTCAGCGAACATAAAGGGTGCACGACCACTGTGATAGAAAATAACCATTAGTCCATTTCCCGACTGGTTGACCGCCACGCACTCAGGCTTCCAGTCATCCATCCAGCCTTTTGAAAACAACCTACTTAATCATGCCTTCCTTTTAAACCTACTACTTTATGAAGACTATCTCTTGAGCCATGTTTTGCCCTTGATCTTGAGTTTACTGCAGCAAAAACTGATGTAGCACAGGCCAGATGTTGTCGAGCTGAAGGGACGGACTGACGAAACACAAAACGATAAACGGAATTGGGATGAGGGCGGTAGCAGAAGGAAAAGGGGCACAAGGAGGTAATAAACGAGCCCAGATGATCAGGGGACAACAAAGGGAGGTGATGTAGACGTACCCGGCATTGAGACGATTGGATCCAATGGGCGAGTTGGGCAAGAGGAGGCATCCCACAAGAATAGCGAGACGAGGCAAAGCGAAGAAGAGAAGAGGATCGCGCTCTGACAACTGGCGGGCATCGACCAGACCCAAGGAGAGTGCCCACTCCAGAGTCTCCGAGAAGAGCACTGCCACCTCCTATAGGTGAGGACAAAGGAGTATTTGCCTCATCCCCTTCTACAGTCGATAGTTTTCACACGCACTCCCTCCTAAGTGGACAATTTGGCATGGTTTAACAGGGCCAACCAAATAATACGGCCACGGGACACTAAAATCATCCCTGGCCTCTAACACCCAAACCCTGACCCCATCGGGAAAACCTTTAGCCAAATGTGTCAATTGCAGAGAGTTCTTCCAGTTGCGCTGGACTCCAAAATACGATTGAACAATGCGAATACTCCAGCAAAGGTGTAGATCGAAGTAGGGTGAGCCGGACGAAACACAAAAAACAGAAACAGGCCACGTGACCTCAAGGTTAACCGTTACAGCCTCCACAGCATTACGCACTTGCTAACGCGTAAACAATTCACCACAGCACATCTCTCGTCGTTGCACAATCTAAACAATTTGGAAGAAATTCACCCTCAAGGCTACATCTAGGTGGCCTAGTCCGGGATGAAAGCTCTTCTGCAGCGGGGAACTGCTAAATAAGCATTTCCAGCTTCCAGACACCTTGAGAGGCGAAACCACTAGCCCAAAGTCAAGAAGGTGATGACAACAAAACAGTGGGTAAGACACCGAAATGAGGGATGGAGCCCCATCAAGCATTAAGCAGAAAGTAGGAGCTTGCTGAGCATCAATGAAAAGTGCCACGACTAGGAAGCGCAGCGAACAATACAAAGGTAAGACACGATGCCAAGACTTGCCAATCGCTTGTCCCGGTGGCCTTGAGTGATCATAATGGGATTGGAAAATGGAAGGGGACGAACCCGACACAAATCACTTTGTTGCTTCTCCTTCCATAGCATCAAATTCGAAGACCGAAACAACTCCTGCCCTCCTCGTACCATCACCACATGGGGGATGGACATTAGCCGTTAAGTGATGACGTACCTTAAACACTTCTCCCCACACACAATCGTTCGACAAAGTGGCTCCTCTCAACTCACATCCACGTGACGTGAGAGCGCGTGACACGGCCTCTGTTCTACTAACCGATAAGTTCTTTTCAAGCCTACACCGATCCTTACGGCTATAGCACACTCCTTCCAATGGTCTACTCTACAAACTACTGGCCGAGAACGTCAGCGTCTTGAAGGGCGGACAACTAGCCACAAGGACGTAGCCTGTGGGAGACGGTTGAAACGATTTGGGTGAGGGAGTATGCTGTCTCAGAACAAACGCTATTTTATTCCCTCTCATTTCCATCCCAACCTCAGGGCCTTCGTTGGCGAACAAACCTGTCGCCCATCTGTTCAGAAGGCGTGGTATTTTATAGGTTCACATCGACTGGGAAGTTGGAAGATGTCCGTTTCTTTGTACGGAAGATGGGATAGAGGATGCGTGCGGTTGTGGACGGAGGACGTGGCGTGGAGGAAATGGAATTTTGCAACCATTCCCAACGATGATAAAACACTTTAGGTAGGCAAATTCAAGCCAAGGGAGTAAGTCGGAGTAGTTTTAAAGCAAAAAAACGACATTTATTGTGAAGGTATATATGAAATCCGCAAGAAATTCCACATGCTTTTTGAATGAGTGACGCGCGCTCTGGAGGTGTGGGGCGGAGATATCACTGGTGGAGTCAAACAATGGCATGCTTGAGCTTTTGGGGGGGCGCGTTGCAGCACAAACTGGCAAGAGCCATTTCTTTCCAATCATAAGTTAGTCAGTTGTTAAGCGAGCCTTGACAGTGACAGCCTTGAAGAATTATCTTTTACCATCTCTCAGTGCATGGCACGTGAGCGGGACCAATACTGATTTCTCGGTTAGTCAAAGTGTAAGAAAAAACCGTTTCACCACTTGCGGTAGGCATTTTGGAACATTCCAATTCGTTCATGAGGATTGCATTGAGTGCAATGCGTCAAAACATTTTGAGTAATTCACCACCAAAATCAAGCCTGCTAAAGACTTTTCGGAGCTCCCAAAGCCTGGAAATTAGTTTGCAAAGCAGACCGACTCCAACCGCACTCCTTTGCACCGATCTGTTATGCGAATCCCAGAAATGAAAGTCGAATGATGTAAAGCAAAGAAGCGGATTGCGACGCAGGTAAAAGATTACGGATTTTAAGTCAATGCGAGTTCAGAGAGGACATTGTGGCAGGGTGCATCAATAACCGCGCCAACACCTTTGGTTACCGGACAGGGAACCATCAGACTAAGTTAATCTGCTACAGTGCATGGATAGAGAGGAGGAACTGCTCACAATAGGCATATTAATGAATTATTACTATTTTATGAGTTCCAGCCATTAAAAACGATGAGTGAGTGGCTACCAAGAACAATGCGGTCGGACAGCAATTAGAGGCAGCAACAATGAGGGACAACTTTCGACTGTCCCAACCATTCTCCGCTCCACGCCCGTCCGTGTATCCTCTCATATGCCCTACTACCTACCCATTCGCAGCTCCATCTACCCACTCATGCCTTTTTACACTTCATCCCATTAACAATTCAATCAGGTGAGATTTCAACCCTCTACACCTCCGACGCCTTGGCCTAGAAGTTGTTCAAAGTGTACTTTGGGGACAATGCAACACTGATAGAAAAACAGACCTGCACAGAGTCAGCCTCCGCTTCCGTGCGCAGTCGACGTGAGATGGAGGAGACAAGGGCGAACTCAAATATGGCCATATCGTGGTCAACCTCAATCAACAGCTCGATGAGAGATGTCGTCTCGTTTGCCATTTTGTCGCCATCACAGTCATTTGGCTCCTCTGCAGGGTCGGAATGTAGCAGGGGCAGGGAGGTGGAGGTGGGCAGCAGAAGACGACATTTTGTTGCGCCGGGTGTTTCTCGACCTACATCCACGTCGATATCTAAGGCTGCAAAATAATCTTTGGCCAATGGAGGAATCGCACCAGCACTCTGCCCGTAAACATCGAGAATGGGCTAGTGAAGCCGATTCGATTTGTTGCTGTGCCAAACCATTTTCTTTTAACCGCCCATTCGGCAGCCATCCCACTGGTCGCTCGACTCCCCTGTACGCTTAATAATAAGGCTAATCCTAAAGTCATGCATTTAACAGTGCCTTAAGGGTTTGTTGAAGATTGTGAAATGACCTTTTGCTAGATGACGACGATAATACAAGTCTATGGAAGATAGTCATGCACAGCTGAAGTGCCGGAGAAGCACGACAGAAAGGCAGTTCGTCAGCAACGCTAACCAATGACGGAAAGAACGCAGGTATTGAAAACTTTAAGTCATCCACAATAGCCTATCCGCAAATCGACTTATTTTTGGAGACCATAATGGATCTTTTTTCAAGCAATTTTTGGGCAACTCGCTGTAGACCACTACGCGACAATCAGGATTGGGGCTCAAAACCTCGTCCTTAGAACAGCTTGCTTAAGAGGGGACGACGTGTACCCTAAAGAATGAAACGAGACCAACTGCTGCTATGGTACAAACTGGTCATACTACCCTCCATCTCGCCTTAGGATTGATTAATGATCTCAAAGACTCGTGATATCCGAAGTAAAAGTGCGGCAGTAGTGACTACCAGTAATAACTCTGCATCTCGGCAGCTGGGTTGCGATTATATCTGCATACCCTAAGCTCGGCCTTCCAAGGTCCTGCCTCTATACTTGTGACAGAGCTATGTGAATAGTTACCTATGCCCACCTACAACAATACAGTTTCATGATAAACACATCATATCACCCTCAGAAGTATCACGACAGATGGGTAAACACATATCAAGTTGAAGTGAACAGGGATAGCGGTCAAAAACCAAGCCGATACTGCCAATTGAAAGTGACAGCTGTAACAGCCAATATTGATAAGCTTTAATTGGGTTAACAAGACAGGTGAAAAACAATGAAACAATCAACCATTCACTACTGAATTGATCGTGACTTACGATCGGCCTCTGATGTAACAGCGTCTACAAAGAAAGACAGTTGAGATGGCGAGGAGTTCCGTCTGCTGAATACACCCTTCACAGTGGATGGGGCAGATGGTTGTTTGCGGTACAAATATCGACCTTGCTTTGCCGTGAGTTCCACTACCGTTGCAACTTGGGTTTGGACTCTTGCTAGAGTGACCAAAAATGTTCGAGCGATCGGGCGAACTGCCAATAAAGAGCGATCCCTAGGAAAGGAGGTGTTTAACAGCGAAGGTAAAAGATAGACCTACGAAGAAGCCATGTCGAGCACCTTGTTTGCAGTGCATACGAGGGATTCCTCAAGGGTGGCGAGGTTAAATTCCTCTGTATACTTCATGCGAAAATGGCGCTGGTGCCGAAGCGGCTCGGCCACACATGCCCGAATTAGTCTGAGCAGAGAACGGACTAGTCGCTTCCGTGACGATTCAATCTGTTTCAAGAGACTTGAGTAAATTAAAAAGCAAGCACAACAGCCAATTCAGGTACTCACTCATTAGACTAAGTGTGTAAATTCCCAATTAAAAAAATATCCTATGTGATTCAATTTGAAAAGGAAAAGCCGGATCGATGACAATTGAGCTTCAATCATTTCCTACAACGAACGCACTGGCTCGTAAAGTGGAGCGCATATCAAAAAGGTGGTCATAATGGCATGGAAGGTTTTCAAAAAGATTTCATGTGTAAGCTTCAAGGGAGGAGTAGCAGCAGATGACAGGAAAAGGCGAAAGCACTAGAAGAGGACCACAAGGTCAAGCTACACAATGTAGAGCACTAGCCCCCGCAAGCTAAATAATAAAGGCCATCCTGGTTACATCCAAATTATCTGCGTTGAATCAATGAAAAATCGTCTATCTTCAACACTGCTTGTCATACGGTGTGGGGGAAATTAGTCCTAGTTGACGATAAGACCGCACAAATCAGACTGCAAATAAAACTCTAAATACCAATTTTTGGACCGGAACGACGCTAAAGTGCAACTTCGGCGTCCTTAAGATTTGCAGCAATCATGGTGTTAACGCACAAATTTTAAAAAGGAAATACTCTTAAATATAAATCAGTACGGGAGATCCTTACAGCGCCATAAACGAGGGAAGAATTAATGTGTAGAAGTTTGGCCTCCTCTATTTGTGATCTCACAGAGCATTCATGGAATCTATATATTGCCTCCAACGTCCCGCCCGACATTATCCATGTTCCCATTGGCAAAGGCTGCGGCTTTAGACTGCGCGCGGTTTTGTGCTGAGAAAAACACCAGCCCAGAAATTTGCTTTAAGACTGGCTATATAATAAGCAAAATTGCTGCATTAATTAAGCCAGATTTCATTAATAAACTATTAATGTTGATAAATTAGGCCACGCTATGAAGTTCATTTTCCTCTTCCACTTGTCAAAAGCGAACGTCATAATAGATGCAAATGGGCAGAACGTAGTGAGTAATTGACACAGAGCTCTACTGCAACACTCAAACGCAAAAAATGGAAATGGAAGTTGCAGTTGCTGCTACTGTCGGTTTCGGCTTCCATCATTGAGGTGGTTATATAGCCCTAGCCGTGAGGGCCGGCCTCCGGGCAGTGCCAGCAGCCCTCTTCCATCTCTTCATCGAATGTGTTTCCTCGCCTAGTAAAAAATTACCTCGCACCTTTGAGGGAATCTCGGGATGCCAAGACTATTAGTATGGCGTGGGCAAATGAAGCGTCAATTTTAAAGGGAGGCAATCGCACATGGAGCGCTCTCACCCGAAACCCTATGTACGTTTAATAATAATATTTATAAGGCCTTAGGACTAAGAGTAATAATTGCGTTCTTTAACTATGCCTTATAGAGCAGGAGCGGAGGAGGTAATTTCAACGTGATCGTAGAATATTGTGGTCACACTCCACGGCCTGGTACCTCCTCACCTTCAACGCTTCAACCTAGCTATACAATGTCTGCCTTCTGCGTACATTAAAGATGTCTGGAAGCTACCAGCTTTTTGACTGACTAATTCAAGCATTTTGGCTGTCAAAAGCCTTTAATCTTGGAACAGTCCGTTAAACTGGTTATTTGACCGAGTTCACTGTTCCAAATAGGAGAGAACGATGAATTCGTGCATTGACAACGCAGCTCCTTCTCAACCAACTTTTAAATCCCGGATGCCAAACTAGTGTGAATTCGAGACGTAAAATCAGGCTTAGGTTACATTGTGGGACGCTATCTAGCCGTAGCCGTGTGGTGGGCTTCTTAGCAGTTCCCATTTGTAGTAAAATAAAGCTCCCGTTCACTAAACCGAAACGGAAAATTGTTACGTAACCTACTTTTTGCTTGACCGCCATAAGAAGGAACTTAACTTAGGTCTGAAAATAAAGTTACCACTAGTTCGCTTAACGTGTCTACTTTACAATCAAATACTTAAAGAAATTGAGCTGCCAGTCAAAGCAAAAGTGGAAGTGAGCTCGCACTTAGGAAGAGTTGCGTGTCCCCCATGATTAATGGGTGCATAAATAGTGTGCATACAATTGCAAGGCTTTGCAGTCAGTTGTCAACCCTTCTAACTAATTCACTTCTCGGAGGAGGGTAAACCTGCCAAAACTGCTGTGAACAGCGGCACCGCCAATCCAAATAACTGAGCCCGATATGACCTTACCCCTGTGGAGGAAGTTAAAGAGGCCGATTCAGCGTTAGCCTAAATCACCGTGTTAACTATGACTGCTGAAAAGCGAGAGCATTCGGCCACCCGAAGACGAGAAAAGTAGCATTCACACGCAGTTCGCTTTGAGGAGAGCACTTACAACGTCCACGATTTTCCATTTATCAAAGCCATTTTAATAAAGGTTGAAAAGTTGGCCATCCCACAGGCAACCCACTTAGATGCAGTGCATTAATTACTTCAATGCATTTACCCCATTTTATTAGCAGTTCAAGGTACTTCTTATGCGTTGCCATGGCGACATAGTTAATTAATTCACTCATTTAATCAACTATTAGCAAGAATAGTAAGAGAGATTATTTTCGTCAATCTTGATGTACACTTTCTGCAGGCAGGCCAAGTTTGCCTGTAATAATTGGCAAATGCGCAATTGAAAACGCACTAGTTATTAAACTTATTTATAGCCTTACTTTGCTGGAATAATTTTTACATCAATACGACTTAAATCCTATTTTTTTTAATTTGCATTGTGTTTACTTGCGTGCCAAGGAAGGGAAGCTCGGATTTGTACTTGAGGTGATTATGACCCGCAACAGTTGAAAAGACTTATTACTAACGTGCAGTAGAATTGGGAGGCTACAGAGGCGGACTTCCGACCTTACCCTTCAGTAGTCGCTTATTACTTCCTGTAGTTTTTATAAATTCCGGTTACTCTTGGGAGGGGGCGGCCACAATTATCCCCTAGGTAGAAGACTCACCACCCACTTATTGCGGTCATTATTGTTCTACACCATTCGTGATTTCTTTCGCACTTTGATTCCTAATTGGATTTAGCCACTCGCGACTAAAAGATCTGGGTCGAAGTCAAGCAATACACCCAAATTCCAGTACTCTTTATTATCCTAAATACATAAGCTTATTTAATCAGTGTTGGACCCTCTGTGCAGACCATACCATTAGCATCCTATATTACCCTCTAAAGTAGAGGATTTGTTGCAGGAAGGGAGCTCAGGACATTCGAGGCCCAGATGCTTTAATCGGTCCGCGCTACAATTACTTGAGTACTCTGAGCTATTCTTCGTCAATTTTTCAGCCTTTGCCGCACCAGAGTCGTTTAATTGCCCACTTCCATTGAGCCGGGTTCGCCGCAGCTCCAGACACTCCTTATCCAAGCTTAAAGAGTTCTCCTTCACGGCGATCTGCTCTATCAGTCTTTGACGTTGACGTTGTAATCCATCAAGGCGGTGTCTTAGGTTGGCCAGAGTAAAATAAAGACCAAAGGTATGTTAAGAAACAAAATGCAAATCGCGTTCATTAACCACTAATGTGTTTTGAATTTCGAGCAGCTAATCACCAACTTATTAATTAGTCAATCAGATGCGAATTAAGATAAGCAGTTAATTAACTGCGCTATCAGCCAATCAATTGGTAAGCTAAATATTAAGGTCACCAATGACCGAAGGCCGGGAAGAGCGACAAATCAGCTGAAAAGCTAGTCCCATGATCTATATAGTTTTCGCAAATCAGAAATTGAGATGGAACCACGTTATACTGCTTGTTTTAAGTTTTGTCCCATCAAGCTGCAAAAAAAGGCTCTCATTTTTTATGAAGTGCGATTAACTCGACTATTGACCAATGAGTAGCATGCACGGAGGCTCATTCTTTACCAATAAGCGATCAGTATAACTGACCAATAGGCTACTCAACAAGAGTGAGAAGCCAATCGCTGAAAAGGTCAGAGGAGAAACCAATGAATTTCTTCCATTTCCCATTCAAAAAAGAGGTAAAGGCAAAAGCAACCAAATCCGCTAAGCATGAATGAAATGGTGTTGTTCATCGTCCCTACTGAACAAAATAGATCCTTCAGTCAGCCACCAATCAGGCATAAGTAAAAAAGGTCAGAAGGGAACAATAACCAACCCACTATTGGACGTCATCTTTTTGACGCACTTGAAAGCAGGAGTCACAGACTTCTGTTGGTCATGAATTAGTAATATTAGAAGAATGTCTTCCACTGACTTTGTCAATAACTCACTGACTAGCTGGCGAAAAAGTCAAAACTTTCAATTTTTTCGCTTAACTAGTGGCTCCTACTGATTACTAAACCAGAACTACTAATCTGACCATTGGAAAGTGTCTTACTGACCTACACTGACTTTGTTTGAGCAGCAGGGTCTCACGAGAGATGGCAAGCTGTCTGGCCTCATTGGTAAGGGCACACTGTGGCATGTCGCGGCATAAATCCATTCCTGGGCGGTAGGTGCGATTCTCGAGGCGAGTCTGCGCAATCTTAGTCGTCTGCAACTCCGAGTCCATTTCCCGCTCTAGGCAATCCAACTGTTTCAAAACCTCTTCAATCTCTTCTTCAACCTGATTGGAATTGGTTTTAAAAGACATAAGAGACTACTAATTTATCGGTTTGTGGGGAAGCCCTTTAAAAGCAAAGCGTTGGTGGTGCGTTTGAACATTTTAGCAAAACCTTTTCAAGAACTCTTTGCCTAATGTCCATTCATCTTGCTGCAATCACGATTTTTTATCGCGAGGATGTGTCCAATCTCTTTAAATTTAGCAATTATTTATGCTTCAAGCTGCGTACTAGGATTGGCATCGACGGAGGCATAATCGAAGTCCTCATCTTAACATCTGTGTGTCGAGAGAGGAGGATGAAGCAGAACAGCCTCGTAACCATTATAAATGCGGATCGAGAGATTGAATTCTACGCATTTACCAACTGGGTAGTTCACTCCGTCTCCCCTCCTCCGCTTTCATTCACGCGCAACTTAAACGCACCTCGTAAAAGATGCGACGATGCCTCAGATTCTTATCTCTATCCTATGAACTTACTAATCTGACTGTATTGGGCGGCACGAACGGAGAATAAATGGCTCCTAACTTCGCCAGTTACCAGTTTGTTTTGCAAAGCTGTACCGCAATTTGAATAAAAGTTGAATCACTTTTAGTCCTTTGGGTGAACGAGCGATAGTATCAGTGCTTCTTGTGCTTAGCAAAGACCGCGATAAAAAACCAACTTTTAAGACATAATTTGTAGTCTTGCTGGTAAAGTAATTACCTTAATTCTAAAGCAAACTGCTAAAGTTACCACCTGTGACTTATTTGTTGAGAGGAACTTGTTTAATTAAGTGAGGCAGGAACCTCATTCACGACCTACTTTTTTCTTTTGCCACTTGAGTTCAGTCAGAGCCTGTTGCATTTCGTGAGCTCGTTCACGAAGAGCTGAGTCCACAGCCTCAGCCTGGGCCGTCAGCTCATTGGCAACCTCTTCAACTAAGTTGAAGATTTGATACTGTTTTGCCGTGCTCTCAGCCACCTCCTTTAGCGACCTATCATAGTTCTGTCTGGAAAAATCCTCCCATTCCTTAAGAGACTTTGTGCTAAAATATGAAGGATGTTTAAAAAAGAGAAATAATAGTCGAAGAGCAAAGGCAAACAGCGTAAGGCATGACTAACTTAGGAGGGATCCGCGTAGGGTCAACTTTAAGTGACGCATCAGATAACTTCAATTTAGTCTGCTTTACGTCAATTTCAATTGTTTGTTTCTTATCATTAATGTCTGCGCTTATCCTGTTGTGTGCGTCTTGCATAACTAGAAGGTGATTTAAGGCTTCGTCAACTTTTTCCTGAAGCCGTTTTCTACTCCTTAGTAGAAGCTGCTGTTCTCTTCGTAATTCAACATCAACTTTGTCTTCCGCAAAATCTATATCCCGACGTCTGTCTCTTAAGACTAAACACTCGATGTTGCAGTCTTCTTGAACCTGCATTTCTTGAATTTGTCTCTCCATTGCTTCTTTGGCTTCATTTAGGTCAGAAATACCACTTTCCAACATGGCCTCTCCTTGCTCAAGGAGACGTGTAGCAGCATTCAGCGAATCCAACCTGTTAGCCAGCGCAGTTGTACTTTTGTGATTGTCCCACTGCGCCCGCAGTCGACATCCATAAAGCGTGGTCAAAGCATCATGGCGAGTAATTTCTGATGCTTCACGATGCCATGTTGCATATGCAGTCATCGAGTCATTCTTTAGGAACCAGCTAGGCATTTGAAATTTGCATCTTTTTTTGTCAAAAGTGGCCATTATATCAATGCGTAACACAACGGTCAGTGCTTGAATATAGCGGTATTATTTTAGACCAGAACAACGTAGGTCAAAAATTGCGAGGCAGACATACAAACAAACCTAATATTCAATTCCGATGTCTATCAGACACTATTAAGAACATTTGTAAGACATATTGAAGTTAGAAATATTTGGCTTACTAATAACTTGATGGTTAACTTTCTTGAACGCCTTCATTAAAAAACTCATGTTTTTATACTTTTGTCTGTGTACCAAATCATGATTTATCTCTAAAATTGTAAGAAAACCTTAATTCAGCTTCAATGTCATCTACGTGATGGAATACTCTTATTACTCAAAAAATCCTTAAAGCTCTCCATGTAGACCAGCGTCAATTTCTGTGACAGGGGCAGAATGTCGCAATCAATCAGTTGTTTTGTTATTAACTCTCTTCTAATGTCTTCATTTAAGTCACATCCAAAAAACAAGTACCTCATTCGAAATAAATTAGGTAGCCATAAGAGCATCCAAACCTAGGGTTTTATAATAGTTTTTTTCGTAGGAGCTGTTACGCAGGGATGAAAGACAGCTGGCAGACCCTGAGACCATGCCAGTGAGAACAAGGATTATCCGGAAATCTCACTTTATGCCTGGAACAACTGGTAGAGTTAGGAAAACGAACAAAGCACTGCAGTACCTCCCTAGACTTTGGCATGTTTTGCAATAAACTGTGCCAATACGGAGGATATTCGTTATTCATGTAATGCGTGGATTATAAATCATCGATACAGGTGGGGATCTACGGCACTGCAGGGCAGTACAATTCGCCAATGGTTAAAAAACGTGGCTAATGGTTTCAGTTCACATTTGCTACTTTTGTACTGGAATAAGCTGACTTCTGCTGAAGACCAAAAGTGGTGTGGTTTACTACTACTATAGCGTCTCGAGCTTTCTAGAAGACAAAGAGAAGGCTAAGCTTAGGAAGGAAAGGGTCTGCTGGCATGGCCGGGAGGCCAGCTGACGCTGCCATGCTCAATACGGCCGTTACTAATGTGTCGGGCCAATCAACAGGCCAAACAAACAGGGGACTACTTAGCTCCTCTCTTCTTTTGAGCGTTGTCCCCGACGCGTCCTTTCATCCACCTTTCGCGTCAGCCATCACAACGTAATCAGCACTGCGAGAAGCACTCACGAGCTGACCGTTCCAGGCGCTGACATCCGACGCAAATGAGACGAGGTTTGACACCACGTCAATGGTTTCTCATGGCAGTGCGACTCGACCTGCAGGTTCGCTCGGCTTGCCAACTAGCTTCGGAGTGAGAGGTTCAGACGACCATTCCTGCATCCTTTGCGAGTTTAGTTTACTGGCAGCCCTTCCATGTGTTTCACGGTTAGGATTTCTTTAGTTGTTAATAGCTTTCCTGTAGATTGCGAGAGTGGGAAAGCATCGAAGATAAGCGTATTTTCTAGGTCTTCAGCAAAGGCACTTCATTCGCACTGCTGTAATATGCCACTTGGAGGTTAAATCTAGGTAGAAAATGCACAAAATTGGGTCCGCCTTCCGATGGCACCACTGTAGCGTCCCTGAGCATCCCTAGAAGATGGAGAGAAGGCTATGCGTAGATCAGGATACGTGCATTCAATATAAAAAGGAAGGGGACTGCTAGGCATGGCCAGGAGGCCAGTCCACGCGACTGGTTCAAGGTGGCCGCCACCAATTTGTAGGACCAACCAACAGTCCAAAAAAACAAAACACTACAACCACTTTCCTTCCTTCTCTATGTAAGCCAGCTAAAGGGGCTTTATCGCGCACTAATTTGTTGTCATGTTTGAAACTACGCTCTTTCAATGACAGGATTTGACATAATCTGGCTCCAAAAATGCTCCTGTAGGTGTTACAAAGCATGAACGGGCACAAAGCTTGTGCCATCCAGATGCAGGGGGATCGAAGAATCGGTAGTACATGAGCAGCAGGTCTATAGCGCCGTGCCATCTCCCGCAGTGGGCAAATCGCGAAGGAAACTTAAGCACATTCTTCGATCAATCAGTCCACTTTTCCTTAGCAAAATTAGCTTTTCTCCTTGGCTACATAAATGTGTGATTTCAATGTCAAGAAGCAGTTCACATTTACATCAATTTTACTTACACTTTCCTGACAGCTTCGCAGCCAATAGGCATGCAGGAATGCTGCCTCCTGATTGGCTCCAATCACAACTTGGTTGCACCTCACGCCATGCCTTCTCCTTGACTCGTTCCTATGTTTGGACGTCAACACATTTTGTTTTGACATTCAGGAATGGGAATATAACCAGTACCACTTTTTTCCTCCTTGAACAGGAAATACGAAGTTAGCGCTTTTGTCTGGGGCAAAATTGCCAATAATTTCCGTCATTTTGCTTACATAGCTTTAATAAAAGGCGAATGTCACTGGTCGTTGCACCTACACTGTCAAAATCACTTAAGCAATGAACATTTTCTCGCATATTAGATCAATTTTAATTTGTCCTCCTCTTCCCTTATCATGGAGCCCATCATTAATTGGCAATTAATGAGGCGACTTATCTGGGGGAAAATTTATACAGTCGCCTGATAAATCTTTGAAATGAAGGCATTCTGCTTCTGCTCGAGGTGGACAAAGGGTCGGCTTGAGTCTCTCCATTTGCCCACAAATTCCGGAGACCATCCCCATCGTTCCTAACTTTTCACCGAGACCGCGGCTGTCCGTGTGGACGCTTGCCGTGTTTCCACATTAAGAGGACGTATGTACACGCAGGCGTAAAGCAAAGAACTAAGGCCGTTGGGATTCGTAAATTTTCGTAACTAGTTAAGCAAATATTTAAGAGTTTTGTACGTATCCTGAAAAGAAACCAACAGATGAGCTTGTGGTGGCGAGATCTAACATCCTAAAGCAGTGACTCGGTCTCACCCACGCACAATCCCAACGAGGGCGAAGAACATGCGGAACAAATGACTCCATTTAGAGACGCGCGTTCATTCGTCCAACGGTGGTTACTTAAGTCGGGAAGCGAGCAAATTCTGCAAAGCGCATCTGCAACTAAAAGAGCAGCAACGTAATAACGACAATCGCAATCTAAGCAGCAAATAGCAACTCATCATGTTTCATTTAAGCATCTTTGCTTTACTTGTTAATCTTTGTAAAGTATTGAATAACTGAGAAGAAAAAGGGGGGTCAGCTGTCGCCTTCCCATGGCGGTGGGCACCGACTGTATCGATTTTTTCCTCCGACTCGGGCGGTGAAGCGGTGACACGTGCGAACAATGCGATGTTAATCTTGATGGCTCACTTTGATAAAAAAAAGCCTCAAGAAGGCATGACACAAAGGTGGAATGACAGAATTTTAGGACTAGAGACATAGACTTCAAGCAGTTCCACCCATCATAAGCACGACCGCAAAGTTAAATAAGTAACTGCATTAATGCGATATCAGCGCTTTTGCATGCCAGTTTTTACTAATCTCTCGAATTAAAGATTTGGATTGTTACTTGACAGCAGCAATTTACCCAAATCGACAGGTAGAAATGTGAGTAGTTCACTCGGTTAATTGGGATTGGGCCACCCACTGAAGTCAGAGGGCATAAATCACTGTAATTGTCCTC
This sequence comes from Taenia pisiformis, assembly GCA_023968675.1. Taxonomy (NCBI): domain Eukaryota; kingdom Metazoa; phylum Platyhelminthes; class Cestoda; order Cyclophyllidea; family Taeniidae; genus Taenia; species Taenia pisiformis. The sequence goes on along the minus strand of CM043731.1, from coordinate 21,919,709 downwards.
TTCACACGCTATTCCCTTGTGATCTTCTTACAGTAAAATGTAGTTTTGATTGATTCAAAGTAAAGCAATACCATTACATAATAAAGGAAAAGAAGGAACTTCCAATCTGGCCGAGAAATCCTTTTAAGGTTACGGTTTACGCGAGCCGTGTTCATCAATTGTTTTTTCTCAAACGCCCTTTCAGCTTGGAACCATATTTCCGCCTGCACTGCTTCTTTGATAACCACTTGTACTATTTGGGAAAGCGGTCACTGAAAAGCTTCTTCCAACACCTCATTACTGAGGAACTCAACTTCAAGCACTTCCGGATCACTGAACTTGAACCTTGACCTAATTTTGCTACCAATTATAGATTTCATGCATAATCAGCACATTTCCAAGTACCGAGTGCAAATTTAAGGGTTTTAAAACGCTTCTCACGCACTTTTACTCCATTCTCATTTTAACCCAAATCTGATTACAGCTTAGGCGTTTTGCACTGTCTAAGGGGAGTCTGTCGGCAAATTGGACCATTCTAGTGTATAATTATTCGTTTCAGATGGTACGTTGATTAACTTCTGCCAGACAGGCCCCAACTTGGTGTTGCTCATTTCCGTGTCCCCTATTGGTCCAATCGGCGGCACTTGCACGCGATTTGTGGACAAGCCTACTCAAGGTCACACGATTTCAGCCAATAAGAAGCGCAAAAGGATTACTAGCTATGGAGGATTTGTCGAGCCGGGGATGTGCTGAGCAAAGAACGAGTCTGACGCATCGCTTCTAGTCGTTACAGCAACTGTGCTGCCTTGTAAGTCAAATCCTTCCCTTACGGTGCCTTTACGTTGGTAATGCTCACCCAGGCCTTCTTAGTTCATCAGATTAAGGTGGCTCGCCTCCTCCACTCAGGCCTAAGGATGATGAAATGAATAGCCAAGTTTTGGTTTTTTTACTAACTTTTTTATTTTTATTCAGCTGCATTAAGAGCACGTTTTAGGCTTAAGGCAAAAACACCAAAACAGCATTTAAATTTTTGCTTGAATACGATTGGTCAATCGCGGGCGCATAAAATTAAGTAATTGCATTTGCTAATTTCAAGTAAAAGGCCGTACTTTTGGGTTCATTAAAATGCCTTGATTAACTTAAAGAATTTTGATTTTGATCACTTAATAATCGACCCGCTTATGGCGTATCTTCAGAATTTTGGCTTTTCGTAATATTCTACCCGCATCGTGGTGAAAACCCGCAATTTTTCCATTACTTTATTGCCTTGATTGATTTGACGATGCAGGAAATGCTAAACTGTGCAATATACCACACTTCAACTGTTGAGCGGAATCGTCTTCAAAGGTTGTGTTAGTAAGCAAACTCAAAAGATCTTTTTTCTTCCTCGCTCACCCCAGTCTGATTTTTTTAATTCGTTCGCAGACACAGCCAACGATCCGCTATCCATGGCTACATTTGCCACTTTTAAAGGCTTCTATTGACAAATTCTGTGTAAATGGCTGTAATTAAGCCTTTGGGGCAGCATAAGGAGGCCGTTTGTTTTAGTTAAGGGCAAACTGAGCTGTCAAGCTGAGCATTGCCAGCTTTTTAAACAGCATCTGCAGTCTGGCAAAAAAAGTTAACTTCTCTTACTAAGACGCAGAATGAGTGAGGCCAACAGCCTCAGACAGACACTTTAGAAGGGAAGTTTTTTGGAAATCTGATTTATTTTTGGTCCGCCAATGGTGGGATACATTATCGAGTTTATGTCAAATTAATACTTGTTATTTTATTACAGACCTCTCGAACAGCAAGTCACGGCTTTCATAATTTAAATGCGCAATTGGTTCGGTAAATCAAAGAGGACTTTTTAGAGTCGCAAATGTGAATAACAAATGACTTTCAGGGGGCAAAATGAGACACTTTTCTGTCGTTTAAAAATCGCCTAGTTTTGCCACGCTCGCAATTAATCGAATGATGCTCGTACTTATCGATTTCCAATTGCACTTATTAATAAAGCGCGCGGGTGACCGCAAATCAATAAATCAAGGGTTTGGATCCTCATTGTAAAGAGTGTCTTTTTCTGCTCCACCTCATGGGTCACCTCCTCCTGTCATGTGTCACTTCCTTATTTTTGGTGCTACTGATTGCTTGTCAACAAAATGATCAAACTGACCAAGTTGGTGAACTGCGTGGTGTGACGCGGAAAATGCACAGTCACTCCACGCCGCGACACTTTTCGTTCCCCCCCCACGACAACCACCACCCACCGCCCCCTTCCCACAGTAGAGGCATGATTTCGTTGACAAGGTGGAAAAGGCATTCCTTTCTATTCCTCATTTGGACATTTCCTTTCTCCCCCTGAAAGATTGAAGTCGAGTGGCTTCTCTGAAGGCGGGGTGGAATTCGTCCAGTTTAGAGTTAAGTGAAAATATGAATAAAATAATTTGTACTTTTCTTGTCTCACATCAACGTCACCCATACATTTTGTTAAAGAAGGCATAAAATTATTGATTAATTGGAAAGATTGATAAGGCTGACACTAATTATCGATCCATTCTAACAAAGGAGGAACCATTCCCCTTCTCTGTGTGTTGGCCTGGCTCTCCAAGCAGCTGCAGTGGCGTCGAAAGCAGCTAGGGGGGCTTCCGATGCGCCATTATTGTCTTTTTCCCTCCCCTCCTTAAGAAAGAACCATAATTAAATGCTAATTGTAGGCGTTATGCAAATAAATGCATGACCTAACAACCACACGAGAGGTTAATGAAATCGCGCCTTTAGACTGGCGCTATTTTGGGTTGAAATTTATGGCACAGGTTGTACACGCAGGAAACTTTGGCCTTGACGGCGTTGTAGGGTGGAAAAACCGACTATTGCAGGCTCAAGCTATAGGCTTAGCTGGAAGAGAGGCATTGCTTATTTATTATCAGCAACAATGTGTGCGAACAACCTCTCCAATTAATCTTGGACACAATAAAACCTACCACTGCAGTTATGCATTCGAGTTAACTAATTAGTAGAGGTGTCACACCACCTTTTTTTATTTATGATCACGCATGGCGCTCCAAACTTACTGCTTAGATAAACAAAATTGATCTTAGCGCCGTCAACGTGACTTTGCTTAATGACAAGTGACGACAGCTTTTTTCCCACAAGCTGACGGTGTGTTTTAAGCATAGCAAATTTGCATTCAAGTAGCACAACATTTGCGTTTAACGTAGACACACACACACACACACATACAAATAAAACGTTTGGTGGTTTTATGCTGGTACTTTATTTTACTATCACTTCCCTAATCCCATTAGTCGCTCCAGTCGAAATTACACGTTATGTCATGCATCACTTAATCATCAGTCTACCGAAGCGCGCATTTTGCGCCAACACTCACACACTTGCCATTAAAATGCCATAAAGTGTACTGAATGATAAAATCAATACTTCAAAAGAGAATCGCGCACCCATCGCGGACTGACCAATCAGAGAGAAGGTCGGGGGTTGCGTGCATTTATTCTGCGTTCTGATTGGCTACTGCATTATTTATCAATTAAATCGAGGTGTTACCGCTAGTTTATGCAAATGAAGGTATTGATTGCACGCATGTAAAATGTGGTACTTTCAGTCAAGACTTGATGTTGGTAGCCTTTCAGTATCCTTTCGAAATTCATGTGGTCCACCTAAAGTTACCTTGTTTTCGTGCTAAACATTTTGAGATCACAAGTAGACAAAACAATCTCACTGATGTGAAATTAAGCTAGCCGTGTTAACTCACCTACGCGCACAAGAAGGCAGAGACGGCGCGTGAACCGTGACAGACTTTTGAGCGCTGCGACTGGATGACTGACGAGCCCGGTTAGATAAACAGAAATCGCATCTAATTGCCGTTCTTGTTTACATTTTAAAGGTCACCTTTATGTCTAGCTGAAGGCATTCTCCACACCCACAGATTCTCAGTGCATATCATTACAGGTCCTTCACTATTGTTAAACACGTCAATCAAAGCAATTTACTTGTCAGCAATTCAATCGATCAAAAGCATAAAGTGAAAGAAAGCGAAAAAAACTCCCAGTTTTAATACATTTGCCTTTTTTTGTTTAACTTTCCAATCACCAAAGTCCAGACGCGACGAAAAACACTTGTGGCAAGGTAAACATTTATGTTTACGCGAATACTCGATTAGTTTGCAGGCGAGAATTGTTTACCTTTGGTGAAAGTGGATAAGTAACGAAAACTAACACATTGAACTGGCATTGCAACTTTTCTCCATAGAAGGACGTATATTTTTCACCGTCCACTTTTCCTCAGTCCTTCTCTTCCGCGTTAGCCCTATTTTTAGGTGGAGAGGTAGAGCTGCGCTTTAAAGGTGCTTATTAATCAAAACTCCGAGGTTTTGTTTCCCCTTCTACGCTGCTACTGCTACTACCAAGAGGCGGTGAACAGTTTAGCATTTGATACTCCATGTAGGAGTGAGCTCGGGGCGTGGAGACCTTTCCACCTCCCTCGCCGTTCGCCTGTCATCAACCGGTTTGCTCGCCTTGACAGCTAAGCAAGAGGGCTCGGGAAAGCGAGACCCGTATTTTGTTCCCCAAAACCAAAACAAGTAAAAACGAGCACTCGAGGTTGGAAGGTGGCGATGGGACTCTAATGGGAAGCCCGACTATGCATAATCGTCTCCACCCAATTCCCAATGGCGCAACCATCGTCCCCCCTCCTAAAAAGATTAACCTTTTTGGCCCTTTTTATGCGCCCTAGACGGTAAAGTGGCTCCCTTTTTAACTTTTAGGCTTTTGGTGCAGTTGTTTTGCACCTGTGCGTGGACGATGAACCTCTACGAGACCGATTAAAAAGGACCTTCCGCAAGTGAGTGTATACTTGCCGTAGATATCATTGCATCTCAAACAACATCCTCGCGATGATGCACAGGCTCGTGGAGACGGGGTAATGCAACTCTCGCCATAGCCATTCTATCGTGGTCACGTAATTTTCCAAAAAGTGGCAATCACCTGGCCGTGCGGACGGTGAGACAGCAGCTTCGTCTCCCCCTCTCCCCGCCCTAGCTTTTGGTCTTAAAGGACACACCATCTTTGACGTCTATCATGTAGCAAATTGCGATGTGAGATGGGATTGTGCTCTACTCTCCACTTGAGTGGCCTCACATCGATGTGATAGGCCACAGTCACGACTGCTTTAGTCTCGGCAAATTTATAATTCCCGCTAAACAATTTTGTCTGTAATTTCACCTCACACGAATGAAGTGTGATCTTGTGAGAGCGATGTGCTGTGTGCGTGTGTCTCGCCCTAAAACGCGAGGAATAGGATGTAAGACCAGTGGCTGTGAGGGCGTGAGCGAACAAATCACCAGGAGACAACAATTGTCCTGTTCATACTTTTGGCGGAAAAAAGAAACCAACGAACACAACCTCTACCCCCTCACTTCCCGTCCTTCCTCCACACAGAAAGCTCGGCACCTAATTTAAAAGTTGCGCCTTTTTAGATGGAGGCAGAAGTGAAGGTGATGCACCTCCGATGCACCTAGGTGAGAGTTACTGACCGGTCTTTACCCTTCCCTATTTCTACATCCACTGTGGGCTGTCTTCTGCCCATTCACTTATATCAAGCTCTTCCAACCTCTACCAACTCAATAAGGCGAAGTTATTTTTTTTTGCTCCTCCAACCACAAGTCTTGCGGTGGTTTCAAAAGGGAAATTATCAAATTCGTCTTGTTTTAATCCGCACCTGTTCAACGTAGCGCTCCGTTTAAGTTGACCAATAGGGGCTGAGAACGCTCCACAAAGGAGAATTTCTCCACTTGGAAGGTAAACTTGTTAATTTTCGGAAGATTTGACCTTTATTTGAACTTTTCCAGTCGTCACTGTTAGTGTAGATGTAAGCCTTGAACTCGGCCGAATGGCGGATAAACGGTGAGCGAAGGGAGCTGCTTTCTGAGCAAGAAAAGCTGATTTGTGTTCTAACGTGGGCGGGAAAATGGAATATTTGCCAAATTTAATTATCTGCATGGGTAAAGGCTGCGAAAAAAGAGGGCACAAGCTCACCGGACGTTTATTTTGTTGCTTAAGAAATCCACGATGCCGTTGTGGCCACCAAGAGACACCACTTTTGCTGCTTTATCCATTGAAAGATCTTACAAATTTGCAGATGGGTTACAAAAACGAAATTTCACATCTTTAGCTTTTTTGAATCAAAAATAAGAGCGAGTTTTTGTACTTCCGGATGAAGAATGCGAGAGCGCTTTTTTCCCATTTTCTCCTGTCATTTATGCTTATGGGAGGCACTCCCTTCGTCTTGTGTTTAATTAATTTAAAACAGTAGCTGTTCGGCGTTCTGAATTTGCTCCTCTCCACTTTCCACCTCCTGTCTCCCCCCTTCCCCTTGGGAGGAAAGAAGGAAATTTCATTATCTAACAAATTGTTACAGAATGGGAGTAAATGAACAATTTTGCCAATGCGTTAATGTTGTTGTCATGCTTGTCATGGTAATTAGCATTGAAGTGAGTGAGATGGAAGAGGAGGTGATGAATGTGCTAGCACGCGCCTCCACGAGGCTTGTTGCGGGCGCGTAGTCGACGCCGTAGGCCCGTCCGTCCCTCCGTCCGTCCGCCCCCGCCTCCGGCCTTGGCATCATTCACTTAGCAATGCAAATTTCTGCCACAAGACTCTATTCCTTTTCCGTAAAATGGTCCCAACAAACTAGTAAAAGAAAGCATAAGCTCTTGCGCGTTATTCTATACGCGATCGGAAGGTCAAACGGTGACACTGTGAGGCCGGAGGGGGTGGGGGCGTGGCAGGGGAAAAGGAGTTGGCAATCACCCTTCAAATGTAACAATTGGTCTTGCAGTTTTTGTTTCTCTTCAAAAACGCGATTCAGATGATGTTGTTGATATGCTGTGGAAAGGGCTTTCGTTTCCTGTTACTTTCTTGCGATAACAAAATGCACTAACTAGTTGCTTAGCAACCAACGAGGTGAGAAAACATTCATCGGGTCTTTTAACATCGTAGTTTTTATTTATACAGACTAAAATATTGCGCTCCTCCGAGCCTTCCTTTTGCCAGCTAACAGGAAAGGTGAGGCAGGTGGCCAGCGCCACTCTCCGGACGCCTGTCGTCAAGCCAAAGCACAGCCACGGCGGCTTCAGTGGCCGCAAAACCAAGTTGAAGAGTAAAACAGCCAATCAAAGCATTGCAACATGAATACAAGGTATAAAAGAATATGCAGAGAAGAAGTACGCACATCCAGCCTTGCTGGAGGGGGGGAGGGTTGCATGGATCTCCGTTTTGCCATTAAATTGCACATTTTACACATTAAAACAGCCTATTTAAGCAAGAAAAGTGATCAGAAATAGTTGCTGCCTTTTCCTCCTTAAAAATTCTTCACTTTTTTGAGGCAGTAGTAAGACTTATTTTGCTAAGAAAATCGGAATTAATTTTCGCGTCGGGTATTTTGAACGTCAAAATTTTATTAATTACGGTGGGTGAATGTCGTGCATGGAGTTGCAGTACTCCCGAGTCCTCCTTGAAGTCGTAATCAAAGCCAGGCAGTGCAGATGAGCATGTATTATTAAAATCCAGAAGGGCTAGAGGACTCACGACCCATAAGTACAGAATGCGGAGGTTTTAAGTGCCCGAGCCATCAAATGCACATTTCATTGAACTAACAAACCAATGTAGAAGCAGATTTGGAAATTTTTTGCATGTAGAAAACACTTTTGTGTAGAAAAAATTTTAGTCCTTTCAAGCTGTACTTTTCGCTGTGGAGCATGCTACACTTGTTGGGTTATGTGAGCCCCTGTGAACCGCTTCGGCGCATTGTGGCGACTGCTTCAACAGTTGTCTGAAAGAGACTATTAGGATAGAATTTTGTTCATCTCCTGTACTAACTTGTAGATAATCACGGTCAATTTTAGTCTATTCTGAAGAATTTGCACGTTTGAAAGATGCGATTTAGGGTGGCATGGGTGCATGCTACTTATTAATATTCAGTAGGGCCACCAAACCATGACACAGAACAGACGTTCTGAGATGCACAGTATGGCCAATAACTGGTCTGCTTTGAAATAAACCAATTCACCATGCAAACCAGTAAATAATTTTGGTTTTCTTGTCATTAATTTGAGTAAAAATGTGGTAAAAAGGTTATTAAAAGGAGTTTGGGAGGTGGTTCCTAGTAAATCGAAGCACTGTGGCACTGGTGAGTCTTCTCTGAGGTTGCAACATGGCTATGTAGCATGAGGGGATGCGCATGATTAAAGCGTAAAAGGGAATGCCTCGATTACCTTATCAGGGGAAACAAAGTGCCACCCCCACTCCCTCTGCATCCTTCTCTAAAGAAGCCAGCTGTAAAAAGGGCAGATAAATTTCCAAGTGTAGCAAAATTTGCGTTTTGAGCATTTGTATTTTGGCGGGATTTTCCTAAATATGATTGGTGTTTGAGAGTCTCGCACCGACTGGCTCCAGGCGCTCCTTGCGCTGACAGCAAAAGGTCCGCCCCAGGCGGAGATCTGAAGTCTCACTTGAGGTGAAGTGCTACTAAGCAGCAAGCTATCAAAAGGCATCTGAAAAGAGCAAAAACAAGTGGAAAGTTTTACTCTAATGCGATCACGAGATCCTATCATCCTGTCGACTGGCGGCTCTAGCTTTAGCCCGACCATAATGTCTGGCAAAGACTTCTGACAGACGTTGACGACTCATTAAAGCAGACCAAACATCAACGCTTTCAACTTTTATTTTATCTGAAGCGAAGCGAAAACGCCCAATTTTTCCCTTTGAATAGTTTACGGATGCAAGGATCGGCCCTACGTCTGCCTTGTGGTGTCGTTGCTGTCAAGATTTTCGGCCATTTTTTACAGTCGCCTAAAAAATTTTGCATCAATGAGCAGATAAAATTATCCAAGCTAACAACTTCTTCTTGCATTGTAAAGATTTCGTACAACTTGCTCGCAACCGTGGGCTCCGTCTTGCCCGCCTTTTTTTGATTGGCTCCTCAACCCTTGCCTTTTTGTTTTACCACGGCTGCCAAAGCAATTAATAAAATGAATGAATTTTTAAGCCTCTTATGCTTTACGACTTGACTATTGAATGTGTGATAACCAGGAGGTGACATTTATGCCCCATCTGCTCTCGTCTCGGAGTGATTGACGCCGCCGTCAAGGCTTGGGACTCAACTTTCATCTTTGTGCTATAACAAAACAAAATTTGCTGCCTTAAAACTCAAAGAATGAGCAAGCATTTGTAGACTAAAATTGTTCAAGGCCTTAAAACCGAAAATACCCATCAACTGGCGTCGTTTTGTTCCAACTTATCGATTTTCTGTCAAACTAACAGAAAAGAATGGCCATTCATAAATTATTCAATTCCACTTTCTGTGCTCGGATAATCACCAGACGTTTGCGTGCAAAGAATCGTTTATTTTTTTACTTAAATCATCTTAAACTTTAGTCCTTTTGTTTTTCTTTATTTTTGGCTTGGAAATTAAGCGCTTAAATAGTGGCAAAAGGAACGCGCGTTTTTAGTTTTTCTGAGCAAAGCTCCATTTAAGCAGACCGAACTCGGATTTTCTATTCTCATCTTTTATCATCGAGCTGCACGACTCTTGCACAAATAGTGTTAATGGCCTGCAGGCATGCGTTCAACGCCCCCCCCCCCCACTCACTTGACCTTTTGACCTCTTATTAGGGCCAAGTAATCATCATTAGCATGGCTTTCCTGAAGCAAAACTCGTAAAAATTACTCCGGTACAGAGGAACTAACTTTTAAAATTGCATATTTGCTATTTTATAAGGAAAAATATGCGGAAAATCTTTATTGGTTCTCAAATCCTTTAATCTGATTGGCCGAAAGTTGCCTTGTGTAAAATTTTTTCTCAAGGGGGGCGTTTTTTACCTGGTGAGTAGAAATGCTTGAAATGCGCTATATTTTTGGGCCCGTAAAAATTTTCTGACTTTTAAGAAGCCTGCCAGCCGGAGGCGTAAGTGGCTTCTAACGCCCAGGATCCATCCATTGGTTCGCATTTTTTGTTCACTTTTTTGTGAAAAAGCATCTCAATTTCTCCTTCTTCCTTACTGAAATGCTTTAAGTATAGGAGGAGTTTTGTCGGTTTTTGGTACTACGCAATGCCGGCAGTCAGGCAGGCTGGCAGGCAGGCAGGCAGGCAGGCAGGCTGGCTGGCTGGCTGGCAGTTGTTAAAGCGCTTGTAAATAATTCAGCAGACCAAAGTGGGACCAAGGGAAGGGATATTTATGGATTTATAGCTGGATTTGATAAAAAAGCACCCCACAGTTGAGTTTTTTAAGCCAGTGAAGTTAGTGGTACCACTTTTTGCATAATAGAGGGAGGCAAAAGTGGAAAGGTACATGCGCCGGCTATTCAAGGCACCGCAGGCCCCGTTGCCAACTTTTGGGATGGAGTCAAGTGTGCCAAATTTTGGCGAAATTTTAACATTCTTTGATGCGACTGTCATTTAGTTCATGCAAAGAGGACAATACAGGAGTGAGAGCTACGAAATAGTAACAAAAAGTTACCATCCTATTGTGTGTGTGTGTGTGTGTTAATATTGCACTAAAAGCAGCTTCACGCATAAAAGTCCACTTACAAAATTGTTCCCATAGCATATTTATGGGAAACATTTATTCATTGTCTTAAAAAAGGGAAGGAAAGGCTTTCAAATGCCACTTTAAACCCTCTAGCCAACTTTTTTGCTGTTTTTATTGGTTCACATGGTTCCATGCATTTGCCACACGATTATTGCAATGTTTTTGCCCTTGGAATGTGCTTTGTAAGACAGTTCCATCGCGATCGTGGAAGAGCGCAGTGACGCCTCGGAGCTCGGTGCACCTCCACAAGTGATGAGGTCTCTTCCCTCTCCTCGTCATCCCTTCGGCTCAGTTTATCTTGGCACCTTTATCATGGACAAGAGGTAGATACAGAGTAGAAGAGACTAAGGGACTCGGGTTTGAGAGGCACCGAACTCTGAGGAACCAGCACGTTGTCCCATGACCACGTTGAAACTGTCCTCTCGCCTCTAAAATGCAAAACTCCTTTCAAAGAATGTAAGTATTACAAGTATTCTTTAAAACCCAAAAAATACCTCTCAGGACTTTATATTTCGAACGATCGCTGGAATAAAGGTGAGTTTTTTCCACGCTTTGCCATTTACGAATTGCCCGCCCTGCGCTCTGATTGGCCACGTTCATTGATGCCTTACTTAGGCAATCAGAAGGAAATTTTAAGCATTTGCTGAAAAATTCTTGTTGTTTAGTTAGAAAGTCTTGATGTGCTCCTCCACAGAATTTGTTTACAGCAAAATTGATTTCCTTCTCTGTCGATCATTTTTGAGGTGCTCTTTTCAGCTCGCTGATTGGCTACTGAGCAGAGAGAAATCGCTTTTGTTTTTTTATTTTTCTGTCACCTCAATGACCTCATCTGACCCTAAACTCACAAGAGAACAATAAGTTGTCATTTTTGGTGTAAATTTTAGCACGCCATTGCACGTGAATGGTTATTGCGAGTTGTTTCATGCCACAACCGTTTAATTTATTCCACTGACGACTGTACACTTCATTGAGGCAGTTTTGGGTGAGGTTTGGTGATTTAATGCCACGCCTAATATCACCGCTAGCGCCTCAAGTGGGGCTGCATTTGATCGAGTCACTCGCAAAAAGTTGGCCCAGTCGAGATGGAGCTGTTAAAGTGAGCTTAGCATAAAAGAGATTGTGAGAGGAGAGCAGCAATTGCATTTGCATATTTTGCAAACAAAGATAAATTGCCAACCACGGGAGAAGCAAAACAAGGTGGAAAAGTACACAGGCGCGAAATTGTTTATCCACTCATATTCCACGAAACGCATCTCGACGCGCCTTTGAGGGAGATAGAGGAGAAAGAGGAGGTGAACAGTCCGGTTTGGAAGTGATCCCTCAGCGCTTCTGATGCGATGACGACTTGAGGCGAATATCTGCTGAATTTGTTTCAGCTACCCATAATCCACAGTCCGAGTGGCTCCAGTGCAAAGGGTCGGAGCGTAAAGAGGCGGACGCCTAGGGCGGAGCACCGTGCCACCGCCAAATCCCAGCAGTACTGAAAAACATCTACAATGAAAGCACAGTTTATCATGCTTTCTAACGCTCCATGCGTAGTCATAGGTAGTCGCTATGGTTACTCCGCTGTCAGCCATGACAGTAAAATGATATGATCAAAGGTCATTTGTGTACTTTTTGCCCCTTTTATTATGAAGATAGGAGTTTTAATTCAAAAAGCTATTGGCAGCGCGTTTGAGTTAACTCCAACCAGTGCCCTTCACTTGGCCTGTCTATTGCCATGCTTTAATCGCAAAATTATATTCCTCTCTTGCGCCTCGTTATCCACTCTGATCATCCCAACGGCCTCTGATTGGAGGTAGTGTAGTGTAGTGTAGTGTCTTCGTAGATTTTAGCCCTCTATTCAATAGTTTGTCGTTTTTCTCCACATTTTTCACAAGAGTAAAGGGCGTCAAGCCCGCTCCGGTCACCTTGGTGACGCTACCCCAAGGCCATTAATGGAAAAGTCGCGCAGAGGTCTGCTGACAGTTTAGTGGTCTAGACACTGTCAAGCTCCATGCGCCTGATTCCCTCTTATCCTCGAAGGGTACGCGTCGGTAAAAGACGCTGCTAAACCACATGCACGCATGCGTGCATGTGTGCGCGCGTGAAACCCCTCATCCACCAATCAGAAACGAGCGAATTGAGTTTGGTAGACAATTAACAGGTTGGTGTGGATGCCTCACTTTAATTATTTTACTCGTTGGGTGAGTTGTCGAATATTTTTTTCCATGGTCTTCTCTTTTTTTCTTTTTGACACGTCACAAACCTATCTGTATGATGTTTTCCGTTCACTTGGCGAGTTGCCGATTGTAAGTAGTATGGCCACTTCCTTCCTGCCTTGCGGTGATGCTATTTGCAAGTGTAAGAGCGGCCGCTCCTAGCACCATCGATGGTTTTGACAGGGTTTAGGCGAAGACATCTAGCCGATAGCAGAAGACCAGAGGAGTGATTCTTGTGTTACGATTTTTCTCACTCAACTCAATGCGTTTTTGTTTTGAAAAAAAAGATTTGTTCCTGTTCAAAGTCACGCTGTGTGGCTGAGTCATGCGAGCATCAGTGGTGACACTCCGTTGACAGGGCTGTAATTGCATTAAGTAAAAATCTCGAGGAGTTTATCATATGAACTTTCGGTTGTTGGTTCCCACTTTGTGCAGAGGTCACAAATGGGGATTGTGAAAGGAGCCACGAGTAGGTGCTCCTCGACTCTCTCCCGGCTTTAGGTGGAAGCCAGGAAGTGACATGATGAGGGGGGCGTTTTTTTTCAATCCCGAGGCCCATAGGAGAGATAGCACAGCCTTGATAACCACAAGAAAACGGAAAATTTGGGCATGGTTGTGGCCTACACGCTTGCTCACACACTTTGGCACTGAATAGGCAAAACAAAACTGCATCGTCTGGCTGTTGGAGGAAGACCAGTCCCAATAATTTATGATTACCACGACCTCCCAGCACCAGCTCAACTCTCTTTTGCTTGAAGGAGTGTTTCGCGTGACTTCATTGGCCAAGTTGTTGAGATTTGTGGTGAAATAGTTGTTGTCTCAGAAGGAAAGACCACCTCGACAAAGGCGCCCCCCTACCCTCCCCCTCTCCCTCGGAGGCGGTCGTACACCGCGTCGGTGAGACACTATGTTGTTTTTACCAACAGTAAACGGTTCACCAGAAGTTTAGCTCTCCCATTTTTTGCAAAAATAGGGATTCGGTCCTCTTGCAGTAAGTTACCGAAGCATAGGAACTATTCGGATGAGCTTGAACGACCCCCCCCCCCCCCTGCTGGTGCACAGCTGCGGAGGGGACGGAAGAAGGGGTTAGGAGTTGATCGTTGTCAGGCTTTCGCGGTAGCTCGTTGTCAAGAGAAAGTAAAAGCAAACCACTTGCCTAAAAAAGGAGGAAGTGAATTTAAATGGAAGAAATAATTGATAACGAATGCGGCATCAGATTTGTCCATCCCTTGCATGTGGATTGAGGGGCAGACACACAGACAGACATGCAAATGCTTATATCCAGTGATTTACATATTCATCCACCTACCCATCATTTTCCATCACACAGGTGACTAATCATCTGCCTATCCAGCCCACCTGTCTCGATTTCTCCCTCCTCCTTTTCAAAGTTTATTTGACAACCCAGTGGGTGCCACAGGAATAAGTCTTGGTTGTTGATAGTTTTGTAACAACATGTTAAGTGATTAGACAATGTAGTTGCTCAACACGCAATGAAGTGGGTGCGATTGAGCCGACCGTTGCAAAAAGGGATAAAATAAACGCAGGTAATAGTGGTAGCGGCAATCGGAATATCTGTCCATGTGTTCATTCCGCATACAATGCACTTCTATCCACTTAATGTCCACCCATCAAAGTAACCATCTGCGTATCTTGCTGAGCATCCATCGGCCTACATATCGAAATAACCGCGACTTCAGACACTCACTCGTTTATCCAATCAACCAACCAATCAAGTAATGAGTCTTCAAGGTAGCAGACTTCATATCCCCTGGAATCTCCCCTCCAAGGAATTAGCCTTATTTAACATATTTTCGGTCTTTTCTTTACTGATTTCTAGTTAATATTCCCTTTCTCAAATTGTCGGCATTTGTTTAATTGCATGGCAGCATGTCCACCACAAGCGTCCTCACCACTAAAGCGATCGATAACGTCGCGAGACTAAAATCGATTTCTTGAAGTTGAGTCATTGTGGCGGTCGCGCTTAAGCGCTCAGGCAGGTGCGTGCGTGCAAACGACTTCCGCCTGGCCCTTGGGTGCCGCGTCTGCTGGCTCGGCCGTAGTCCGGTCCTGTTGACTCATCCAGTCGGTGTGGTGGGGTGATTCCCTCTTGCATTTTCAGCGTTGTCGCATGACCTATGCTGTTTTCGAAATTAGGCCCACAGCGTCACATAGTTGAATGCCAACGTTGCTAGGCTTTGGTGCCATGCCACTTAGGGCAGTTATGGGGGTATTGGTAGCATAATTTACTTTCAAGGGAATTAGGTCATGTTTGAGTGCAAACAGTGCCTGCCCTTCCAAGTCGTTTAACCAAAAGCTTTGTGCGGTGGCCGGTGACATGCCGAAATTAATGCCAGCCTCTGTTGAGCAGCCTGTTCTAGCACTGTTAAAAGGCAATGCGTTCCCCCTTAGGTAGGAGAACCTCACTGGCTTTGATTCTGCAGGTGCCCCAACTTGAGCTTTACAAAAGGCTCAAGTTAAACCCTTTCAAGTACCGGGACCCACTCCGGTGATTTCAAAAGCCCTCGTGACACCTAAGCGCTGCAGATCAATTGAGGCACAGATGCCTGCGTTGACACCTCTTAACGACGCTGTCACCTCTTGAATGCCACTTCGGCTGCCTTGCAAGCAAATTTTTATTTCCCCAACTACACTCCAACTTCAAAAATTTGACAAATTTCGAGTTCACCACTCGGCTACGTCAGTAAGTGGTGGCGGCGCTGTCAAAACTACGACAACTTGTCACCTTTCCTTTGACACCAGTCTTTGAGTCGGGGAGTGAGGGGGTGACCTGATTAATCTCCACAATGCCTTGAATGCTAATTGAATTAAGCCATGTGCATCCGATGCGCGAAGACGAAAAAGTAGGTTTGCGAGGGCGACGTCTAAGCGGACAAGACGACAAAACCGGTATGATGTTGATGCGCGTGCACATGTGCATCCACATGCACACGCACGTTCGCACATGCAGGCTAAGATTCAGGCCAATAGGCAATATCCTTTCCTCTATTGGCTAGCCGATATTTACCTTGAGCTACAAACCAATCACACTGTGATATGTGTTTCAGCTCTTGTTGACCAATCCGGATACCGTTATGCCACACCACTCACCATCCAATCACACAAGGAAGAGGTTTCTGCGATTGTTTCGTGCTCCCACTGACGGTAGTAGCAGTCACAGAAATCGAGGTGTCGTGCGTTCCTGCGCTGCTGACGCCAATTCAGAAACGGCGCATCGAGGGATTAAAGGACATCTCCATCACGGATTGTTTAATCACACGAGGCTTGAGAGAACCCAAGATTGTCAGGTGGACAAAGACACCACCACTTCGAGCCAGCAGCAGCACCAACAGGAACCGATAGTAAATTCCACAGACAAACCTCCTAGACCGGCGAGAATGGGCAATATTCATCAGGTGAGTGTCGAACTTGTATTCCGTATTCAGCAATTTCATTGCTCTTGAACCTAAAAGGAGCCTTCTTGTATCGCCTTGACAGATACCAACGAAACCTCCGGTAAATTTCTTCCTTCCTTTTTTGCGCTTCAAGTCCAACCTTATTAACAAAATGAATAAACCATTCTTGTTTATCCACTATGGGAAGGGTTGACTAGTGGAAATCGTTTTAAAATACTTGGGTATTTTCTTCGGTCGTCGCGTCGGACAGATCGCCTCCTCAATTCGACTAGTTTTCTAACATTTCGGGTGATGGAATAGGGATAATTTTTTTTTCCACTAAAAATAAAAGCAGGAAACCTCGTACTCTTCTGTGATGTCCAGTTTTAAAGACAGATTTGCCTAGAATTTAAAACGTCTGAACCTCTTCTACTTCTACTTCGTCTACTTCTACTTCGTCTTGAAAATACGATCGACGTGGCTCGAACGCTCCGCCTTGAATGGCATTTCGGAGTTACTCAAGCCCCTGACTTCTGTCCGTTCATGTATTCACTTCGCAAAAGTAGACCTCGTCTTTACGCACATCTTGCGTCCGATTGCGTAACTTCACTCACCTCGAAGCCTCCTTATTCTAACGAGCGCATTCTCTCCACACTCTGCTTTGTTCGCCATCGAGCAAGAGTACTCGTTTTCCCATTCCCACACTTCCCTTTTCATTGTCCCTGGAATCTTGCTCTCTTTTTTCATTACAATTTCTAGCTGGAGCATTCTGAAAGGGAATGTTACTTTCGGTTAAGTTCCACCCAGTTTTGTAGCAATCTTGACAATGGGTGTGTACTTATGCATCTTCGTCACCACCACCACCCGTAGTGTTGATGTGGCACCTTTTTTTTCGTTGTCATTAATGACAGGGCAACTTTGAAGTGCTGCATTTGCTCCACTTTGAAAGTGAAACACACTCTCATGTTCAACTGTCCTGTTCTACCACTGCAGCTATTTGCAACTTCACCGGTAAGATCATCTGCCACATTGTCAACCAGCTTGTTTTTATTTGCTTAACACTTTGTTCGTGGCATCACGAGTTGCTGACTGACGCATTCTGATTTCATAAGAGAATGGCCCACAAAAAAGAGACAATTTGACTGCTACTGTTGATTTGCACTCTTATTTAAATTGCATTTATTCCTTTCGCTGCCCTTAATTGTGGTTTTTTACGTTGCTAAGGTTGGTTACCACACTGTAACCTGCCAAAAAAGCCTTAGTTCGTTGGTAATTAACTCCCTCACTGTCTCCTCGGCGCTGCTCCATCATGCACCACCACGAATCACACAGTCGTCAATGTGGCATGTCACCGAGATCATCGCCACGCAAATGCGGAAGTAATTCTCGTGATTATCACGATCCCTTCCTTAACGCGCCGTCAACTCTCTCTCTCCTCCCTCCTCTTATGCATGTCTGATGTCCAGCCAACATACCTAATGTCGAAGGTGCCCATTGCTGTACTTTTTTCTCCTGGTACATGCGTACATGCGAATAAACAGGCGTTTAGGATCGCAAGTCGCCGCGTAGCCCGAAGCCAGACGTGGAAGAAGTGGGAGGCGATGGCGGCGGAAGAGGATAAATTTATGGCTCAATAACCCTAGAGCCTCCCTGACAGTAATGTATGGATGCGTGTGTTGGGGGCTCACAAAATATCTCTCAATTCTCTTCCAAAGTATAAGTGCCTCAAAATTTGCCTCAAAGATGCACCCAAACTGGGGATTTCGCGTCGATGGTTAAATAATCCCCAGAAACTTGATGCCCGTACAACAAGGCGATTGAAATATCCCCCTTAATGGGTGTCATTTGAGGCGGATTTCCGCGCACTCACGTCCAAAAATCCCTGTTGATGCATCTCTCTTCTCATCTGCTTCTCTAGCGCGAGGCTTTAGCTCCTCGGCGGTCTCCATTTATAGTCCTTTTCTGCCCTGGCTAGTCAGTCTTTAGTGTCCTTGCAAAGCATCCCCTCGATGGAGAACTCATCAGCGCCCCAGACGCACTTAGTTCGCTGTCATCCTTGCCTCTGTACGACAACTGTTCAGCAATTTGTAGTGCTAGAAAGTAGTGCAAGTGATCACGTGGCACCCTTGGCTATAATGAATTGCTGCTTATTTTCCAAAAAAAGCATACTGCATGTCTCGTGAAGTTCAAATATCACCTTTTTGCATCTTCTCCTCCTCCTCCGTCGCCCCTCCTACACGTACACATTTTATTTCAGGGTTTGAATTTTGCCTAAAAAATCTCATCACGGAAGTGTCTGTCAATTCAGTCTGCTTAGTTTACCCCTTTCCCTGTTGGTGCCTGGTCAGCGCTGGTTCCTCCACCGCTCGATTGTTGAATGGTGGATTGTGGAACCACCACACCGGTGATTCTTACGCCATTGCACAATACTGTGGGTGGTCGTCTTTGAGACGCCACCTTCAGCAGCCAATGCTCCGCAAACATCACAGTGAAGAAGTCAATAAGCGACACACGCACACAGGCGAGATACTTGTTGTAGACAGTATGCTTTGAAGTGCTTTCGAGTACTGCCAGTGTATGCCGACACCGACACATTAACACGTGTTAGACGAGTTGAGACAATTATTAAACGAAAGGCACCCTGTTTTGTTATTGTGATGACTGTGGATTGTGCATGTGTGTGTGTGTGTGTGTGTGTGTCTTATGTATGCTTGTACGTGTGGCCCCGCTGGAAGGGCACCTGTAAACAGTCGACCCCCAGTAGGCGCACTAGCATGAGCCACGGGATCCAACACACTGTGAACATTAGTTTATTGTTCTTTCTTTTTTACCTAAACAGCCACACAAATAGTTGGCTGGTCGCTGGGTGCAGGCACACTGTTTGGCCTATTTACTCGGTGAAATGAACCCTTCTAGACTAAATATTTTGTAAAAGTTTACTCCCGTTCTGGGCTGTTTTCTTTGAATGAGTATTTAAGATTCGTTAGAGTGGTGCGGAGGTCACCTTTCTCTGCTATTGACATGGATCTCATCGCTGCAGTAGCCATGGAATATCACCGCTCTTGCTTTTTTGCGTCGAAACAATAATGCACTCGAGACCCGAGCAGATAAGGACGAATTGACTTTTACTGATGTTGGCCAAGACGATTCGCCGAATGAGTCTCAAATTTCGTGCCTTCATGACCTCTCAAAACCAGGCAGTGGCTAGGAGTTTAGCTGAAATGAATTCAAGTCTCAACTCCAGGATCGGCCAAATCCGCAGCCGAATGGTCTTCGTCTGCTTTGAACCAGTGAATTTGTTGATTTGGTCACTGAATAGTCTCTCTCTCTCCAAGTGCTGAGATCTTACACTCACTGCGGTTCACTTCGCCCAAGGGGTTCAGCATTGCCTGTTGGCAGCTCCAAGTCCATCCTTTTCTTCCGCGTTAGTTGGATGTGGCGAAGTGGAATTTGATTTGGTTCATCGCTTATAAGTTTCACGGGGGTTGGATAGGATGGAAAGGCTTTCCAGGCGAAAAACGTGTTTTAACCCAGGGGGTAGTAAAATCGAAGACGGAAGGAGGCTTAGAATCAAAACTGATTGAATAGCTCAACTTGTTTGATGGCCCTCTAAAGTGCATGCGGATTTTGGCCTCCTTTACTTGCTTTACACTTCGGAAATCCGGATTGAGCTTTCCTCCTTGACTGTACTTCTTCACTGGAAGTTGAGTAAATGATTGCGTGCTTTGAGAGAGATATAAATTCCAACCTACAATCGTGTGATGAGGTTTGAGGAAGTCTTTATCAAGGTGGTAACACCCAGCGCTCTCCCTTGAATGCGATGACCATCGAGGTGGGGATGTCTATTTTCGGCGTTCTACCTCAAGAGGCAATCGACTTCGTACATTTCGGCGCTTCTATGCCGAATAAGGCACATGGAATGGGTCGATGTACTACAACATTGAAGGCTGAGTCATCTCCCAACCAGGCGCTAGTCCCTTTCTTCCCTCCCAAGAATAACGTCCTAATGACTAATCCAGACTAGACAAAATGGACCAGAGAGGATGCTTACTCACCGAAGTACGCCTTGCAATTCGTAGGACAATGCAAGCCGTCACTTCATTTGCGATAAAAGTGAATGCTTTGTTGCCCTCAGCTTCATCCTCGCCAATGCACCATGCGACCGAGACTGACCTCATTCTTCTGCGCGGGCGATTGCACCACCGTTTGCATTGTCGTCGCGTCAGACCACCATTCGGAGGTTGTTGATATTGCTAGTGCGACCTAGATTTCCTCGAAGGAGTCATGCATCTTGTCCCTCATTCCTGAATCTAGTTTTTAGCTTGTTAAAGGCAATTTTGGGAGGGCAAGCCGAGACGGGAGGAGGGCGTCTTGATTGCCACATTTTGTCTTGCCTTTTGGGCTTTGGGTGTTCGACACGGCCAAAGAAGTTAACACTATGATAATTAGATGCGTGATTAATGCCTCTTTCCTACCTTCATTAGCTTGTATGGCACCTAGAAGCACCTTCCACACATACTAAGTCCATTTTACTGCTGTACGATGAGGTGCTGATGACACCTGCCGCTGCATTGGTGTTCCAGTCGTCCCTGCATTTGTCGACATCTCACAGAAGAGGGCCCAAGAATTTTCACAAACCATCCCGGCCCCCCACAGCAATTGCAGGCTTTCATTACGATCGTTCACTTTTTTCTCAGAAGAAAAAGAAAAACCCTGCCATTAGGTACTTTTAAGGAGGAAGCACGAGCATGCCTACTGCTACTGTGTTGAATCAGACCGCCTTGAACTTTGCTGAGGCTGTGAATTCTCTCGATTATTGCGTACTCCTCTTTGTGCAAAAAAAGCACAACACATGCACTCTTCATTTCACTAATTAAAATGTGGTTACCAAGGCTTTGACGCATGATAGTGTTTTGCCTAGTCAAATCGCAAAGTCTGTCGGTGGTATAGACTAACTCAAAGTTCACACTCAACGTTTCTGTCACCTTTTTGGCTAGTATTTTATGAGTTCCTTTTCTTTCCCTAATCGTCATTGGCACCGAGGAGATCAAATTGCTCTCCATCTGTCGCATGAAAAACACCCATTCAGCATTCGGTGTCTCTCTCTCTCTCCCGCCACTTGAGTATAGACTTTGGCACAGGCGAATTTGTGTCTCCAGCATCCCCCTCCCCACACACACACTCGTACACATACACAGACTTAAATGTTCTTTCCACCGAGAAGTGAAATTTATTGCCAGACTTGTCCAGCATTGGACAAAATGGTATACCGAATACCCAAGCTATGGGTCACATGACACCCTTGGGTTGCACCAGTGGTTGCTGCCCAGTCTCTCCGACGTGGTTTTGGTGCACGAAAGGGCTTCGAACGTCCTCTAACAAATCCTTACCTTAATTTCTTTTGAACGTAAAAGACACTTCATTATTCTGCAGCACTTGTATGGTGAAGTGAATAGTCTCACAACCAACAGCACACACAATAGGGTGGCTCTTACCTACACCCTACTGTTCTTACTCTGGCCCCAACTCCATAAGCACGTTGTCAAGCCGATGTAGCACCTTATTGTGAGTCACAAAGAGCGATTGAGTGGAAGATAATTAGGCAAATAGTGAAATACTTTGGAATTGTCTCAGTTCCAGGGTAACAATGCTGTGCCATCATGACCGACAACAGTGTGGCATCCATAGAACCTCTAATGACAAGTGTCGATTAGTTGGTTTTATTGAGGCATTTTCACTTGAAGGGGATTATGTCCAGGTACATTGAAAGACAAGAGGTTGAACCTTTCTCCTTCCTCTCCTTCCAATAAGGAGGCGAAAGCCAACCTTTATGCCCCAGAGAACAGATGTTCACGTATTTTCTGCCCTCTTTGTCAAAGTTCCCTAACCAAGAGGCGTATATTCGAATTGGCTCAAATTGTTTCCCCTTCAAGTGAAATCGAATGAATCGTAATTGACCTCTTAAGGGTGCCTGGGGGGGAAGGCGGAGGAGGACCCCCTGGGCGCGATTATAAGACCACTACGTGGAGGAAGAGGTGTACGAGTAGCACAGATTGAGGGAGGTTGTGGTGCCACAACGACCGATCTTAGTGTGTCTATCTACGACGGACGAGTCTGCGAAGGTGTCACCGTCACTTTTGTTTATTCATTTTGAGTCAATTTTTTTAAATACGCACATGTAGGTGTGTCGAGTGCAAAACCCGAGTGCCTTTAAAATGGCATTAGCAGTGAAACACGGCGGATGGATGTTTTGATTTACAATGACTGCCAAATGGTCGCCAACATCTTAACTGGCTTTGGAGGCATGTCTTGACCATCCGCTTAATCTAACTGCCTTTTGTTTCAAATTGTTTACACAGGACAACTGCCAAAAAGCCTCCCTTACGTGACACCAGATTGACACATTAGTCGCAGATGGCACTTTCTGTAGGGCTGCGCAAGCGTCGTGATCGTAAAGTAAAGGCATCCTCGGAATGTGATGTTGCATTTACTTTTGCGCAATTTTTTGCCGGAAATGAACAAACGCAGCCCGTTTATGGAAACACTCTTCCCAAACGCACATTGCCTTGGAACAACGTAGCAAAAAGCACTGTATCGATGGTGAAAAGGGTCTATTTTTATCTGTTTATCTCCATTTTGAAATGCCTTTAATTAAACCATCGCCAGTGTTTTGTCGGGGAGTTGTCTGAGCCACAGTTTATCGAATGTAAGCCTGGGTGCCGTAGTGCTTTTTTTCTGACCACAGTAATTACCGATGATCTGTTAGTGCCCTCACCTTTGCGCTGCATGACTTTGAAGTCACTCCTCCGCCATAGCCGAAGATGAATGCGTCAGACGTTTTAAAACCGTTACCTTTACTACTTATTAACTTCAGTAGCACTTTAGTTTTGTACTGTGCATTGTCAATCAAAAATCCTCAAAATGGATAGTCAATTTTCGCAAATCCTGCCATTTGAACCTATCACCTTGGCACCTCTACTTGCTGTTAATTGGTGAAAGTTGTTCTACTTCTTTCGGTACTTTATGCATGCTAAGCCTTTTAACTTATCGCGCATGCAATGCAAGCACCTATACAAGCACCTATATCGTTCTTAAACAAGCTCCTCTGCAAGTGTGCAGATTCTATCTTACAATTTTCCAACTGCGTCTCTAATGGGGCTTAATATTTAGTACGTTTGCCTGTTAAAAGTAGTCTCTCTGATTGATAGCTCGGCCAGCGCCGATCAAACTTTCATATTTTACAAAATTAATGGCACGCTTCTTCGCAAAGCTTCAAATCGCCATGCGTGGCAATTTTTTGCTTCCATAAGTGAGTTTAACCGAAAATCAACTGACGTACAGTTGTCAGGATATAATAAAGTCCATTTTGACGTCATAGAGGCCTTGAGCCTGTCTCATGTCACGTTTTTAATACGGCAGTCGTGCAACCGCCATGGTAACTAATCGTTCGCATGTAATTAGTGTAATAAGAATCAGATGGAGCACTCATTTTGCACTTTTTGCTGTGCTCTACACTCTATACTTCTATTTTTTTAACTCTAACCCGATGCATCTTTCTAACACCTTTTGATTGCAATCGTTTAACAATTTTTGTGATTCTCTGCGGTTTTTTGCTTATCGTGCCAATTTTCAGTGTTGACAAGGGCTGATTTCTTCCTTTTTTAAGCGATCCAGTCCTGCTGCTCCGAGTTTAATAATCAGAGACGTACTGAAAGTTTGGCTCCAAGTTAGTTATCTAACCTACCCTTGTTAAGTGGCTTATATCCCACCATTTAAGGCCGTTTTTCAGCCTTAATGGTCCTACCCTCCTCGGGTTCCTTCAAATTAGTCTAGCTACCAGTGAAGGCCATTAATACCTCGCTACCCTTTGATCGAGACACTTTCCGACACGCAGACGTCTGCCGGTCCAGCAGACAGTAAACGTTGGCACAACAGCAGACAGTAGGGCTGGCTGTCAAAACGTGTGCACTCTGTGGTGTCTTGGTCGCCCTCATTGCTAACCTCTACCAATCACCATCCGACCTTGACTTCACCTCACAGCATTGGCTGCAGCCGTATATCACATGCCCACCTTCACACCCATTGGGCCTGCTTGACCGCCTGCCCCCGCATACCTACATGTGTGTGGGTGCTTGCATGTAAGGCATTTTGTCACCAGCTTGTAAGTAGTGCATTTCTCGTCTTGTGTAGGTCATTTATGTCCCCTTGGTTCTATTGAAAGACATAAATTTTTGTCTTGTTTGCATTAACTTTCATGGGACTCTCTGTTTTACATTGGTTCTTTAAACTAATCGCCTGTGAAACCCTTCCCCTCCCCCATTCGCCAGCTTTACGTTCAGTGATTAAATTCCGTGCAAGCCTAGTAACTATCTTTCAATTGAGGAAAGTTCAGTAGCGTGGATGGAGCCACTAAACTCGCATTGGAACTTGCTCTTGGTGCCAGGTGTAATTGGTATCATAGGATTTCGTCACCTCAATCATCCAAATGTGACTCGCAATAATGTCATTGTCGCTTTCCACATCAGGATCTTCTAATCCATTCTCTTGCCCCGGAAATGGTGATTTTTTTCTGGCCAATTATGCGTCTGCTTAAAGTACACTCAAATGTATATTCCTCCAATTATTGCATGCATTTGTGTGCCCAGATAACCAGATATTATCGTGACTTACTTGCACAACTCCACTCCAGTTTGCCGTGCTTTAATAACCCCATTGATGCACATGCTCTTGGCTTGGATGCAGTCCGCGTCGGCACTTGCATGCGCGTTGAGACGGCCCTCCCTCAAAAGCCTCGAAAGCTGCTCACTGATCATTGCCGGGGAGGTTGGGGTGCGGTCCTCTGCGATGCTGGCATCGCTACTACTGAGACGCACTCACTTCCTCCTCCTCTTTGTTAAAGAATAAAAATTACAACAAGGTTGACATCACTTCTACATTTGGTGATCACCGCTCATTTGTTCATTCCTTCCACTGAAGGCGCTTTTGTCAAATTCTTAAGGATATCCTCTTTTACTTTTCCATCAAGATCCACTCCCATTCTTCCGTCTTCAGTGCTTAATTTCCCCTTCCGAATTCATCGCATTTATTTTACGATTGAAGGAAAAAAGGTACGATTAAATAGACCACGCAATCCCAGCTCGTCCACTGCTGAAGTTCTCTTTTTGAGCATCGCGTCTCCCACGTAAAAGAGCGTTTGCTTTTTGTTTTTGTTTACCAACTTCCCATCTACTTTATTGTACTTTTTTTCTCATGATAGGAAATGGGCTGGTTGGAGGAGAGTGGTCCGAGGATCACTTTGATTCCTCCATACCCACCTGTTCTTGCTCCACTTCCTATTTTTACGACAAAGCCACCCTTTCTAACACCGAGTTTCAGCGCCTAGGTTTTCGACACAAAGGAAATGTAAATACAATGGCAACCAGCAGTTTCTTTGACATTACAACCGCTTTTTGTCCCACCATAACAATGCCGGATTGCATCTCCTTACCTCGTTAAATTAATTGCTGCTGCCTGCCGCCCTTGTTATGATCGACTCAAAGGAGCTATAAAGATTAGTGTCCGTAGGACTACCATTATTCTTTATGCAAGGGCGACACAGCCTCCTCTCTCCCCTTCATATCGCCTTAAGTGTCGACATCGGAGCTTCCAGTTTTGGCATACTTATGCAATGTGGCACAAGGGCACCGTCCAAGGAGTCTTGTCCTCGGTAAAAGCAGCTTCCTATTTCTTTAACAAAGCCACATTATTATGGCGTCTAAACAATCCACTTTAATGGGATCTCAATCAGTTTCCCTCTATAATTCTTCCTCTAGTTGTCCTCCAGCCTCCCTTCCCATCTAAAAAAACTCATTTTACAGCACAACCAATGTCGTCATGCCACCTCAGAGCTGTCTGTTTCGTTACACCTTGGCCGGATTCGCGCCCCCTTTATTCATTGCATTCTTAAGAAGAGATGGAGGTTACTCCTTGTGTGCGGTCGACCACGTTGTCATTCCATCCGTCACGAAACACTGGTCAAGTCACTGTCATCCTATGACGCACACATTTGTTGTGCGAATAGTGCGTTGGCTTATTCGTTTTAGGCAGAATTTTCTGCTTTACTCAGATATGGTTTGCTTCGCTTCTTGCCCAATTCGCTGTTACTTCTGCTTCATTCTGGCCGGCCGGATGTGCTGGTTGCCAGAAGCCCCTCCGACGGAATCCCTTTTTATTTTTGGCCTCTGATTAGGGTGAAGTGGGCACATAGGCAAATGCTTGTTTCTTCGTAACCCTAAAGGCGCCCAAAAACTTCGTGTTTTCCCCACTACGCCTACCAACTCCAATTTGGGGAGGTGGGGGAAGGTGGGCCACAAGCGAGTCTCCTGAATGAGTGTCACTTTGATTTGTTACAGGTCGCCTACCGTTGTTTTACGTAAAGCCCTCTTGAGAGTAACAACTCCTCTGCCATCGAAAGAGGTCTTTTCTTCCTCTCTGATGGCCGGGAGCGGTTCATCACCTTTGCCCTACATAATATGAGAATTATCGCTTCATTAAAGGTGTAGCATGCTATCCATGGGCATTTTAGGCACCATTTTATGTTGCATATATACTGGCAATAAACTAGCCTTGCTACTAATTCACAGCCGTACTGGTGTTTCTATTTGCCCGCTACTCCTATCCGGCCATCCATTCTGCATTCATTCATTAGGTTTCCATTAGTCCAATCCATTCTGCGTCCATTAGTCCATTCCCTATCCATTAATCCCTTCCATCACGTCGTATTCATCCATCCATTTGATCTGTCCGTCCACCCATCCGACATTTCATCCACTCCATTTATCCATCCCCACCATCTACCTTCTCACCTTTACTTGGGCCCAATAATCCTCGTTATGGGCACAACCACTGATCGTTCCGTCCATTCCATTGGCCAATTATCGTCACCTTGGCACCCTTTCCATCTTATTAGTTTTTTTCCCACCGTTTCATTTTTCACTGCCTTTCACTTCGTCCATCTCAGGTTACTGCGCAGTGCATAGTGAGCTAGTCCTCACATTTATGGTTGTCTATTAGAGAGAGAAGTTTGTTTCCTCATCATCAGATGCTTTAATTATGAATGTTTTAGATGGTAGCGTTGGTAACCCGGTTTTAGAAAGATATGCGCATTCAATAGAGCAGGAAAGAGATTCTATAAATCCCCCTTCGCCATCATCGCCAGTTCAAGTCCTTCTCAGCTATTCAAACATCTTCCAACGCCCATCTCTAGCATTCACCTATCTGTAGAATCATGGAATTCATAGCCTCTACTGAAATTAGCCTCGTGTGTATGTAAGTTTTCGATCTCACTACACCATTCTTGTCACAGCGCATGTGACCATTGCAGGGTCAAAGTTGTCAGTAGGCCTTAGTTATTGCCAAGGTCAGAGGCCCCCATAGCCATCCACAAATCACTCTCACTCGTGAGAGTAGGCCCTAATTGCCTAGTCTTCTTGATGCGTTAACAACAATTTGTTGGGTTCTCATCTCAAATCTCTTTGCCAATCAAAAGGCGCATCAATTAATTAGCACCTCTTGGCATGAGTAATCCACAATTTTGGCATTTGAGTGAGCCTTCGGCACTACAATCTCATGCACAATGGTCAAAGGGGATACCAGAGGTGTACTTCTCTTCCCTCGTACTTTGCCAGGGCCAATGCAAACGAAATACATTATTAAAGTAGGGGAATGCGCAACCTCGAGGGCACCAATAAGGAGGGCAATCAACACAGGAAGTGGTGCCCCATGGAATGCCTACCTGCACTACAAATGGCGGTAGCTAAGGTGATATCGAACCTGTCACGCACTCTGCAGGTATCTGTTCACGAAGTGGCATTAAAATTGAGGGCGAGGGGGATGATGTCAGAGGATAATAAATCACTTGATTGCCACCCTTTCTCCACACTCACAATTCTCAATGGCAGATGCTGTTCGCTGCGCTACCCTCTGGTGTAATTTTTATTCTCAAGACTGGCAAATGCTGTCTAGTCGTCGTCTCCGTATGCTTAGATCACATGTTCCCGACATGCTTGAGTAGTCTTGCATGCACTCATTCGGTGTGGTTGTGCCAGGAGCCGGGGCAAGAATGGCACACCACGTTCAGGCTTTATTTGTGATTTGACAAGGCCCAACCGATTGTCGACGATTCCTGCACTGACTCTACTATCGACTTCGACTTGAACCAAACGTCATCGACATTATGAAATGTCAGGCATTAATCTGCACTTTCAATGGACTGTTTATGCACCGGATGTGTCAGAACGAGAGGGAACATAGCGTCTAGGTTCATTTTTTTCTGTGAAAGGCAAGAAAATTTGTCTCCCTGATTCATTTTTTTAAAGTTACTCTAACGCGGTTTATCAGATTCAGTAGATAAAGTGTACAAATGTTACAAAGGCGATGGAAGGCTCACCCCGGTGTTAGTAATTGTTAATATCTAACAGTGATGTGGTGGCACAGCACCCTTTCCTCCCTTCATTCCACGCCATCAAAGCCGTCAAGGCTGGCAGATAGGGAGGAAGTGAACTTGGGCTGTAAACTTGAGGCTGACGATTTAGTGCCCTGATATTAGACCGGAAATGGGCTTTATAAATGCCACTGAAAAAAAAGAAACAAAAGCCCTCTCAGTGACCTCAATCGCTAGACTTGTTACTTGTTAGGCCATCTTTCACACCTCCTCAACTAATCCGGTGAGGCGCCCTTTTTCCTCCAAATATTAGTCCCTAAGTGAACAGACAAATTAGAGGTCTGTTTATTTTGCGATGAAGACAAGTGGAGGAGGCGTAACAAATGCTGAAAGGGAAGCCCAAATGGCAAATGGTGCTGAAATTGTCAGGGGAGCAATCACGTGACAGAAGGGTTTTGGCGCTTTGCAAGTGAATAGGCAAGTCGAGTCCTGGCACACAGACAAACAGCGTGTATATGCTAATGCTCCTTGGTTTGTGTGGAGGTGCCAGTGTTTCATCCCCGAATGCAACAGGGCCACGAAATGCTTGCTGTTTTCCTTGTCAGACTGACTCCAGTCTCTGTTGGTTTGCTGGGTCCATTTTATGATCACATTTCAACAAAATGATGCAGAAGACTCCTTAAACTGGCATTGTTATGCGTTCAAAGTACTCACAGCCCGAATTGCCTGACAATCCAAGAGTAGCGCCATCTTCTCGTCTTGTTTTTGTGATTAAACATCGCCCTGACGGGTGTAATTTGCTTTCGGAGAATCAACACAAAGGCAGGGCCATCTCACACCCATGCCTTGCACCATCAGCCAACAATCCCTCAGTTCAAATGCCCTAGGCAGCGCGCTTTCTTCTGAAGGAATTTTTTACCAAAAAAAAAAAAATATGACTCGTGGCAGCTTAGGCGTTTAGGGTGGCAGCCTTTCTGACACTGTGAGTAGTGGCGTTGCTTCAATCCCTCACCTAGCTTGATGGATACTGTCTTGCACTGCCGCATGAAGAGCGTCGAGGAAGGCAATTGTCGTCACTGTTACTGTCTGTAATGCTCTTTAAACCACACAATTGACCCGATCCTCATCATTACCAGTCTTTCGTGCCACTGTATTCCATCATCCCGCGAACCGGTCACTTCTGATCCTCTCCTCCTCCCGCTAGCCGCCAATTTCAACAGGTGTTAGACCGCTTCACCTTTTAGGGCTTTAAAAAGCCGTTTAACACAAGCATGCGTATCATTTGTCTCTCCTGGCCAGCAAGGAGGATGTCACTTCTCGCGATCGACAAGTTTAGAAGTGGTCAATTTCACCTTGCACCCGTCAGAGGTGACAGTTCCTTCTCATTCATTAAAGACGTCAACATTGATTCTCATGCTAAGTTAAGTTTCTAAGTTAGTTTGTTTTCGTAAGGCAAGTAGTGCACTTTCGCACCACAAAAGCATTTTTTCCGACACCCTTCTCTGGCATGAAAAAAGCGCCTCCTTTGTTGTAACGTTCCCCGTTGTTAGAGCTTCTGGGTTAAATTGACAGCGCGCAAGCCTTGCAGGTTGTCAATTCAAACGGCGCCACAAGTCGTCGTCAAAGGCATTTAAAGCAATTTTTTGGCGTGTTTAAAGTTGACGAATGTCTTTCCAAGCTGTAAAACTGCGTGTGCGCTATCCTACAAGGTGAGGTTTACTATCACCGCCATTGAGACTTGCGCCTGAAGGTCGTGCACCCCAGCACCGTAGAGATCCAGTGCAGTTGGTGCTACAACTGTTTGTATTATCGTCATTCTATCAGCATTGGCGAGTTGTGGAGGACTTTTGTTTAAGATGTTTGTCAGTAGGGGTTTCTATCCGACTCCACTTCTCCCCGTTTTTTGCCCTTTATCGTCTCTTCAAACTACACGGCTTTTGATTGCTGGCATTTGCAGAGGAACTTTTGACTGTCATCGTTCCTCCTCTTATTTCTTCAGTGATGTACACGATGCTGGTGGCCAAGAGCCGCGGAAAACTTTGTTATCCCAGTAGTGAGGTGTTTTTCCACGTTCTCAAAATCACTGCAGCCCAAGAAGCTAACAGGCTGAGGTCGCTGTGCTGAATGGTGCAATACAGCGATCTAGAGACAAGAAACTGCCTCATTTTTCACTTTTTTTCGTCCTTTTCCCTCACGAATCCGCTTAATTAAGAATGCATCATTTTGATGAGGTCGGATGGCGCTGGTAGAAGTGGGACTTTCTCTAACTGGGTGTACGGTGAATTAAGGCACTGATTGCCCAGTGCCTCGTCTCATATGACATCAGACCACCTAAAACCACCTCCGGAATGCACCCGCTTAAATATTCCACCGTTACGAGCTACTTCGGCCGTTACCAGCGTCACACTTGTAGAGCCTCCGTGTCACATATATGTGACAGATGTTTTTAAAAGGGAATGAATCATCACTGAAAAGGTAAAGTAGGCTCAGTCCCTACCCCATAACAAGGCAAAGCTAACTTGTAAAATAGGCAATTTTCAAGGCAGTTAGGAGGTTTTGTGTTTGGCTTTCGTTCCGAACTACTTATCATGCCTAGCCACTTGCCACAATGGGGAGCAGAACATCAGTTGGGGCGACTTCATCTCTGACAGCAAGGCGACGAAGGTGTGGCAACTCTACATAGCATGCTCTTCTGTTTCCTGTTTTATGTCAAAGGAGTGGCTTTCTTAAGGCAAAATTAGATTGGTTTTGGAACCCAATTTCTGGGCAATGTCTACCTAAAAGGGTGGTGTCTTGGTGTGCACACCCAAGACTTGTGTCTTTCTGCACTTCATTTGAAGTGACATGCCAGACTTAGCTGTGATTCATTCTTTTTGGGATAAATTTGGCTGCATTCCTCTTTGTTGCACCGAAAAAGTGCACCAGCACCAATGCTTTTGGAAGGACAAAGCTGAGGGGAGACGTTTCTAAGCTTTTTGAGCGCTGCGCCCTATCAGACGGCTAAATCAGCTCTCCGTGCTTCCTCGTTTCGACGTTTTGAGGGAGGGTTACATATCCAACTGTCAAAGTGTCGGCGTGCAGTGCAACCTCTGCCACGACGTTCTACAATTCTCCTTGCCGTTTTAGCCACTCTTGTAAGCTCAATTTTCAGTTGGTAGAGCAATAGTGAAGGAAGAGCATGGGGTGAGATAGTCAGTTTGTGGTGGAAAAAACACATAATTGCTGCTAACTCAAATTTCACTCAAGTTGTTTCTTGCTAGCCACTCTGTCCACTCTATTTTGAACGTGATTGTGTTTTCTAGCCTGATCGTGAGAAGAAGGGGGTGTGGAATTGCGTCTTGTGTTGTCTCACAAACCTAAAAATCTTTCACACTAGTTGACCTCTCTGGACTCGTCGAGCTGCTCCGTAAAGTGTGGTTCGATGTCCGTCGTGACTTTTTGATTGCGATCCCAAGGAATCCCACACATAAGGCATGCATCGTCTTCTGTGTGTGGGTACTGCGAACCTTAGAAATTTATGCCAAAATTGTTTGCTCGCGAGATGAAATGAAGTACGAAATTGCCGTTTCCCGCCATAAGTTAGAAAGCGAATAAAAAGAAAGTGTGTGATTGGTTTTTACGGGGCAAAAGGCATGCAGAAGCGGATATCAAGGGTCTTTGAAGTTCATCACCGGTCTGCCCCCACCTTCATTGCATACAGAGGGAGAGGAGGGGGGGGATGGAGGGCAGGAGCCATTTGCCTGACAGCCATCACACTGTTAATTTCCAAGTCCTGTAATTAGTGGTCTGCTAGGTAAGGATGCGCCTGTCTTAACGTAAATCATCACTAGAGCCAAATTTTTCCCAGCACTCAGCCACCAATTGTATGAGGAGACCTCCTCCCTGGCCTTGGATCCGGATCTAAGTCCACCTTGGCTCGGTGTAACCGGCGTTCTTTGATTTAAGAGGCACAATTGCTTGTACTTTACAAGTACCTTTCATGGTACATAAAATTATTACAGCCAGATGTTTGGGCAATAGCGTGCACTTTATGGCTCACCTGATAAGGGCAAACATTTCTTTCACTCCTGTTTCCTAATTAATCGTTGAAGGGTGCAAGTGAATTGGCCATTTCCAATGGATCAACTTCACTAACCCATTAATCTGCACGTCGAGGAGGAAAACATCAAACATCGGAGCAAAATAATTTGATCAACGCTAATGGCGATTGCCTTTATAGGTGTCGTTAGAATCGCTCTTGGCCTTCCCCACGCGTTGCGTCCGATTTTCTTACCCATTCATATGCGTCACAAATGTGTGACACATCATATCAAGGCAACTACCATTCATCCAATTAGCATTGGTTGATTTCAGTTGCTGCAAAATGGCATTAGCATTTCCTTTCCTGTTTTGATGGCGTAACTTTTGGCAGAACGTACACATACTTGTGCTGAAGGAATTTCTCCTGCAACTCTGCCAGCAACGCATTAATTTGGGCCATAAATCAAAGCGGTTTTTTGCCTCCTCCTCATCATCCTCCCCAGTACACTAAATCCCATTCTTTTTCCACCTAAAAAGATACGCATTTAATGTCGGTGGATTAGTTTGTCTTCGAAAGAGAGACGTCAATCTTGAGGCAGGCGGAGGGGATGGAGTGGGCGTGGTGGTGGATCTACTCAAGATTTTCAGTACCTAGTGGCACTCACCTTGGTGAATTGTTTTTTAGAGCCTTGCATAACCGATTTCGCATTTTTTTTGGGGAAATTCAATGAAGGCCGGGCGTTGATCTTCCTCCTTGGTTCTTTTTCTCCACTAATAGTAAAACTTGGCTCAGTTCACATCAGTTTAGCGTATTAAAAGCTGAGAGGAAAAAAAGGCGTTTCAAGCGGTGTGGATCCCACGTACGACCGCCTCCTGGGATCCTGT
Source organism: Taenia pisiformis (assembly GCA_023968675.1). Lineage (NCBI taxonomy): Eukaryota > Metazoa > Platyhelminthes > Cestoda > Cyclophyllidea > Taeniidae > Taenia > Taenia pisiformis. The sequence goes on along the minus strand of CM043731.1, from coordinate 21,886,220 downwards.
AGCTCCAATCCGATATGATCTTGCATCCCAGCGTTTTCAGTGAAGCCTAAGCTGAAATCAACGTGCGGTGATTTATTCTAACAAACTATTGTTTGCCTTGTAATTAAGCAAAGGAGTGCAGACGTGACTGTTTTTCTCCCTGTTTGGTGAGTGAAAGGCACAACCTTTCTTTGAGGTGCTCCTTGCACTTTACATTTTCTCCCGGCTTAAAGTTGGAGCGGTTGTGGCAAGGCAAGGGAAGGGGCACTTTCAAACCAGAGGACGGCTTGAAGCTGTTTAACTTCTTCGGCCCATTCCAAGTGCATCCATTAGGCATTTCATTCACCCACGCCGCATTCATCCATTCAACTATCGCCCACGTCTTGGCCCACCTCTGTCATTCACTTAGTACAGGCCGATTGTGGGAGAAGGTGAATTTTAATTCTTTAGCCCACCTGCCACTACTAAACCCCTCCAAAGGTCTAGTTTATTTGTTGACATTTGGAAACATGCCGTCCATGGCACTGCTTGGCTTCCATTCTATAAGACTGTAGGCCAGTTTTGGGGTAATCACAATTCAGGTGTAGTGAGTACCACAAATAACGGCTGATGGCAATGAAGTCTTATTGCCATTACTTCCCGTCACATCATCAAAGGCTCACTTTTTCTCTTGACTGTGGATAAAATCACGTATTTGCCGATACCTGTGAAGTCATTTTTTTCGTTGACAGCGGTGAAAACGGGAGCTGAAGCAATTCCAACAAAAGCTGAAGAGACTGACCCGTTTGCTGTGTTAAATCATTTTGAGAGTAAGAACAATGTTTCTGCATTACTGTTTCGAAAAACGGTAAAACCTAAGGTCTCATGGAAGTGGCGTCAGCTCTAAAGGTTGCTGAAGGCGATTAGTTGCTTTTCAATGGAAATAATTTGTTTTATGGAGTAGCGCGTCCCTCCTTTTCCGTACAGTTACCGAAAACAATGATGGTGGGAGGGAGCAGTGGATTTCTTTCCCGTAGCTGTTTCCTGTTCTTCCTTATTCATAAGCTCATTATCTGGTCCAAAACCCGTATTGACAGCCATGACAAAGAAGTATACAGTGCCTCTTATTTATGCATCTCCAACAGGGCCAATCGGTGAACTCCAGTGGCGACTCCTCTTCCGGTCAAGCGCCATCCCTCGGTGTAGCAGCATCATCCGCTGGGCAGAACAGCAAACCACCCGCTTTTGTAGCTCCCGTCCCATCACGACCTCCTAACGGACATTACAGCAGCTTGCAACGCCTCAATACCAACTCAGACACATTGAAGAGCCCCGCCGCACCCATCGCAACCGCCGTAACCATGGATCCGAAGGTCACGGCGGAGCTGATGCATCTGAGGTCGGTGATAAAGGAGAAGGACAGACGGTTGGATGAGCTGCACTCGGAGGTGGACAAACTGAGCTCGGTGTTGCAGCAGCACATTAGCGAGTGTGACACTTGGAAGAAGGTAAGTTGGGTCGCGATTGGAAGACGATTTAATGTCCAACTCCACCAGCCTACGCATTGTGAGTGGGCAAAGGAAGTTTTTATGCCGAAGTAGTAGGCCTTTGGTGTCGTCTTGATATGTGGGCGAGTCCCTCACTGAATGCTACGGGGTTTAGTTTACTCCTTTTTGCTTATCTGAAGTTTTGTTGGCATCCGATGTAGAAGCCTGAATTTGGAGCAGCTGACAAAGCATTGGGGACACTTTCCCAACTCATGCATTCTTCCTCTATAATGATACAATGTATCCGCGGGTTGATCCACTTTAAAGTACCGCAAAAGCGAGGTACATGCCTCCCTACAGTGCTTCATATTCATTTCTGCGAATGTCGTGCTAAAGTAGGCTGCCATAGAGCTGGGTTGAAGAGTGAGTAATCCCACTTACGACTGACAGACAAGTAATTATAGTCTGGCCATCGAAAGGAGGATTGATTGATGGCGTCATGAGTGAAGTGTGGGACAGTTTATTGGCAAGTCAAGTAAGATGCGATGAATGCACTGGATGGGTAAGTGTAATCAAGGAAGGGTGTTAATGCATTGTCGCACACTGTGGGTGCCTTGGGTAGACTTTCCACGGCATCAACGTTGCGACCGAGTCGCGACAGACTGAACACACGCTTGCAGTTAAGATGGTGGTACCCAAAATCAGGTGCTTCTCAAGGCCGTGGTTTTGTGTGCATACAAACGCCATCATCTCGACCAAATGGGCGGATGATTAAACAGGCGATCATCTCTGCCGGAGAGTCCGTGTGTCTTTATACACAAAAGTGGGCCGCATAAAAGCGCCTTCTTTTTAGCCTCATTCTAAAGGCCCAAAGCATAGCTCCCGGCTTTTTAGCGGCTATTCATCTTGATTCGTTAACCAGCTTATGCCGAGCAGCTCTAGGTTAGTATTTTCGCCCGTTGTCGAGACGACAAACGAATCCCTGCTTTTTCATATGGATGCGCCTGTAGCACCCATCAATCCCCCGAAGCCGAAAGAAAGCAAAATTCTCGGACGGAATAAACACACGTAGGGCTTGAAGCCACCGGCATGACCTATGGCCCGACCCACCCGGTGACGACGGTGCACTGACAGAGCACATAAGCGTGCCTTCTTTACCGAAACCGAAAGTTAAACAAACCACCCGATGCATCGCATGCCATTTCACCACCAAGTGTTCATCCGTCCTGTCGGAATTTGAAATTCAGATGCGTTTTTTTCTCATGCCATTACCACGCAAGTGGTGCACAGTCAAAAGTCGAGTCCAAAATGCACTGAGCCAGTTTCACGGATCAGCGCATATTTCTTCTCTCCCCTGCGGTTATCTTCAATTCAATCAGAGTTAATTCTGTTTCATTTTGTTGTCTGCAAATCACTGCGAGACATGCCATTCTCCCACACTCATTAGGCGGAAAAAGTCTTGGCGAAGTTGTATGTGACATGACTTTTTTGTAAGGAGGGAGGGAGAGCGCGAGTGAGTGAGGGCATTCTGTCGCGCTGCCATAACAACGCCTTTAGACGTCAATGCAAACGCAATGATGCGCGCCCAAGGAAATTAAGAATGCACTGTTCGTTTTTATCTGGTCATTTCTTTTCCAGAAAGTACACCCGTTTTATTGCTTCTATTATCTTGAAGTAAGTTGAAAAATTTGATTGGTTGCGGCTAAAATTCTCGTAGGATGGAACAGATGGCAGCGGAATGAATTGTTGGTGGGTAGTTGGGGTGGGGGGAGCCCCACCTTCAGCAAAAGTGGTCTGTGCCGCAGAGATAGATCAAAGGTTTCCCTTTTGTTGGCTGTTTGAAAGTCCAGCTCATCGAATGAGTCGCCTTCGCGTGTCATTGGGTAGGCATCACATCTGCCGATCCCCTCGGTTCTCCGTCTTTTCTACTGGAATGGCGCTGCCATACCAACCTTATTCTTCAAACTCCCATCAATACGAATAGATGAGATCTTATTTCCTACAAAATAAGCTGAGGCTGCTTGCTTAGCTGGCAACTGTCTACTTTTACTGTCAAGAATGACAGTCCTGATTTTCACCAAATTTATTTCTTCAGACAGGGTGGAACTTCACTTTTAATTGCTAATTTTACTGTCCCATTAACGCTCATTTACCATTTATGGAACTGCAAAGTGTTTTCTAGGACGATTTGATAAGACCTAACCTTGCTGGAATGGGAGAAAAGCACTTGTTGATCAGATTGGACAGGTAGATGGTCAAACGGCAATGCTGGTAAGTGGCTGGATTGGTTTTTTGGTGGGAGGCAGATGGGTGTTGGATAGGCTGGACGACGGGGATGGATTAGAGGTGAATAGCGGCCAGCTGAAGCCTCCATTTACCAAAAATTGAAGGAGTACTGCCCACTTCCATTAATGTATTTTGCGTTCCAACGTCTACACGAGGAACACTGCTAGGCCAAGGGCATGATGAGATGATTGAATGGGCGGAAAACCTGGGTAGGAAGTTGGCTGCCGACTAACTAGATGAAGGGGTGGACAGAAAAGTGACAGGCGGGTGACCGTATACGTTGCTTGATGGTTTGATGAATGGGAGGTGGTTTTCGGTGGAGTTGTGGGTTCAAGTGGATCAAGAACTTGACAATTTCAAGAGACACGAAACATCACCAACTTACTATTTATGTGTTTGTCTTTTCATTGCTTTCTTGGAAAAAAATTGCAGGCGATCCCACCTATTATCTACCACGAAGTGCTGTTCCATCCCTGATGCGTTCGTGGGTATTGGGCAGTCACTGCCGGAGGAGGCATATCTCCCATCTGGAGATCAGGGAGGGCTGGGAAGCACATGAATAGATGGGTGCATGGACCTAGAAACAGTTAGTTGCATTGTTGACTCAGGTAGTCACGGGGGCATACTTGCTCACCATCCAGTCTCCACCCCTCAAATGGCTGCCACTTGAGCCTTAACTGAAGTGCCTTATCGCCCCTAAAATGTCAATTTTTTGCCAATGGTGTCCACTTTTTAAGCATTCACCTAAGGATTCCACTGATTGCATGTATTTTTGATCGGTTAGGCGGGTGGATGATTCCATCTTTGAATGCGGCATACCTGGATGACTGATTGGTTGGTTCGAGGATGGAACAGACGGTTCAGGGATCAGTGGATGATCTACTGACTGTCCGAAAACAGGTGGCTAAGTGATATTTGATTGACATTGGTTGCTAGTTTGGGAATGAGACGTCGCGCTGACAGTGTTTGCTATGCGCACCTCTACGACCATCAATCGACTACCGGAATCACAGACTGATCCCATCCTCGTGTGCGTCTGCGGTATTTTAATTGTTCTGGGACTGACTAGAGAAACTGGACAAAAGCATGAATTTTAGGCCAAACAAGTAGCTGGAACATAAGACCTACGCAGTAGATGGGTGGAGGGTCAGGCGGTCGAATGGCTGGACGGGTGGCTGTACGAAAGGCTGGTCGGGAGGCTGACCAAACCAACTGATGAAGGGGTGGTTGGATTGATCTGTGCTTGTGTAAACGGGCCGGAGATGACTGAGTACACCAGCCACCAATGGCTGACCTGGTGGATGATAAATAAGGAGGCATTTGTTCACAGCTTACCTGGTTCCTGTTTTTCTCGTTTTCCCCTTAGCTATCTAATCTCCAGTCCATTTGATAGCCTCCGTTTGGTTGCTAATTTGGTTTTGCCACTTACTATTTCCTTCTAGTCTACTAGTAAGTAGAATTTGCCCATCGTTGCTGTGTACAAGTGGAAGCCCAAACAGGCAATGTTTATCCATTAACTTTGACATATGCAAAAGAGCCTTGGCATTTATTTATTTCCTGGAGCCTATTGAATTGGTTAAACATGATACTGTGTTTTGTTTAGCAAAAAGCATAGTTAAGGACGAAATTCATGGATTCGTACTCATGCCATCCACAGATTTTATTGCTTGATTGGGGACGGATGGATGACTTAGTGGATGGATAGAAGGTGGGAGTAACTTTTGGCAGATAGTTGAATTGTCCTCCTGGTGCGTGGTGGGATAAGCCATGTTTTTCATCAGTACGTGATAGTCATCTTAACTCTCCTGATGCGGCCGAATTGATGACTGAAAGGATAGTCTTAATTAAAACAAAGCGCTTGTTCTCTCTTTGCTATCCACGAAGAATCCTCCCTCGATAGCTGAGCACCTCCTTATGCGCGCCTCGTCTCTCCGTCGTGGCTCCTTCAACACTAATGCCGCTCAAGATTCAATTAATAGCTCCAGAGCGCCAGCGATGTTGGCATCGCGATCAACACTTCCTTCTGATGGTTCCGCTGGCACCACCTCTTCCCCCACGTCAGCTGACGGTCTTGGACCCCTTCGTCCAACTGCTGCGACTGCCGCTGGTGCTAAAGGCTTACCGAGCAAGCGTCTAGGTGTCTCCGCTGAACCGACCATGGCTGTACAGTCCATTGCGCCAGTGGAGATCAAGTACTATGACAAAGATGCGAAGTAAGACCTCCTTTCCTTCTCTTTATCCCAGTCCAGTTACTGTTTGAAAAGGTTTGAGGCATCGGCTTGCCAATAAGGCGCTCATGAATTCTGGCCCTAAAGCAGTCTGGTACAAAAAATTATTGCCTACGTCTGCTTGGTCCATTAACAAATTCTCCGCATGCGTGACACTGCGTCTGTTTTTTTTGCTCAATCCCCACTGTCAGGGGAAATTGGTCATGACGCTAGAATGGCTTTGCTGGCCGACCTGCGACTGAGGCAGTTTCCGGAATCAGCTTTCAGCTCCTTCACTACCTATCATCCTGTTCATTCATGTGGCATTTAGCTGGCTTTACCATCAAATCAACTGACCTAATAGTTCACCCGTCAATCAGCCAGCCCTTTGCTTTTTTTACCGTTTTCATCTGTTTGTTGGTGCTTGGCTGATTTGGCACCGCTCTCGAACCTCTCATGGCGGTCCATTTGCCCTGTGCCAGTAATAAACATTACAACTTTTTTAGGTGTTCAAGGTTTACTAAAGTGCTCTTTTTAAGTGCCATTCCCCACTCCCAGCTGCCCCTTCTCCAGGACGGATTTTCGTCACCCTCAGCCGCTGCCCCGTTTATTTCACACAAGCGCGTAAATTAAACATTCAACCAACAAGTTAAAAGACAATTTGTCATTTTTTGGCCCCCTAAAAGTAAACAAAACAACTTCCGGTTCGTCTGCCCTCCGTGCACCACAGCCGTCAGTGATTGCTCCACCAGGGTCGACCTCTGTGCGTCGGTGCAACTCCTTCATGCAGGCCATTCGCGCCAATTAGCATTGTGTCCTGGCTCCCGCCATCTTTTGAGTAAAAAATTCCACTTTCTAAAATCCTATCTCTACTCCTGTTTGCCAATTGGGATTTACAATTGTAACATCTTGCTCTTTGTCACCTTTTTTTGTGCAGGGCAACAACAAACTTTATTGCTGATGGGTGCGCTAATTAAGGGGCTCAGCTCGCCCTGGGACTTTCTGCCCTTTCGACTGTGTGTAACCGTTGCCAAACATTGCGATACAGATGGATAGAAAACTTGGTGGCACACAGGCAGCTCCACTATTTCCTCACAGGCACGACACTTTTTTGCGAAAAGCCTCCACAAATGACGAGCACGGCATGAAGGTTGTCTGATGTGGTTGCCTTTGAGTGGACCTGTTCTTTCCTCATCTCAACTAAATTGACGTTGCAACACCGCCTGCTTACCCTAATGACGCAAATTCTTGTTGTCGGTTCACTTGGCGACGCTGTCACTTGAAGTAATCCCTGATTTGAAGCGATAATGATGATTTATATTAGTGTCACACTTTTGTGACGTAAACCCGTGACAAAAAGGAACGAGATGAAGTGGAAAGGAAAACAAAGGCGGTTGGTGAATCTTTGCGTTTCCATTATTGCATGCGCCAACGTCAGTCCGCAGTTTTGAGAGTTCCATCAAACGCCACGTAGCGATGGATTCCTCACTCCTCTTTTTTGGCATTTCCATTATTCCCACTTTTAGTGTCCCATTTTCTAAAAATCCCACAGCGTACTCCATCGCAGTGCCCTTCTCATTGGCTGATGTGTACACATGTGCTTTGGATGCATTAACACTCTCCACAAAGCCAACGTCAATCAAATACTATGAATAAGCTAGACAGAAACTGCCGAGGGTTTTTCACACCACTCATTCACCACCTTCACTTCACTTCGGCCACAAAGAAGTCACTCTCGGTGTTGTAGTCCACTGACCACCGTAGCCGACAGGTTCTAGGCTCGTGTGCATAATACCAGTTTCTGTGAGGTGAAGTGTAGGTGAGAACTGCACTTGTGAACTGATTGTAGAGCATTGACTGGCACAATCTCATTTTCGCACTCTTCAGATCGCGGCAGGAGATTCGCAACGCCTTACGAAACAACGAATTTCTCAGGAATTTGGATGCAGTACAACTGCAGGAGATCGTCTCATGCATGTACAAGCATAGCATTGTGGAGGGCCGCTACGTCATTCGTGAGGGTGAAGACGGACATCATCTCTACGTGGCTGCAGGTGGGCTCCTCTTTACCAGACACGAAAATCACTCTCACTTTCACCAATTTTGGAGGGGAATGCGAAAGGTAGAGGAAAAACGAAGAGGAAGGGGATAAATTGAAGTCGATTTCTAAGGCACTCTCCCACCGAGTGTCCTCCAGCCTCTTATGGGGCTGTTTTTTTTCCTTTCGGACTGAATGTTTAAGCTCTTATTAAAGCGGCGCTCTTGTAACCTGATAGCTGAAATCGGCGCCTACCACCTTAAAAAATGGCATGAAAATTGAGACGCGTATCATCACTGGGAGTCCAGCTTTATGGGAGGACAATTTATGGTTTGAAAAATGTTTTTACACCATTTTTTATGTCAGCTTGTCTGAGTAATCCACCGTGCAGTTATCATATGCATTTGATCGGTCTCCTCTGCTCCCTAATCACATGAAATTGTCTCGGAGCGGTGCAAGTGCGCAGCTCGGAGTGCCCCTGGACTTGCTGTTTTACGGGTAGAAATGAATGGTCCACATATCGCCGATTGGAGTAAACTTGACATTAAAAAAAAAGAAACAATGCGTTGTTTATGTTGCTTCGGCTGTTGTCAAACGCTATAACTTGGTGAAAAGTTGTGTCTACGATGTCTAATTACATGGTTTTAGCGCATTTTTCATGGCTCTTTTGAATCCTAGTTGACAGGCTTGAGGTTGCTTAATTGCCTCCTCTCATTGAATTGCTACTTTTGTCACCTTTGACAGGTTGTTCTACTTCAGACCCTTGGGATGGGTGGGGACGCCGACCTTATCGTTAGGCGTAATGAAGCACGTTCGTAGGTTATCCGAGTTTTGGGAGTGGTGAGAGCCATGGATGGGAGCAGTGGCATCTGCTCGGCCACCAGATCGGTGTCAACCGACCGCTCGCAGTTTGAAAGGCGGCATTTAAGTAGCATGTTAACTTTAAGGCCATTCTGTCCGTAAATTACACGACTTTTTATGGCAATCGGTTTGCCCTCGAAGGGTCGGCCCCCCTTCCTCCCCCCCGTAGAAGCGATTGGAATTTTATTGAAGGCTGGTGTCAACTAGATGTTTGTGAAGGTGGCATTTCACCAATGTTCGGCCATCTCATTTGGGCGAAAAGTGGGTAATGATCCAGGCAGATGTTCGGAAGCATTAACGGTTGGTCACTTTAGACATCACGATGCCTTTTTTCTCATATTATTGCTTCAAATTGGGAAGAGAGTGTGTGAAGGTAGCCTCATCAGTGAAACCATTAACGCACCTCCGAATTGCTCCTCGATATTCCAACTACTTACTGGCACAGTGGGGCCATGAGAGGTCATCAGCGTTGGCCCATGGGCTGTACTGCAGGACGGAAGTGCCCACTAAATTAACCAACAATTACTGTCCAAGCTTATCATGCTTTCGATGGAATAAGAGGCAGTCTACAGTTTTGTTTGATTTGCTTGTCCCTATGATTGGTCTGCCAGCGATTCTGAGGAATGATCTGCTGTAATGATAAGACTTGCAGGCTCAAAAACCGGAAGTGTTTATAACTGCTTAAGCTCATCTGAGCAAACCGGTCACTTGAGAAAATGTAATCTTTTACGGCCTTTTCAAATGTGTTGATGTTATTGGGTTTGAAAGAAGGGGGATGAGGCGAGGGCGGTGGAGGGAGTCTGGGTCCTCAAGCCCTCCCAGCCTTAGCACTTAGGGCGCGCCAGTGCAAAATGAAGCCTTCGTGAGGCTGGTCATTGGTGAAGCCGAATTGTCATTCCATCCGATGGGAATTTTCACCCTACGGGTGCTTCAGCTTCCGTAAGGTGAAAATGCGCAATTGAAATGAGGCTCAATGCATAGAGTGCTGCGGAACGAAGCTGGCTTACGGGCGTCAAACACGTTCTGTCAGTGCTGAAGCCACTAGAACGAAGACTTAAGCTTATTCTAATCTCTCCTGGTTTTCTTTACCCATTTCACGCATTTCAGAGGGTGAATACGAGGTATGGAGGAATGGGAAGTACCTCTACACCATGGGCCCCGGCAATTGCTTCGGGGAACTGGCCCTCCTCTACAATTGCAAACGCACTGCTTCCATAAAAGGTACGCCTCTTCTTAATCAACTGCATTCCCATCTCCATGTCGTCACAACCGAATCGTTGTGTTGGGTGGTGTGCGCGGCCCCTGTGTTTATGCTGTCTTCTTGATACCCCTCATGGTGGCTTCGTTAAAGAGATTTATTAATGTAAACGAAGCGAAGAGCGAGAACAGTTAATTACAGTCCTTTTAATCATACGTTCGTGCTTTCAAAGGCAATTTGAGGATTGCAACTAAGTTCTTTGTTTGAAGTGCAATGTCATTGTCAATGGCAAGAGCTGGTAGAAACAATGGTGGAGAAATCACCACATCCTGCCGACTTTGGGAGAACCGCACTGACCGTATCTGCCTTCAGTCGACTAACACTAGAGGGAGTGTATCCAATGGAGTAGGCTCGGACGCTCGGAACTGTCAATCATTTGACTTGCATGGTAGCAAACCCTTCCATTGCCCTTCCACCCAATCGTTTTGGGTTGCAAATCGAGTTGGTACAAATGGTTAGAAAGCTATGCTTTGCGGCTTGTGAATTTATCACTGCCTTTGGGAGGGCGGAAAAGCCCAAATTCATGTGGCTAGAAATTGAGCTCACCCGCGTAGGTGTTGATGATTGAAGGGATAAATTTTGCCCTCTCCATGCCTAATAAAACACGCTCCGTATGTGGTGTCCGTATCTCTAGGACCAGGTAGTCTAACAGTGCCTTTGGAAGCATTGATAGGCCGAAATTGGCGTGAGTTAGGATTTAAACTGATGGGTATCATCGTGGAGGGTGGCGGACAGGTTCATTTTCAGCCTCCACGTGTGATGAAGGTCATTCGAGGCATTCCCCCCCCCCCTGAATGGTGAATCCAGCAGTTTAAGGGTGCCTTCGCACAGTTGGGGAAACACCTTATCCATCTACTTTCACTGAAATTCAATCAACGCAATGTAACCAAGTTGGATTACTTCTTAAGGACTGGAAAGACCGACATTCCAACAGAATCACGGCTGCACATTCAATTGAATGTATTTGCAGCTGAAGACACCGCTGTAGCCATCGGCGGATGGTAGACCAAATTTCTCGCCATAAGGGGCTTCTCTAGACACCACATTTCCTCCAAAATGACGCAGTCGAAATCCACACTCGGCAAATCACTTCACTTCAACATGGCGAATCTGCCCCTTAAGTCTTCCTTTCATAAAAACGTCTCCGACGCACTACTCCTCTTCCTTTAAAGCATAAAAGCGTGTCTCTTTGTTCTACTCGCTTCGCTAAATGTATTTTATGAGGTGGGAGCCGTCTCACCGCGGTGAGGTGAGGTGGGTTTCTCTGCAATGCATTCAAATGCGGTGTACTTCAACCCAGCCAAATTGCCTTGCCTAAGATGAATGCCTCTTCACGCATAGACGCCTGATAATACTGCTTGGTGGAGCTCAAGTTGATGCTGAAGCTAGTTGCATTCCTTGTTGATGGGACTAATTCATGGAACTTATTGTCTACGATTTACGTCTCTATCCCCTCGCCTTCCCTGCCCCTTGTAGCCGTCAGAGCTGCACACATCTGGGTGTTGGAAAGAAACATCTTCCAGTACATTATGATGAAAACGGGCTTGGAGAAAATGGAGGCGAGAGTCAAGTTCCTTTCAAGGTGACGTTTTCTTGCCCTATTATCAACAGTTGCGTCTTTCTCTTCCACCTCATTCTCATCTATCGTCTCGTCTCACGCCTCTAGTGTGCCTCTTCTGAAGGACCTAGAACAGAGTCAGCTTCAGCGGATAGCTGACGTGTTGGAGGCCCAGTTTCACCCCGATGGTGAATGTATCATTCGACAGGATGAGCAGGCGGACAGCTTCTTTATCATCCAATCGGGCGAGGTTAGTTTAGAGCATTTGATATGTTCCATGGACCCTAGTCTTTAAAAACATCACAAAAGGCGCATGGGGGAGAAATATTGGCGGCCTGATCCGAACATCTTCATGCGGGGTGGTGGGGCTGGAAGACGGCGTACATTCGGAAGCATGCAGAATCTCAACTACTCGGAATCCACCCTTTGGGTGTTATTCACCAGCGAATGAGACTAGAGCGAAGATGACTGATTTGGATGTCTATTTGGCGTAGAGCAGTGGTGGAGGCTTGAGCTGAATGTCTTTGGGAGCCATCATGCGTGCGTCTTCGGTGGAAATGGAGGGATTGAATAGTTGATAGTGTGAAATATCGCGGAAGGGTAATGGACAGACTAGGTCGTGGAGGTGGGTCACTGTACACATCCAGTAACGTGAGTGAATGAGCGTCCACATCCAATTCCCTTCAAATGAGCAAAAATTAAGCATTTTAGCCGATTCTTCTAAGCGGGAAACCCCTTTTTTGTCGTTACTACCGCCTTTTATGTTGTATCTCTTCTACGCTTCGAAGGCAATAAAACGGATTTGGAAATTTTTATGATGGTTTTTTAAATCAGAAATTATCCGCTGTCTGCTCCTGTTAACACACTTGCGAGTCATCTCTTGATCTCGCAAGTGAGATATAAGAAGTTCAGATGCTGAAGGCGTTAAGGAGGGCGCTTTACGGTGGAGCGGTTCGGACAAAGTTGAAAGTAAATTTTTTGCCTACGAGTGTAGTTCTCAAAATGGGATAAAAATAAATCAAGTCACCATCTTACGGGGTAGGAGGAAAGTGTTTTGTGCAACGCCATCGTAATTTGGGATGGCAAATCAGTACCAACTGCCATCCATTCATCCTCTCGAAATTGACCGGTCGACTTAATGATGAAGGATTTTCTTCCATTCCTCTGTGACTCAAACCCTCCAACGCGTCTGCTCCGCCCTCTTGAAATCGTTTTAACCCCCTCCTCTCTTTGTACAGGTTCGTGTCACAATGAAGGTGATGGGTCCGGACGGTGCACCAAAAGAGATTGAGATCCGTCGAATGAGTAAAGGCGAGTACTTTGGCGAGAAGGCTCTCCTGGGCGAGGGTCGACGCACCGCCAACATTTATGCCGCCTCACCGTCGGGTGTGGAGCTCCTCTGCCTTTATCGAAAGTAAGCTGCAACTGCGTAGAATCTGTGCCTGAAATTGAGTCATTTTTGACCGTAAGGCCTCATGGAATTGGCTATTCTTCCTTCCCTCTACTCCTCTTCTAGCACTTAAATTTATTTACTCGTACACAGAGACTTCCTCGAACTCATGGGTAACATCGCTGATTTGGAGCACAAGGAATACGTGGATCTGGAGCATCTTCAGTCACAGGGGTAAGTTCGTCTCTCCCTCTGCCCAAGCTCATTGCCTTGTTCGCCACCACTTTACTCACGACGATGGATGTAATGACATCCGCGCGACGAATTAGATCCTCTGGGTGAATGGCCTGGTGGCTGAACCATTGGATGAGTGGAGGATGGGCGGATGCTTGAGGGAATGGCCCAACAGACTAATTGCTGCCTGGTAGATGAATGGCCGAAAGTGTACTCGAGTTAATGGATGAGTGGCTGAAGAGATAGATCGGTGTTGGAGTGGATAGATCGAAAGGCAGATAAATCAGCAACTTAGCTAATGGATAAATGGGCAAATAAAAAAAAATGAGTTCACAAATGTGTGGGGAAATGGGGATAAGTGAACAACCAAATAGGTTGATGAGTCTGTGCACGATGAACTGGACGCCTTGATGATTGAATGAACGAGGTGAAGGATCGATTACTAGGTGAATGGGTGGATTGAAAGAGGAATTCACCACTGCTTAGCCCCCAAAATGAACTGTTGATTGGCTGATTGGCAGGTCAGTCTTCGGGTGGAGGGGCTAGAAGACTGATTCAAGTAAAAGAAGGTTGCAGATTTCCTTGATCACACGGCCTAACGATCCAATCGTTCATTGGGTGGAACTAGAGTTGGTTGGCTGGATTAAGTTGAACAAACGATTTGGTGGATTAGTGAAGCCCTAGGGCTTAAGATTGACGGTGGGAGACCAAAGGGAACGCAAAGACGGGGAATTTAGTCGAAGGAGGGAGTTTGGGCTGAGTGGATGGATTTTGCGATGCGTGGGCTGGAAGGATGAATGCTCATATGTAGGCGGAATGGTAGAGTAAATAAGTAACAGTTTAACTGAACAGACTTGTCCGACGAGCAAATGAGGCGGATGGTGAGGCGCGTGGCAGTTCAATGCTTGATGACGGAAAAGAATTACACGTTTAGGCAGGTCATGTTTAACATCATTGCTATTCCTTCTGACCTCTTCACCCCATTCCTCCTTCCGCGACTTCAGAGGCCAACTAAAGGCAGTCCACCCTCTCAAGTTGAATGAGGACGACCCCACCGTGACCCTGACTGCAGCCAGCCCCACTTCCCTTGACCAACTTCTCGGTCAGCGCGAGGTCAAGGGGGCTGTTGGAGACAGGGTTCAATCGCCGACCATCCGCAAGCTCTACACCCACGAATACAACGTCGCCGCCAAACTTCGCCTGACTGACCTTGAACGCGTGGCTGTGATTGGTCAGGGTGGTTTTGGACGTGTTGAATTGGTGCGTTGCCCCCGTTGCTTCTACTAAGCAAAAGTTGTGGCGGTAGATTAGTTGTTTGCACTGGTCTAGTTGGAGAGAAGGAGGGGGAGCAATTAGGTGCAGTAGGGTAGCGGCGTTTTACAGATAGCATATTAAGCGATTGGTCTAAATAACAAAAAAAGAGAGCATCAGTTTTGCTCTCCTCATCCATCTGAATAAAGTTTAAAAAACGAATGCAAGTAATTGTCTGCTTAACCCGTTTCTCCTCATACAAGTAGAAAATTCCACACAATAATTAGATGGAGGTCCAATTTTCGTCCTCATTTACTTCATTTGCGGCGAATCTTTCAACTGAACCCCAGGCAATCGGTCGGTCTTGGTACTATCGGTGATGATTCCATAATCCACTTAAGTAAGCTCACCTCGTCTGCCCTCCATTGACGAGGGAGGACCCACGTCTCGTAGTGGCTCTCTCAAGTTCAAGGTAAAACCCTTGCAAAGTCGTGTTTCAGAGTCTCGTCTTGGTTGTTCCCCCTGCCTCAGACCTCATCACTGTAGCCTCAGTACAAGCAAGCAGAAGAACGGAAAAGTCGGTTGATGCCATTTACGTGGGTGGACAGCTGAAAGAGAATAGAAATAAAAAACACAGAGCATTGTGCAGCAACCGGAAAGGATATCGTATTGTTGTTGAACCATAGCATTATTTTGCTTCAATCCCCAGGTGCGACCAGTCAGCGATCACAGCATCGCTTTCGCCCTGAAACGCATGAAGAAAGTGCACATAGTGGAGACGAAGCAGCAGGATCACGTTCACTCGGAGAAGCAAATCCTTATGTCCGTTGACAACTGTTTCATTTGCAAGTAAGTCTCGATTGGTCTCCCCTTTCATTTCATTAAGTTGCTATTTCTGTCGCACGCTCCTCAGTTCCTTCCTAGATTGTTCTCCTAAGGAATGTTCTACCAATTGAAGTAAACAGCAGAGCATTCACTGATTCTGCGTCCTTATTATTCTGTTCCAGTCAAGCACTTAATCAAGCGTCCCTTTTGTCTGTTCATTCATTCATTCATCTGTACGCCCATCCACTCATCAATCTAGCCATCAATTCATGCCATCTATCCATCAACAGTTGTTTTAGTCCACTTAGATCGCCTAGACTTACGTCTTCTTGATGCAGAAACCCCTCTATGATTAGTCCCTGAAGATGGTCGATCCTTTGACCTCTCTTGAAAAGTAGAAGCGGTCACATTGGCTTGATACTAACTACGCCTATGTCTCGATTTCGGGGACCGTTAATGCCAACACATACAATAAATCAAATCTTTGAAGTAGTTCGTTCAAACAGTCCTCGAGATTTTCACTGACGAAGGAGCTGTGGTGGATCAAACTCCGGTTTTTATTCCTGAACCAGAGTCGCCTTGTTGGATGGGCTACACGAGTTGTGCTGTCATGGTCGTCGAACTGAGTAGACTGGGTGACAACCCTCTCAGCCGGCCAATACACAAGTCGCACATTCCCCTTTTAAGTCATTCTCATTCTGTCTCTCGAGTTCGCTTCTTTGACCAGTCTGCTCATTCTTTTGCCTCCCCAGCGTGACTTTTTTTAACCAACTGTTGCCTTGTGGAATCTGCGACGTCGGAAAACGTTGGATATTCGGAATCGAGAAGACTAGGTCTAACGCACTGCTTTTTCTCCCTTCAAAAGAACGAAACTGATCGCGAGAGCTGCCCTCTCTGACAGCGGGTAGCGCAACTTGCCTGATTTTCCAATCTGAGGCATCTCGTGGGAAACGGTGCATTCGTCACACACAAGTGACATTGTTTGAAACAAAAGCGTCGCTTGGAAATTCTTCTTTCACCAAACAAATAGATGTTTGAACAGTTCAATTTGGGACACTCATTTTGTGGTGCCAATTTTGCAGCCCCGTCTCCATCGCCTTCTTCCATGACACTCGCTTTCGCCTCCCCGGTTGGGCATAACTCTCTCGCCCCCTGCATCAGGAGGGCTTCGATGACATGACCTTACTGACACTTCCAGAGTGAATTTGCATTTCATTGCTAATGCGTCTGCATGGTTGGAAAAAGGACAAATGGTTTCGGGCTTTATAACTGCGTCCCAATTGGCCATCACAGGGCGAAGAATAAAGAATCAAAGCAGTGCTTCCCACATTTGCTCGCAGTTATTAACGCGTAGAGAAATGCGTTACCGCTATTCGATCCAATCACAAGCATGACTAAATTACAGGTTGAGCAGTCTGAAGCGGAGGCTTCTGCGCAAAACACAAGACGGCACCGGCAACTAAATGTGTGTGTGTGTGTGTTTACCTTCTGCTGATCAGCGCAACAGATGGTTCAAATCCTTGTCCTTCCCCTCTACTCTCTTGGGCATTCCATTGTGAGAGGAAAAAAGATACGTCGATTGAGTTGTTTACATTTGCCCTGCCAGATCCCACCAGGATGGTGCACAAAAACAGCCTTTGAGACCAATTGTTTTGAGTTAATCCGATAACATCTAGTTTTTTTTGAGCAGAATGGGCAATTCCATGGCCTTTCGTTCAATTAATCGCTTCTGTGATCTGAGAAAATCAACCCAACCGATGCCGTGTCTTGTGGCCTAGCTGTCATGGCTTTTTAACACAAAAGCCCAGGGACTACTCCGTCAATTTCTGCTATCGTTGGAGTCATAGTAGTTAATTGAATAAGATTTGCCTAAGCATAGCCCAGATCTACCACTTTCCAAGTAATTTTGCCTCGACCAAGGTGTTCACTCCGTAATTTAATCATTACCTGCCAATTCTCTGCTGCTGGATGTGCAGTCAAGCTTATTTTGACTATGGCTACAAATTTGCAAGAGCATGCCAGAGGCTCCACGCTTGTGGTATGCATAGCCTGTGTAAGCGTAGGAAAATAATCTTTGCGCTATCAGGGCAGGCCTTGCACAAGCCCCAACAAATCTATCGATGCACATTACCTCTTTGCACAAGATATCACGTAGTTTTAGGTGTTTTTCCATTTCTGTCCGCGATTTACATCAAGCGTTCATTACTAGACATCTTTTCAAAGGTGGATTTGTACGGTCGTGATCAGAATATGCATAATTTTCTGCAATTTCAACATAAAATCAAAACAGCATTAAACCATTGATTCTCGATTGGACAGTTTATCGCCCAATCACAAACGAGTGTCCCAATCGATTGATTGGTTAAATTGAAGCTGCTCTGAACCAATGAAGATGACTGATTACTGTCTCTTATCTCTACACGCAGACTATTCAAGACCTTCCGAGATAACAAATTTGTCTACATGCTGATGGAATTCTGTCCCGGTGGCGAACTTTGGACTGTCCTTCGTGACCGGTGAGTCAGTTTTAACCTTCCTCCTTTCATCCTCTTTGATATCGCCCACATCCAAGTAAAGCGGTGCAAGCCCTTCATTTCGTTTCTCAAGAATTCATTCTATTTCAAACTTACTTGGTGCCGAACAAGCAATTTGGGTGCTGACAATTTTACTGGTGCGGGGTAGTGATAGGGACCGCCCATCATTTGCCACTTCTTCCTCTACAGACGCGCTTTCGATGACAAATTAACGCGGTTCAGCTTAGCCTGTGTGATTGAGGCCTTCGATTATTTACATCATCAGGGAATCATCTATCGTGATTTGAAACCTGAGAACATGCTCCTCACTAGTAATGGCTACATCAAGCTTGTGAGTGCCATTCTTTGAATGACTTATTTCCCCGAGTCCCCAAACTGGGTGCTCTTGCAAGTACACTATGCTGGCTCCATGCTATTCCAAAATATGTGGGGAAAGTTAGATTCACGTAGACTTTAAAGGATCGTTTTATCCCTGCAGTGCGACTTTGGTTTTGCGAAGCGCCTGGGTCCCCAGCGTAAGACATGGACGTTCTGTGGAACACCGGAGTACGTAGCTCCCGAGGTCATCCTCAATAAAGGCCACGACTTTGCTGCCGACTATTGGTCCCTCGGAATCCTCACTTGTGAACTCCTGATGGGCACGTGAGTACACATGGAATAGAGTGGTTGGCTTTGAGTGACTTTCCTAATTCGCACACCACAATGGCACCTCACAATCTTATCGACTTCAGCCCGCCCTTCCAAGCTTCAGAACCGATAAAGATCTACATGAAGGCCCTTCGAGGCATTGAGGCGTATGACCTGAGTCACCATAAGAACATCAGTGTGAAGGCCTACCAGTTCATAAAGCGGCTGTGTCGAAATACTCCCACGGAACGCCTTGGCATGGGACGGCTGGGCATCCAGGAGATTCGGAATCAAAAGTAAGCTCGCGCTACTTATTTAATTAAAGTAGGCAGCTATGACAACATTCAGCAGATGTTGACTATGCTTCTACTGCTTTTAGGTACTTCCAAGGCTTCGATTGGGACGGTGTAAGAAACCAGACACTGCAGTCGCCGTTCAAACCAAAGGTAAGAGGATAAATTGCCCCCTGTGCGAATATCATTGCCTTTTCAATTACCTCATCTTCACGTCTTCCATCTATAGGTGAATGGGCCATGCGATTTCAGCAACTTTGACCAATTTCCCATTTCGGACGATTTGCCACCAGACGAGACTTCGGGTTGGGACGCCGACTTCTAAGCCGCCCTTCTTATTTTGTTTTCCTACAATCCTCACCCGATCGAGTGCAACTGTCGCTCTCGGCATCGTCCGTTATCACCATCACATCGTCCTTGCTTGATTCCCCATTTTTATACCGATATATATATATACATATATACATAGAGAGACGCGCAAAATATATGTCACGGTACGTACGTATGTCGTTTTTTGACCCGTTATGTCCTCCTCTTCCATTGCCTTCCGTCCTCTTCCAAATCGTACCGCGGAATCTCTCGTCACATTGTACCGCCCCAAACCTGTATCCACCTACTTACCCTCAGTATAGACTCCTTAGGAGTCAAATTCCCTCTCAATACCTTTACTTCATGCAAATCGTTCCTCTTTGCCCGCTAAGGGGGAATTCGGGATTCTCATTTGTTCGTTTAATTTTCGCCATCACAGACGAGGAGATAGGAGGCGAGGTGGAAAGTCTCTTAGTGGATAGTTTTAGTTGACCTTGGGAGTGGGACACAGGGACGCGTAGTGGATAGGTTTGAGCTACGACCAATCTCCCATAGAGCTCCACTTAGTGGATTGGCACCACGATGGTGCTGGGTGTTGGCCATCCAGACCGGGGATGTGACCCGCGTGTGGTGGGTGGAGCTGTCCATCCCTGGTTCAGACTGACTGGAGGTAGCAATTCATCTGTAGGCTGATGGGACACGAAAAATGGCCGACGTGACAATGGCCGTGGAGTCGAATAGGGACTCTAGGGTCTAAGGCGTGTTTTACGTTGTAAGCATAGCAAGTTATCAAAAAATGACTTGTAAACCGTAAGTAGGGCGCCCCCCAGTAGGCCGTTTCAAATACGACGAGGTGGTCTCCAAAGCCAAAAAAAAGCGCCATCAAGGGTATCCGAAGGATGGCGTCAGTGCCTCATTCCAGCGTGCAAATGACCGTATGGGTTCAGTGATGTCCGACAGCAAAAAAAGTATTTTAGTGCCAATGCTTCCTAACCGCGATTATTTGCCCAAAGAAGTGTTTTGCCCGCATCTCCGAGTTACTTTGGCAAGTGTCAAGGCTCTGGGACGTGGCTGTGTGGTTACGTGACCCGGAGGTGCCTGATGTTCAGTCGTTTAAATACAAAAGCCAATTTCTCACCGCTGATCGGCCAGATTTTGAGATCAATTTGGAGACGGTGGATTTCTGCAAGCTGCAAGGAGACTTTGAAGCTTATGCACATTTCTAACACCTCAGTCACCGGTTGTTAACATTTAATTCGATACTCAATAACAAAAACATTAGAAGTTTGGAGTGGACGACGGATGCGATTCGAAGCAAAACTGTCAAGACGAGGAAGTTTAAAGGAACAATCATCTGTATTTATTGAGAAAAGAACTCGGATACCACTGCTTACAAGCCATTTGTAGAGGGCCGATTGAAGTCCCCTCATCGTAGGGTCGAAATCCATCTCGCTTCTGTGGAAGGTTCAAGGGGTCAAAATGATGGCAGCAGCACACAGACGATCTCGGTGGGGGAGAACCAAGTGCAAACCTTGCAACGGATGAACAAATATGTGTAGACTAAATGCAGTCGAAGCCACGCAAGGCAAATACTTAATTTCGAGTCCAGAAGAGAGAGAGGGAGACCGAGTTGCAGTCAATCGGAAATTGCGTCGCTCCTCTTCCCTATGCAAAACGCAGTCCCAAGCAGAGGGTGGATTTGCCGCAAAACTCCGCTGCCAGAGAGAGGCGCAGTCGTTGTGTCACCTTAGATTTTGTCTCGTGATTAGTTACCCTTCCGACAAGGATATACTATTGTCGGGAAGGGCGACCGGACTCAAGCATCGCCCCAAATCCCCTCCGTTTGCTGAAGGGATATCCATCCTACCCAAGTATCGGGACTTCTTTTATCCCCAAGGCAGTCTCGGGACGCTGTACTGGTAACAGCGGAAAGCACACTCCACTTTATGGGATTTCTATCCCGATCCATACCACTTTAGCAGTGCGAAAGAAGTGCATGTGATACTCCTGAGCCAGTAGAATTACCAAAAGGTGTCATTGATGCCGAAGTGAAGTAGTTCCGTAGTTTCATAGAAATTCTATGATTGACACAACTGGCTCATGGGTGTCTTCTCTTCAGCACTGCTTAGGCTGCCGCGGGGAGCCCACAGAGGAAGTGTTGGAAACAGCACTTGGAAGGAGAAGGGGGGTAAGTAACTGTTTCTTCTGACTACCCGTTTCCGTTTCGGTTACTTGGGCGGCCTGGCCTCTGGTCCACGCTAGCGGCCCCGATTACAGAGAAAATGAATTGCTTATAAATGTTACTTAATACACGTCGGAGGGAAGGACAAGCAGTAAATCAGACATGAAGTCCCTTCATGAATACCAAATCGAAGACGGATTGCTTCGGTTGAGTCGTTTAACATAGCGCCTACAATATTTTCCAAAGGAATGCGTCGGGCATTTGGGTCAGGGTCAGAGCTCTGAACCAATAAGTTCCCACTTAGATGACCTTGCCAACACATGATGGATGTCAGCGCACCCCCTCTTCAAAAAAATCCTTCTGCGACTCTAATTTGAAACAGGAGAATCGGCGTAAGATTAGCTTACATAAAGGCTCCAAACTTCCGGGAATGTTTTAGATACAGTGAAAAATCTTAGGTACTGTTCAGGAAAATCCAAGCAGTTGTAGTTGAGACCTCAAAACACACACATCAATGCGACCCAGGAAGGCTTCTTATTGAGTAGAGCCCGGAACTTGTAAACTACTGAGGAGATGGAGCCGTTCTTATAGGACATGACACCATTTCATGCAGTTCTAGAAGTTTTCATGTGAAGACCACACAACCCATTTGGGGATATAAGGGAAAATGGAAAGACGCTGCCACATCATCAGCCACGATGTTTCGCTGGAAAACGATCGTCAACATTTCTCGGCACTAACGTTAGGCACAGAAGAGGAAAAGGGGATGATCTATAGGGAAAAGCCTTAAATAAAAGGATGAATCGTAGCAACATCGTCTCACTAAGAGTGCATAAATGAGGATGCAGGGATCGCTTAAACAAAGAACATGCTCTTTGGTACAATAAGGGCGCGAATTCAGCCTGCCGGCCTAAATTTAATCCCCTTCTAGAGAGATAAACAAGGCAGCAAACCGACAGCTGAGTCAAATCAGATGGGCCATTCATGCTAGTCGCGTGACTAGCAGTCAATCCGCAGGCTCATTAATCCCTTAAATTAAGCATTTTGCTTACCAGCGCAATTATTCAACCATGCATTAAACCATCACCCACATGCAAAAAACTCCATACAATATAGGACCGATCCTTCAGCGCCAAGAGACATCTCCAGCAGGGAGATCGAGAATGAATCCGCCGTATTCACTCCTCTTGAGAACGAGGCTTACACTTGAACAAGGCCAAAAAATGTGGGATTGATAGTGTGCACCAACAACTCTTCAAGTGGGACGAAACAGTGCGCCCAACTACTGCGTGCACACAATTCACGGCTGTCACCATCCCTGATCACTGATGAGCTATAACAGCCCTCATCCGACACCACGGTGAAGGCAATCGCAGTGACAAGGAAACTGCTCGCGCCTCCACCCAACCACTCCAACATGCACCACACCAACTGCCAGTGGCAACAGCAGACCACGTCAGTAGCCTCCCCCCTTTCCATTGCCTCAATACTCCACCACAAACAACCACTTCTAACTATCCTACAAAGTACGCCACCCCTTGACGACCTGCTCAGTCAGAGGGTCAAAACAGTGCAGGCAAAACCATCTTGCAGGCCCCATTGCAACGTCATATGAAACACAAAAGATTTGGGACAGTGAACAAGGAAACCTGCTACACCTCCTACTTTCAAGCAAGCAAAGAACACACCAGCCAAGGCTTGTGCACGACGAAATGCCCCAAGAAAACCCATCGACAAGGCGGACCAACTAGCGAAGGTGAAAAGACCCATCAATGAGCAAAGATTCATTCCATCTCAAAGTAACAGAGGAAACGCAAGTACCAGTCACCGCCCTGTCACTCCACTCCTCCACCTGCCAACTCAACAGTCCTTTCGCTCGCTCACTCACTCACTCACTCATTCAACAACCACTCCTTCCAACCACCAATGCACACATTCACCTACTTTAATCTCATCTTTGCCCATTTCTACACCTCCCCATGATGCTGGCACACTCGCCCAGTAAGGACTGACGACTCTATTGCGCCACATGCCTAACTTGAGAACCACAAAAAACTGTCTAGTCCACACACACACACACACACACACACAAAGGATAAATTTCGTAGCCACACCACCATCTTGAGACCATTCCAAGTGAGTAGCCAAAGTGATGCGTAGGCTCGTATCAGGTACAAGTCAGCCAGATGCCGCAACAGACCACATGTCAAGCCCACCTCCTCATCTGCATTCCTCCCACATGCAACTGGCCAGCAATACACACCGTTTGCTACGCTGGTGCATCACACACAAACACCCCTTGCAATCGCCGTCACCACGGCCACGATGCCTCGCATTCATCTTTCCCAACGAGCATTGAGAGGATGCTGCGTTAGATAACGGCAGTTGAAGTATTGCATTCCTGCCTCACACTAGCCAGAAAACGACAAATTCGCATCAATCTACTGTGATCGAGCCCTGTCAATCAAAGTGCGCAGATCGGTAACGCCGGCATGCAATTCCACCAGACTTGTGTAAAAAAGGGGTTGCTATTTTAACTCCGATGACCTCTAGCGTGTAATGCTGAATCTTCAAAGTACGTTAGAGACATGGGACTTCCAGAAAGTAATGAAGTTGACGCTAGGACCCAAGCTTGTGATGCGGGATGGGCGAAATTGATGACACTCACTGTCACAAAATCATGAAAAACAACGGTGGATGCGGTTTTCACCATCACTGATCCACATTCAGTAGCTAAGTATAAACCTTCTGCAGTTTTGTAAAATTTGATAGAAGCCTGTTGGACAAAAGCGTTAAGTGACAGACAGCGAAAGGAGAAAAAGACCAAGTTCTGCTGGAGCAGCAAGCTCTAACATGCCTTAATTCCAAGTAATGTCAAACTGACCCTCAGGTGATTGAAATACAGAACCGGCTGGGTGCAAGTTCGAGTGTTTCGCTGGACAAAGTAGAATCGGACGCAAGTTTCAAAAATGCAATAAAATGGTTCCAAGAGTGAGTCAGCCCACACTTCTTCTGCGGAAATACGCAAGTATAGAGTGAAATGAAATCAACAGCTTTGCTCCGAAAAAGTATCCAGCACGCTCTGTAAACAAGTCACGGCATTAGTAATGCAGCTACAGACTAAAGTGCCGAACACTAATTGAAAGAAAACCTTGCATTACGATTGACATTGAGCTGGGCACCCAAAGTGAAACATAGAGACCCGTGCTCGATTAGCCTTATTTACAGAAAAACTGCCCTACTAGCTAGAATGAGATCCTCATATTCAGCCGTAATCAAAATCTCACGGGTAAAATTAACGATGCATAGTTTTGAGAGCATGCGACACAACTTTTCGCATAATCTAAGTGGAGCAACCCAAACCCAACTTTCACCACTAACTTATCAACATTAAAAATAATGCATACACAGTAACAGCCCTATTTGAGAAGCAATTTTTTGAACATAGAGACCACGGCACTTACCCAGGCTAAAGTTGACATAAGCCGCGTGGCTTTGGACTCGTGACGAAGTAAAAGAACAATAGCAAGAAAGCGGTGGGTGTCCTTTCATCGCATTGATCGAAGTCTTTAAGCTAGACAGGAAAGCATCAATGATTATAAAGAAAGTCTGAAAGGTGTGATATTTTCGTTGCATTTGATATTAAAGAAATAGGTCCCAAGGCATTAGTCGCATGGAAGTTCAGAAAATATGCAAGTGCAGCTAAGCTAGGCACACGTTTTAAAGCCCAAAATATATGTAAAAGTTGCGAATTATGAACAAATCATAGATGTGCACTCATTTATTTGGGATCATGCAAACCCTCTTTGATTTAATTATCAAAACATGAAGCATTTTTAAAAAAAGAAAGTTCGGGATATGCTGATTCCGCCGTGCCTTTCCGTCAAATGTGCTTGATTTAAAGAAAACTATTCACCTCCTCTGTTTCGAGTACGCGCCATCGGTGTTAATCGACCTACTGGCGGGGAGCATCTTCGCATTTGGGTGGAGTTACCGAAGTATTTCTCCACAAAACTTCGAGAATTCGTGGGTACCTCACCCTGTATAAATGTGCCGTAGAGCCATACTTGATCTTTCCGAGCCAAGGCTCTGAATTTCGATATGGAAGGGAGGAACGACGATGATAATGTGCATTTCGTGACGGTGAGATTGGGTGTTTTTAGCCGCTGGAAGTGGCACCAGAGATTGCGTCCGGTTTTCAAAGTTCATATCCAATGCAAATAAATGATTAGCCTTCTGCTGTCACGAAATTAATATTCTCGTGGTTGCTCTCTTCTACCTCCTTTCAGATCCATGGAGCGTGAATATTGAGTACGAGATGATATTTTATGCGTGTGTAGCATGGAACCCTTCAAATTACCGTGGTTATGTGTGGTGTTCTTCTGTTCATCTTCTCAGTGCAGAGATGTCATCAGGTAGCGTATGCAGGAGCATCCAAAACCGTCAAGCTGATAGAGGTCTTGCCGCAGAAGGAGTCGGACGGACCAGGTTGAACCGGATCGTTCAAACGCAGGGTGGTTCTTAACTCACTGGTGCAATTACATCTTTGGGAATACATGGGAGAGGATCTTGGACCTCCAGAGCAAAAGAAAGTGGGTGGTATTAAGATCCATGACATGAACGTGGCTCTCGTCGATCGGCATTACGAGGGACGGCAGATCTCACTTTACTTCGATGCGCTTCTACAGCCTCAAGCTCTATCCAGAATTCCAGATAAATAGAGTAGGTGGCGACATTATAAGCCGTCCGCCGATGATTGGGGAAGCGAAGCCTTCTTGTAGTGACAGGCGTGGAAGTGATCCCCTTGGTTCACTTTGACCCCAAAGACAACCGATTGGAGCCTCACCAGTCTATCTCACCTCACTCTCGTGCATAACCAGCCGTAGTTCGCCGGTACTTGAATCGGAAGGATGAGGTTTATGTTTTAATTGAGGGAAGAAGGCTACTGGAAGTAAATCTGTGCAGACGAAGTAACAGGACTCAATGGGTGAATGCAATCACGGAAAATCAAGTGGGCAGATCAAAAGAACCGAGTGGACAAGCAATACTTCCCTCGAGGATCATCCTCTTCCTATAAATATTACGTGGAAATATTAAGCAGCAGTACCGTAATCACAGAGCAAAATTTGCTATTGGCTGTCTAGCGAGCTCTCGTGTTGCCCTCTAGCCAATGTAATGTAGGTGGGCATACTACTTACAAAGACACAGTAGCGTTTGCGATTTACTGACACGACATCGAGGGCAGAGCTACAAGGCAGCCCGCACCGACTAAAATACTCGGCTAGGCCATCGCGCAAGACCAATAAACAAAGCATCAAATCTGCATAACCAAGCATCCAAGTTTGTTCTGCTCGTGAAACAAAAGACTCCTCTTTTGAATCCACTGGAAGCGTTTCAGGTCTTTCTTGGGTAACATCAGAAGGCACTGCTAGCGCATTGGAGCTACTGGCGTGGTTATAAACTCGTTACAAAAATAGGTAGTTAAGTTTCGGATAATGTGTTATGCCCTCACGAAAATGATGCTCTGAAAGAAAAAAGACGCGAGTTTCTTTGTGAAGAGGAATATGCATCTTCACATTCATATATCGTCATCGTGCACATTTGCTCCAGCATGTTGCAGCACAGGAATTTACTGCTTCATTATTTTTGCAACGCTGGGTCGATACCTTGGCCATTCATATTCCTCCTTAAAGCATTTGCCAATGTACAAAGTGTTGGTGGATGACGCTCCCTTGAGTCAGGTTTTGCTCTCGCGCTTCCTCCAGTCAGGCCAAGCCAACAGCCTCCATCGCGTTCCACAGACACTGAAGGACTAAAAAGAATGTCTGCCTTCGGTGACCACCTTCAGTCACTTGGTGTGAAGGAAAATTATCCAAGACTTGAGCCACACCGACCGTATACTATCTGGAAAGGTGTGTTGTTGAGTTGACCACATTGCCTACATCGAAATGTTAGTCAAGGAGACATGCGATACTTTCTTCACTTTTCTCCTGGCTGGATAGAATTCAGGCAGGTGTGATAGAGCGGCACTGAAGTTTAGAGGCTTTAACAAGGGACGTCACACTTACCAGACTGCTCCACTCCTGTCCCTTTTACTTCAGTGTTTCTACGACATACGCGAATGGTGCGGACATTTCTACGTCTTACCCTTCAGAGTCCATACGGAGCGAAGCTTCGGATCCGGCGGAACTGTCAACAGGGATTAGTGATGCTGTAACCGAGTGTCCTCCCACATGTATGGGGCCCCGGTGACTGGTGTGGCTAAGGCACCGACTACATTGTCACGACTGAAGCGAGGATGACCAAGGGAAGAGCTAGAGGATGTCCTCTCAGATGTTGGGGGGTGTTTTTGTCTCCGCCTTCGTGGCCTCCGAGCAATGCCAGTACTAATGCGTTATAGTTTCACTCATAATCAGGCAAGACGTGGCGAGCAAAACTCATCGTTCAATGGCGGGTTTTGGACGATCATAGAAATGGTCCCTTGTGTGCTTTTCTCTAAGCCTGGCGTAGCCCTCGAGTCTTCCCCAAAGTCCTGTGCAATTGCAACATCATGGTGAAAGTATGTTGCCAAAGCATGGAAGGTCCGAGGGCCGACCGGAGTGGCATTGGAGCCTCGCCGCCGGACCGGGGTACAACACGTCCAACCAAACAAAGCATTTAAGTGCAGAAATGAGACAACTAGGTTTGGAGGCAGCTGAAGCACGCATTCCACACCTCTTCCTCAATGGACAAGAACTCGAATGAAGACCCTCTCATTTGACCTTCTTAATTCATTTTAAAGGAAAATTTTGCTCATTCTGGAAAGGCGAAAATCAAATAAAGCGAAATTTATGATATTCCTTTTCTGTTTGTTGCAAACACCGTCTGAGGGATGTAACAAGAGCAACTGTTTGTGTATTTACTTTTGAGCTTATAAATACGTCCCAAAACAGGTGTTTGAAATAAGAAAATGTCCACTCCGAAGGGACGACTGAGCGCCGTGAATGTGCACCTCCTTCTCGCCCTCCTGTTGGCCGTTGTTGGGGCCGGTGCTGCCAGTGTGTCCGCTCCACGTTGGTACACTCGCGTCCTCCAGAAGCTCAATACCACTCTCGTTCAGAATGTAAGCTCCGATTAGACTTCGGTTAATACCCTTTTGGAAACACCGCCACCAATTTCAGGGGGCTTTTACTT
The DNA here is from genome assembly GCA_023968675.1 of Taenia pisiformis. Taxonomy (NCBI): domain Eukaryota; kingdom Metazoa; phylum Platyhelminthes; class Cestoda; order Cyclophyllidea; family Taeniidae; genus Taenia; species Taenia pisiformis. The sequence continues at coordinate 21,857,749 of CM043731.1, read as the reverse complement.
ATAAACACCACTGAACTTATCCTAGAAATGTAAAAGCTTCCCCCGATTGTTTACTGAATCGAATGCGGCCACGCTGGAGAGCAGTGATGGCGCACAGCTCGGGTCGCACGCCAACTGTCGGCCGACTGCCTCACCCGATTTGCATTTTTTACTGCTTACTACCCTCTTGTCGGCATTCCCATAGGCCTACTATGCCAAGTGTCTGGTGGATAGTCCCGTCAGTACCATAGATTGCAAAGGCGTCGCCTACGGTGCGGGACTGAAGCCTGAGGCGGCGAAAGACAACGCACGATACTACGCATCAGCCACGGGTGACTACCGCTGCGGCTACTTTGTTGGCCAATGCATAATTCGACAGTACAGTAAATGAGAATTTTTTATTGTAAAAGCAGTGAAATTCTAAAACTAAGCTGGAAAAGTGCTGACCTCTTGTCTTCACTACCAAGATGAATGGCACAAGGTGTCGAATTGTGATCGGCTGCCCAGTGTAACCATAGTAGCGTTAAATAAGGGTATGCTTAAAACAATGCAATTAAATTTACTAATTGGACGGTAGGATTTAAAGGACTTTGAATTTGTTTGGCAGAATTTTATTTCCTTCGTTTACTAACACAGCAAAGCCTTTTCACGATGTCCGTAGCAAGCATTTTTAAATGCGATTTGGTCAAAAAATTGAATCTAAGCGGGCCTGTGTGAAACGTAAAGAACAGAAAATTAAAAAAAAGCACTGGTTTGTCCCAGGTGGGTGTGGCAAAAGTGCTTCGAAAGCAAAGTGGGAAAAGTAAATGCACCGCCATAAGTCCTCCTTGGTGTCGTTTAGACTAGCTGGGAATCATCAGTGCGACCCTAAAGCCGTGCCCAAGGGAAGATATTTGATTTCGGTGCCACTGATGCGACTAGCCAAGTTTACTGTAGCCAGAATCTTTTCCTGCCTACGTCAGAGGGGACACCATTCATTGACATCTTTCGACCCAGGAGTGAACGTACGCTTATTTGGGAGTTCGCGTAAAGCTAGAGCTACTTATTCAAAGTCAAGCCTGGAAATGAATACAGGGGGCTAGCGTATTGCATCCAATTTCCCTATCCACATCATTCCCATCTTTCTATTGTGGATCAACTTAACTGGTGAGATGCTGAAGAGGTTCCGTGGTTTCCGCGCAGTGGACAGAATCACAATTGACATTTCCTAATGGCTTAAACATTGTGGCACCTTATTCGTGAGGAGTGCTCTGAAAAAATAGGGGATCGGGGCAGTGGCCAAGGGAGAACGACATTTTCAACCATTTCATTCCAACCAACCACTGGAGGCGCCCTTCTACTGTGCGGCTTGAATTTTGCGATCGACCATAAAAATCGGTGCAGCTAATTTTTAAGCCGAGGTCAACTACAGTCATCACTAATGCAGAGTAGATTTCCGTCCCGTTTGTAGCCGGGCCATGGCCACAGGGCGGTCGTAAGAGTACTCAACAGTTCCAAGTTGACTATCCTTCGAAGGAAACACGCTTTAGATAGCAGTTATGTACAGCTGAGAACTCAAAAGTTTTCTCTCCACTTTTTCCTACAACCTTGCTCATCCCTCGAATCGACCAATCAAATCTCCTTGGAGTAGTGGAGATTAACCAATCAGAGAGTGAGAAACCCTACCAACCAAATTTAAGTTATGACATCCACCAGTTTTGAACTATTTTGAAATCTACTCGAAACTCAGTCCTTGGCGAAAAGGATTCTCAGTTCTGTACTGCCAAATTGTACGTGAATGTTCGACAGAAGTGGTAATTTAGAGAAGAAGTGGACAAAGTTACCGAAGGAACAGGCCACAAAAAAGCGAAGCTTCTTTAAGTAATCGAGAATGCCCAGCTCTTGGCATGCATGGTTGACTTGGACCCTCAGGGACTCAAGCAATTCCAACCACAAAACACACCAACCGAATGCAAGAAGTATCGTCAATTTAAGTTGACAGTTGGCAATATATATGACTCAAATGTATCACAATTAACAGCTTTTTTCACAAAGACAAAAAATAATGCAGTATAAATCGGAAGCAACTTCAACTATGATAGTTCTAGAACAGGCAGGGAGGCAAAGAAGGGAAAGCAACTGCCACGAGAAGGAAGGAGCGGTGATAAATGGAACGGTTTGTCAATGGTGATGGCAAGACGTGGCCTCCTTCATGTGATTGAGGGCGCTGCCCGCTACGAACCAGTCCAACTGGTTGGCATTAAAGGTGTGGGACAGCTCAATTTCCTCACTTGAACCATTAGCGTGAGTCAATCGACATCGCACCGCCTAAAAAGGTGGACGGTGCAGTTTGACCCATGTGAAGGCAAAAAAGAGGAGCTGGCGACTGCCGCAAGAGGTATTTGTTGCCAAATGAGCACCTCAAAGTTGACTAATAGTCGGTGATGCGCCTTGGCGCATGACACTTAAACCTGATGCCAGCTAGCTGATTAACGAAGAAGGTCAGGGACACTTGGTAGTTCTGGCCTCGTGTACTCCTTACACTTTGTTGGCCTTGACCTTGTGGTGTTGCCACGTCTAAGGGACATGTGCGCAGAATGGAGAACTGAGCGTGGAATATTCTTAAACTATTCATTGGAATAGAAGCTTCGGGTAAATCGAAATTAGAACGGGCTGCTGGAGTTGCAAAATTGTAGCCATTTTCATACGCGTGTGGCATTTTGAGTGGAATTGACCTTACGGGAGCTAACAATGCATGTAGAGATAATCGTCTAGCTATGTGTTGGTCAATTAGGAGGAACTCAAGTGGTGCAAATCAAGAACTGTCACAGAATGTCCGGTAACTCAAACTTCAAATGCAAATGTCCATTACACTGAAGTGGGACTGTTCTTTCACCATCAGTTCGAGTTCCTCATAAACATAAGAAGGCCACAGAACGGAGCCTAACCACGTTTGCCAAAAAAAGTAACCCAAACAGATGAAAAGATGGGCTTTGAGAGGACTGGGAGTCTAAGGCACTCACCCTGCCAGGTGCGAGGTTTTTCAAATCCAGCAGAGAAACCTTGTCTGATGGTTGAATCTTGTCATAGTCCTCGGGATTCACGAAGGTAAGTGGAAGCATCCCCTGCTTTTTTAGATTAGTTTCTAAAAAATCAGCAAAGCAACGGTGATTTTTTGCCAAGAAATGCCACCAACGGCCCAAGAAGTAGGCCAAGCAAATGACTTCACAGGACACTCAGAGCGTTTGCAGTTGCAGCAAGCCACCTGACGCGAAGACACTCGAATCATTCATACTCTTGTCGGTCCCATAGATCCAGCTATCTATTCATCAAGCCTTCCACGGATAGTTACGCCTAATCCATGCTGTCATTCAAACATACCCAGATCACACACCTCTCCACCCACTCAACCGTTCACCATTCCACCTAGTTCATCCAATTAGCTCGAATAAACAGGCACTGGAACAAACGGGTTAGCGCTGGATAAAGAGGTGTGAGAAAAAGTAAGCAGACTAACCGTGAGGTAAACAGATGATTGGAGGAATGGACTTAGGACAGACAAACGAATGTGCCAATCAGAAAATTTGGCATAGGTAGGCTGAGGGCAGAGCTTTACCGTGGATACGCGCGAAGCTCTTGGCAATGATTGCACGGCCACCGAGATGACGCGGTTCGAGAGCAGCGTGTTCGCGACTACTGCCCTCACCGTAGTTCACTTCGCCGACCACCACCCATGGCACTCCTTCAGCCTTGTACCGCCGCGCCACGGCCGGCACCGTGTCCCACTCTCCGCTGGGCCGGTGGCACACCCGGTTCACCTCCCCATTCTCGCTGTTCACCGCTCTATAAGGAAAATTGGATCACTAATTCAGAGAGTGATTAGGCATATGGTTGATTGGCTGAGTGGCTACGTATCCGATTGATCTATCGGCAAACTTAATTGTGGGTTGGCGAGCACATCGACTTCTTGCTTATGCTTGATTGGTTTACTAGTCAGACGGTTTAGCTTACTGGTTGGAAGGAGAAGCTGCTGATTGGTCTCCCGAATCGATGGTGAATCTGATTGGCTGAACGACTGATAGGTTTGTTAACTGCGGCAAGAATAATTAAATCACTGCAATGTTTGGTGGTTGGATGAGGGATAGAAGGATGGACAGATGAGTGGATGTACCCAATTAACATATTGTTAGATATGTTGTCCAGGTGGCCCCGAAACTTGAGCCAGGGTCCAGCGGCAGAGATATGATCGGTGGTGCATTTGCCGCGCACCTTAATAAGAATTGGCATATCGATGAGGTCATTACCGTCCCACCGATCGAAAGGAGAGAGGGCATGGAGGCGATCACTGGTTGGTGAAATCGTCACCTGCATGCGGGAGCCATCTGCAGGCGGACGCTGGAAGTGCGGATCCACGTGCTTGAAACCGTTGCGGGGCAAAACATCACCTGAGTTGGGAGTGACGGTAATTAGATCTGCTATCTCCCCAGTCGCGAACAAAACTATGCATTGAGTTACATAATTAAACACCCGGTCATTTATCTAATCATCTAGCTGTCCGGCCGACAGTTCATCCATCCATAGATTCATTTGCTCACTCAGACCTGTCAGTTCGCCCTTTCAACCAATCACGTATTTAGCAAATCTGCCCTCAAGTCAAACGATTTGACCATCAAGGCACCATTATATTCATCTCAAATCAATTTCATTAAGCCTACCTTCTGGGGGATTTAGCTTAAACTTTGTCCCATTTGGAGCCGTCAGTTCATCTGTTAGAGGGTTGAAGCCCAAATTTCCGCCCAGAACCAAAGCAGTGACCATCTCCGGTGAGGCCACAAAAGCATGAGTGGCAGGGTTGGCGTCGTTTCGACCAGTGAAGTTGCGGTTGTACGATGTCACGATCGTGTTCGGTTCTCCACGTTTCTTGTCCTATGCGCACCATCCGATAAAATAATGGGAAAAGTGGGGAGTACGTGGGATACCGATATAACGAACTAAACAGCTAACCCCTAATCCACTTCTAGTCTATGCAATGACTAAAATCACTGCTGTGTGGAGCGAAATGCTCCAGAAACCTACTTGCGGTTCACGCAGACTGCTAGCCGTCCTTCTGTTAAGATCCAACTCACCCTGCGATCCCACTGACCGATGCAGGGTCCACAAGCGTTGGCAAGCACCAAACCTCCAATTCCTCTGAACACATCAGCCAATCCATCTCGCTCAATTGTTGCATGGATCTGCTCACTGCCTGGAGTCACAGTGAATTTTGTCGTCACATTAGTGATGCCGTGCTCCAGTGCCTGCCGCGCCACACTCGCAGCGCGGGCCATATCCTCGTAGGAGGAGTTAGTGCAGGATCCTATCAGGCCTACCGAGATCTCCATTGGCCAACCCGCTGCTTCAGCGTCCGATTTTAGCTGTTAGGAAAGAAGAGGAGGAAAAAGTGCTTAAGCGTGGGTAGTTTTACTATGCGATAACCAAACTCTTCCAGTCGCTAGAGGTTTTGTCTAAAATCTGATATCATGACGTTCTCCATCTACTCTCTTAGCACTTCTGTACGCTGCTTGAAAAAGCATCTCAAGGAGCGCAACCCGAGCTCTACTTTGCCAGTAGCGGAAAGAGAGCCAACTTGGTCTCATACCGTCTCGTTTATGCACACAGTCTTCCAGCTCTTCAACACTTCAAAGATATGCTAAGAAGCAACGAGTGTTATTTTCCAACCAGCGCATAACAATGCTAGCTTCTTCAACGTCCCTCGAATTGGATTTCATGCTGAGGCTAGGGGGTTCTCAACTCATTCGTAGTTTGATAATAAAGATACCTCTAGGGGTGGAATTTACTGATACTAAACACGAAATCACACGAATATGAGACCAGAGAGACTTCGATTTCCAGGCAAGCTATCCAAGACCTGAAAAGTGGAAACCTACTCAAATACGACTTCAGTAGTACGAAAGCGCTAATTGAAAGATCCCCTGATTATTCATTCCGCACGATGCAAGTCTTCAATTTAAATACAGACACCACAGTGACACCTTTAAACCCTGGTAGGGCAGTTGTCTAACTCTTACCATCGATCACATTGGTCTCGGCTCAGGTAGTAGGGCATGACAACAAAATTGCCTGCAAGGCGAGAACTTGCCGCCTAAACCGTCGATTCGTCATTGGCTAACCACACACACGTTCCACCAAACCCCTCTGGTCTGCGCCCTATTGAGTCAACCAGCTCCACAAGAGTCCCAGAATAAGAAATAACTTCAACAACCCTCAAGGTAGCCTGCTAGAAGTTTACAATGAGGCTACAGCGTCACATGATCAACTGTTGAACCGCTGATCTGCACTTTTCACCATCCACCAGGTAAGCTGAAAGACCTCTTAAGTGACAACTATGAATGGCAAGAAGGCGGGAGACCTATCAGAGTAACAAATTTAGCAGTTGTGCTTTCAAAAACAGAAGAACCTGCCATTCACTTTCTCCACCCTCGGAGGTTGACATAGGGTCTTTGAAAACTGTTTACAATGGGACATATAAGAATGAAAAGAGGTGTACCTTCGAGATGGGATGAGCCAAATCGGGAGTGTAGGGTCCGTTCAAATGAGGCTCCAGCTCACTCAAGTCGATTTTGATGACACGATCATAGACGCATCCCTTGTCGGGCGAAAGCAATTTGCTCTAGGTGAAAACAAAAACCCGAGGAACATGTAAACACTGTACCTGGGAAAAATGACAGAACCTAGTTCGCCGTCGACTTTACATTCTACGTATCACCACATTCCCCTGCCCATGCATTCAATCTTCCATATGCTCGGCTATGTGATAACTCACTCATCCTGTCATCCACCCAGAACCCTACCAATTGGGGAACGGTTCAAGAAGGACGAAGACTTAGAAGTAGAATGCTACCCAGACAGTGCTGCAGGCAGTAGTGGCAAGGTAGCTCCATTACGAGCAATAATGGTGAATAATGTGGAAAAGTCGTGAAAACCCACAAAAGCTCATCACTTAAGTGACAATACGCCCAAGTGGTGTTAGCATGAACATTTCAAAATCAATCGACTGTAGACCGACACACTAGCTGTGATTCTGAAAACAGCGACTCGTGGTCAGCCAGCCGCTTCCAGCACCACTAATGAACTGAAGCGGATTCCCAGGGAATGCCAATGCCTTCAACACTAGGAGTCTGACACAAAAATAAGCGTAGTTCTTATCATTTGAGATCCGCTTCTTACTTTCTATCCACTTTAGTATCGCCAATTTGACTTGAGTACATTAGTGTCGAGTAAACAGCCCTACGAACTACAAGAATATAAGCGAAAAAATAAATTAAACATTCATGTAAAAACGGATTCTTTACAAATTCACAGCTAAACAACTTACTTTATACTCTTTTGCTAGACCAGCAATATCTTCTCTGCCAGTAGCCCTCAAAAAATCCACCATTCTATCGTTGAAGGGAAACACAGAGGTTGTAGCGCCGATCTCCGCGCCCATATTGCAGATTGTCGCCATTCCCGTGCATGATATGGACTCCACCCCAGGTCCAAAGTACTCAATAACAGCTCCAGTGCCTCCTTTTACGGTCAAAACACCCGCTACCTTGAGAATAACATCTTTTGGCGACGTCCAACCAGACAATTTGCCGACCAACTCAATTCCAATAACTTTGGGACACTTTAGCTCCCAATCTAGACCTGCCATCACGTCAACTGCGTCAGCTCCACCCACTCCAATACATAAGCCTCCCAGGCCACCACCGTTTGGTGTGTGACTATCAGTTCCAATTATGAGTGCCCCAGGAAAGCAGTAATTTTCCAGCATTACCTTGGAATGGTAATAATAAGGATCCATCTAACCTGATGAATGATTCCAGATCCTGGATGCCAAAATCCGATATTGAATTTGGCGGAGGCAGAGGAGAGGAAGTCGTAAACTTCTTTGTTTGAAGTGACCGCGTTGGAAAGATCCTTGTCACCGCCCTCATGAGCAACGACCAGGTGATCGCAGTGAACGGTGGTAGGAACGGCGACACGTGGTAAACCACTGGACATGAATTGTAATATGGCCATTTGCGCTGTTGCATCTTGCATTGTAACACGATCGGGTGAGAGATTCAAATAACTGGATCCTCGCATTATATCCTTCGTCTTCGGGTCTGACAAATGACTATAGAGGATTTTCTCCGATAATGTCAATGGACGCGCTAGTCTGGAGGGACATCAGATGCCAAGACAGAAAAACCTACGTTTCACTGACGCTTTTTAGTGCAAAACAGTATTTGTCATAGTCAAGGATCTCAGAATCGAAACGACTTAGACAAACAGACATACGCCGCTTAAGTTTAACTGCTAATGACGGCTTTGAACGCCGATAATACTGAAAAGAAAGGCTGCGCAATGCTCCCCCACGAGGAAGCATCCCCCTGCATTACAACAATCCGATGAATACTAATCGGCGCCAATATTAGAGGCTACCACTGGTCAATATAAACTAAGACTGGTTGTTAATCGCATGTAATGCAGAGTCTAAACCAAAATTTGCTACATCAATCAAGCGGTTTTTACTTTAATTTTGCTATATTTGTAAATAAATACAAATTAGCAAGCTTATAAATATTACGTAATTTCCAACTGAAAAATTAGTTAGTTTATCTCATAAATCTTAAAAGCATTTAAAAATTATTAAATAAAACTGTTTTGCATTAAACATTATTTAATGATTCCGATGATTATGCTGCGATATCAGCATTCACTTGATCCTTCAAAAGGTAGGCCTGCCATTGTCGCTACCAGTGAGGTGGGTCTTGTAGCGCCCCGAGCATCCCTAGAGGAAGGAAAGAAAACCAGGTGTAGGTCAGAACACGTGCATTATAGACGGAGAGTAAGGGAACTGCTGGCATGGCCGGGAGGCCAGCCCACGCAGCCCGGTTCAACGTGGCCGCCACTAATATCCGACCAACCAACAGCCGAAGCAAACAATACGCTACAGGTCTACCCTATGCTTCTCATACTGCAAATATAACGCTCCTTTCGTTTGGGATGTTAATTAGCCTTCGGTGACTTAGAAGCCGTTTTGACCTATCTGCGTGTCAGGTCTCTGGGCCATGCCAAAAACCTCATTTGGTCTGACACATTGGCGGCGGCCATCTAGAACCTAGCTTCGTGGGCTGACCTTTTGTCCATGCCAGCAAATTTTTCCCTTCCGATCTTAAATACACGTATTCTGATCTACGTTTAACTTGCTCTCCGTCTTCTAGGGATGTTCCCATCTATACAACATTCCCTCCTTCTCGTGAACTGACAAATGCATGCACGCATATTCTTGCTTCTTCATATTTTGCCTTTAAGGGATATTCGGAAGCTGCATTAGCTGTTTGGGTTTGAATAATTGCTGTCAAAACCTAATGATGTCAAGAAACAACGAACAGAATTCCACGTGCGTTTGACTCGTGTTTTCTCCGATTGCAATGAAGCCGAAAACAGGCGAAAAGAAGGACAGGACATGCATGCGCATAACAGAGGGAGGAGATGTATCCTCCGGTATGGCCCAAGGGTCAGCCTTCTCAGCTAGGTCAATGCGACCAGCTAAGTGCTCGAAGGTCAACTAGCAGTTCAGGCAAGCAAAGCACTACAGACGGAAAGAGAATCAGGCAATGCTCTTGCTCTTGCTCATACAAGGTGTTGAAATCGAGGTCAAGTTAGCATAAGGCATTGTGAAATATTTGTTGCACTGGACAGTCCCAAACTCTCCATTTTAAGACTCAAACCTTGCGTGAGTGTTAGACTTAATGCTTTTCACCCGACAGCCCAACTGTCCTTAATTAATCCGATGCAATCAACTAATCTTGGATTTTCAGGTAGCCGAAACCGCCAGCATTTAGTGAAAATGGAAAAGAATAGATCTCAAATACTTGTAAGGTTGCGCTGGTGCCTTGGATGTGATCACGTAAACTCACTCAAGAATTGCGTATCAGTTACTTTGGTGCACAAAGTCAAATAAATTTAGCACACTATATAATGTATCCTGCACAATTTTGGCAACTTCCGACGCCTTCCGACATTGCGCCAGGACTCACTGCATTTTTATGGTGAATGTCCATCCATACCTCGCATCAGATTGATGCATATTTGATAAACAACCTTTTGTGTGCACACATGTATAAAAGAATCTTTCCTTTCCTTTTCGCGCCTTCCATTCCACCACCCTTATCATCAGAAGGGCCGTTTTGCCTTGACAACGGGAGGCAGACACGGAGTACCAAGATTAAGGAATCTCAGTTGGAGGTAGACCAGGTCATGAGCAGTCATAATGCTGTTCCACTGCTGCATTAAAGTGATCCTCCTACCTCTGGCTACAAAACCATTTAAGAGGATAAGTGTTACGGCAAAGTTTGAAGATTGAATGAAAGTAAATACGGCGCAAGAAGCAGTGTCGACCAAATTTTACTTGTGACCAAGCTCTGTCTCATATAAGCCTTGGTTTTAATTTAGAAGCCATAAACAATTAAGGTCTCCAGTCCTTGGCTTGAGCTGATTGCTCACATCGAATTATCACCGATTTGTATCGTGCACAGCACTCTTTGAATGACAGATCTAGGGACAATACCTTGTTTGTTAAAATTGGTAATTGATTTTGGTTACTTGGGTGGCAACATTAACTTGGCCGAGTGAGTTGGCCTCCGGGCCATGTGATCATTCATACCCTCTCTGTCTACTGAATGCTCATATTTGCACCCTTACACCATATTTCGATTTCTATTGTCCTCAAGAAAATTAAAAGGGTTACTGTAGTGCCCCGAGCATCCCTGAAAGAAGGAGAGAAGGCCTGGTGTGGGTCAGAATACGTGTACTCTGGACGGAAAGTAAGGGAACGGCTGGCATGGCCAGCAGGCCAGCCCACGCGGCTAGCTTCAAGGTGGCCGCCACTGATATGTCCGACCAACCAACAGCCCAAACAAACAATCCGCTACAGCTACATTTGCAGCGGACTGATTTTGACTTCATTTATCTTCCTTCCTCTCTTAATCCTTATGCAAAATGCGCTCCATGATCACTAAACTGGTACACAACGAACCGACATTTATGTCGGACGTGGCGCCAGAAACACACATTTAAGACGAACCGCTACTTAAAGTGCTTTGTAAGGCCAAAATGCGCTTCAATCTGGAATCATTTTACGCTCTGCAAAACCATTAACCTTAAGCCATTCTAAGTATAATTCCAATCTTTTAATTATCCGCAAATGCCAGATAATATTTAAGTTAATTTAACGATTTAATATTTACATCTGCTTTGACTTAGAATCGGTAGTACAATTTATGAATTTATCACTCTCCCAACACCATTTTTTCATGTATTTAAGACGAGTTCAAGGTCGAGGGACTCACTTCAATCTTGAATTCTGGTGAGTACGGCTCGCGTTGTTGGTTACCACGGTTCGCCTTCTGGTGAACTTGTTATTCCCGGTTGTACATACCATTTCCGTTTGCATGTTAGTTTTGTGAAGGAAAAATTGTGGCATCAACACTGCAAGCTTGGTAATGCTTTATGGTTTGAATTGTTAAAAGTAATAGTTATGCGCTGACATGGCAGTTGAATGCGAAGGTTTCATTGAAAGTAGTGAAGTGTGTCTTAGGATCTGTTAAAATCAAGAGTATCCTTATCAAGACACATTGCTTTGAATGAGTGGCTGATTCTAATTTTCGTATAAGGTCCCATTTTTGCATTTTCCGCTTGGCGTCCCTGATTGCAGGTAATATGCGTTCATTCCTTATTGTTAGAGTGTGAAGTGGACTTTAAATCATTGCCGTAACATCAGTAGCAATGCCCTACTTGAGAAATAGCACCTTAACGTGGCAAAATGTGTTAGTATTTATGTTATTTTAAATGTTGACACAGGTGATGCGCTCAGAACTTTTGTCGATAAAATCTGAACGACGGATGATGTCTTTATGAACGTTTGCTTCGTACCCAGCTTTGTTTTCATTCGAAATTCTCGATTTCTTAACTTTTATTCAATTTTCTTGTTTACATGTCTGAAACCTTGTTTCACGTTACTTGGAATTGAGACGGTTGTCACAATTTGGTGCCCTTGCTGAACTTGACTTACCTTTCTCCCCCCTTGTGCACATTTTTCCATCTCCGTTCGCTATGGTTAGGCTAGATTTGTATGGGTGCGTGGACAAATTGATGCACAGTTGTTACAAACTTTGGCGCTTAAGTCTTAAACCTGGGTGTGACTGATTAAAGGTGAGAATCGCATGCATTCTTGTTTCTCGTAATTCTGTGTTGGGTTGCGTGTCACCTCGCTTTAGTCTGTTAATAACATCAGAAGCTTGCGTCTCAGCGCCAACTTAGTTACATTTTGGAAGTCCCATGTCTCTAACGTACTTTGAAGATTCAGCATTACACGCTGGAGGTCATCGGAGTTAAAATAGCAACCCCTTTTTACACAAGTCTGGTGGAATTGCATGCCGGCGTTACCGATCTGCGCACTTTGATTGACAGGGCTCGATCACAGTAGATTGATGCGAATTTGTCGTTTTCTGGCTAGTGTGAGGCAGGAATGCAATACTTCAACTGCCGTTATCTAACGCAGCATCCTCTCAATGCTCGTTGGGAAAGATGAATGCGAGGCATCGTGGCCGTGGTGACGGCGATTGCAAGGGGTGTTTGTGTGTGATGCACCAGCGTAGCAAACGGTGTGTATTGCTGGCCAGTTGCATGTGGGAGGAATGCAGATGAGGAGGTGGGCTTGACATGTGGTCTGTTGCGGCATCTGGCTGACTTGTACCTGATACGAGCCTACGCATCACTTTGGCTACTCACTTGGAATGGTCTCAAGATGGTGGTGTGGCTACGAAGTTTATCCTTTGTGTGTGTGTGTGTGTGTGTGTGTGTGTGTGTGTGTGTGGACTAGACAGTTTTTTGTGGTTCTCAAGTTAGGCATGTGGCGCAATAGAGTCGTCAGTCCTTACTGGGCGAGTGTGCCAGCATCATGGGGAGGTGTAGAAATGGGCAAAGATGAGATTAAAGTAGGTGAATGTGTGCATTGGTGGTTGGAAGGAGTGGTTGTTGAATGAGTGAGTGAGTGAGTGAGCGAGCGAAAGGACTGTTGAGTTGGCAGGTGGAGGAGTGGAGTGACAGGGCGGTGACTGGTACTTGCGTTTCCTCTGTTACTTTGAGATGGAATGAATCTTTGCTCATTGATGGGTCTTTTCACCTTCGCTAGTTGGTCCGCCTTGTCGATGTGTTTTCTTGGAGCATTTCGTCGTGCACAAGCCTTGGCTGGTGTGTTCTTTGCTTGCTTGAAAGTAGGAGGTGTAGCAGGTTTCCTTGTTCACTGTCCCAAATCTTTTGTGTTTCATATGACGTTGCAATGGGGCCTGCAAGATGGTTTTGCCTGCACTGTTTTGACCCTCTGACTGAGCAGGTCGTCAAGGGGTGGCGTACTTTGTAGGATAGTTAGAAGTGGTTGTTTGTGGTGGAGTATTGAGGCAATGGAAAGGGGGGAGGCTACTGACGTGGTCTGCTGTTGCCACTGGCAGTTGGTGTGGTGCATGTTGGAGTGGTTGGGTGGAGGCGCGAGCAGTTTCCTTGTCACTGCGATTGCCTTCACCGTGGTGTCGGATGAGGGCTGTCATTAGCTCATCAGTGATCAGGGATGGTGACAGCCGTGAATTGTGTGCACGCAGTAGTTGGGCGCACTGTTTCGTCCCACTTGAAGAGTTGTTGGTGCACACTATCAATCCCACATTTTTTGGCCTTGTTCAAGTGTAAGCCCTGTTTTTCCGAAAGGTTACCGTTTCGATTGTTTTAAAGGCTTTTCAAAGGGCCCAATTTAAGTCGTGTGACGTTTGTTTCGTAGAAATGAACTCGCGTCAATGTGATCTCTTTTGTGTTAAAATAACTTGCCGTCTTTTGGATGTGCTCTACTTTAGACGTTAGCACAGCGTCACAACGTGAACTATGGCTACTTGCGAAGATGTTTCAAGCTCTGCATGAAATTTACTTATTTAATTGTTTCACGAAACCAAAAGTCAGTAGGTTTAATAACTCCTATCATCTGTCTCCGTCCAGCTTTTCAACCAAAAGGCAATGGCTAGGGTAGGCTGGACTTTTGGTGAGGAGTTTGCATCGGGACCTGCGGTTGTACCGATGGCTTCTGCTTGGTCTACCACCTCATCGGAAACGATGCCGAGGTCCGAAGGACAAGCCAGAATCGGCTTTGTCTTTGACGAGGTCCCTGGATCACCGTTACCCTTGGAGTCATCAGCGAAGGCTCTGGTTGAAGGCTGCACTAATGGCAAAGATAGTTCAAATCCAAACCTCCTCCACCCTGCGGACACAAGTGCGCGTCGAGCTCTCTCCTTCAATGTGCCAAAACGCCCACCACCACCGCGACTGCACGACTTCTCTTCGGCATCTTGTGATGTGCCGGAGAGAGAGAAGCCAAATTTGTCGGAAAGGTCGAAATCGCTTGCACAGTCGAGATGTGAGTTGCATTTACCAGCTGTGTGCTCTCTGCCATAGTGAGGGTGTTTTTTGCACTCCCGTGGCTTGAGTGGAGGAATGGCAAATGTACAGACGGGGGAGAATTTCGAGTTGGAGATACAGGCAAATTGAGCAGACACTTTTTTAATGCCCCTCAGGCAGAAGTTGTCGGAGGATATCCGGTCCACTCGAAGTGCCAGTCGATCTAACCAGATAGGTAGCACCGCGGTGGCACCACCCATTCGTGCTTGTCATGTCACTGATGCGCTAAAACTACACACTACTTTGACGTTGCCATTCATACGCATGTGCACACCTGCGATTCCGCAAACGTAATTATTGAAACGCAACTTAAAGTCTATGCCGATTGTTGAAAGCCGACGCAGTTAAAACACGGCGTGCTGGCAGGAGCCGACAACCTTTTCTGCGCTTCGCTCCCTGTGAATGCAAGAGCGTCGATATGAAGTAGCCATTCAAGTCCAGTTAATATTTTCTCAACGCATCCAGAATGGAAAAGAAGACGTCAAATGTCTTTTTGCATTGAGTCTCTCGCTTATCACTGCTGTCACGTATATGTGACGGATGATTTTTGTCGGTTTTTTACACATGTATCGGATGGATTGATTCGAGGTGGTGTTGGTAGGGTGGGTAGACGTGTTGTGTTCTCGATCTAGGGATAGTCACATCCACAGCGGCTGAAATGATCAGAACAAGGCAATTTAGGAGCGGACATTGTTGGTAGCTGGGCCCCCTCTGACATCTGACAGTGACCGTTCCCATTGACTTTCTGCTACAGGAGGTAGCTTTGCTTGTAATTTGCGTTCGCCATTTCATTTGCATTCTATGCCTTGCGGATGTGTGACTTTAAGTTGGACGGCGTTAACGCACGCAGTGGGGAAAAGGTCCCAACAGCAACGCTATGTCGACAGGTGGACCGAGAAAGTCTTCTTACCTCTTCACTTTCTGCCAAACTTTGCCTGATGGCCCTTCTTGCGAGAAAAGAAGGACAGATGGCCAAAGTATGCACTAATTGCACAAACTGGGGTTTAGTGACAGGCGAAGTACCACGTGCTTGTCTGTCTCCGTGCTCACACCTGATTGTATGCAGTCAAATTTGAGCTCTCTTTGACACGCAAAATGCCCCAAATCCTCCTTCTCCCTCCCCCACAGTGAATCTGCACGCAGCTTTGTGACTCCAGTCTCACTTTCCTCCTTCTTTTTTCAAGCCTCCAGCCGCAATTCCGCAGCCTACGAGCAGGGCCTTGCCGAAATGGCGGATCTAATGACTACAGTGGACCTGTCGGAGTCGGAGAAACAGAAAATCCGTGATCGGTTTGCTCTGGACAAATGATCCATTTATCCACCTTCTCCCACCTTCGAATCGCTCCCCTCCCCATCCGGCGGTTACACTATTTTTCTCTCCAACTCCCCCTCCGCCTCCCGCCGTCCTGTCCTGTCCCATCTTGTCCTGTCCTTACTAACTTACATCAACTCTGTGTATTTTGAAAATATTGCCTTCCTTTCTTAATGCATGATTTTACTGGACTATCCCATGCTTTGATAGAGTAGATTTTTGCTTTTTTTGTGTGAAGAAGATATGCTTTCGGGTACTTCTCCTTTTGCGTGGGTGTACACCGGTGCGACGGCATTGCAGCGTAGTAGACTGGGAATAATTCACATTCTCCTTCCTAATTTAGAAGCTGAAAGAATTATCACCTATGAATGTGTGTAACTGTGCCTCAGGGAGTGGAAAGTTTTCTTTGCCTTTAAGAAATGCCTTGTTTCAAGCGAGTAAGATGGGCTGATTTCTTTTGATGGTGGGCGTGGGTGTCTGTTGCCGGAAGAAGAGTGGTTTTACACTGTCGATTAGTCCCTCAAGTGTGCATTTCAATTGGTTAGTTTTTAATAGTGTAAGCGCATAAGTATTTGAAGGGTGGTTCTATGGTAGGTCCATACTACTTAAGTCGCTGATTTGAGCGGCGCTTGGGTTAGCCAGTTGTTGTCATTGAGTAATTTGAAGGTGGAGGCTGAAGTGAGTGGTGTTGCAGTTTGACACACTTAAAGAGAGTTGCTTTTAAGTAGTCAAGAGGGTAGCGTTTTCTTGTTCTTTCTATACTACTGATTTCGTCGAAATGGCAACATCATCTCTTGGTAAATGGCGGCGTCTTCTGTTCTCCCCCTGTTGTCGTCATTAAGTGCATGGGGGCCCGAGTTGGATAGAAATGGATTACTTGCATAGATTTTTGCCAGCCCCCTTAATTTCTGTCATGTAGAAAGGCGTAAATTAGTGAAGTCGGAGTTGGATGGGTGGATGGAGAAGGCGATGGAGGACTTGAATCGACAATCAAACTGATGACATGACCAGCTGGCTGTCTAAATGGTTAGGTGCACCAGCGAACGTGTGAACTGGTTTTGTGGATCAAAGATTGAGTGGTGGCCTCAATAAGTTGAACGGATGCTTGTAATTTCGATGACCTTTAGGCCATTCATGTTAACTTCATCTGCTGTGGCTTTGGCCTTAGTGGACACTCTTCAAACACCATGCGCGAATGAGTTGAGGGACGACCACGTGGATAGATGACTGCATAACTGAATGAATGGGTAGATTGAAAAATTGTAAACTGAATTGCCCAATTGGCATGGAAGGCTGCTGCTTGGCCCGTAGCCTGCTGCAATCCTAGAAGGTGGAGATATCTAAAATAGGAAGCTTTTGCTGATCCCCTTGGGGTCACTGATTGTAGAGTACATGGAGGGTCATGGTTATTGCATATTTATGCCTCCTCAAAAGACCCTGAAGGGTACGGAGGGCGTTACCAAGACCCCACGAGCCATTGACCAATCAGAGGCGAGGAGACCGAGGGTGTGGGGTGTTAGCTACCCAAGAACGCGCAGACGAATGGGGGGGGGAATTTTAAAGATGAGAGCTAACAAAATCTCGAAATTATGACATCTCCTGAGGTCACAAACACCCCTCTCCCACTTCCATAGAGTTTTAAAGACGACACGCATTTCTTTACTTGAAGCGCTAATTTTAGAGATCGCAAAAAACTAACTAAGCATTGAGGGTACTGTTTATTCATTTGTTTCAGATTTACTAATGCAACGCCTTGCAATTAGTGTGTGAAATTAGCAGCGAATGAAAACCACGAGATCAGTCGTCATGTCTCACGGTTATCACCTCATCCGCCTCCCCAACTGAGGTGTTACGGAGTTTACCCTCCCAAGGAATGCATCCTTCCGCCCACACAATTTACTGCTCCGGGTGAAGGGATAATCACACTGCCTTGGTGAGTGCCTCTAGCAGACGCACCGGTGCCACCACCCACTCATGCCTGCTGTCACGTCACCGACATGTCACACACGCGCACATGCAAACACCGCACATCGAACCGAAGACTGTGGTGGGAGCTGAAGGATGGCTTTTAGCTATTCCTTTTGTCTCCAGTACCAGAAACTGTTCTTTGAAGGATGAAAAAATTCCTTTTTAAAACCTGACAATGTGAAACAATGCACGGAGCATTACGAGATGACGTTTCGCACAGAGCTCATACTTATCTGCTAAGCCCCCTACTTTTGTTTACGAGTTGTAAAAAGTGTGACAATTCTAGCAATTAAAAAAAGATGAGAAAAAAGCGATTTTATAAGGCTCGTAAATGGACTAAAATTAGGTCCCATAAATGTTGACCTTTGTTACCACTAAGTGGGCGTACTGGAGCATTTCAATCCGCTCAAAAGTAAGTCAGGCTTGATTTACTAGGGAGAGAAAATGTCGTACAAACAATAATTATTCAGCTATTTTTTATTGGGGAGGAAGGGGGGAGGGGAAGTCGATGAACCAAATTTTAACCAATCAGAGGCGAGCATTTCGGGCACCATGCCCAGCTCCCAAAATGGGAGTATTTTTACGTGTTTCGGCTAGTTTTTAGCCTTCGATGGGGGGTTAATCTTTAACTTTCTCCTGTTTTTCATGGCTTTAAATACACTGCTGGTGAGACGTATGCCTGTGAACCGAGCGACGTCACCAGCGCTTTCTACGCGTCTGCCTCTCCCCAGCGGACCTCCATTTTGTCCTTTTGAAAGCCTCTAGCCTTATGGGGATGAGGTCTTGTTTACAACCATGATCTTAAGAGTGTGAGCAGAGCATAAAAATAGGTATCGGTGCCATCTACTGGTTTATGAGAGCTTCAACTCCCACGCAGCACATTGTCACTACCGATGCGATGGAAATCCAACTGCTCTATGACCTCTTGAAAGGGTCTCGCATAGCTGTGTTAAAGAAAATTCAGCATGTGACTCCATAGCATGCCAAGAAGACACCGTTTCGTAAAAGCATAAGACACCAAGACCCTCCAGCACGTCAGGCTACTGCTAAAATGAATAGCATCGCCATTCTCACCTTAGGCTGTTTGTTTATGTTGATGAAACAGGACCTTTGTGTTTGAGATGATGACCAACGATTGCGCCATTTGTTGTCCCCAAATGCGACTTCCACTTGACCACCTTACTTGTGATGCCCAGCAGACGCGTGAGGTCGTTCACCTCCTAGCACCTGTCCCGCCAGATAACTCAACGTAAACTAAACAGGTACCGATATGACGTATTGTTTTGGAACTACACAGGCTTAGTCAGCACGAGGGACGATGAAACATAGCGAAACGGGGAAAAGTGAGACCGCCTACAATTTACAATCTTCTCCATCCATCCAACTGACCTATTTTCCATCCCTTATCTACGCATTCATTCACCCACCCATAGACTGCACTTTGGCCCTTTTAAATGGCGGTTGCTTGGCAGGAAATGGATAAAAGTGAATCCCACGAAAAGCGCCTCCACATAAGATCTGCTTAAGGGGTATCATGCGCTTTAAGCTCCTCTTCAACGTAGTCATGAACACGAATCCATTCCTTGCCCTTTGGAGCTGGCGAATCGTCCATCTTTTCATTTTCACTGAGTGCGACAAAGAAACGGCACTACTCGTGTCGCTCCGAGGTTGTAATTAGTCATTACACTGGGGCTTCGATACTGTTAGGGCTTAAAAACCATCAAAGCGATTGTATAGCTTGAGATTTTGATGACGTTTTTGATCTCATATGTCTCGTGTTAAGCATCTTGTCAATTCTTTAATTTAAATTCACTTAAATTAAGCAAAGCACATACCTCGCTACTTAATATACATTTAAGTAGATAAAACATTTTGGATTCTACTTAATAGTAGTTAGTAGGCACTGACCATTTGCTTGATGAAGCTTAAAATTTAAAACAGCATTTGTATGAGAATCCCGCCAAAAGACACTAATAAGCCATATCCTTGACAAGCTCATAGGAATGGCGCTTGAATCTACAAGCTCCTGTCTAAAATTAGAACACATACATAGACTTTGAAAAGAAGGGGTGGATTAATAAAATACTACCAGTTATTAAAATCGTCATCCCTATATCAAACACCCAATCCCGGACCCAACCGCCGCAGCCTCTAAACCCACGTTACATTCCCAACTGTCTAGATATCTGGCACGCGGTCACGTAGCTGATTTGTGCTAGCACCAAGAAAGGGCAATAATTGGTATGTGGGGGAATAGTGTTTAAGGCCTGTGGTAAAAATGCAATCACACATATTTTCCTCCCCACGCCTTCCCCGCCTGCTTTGCTAGTTCACTCTTCTGGCTACCGCTCAAAGAGGATCTGCTGCCTGCACTAATTTGCGCTATGTAGCGCTGCATTGAGCAGACAAGTGGCAAGCACAAATCAACAAGTAATTTTTGAGGAATTTAGGTCTACAATGCAGCATACAAGAGGCAGGCAGTCGCGTGCAAATGGAGTGATGGGTGGCTCTAAAAGTGCAAAGTGGAGAGTTGATTGATAAGGTGGATGGGGTAACCAATTCCAACAATAAAAATAATCTCTTGTCGTAAATAGGACAGAAAATGATCCAAAACGCCAAACGCTGACACTGGCTACGAGTGGAACCCTCCTTTTGACCTGCTTTAAAGTACACAGAGGACTTTTTGTGAGGATTTAAGCAATTTATAGATTAATGAAGTTAATCATGTGGATGATTCGCCCCAGAGTCAAATCTTTTAATCCGAATGTGGTGGACAGGCTTTTCTGGTAACCCCGACCTACATAATGTACACCTGGCAAAAGGTTAGCGACGAGTGTGCCAGCAGGTCTTGACTTGCAAGTGTGAAGCTGACGGAGGCCAAATCAACTGTCGGTAAACTGAGCCGACATTTGCTTGAAAGGGGACGTAAAGGAGACGGGTGGTGGAGGACACAATGAAGGCAAGTAAACCAACAATTTAGCGCGTGTCCATCCTCGTTCTGCACGCATATTAACAGCTAATAAGGGTAAAATGCATGGAGCATTGTGTCTATTAAACGCCTCCCTTGTTAATCCAAATAAACAATTTTATGAGGACGTGGGGCCGAATTGCATGGCACAACGCACTGCAAGGAAAACCATCTAAGGCGAATATTTTTCTGTGTTCCTGAAGTCTGGTGAAGTTGTAGGAACTGCTTATCAGCACCAAAGCGCAGAGATTTACCGAAAATGGCATCAAAGTAATTGACATTAAGTGAATAAATAAAGTGAAAGAAAAGTAGTTTGTTAAAGAGTTGAAAAATTATTTCCGTTCTCCATAACGAGTGCCAAGTAAGTGAAACCTGCGCTTTACAACTTTGTCCAATAAAATAAATAATTTGCAGCTGCTCCATTGCTTCTCATTGACGCAACGCTTATGGTAGCGATAATGGTAAATTTGGCACGAGGATTGAGGACAAAATAAGTATATCACGTTTGTTACAACGCGATTAAAAGCGGGGGGGAGCTGTGATCGATGACCTGAAATAGAGCAAAAATAATTTAACCTTAATTGCATAAAAACATGCACGCTTTAAAAGCATGTCATTTAGGAAACAAATTTTCGGTTATAATAATTAACTCAAACTCGTGGGGCAAACTCAGACACCAATTGCAGCCTGGTTTGAGGAGCGCAAGATGCAATGATGCATGTTTTATTAAAAATGCATCTTACATTAAGAACAGATACAGTAGCAAAACAATACTGCAAAACCTAATAAGACATTGATTAAATTTGGATGCATAAAAATGTTATTACTACAAAACTGAACTTCCATCAGATTGTTGAAGTTGGTTTAAGTCGAAGCGGGTTATTCCGGTCGGTGTTCCTGTTGGCGCTTGACGATGCCGATGTGTGGTGGTTTGTCGGGTCCTGTTCAACCGTCTGATGAAGATAAGCAGCGACTCACGCCAATTGTGAAGGATTACATAGCTCGGCAGATTGGTCAGGAACCTTCAGAAGTTAGAATAACCGAGGTCAGTCGTCAGATTGTCAGCGGAGTCAACCACTTCCTGAAGGTGAGACCAATAATCCTTGGAGTAATTGATTTCACAGGTTGAACATGGCGACAATGTCTGGCACATTCGACTCCACGAAGCCTTGCCTTGTTATGGCGGCAAGATGGAGGTACACAGTCATAAGGTCGCTGCTGCTGGAGACCCGCTGACTTACTTTTAATTTCCGTCATCCTCATTCCACTATATTCCAATTCTCGCCTCTACAAATGATCAGTTTTTATATTATCTTGGCTTCCAGACATCGAAATCGCAATCAGTTTCATCATCGGCTTTTGAGGAATACCATATTTATAATTTGTATACGTCAATTTCCTCTTCCTCTAAGTTATTGGTGTTTTTTAATCACTTCATGCGATTTCTGAGTCATAATTTCTCTTTTTATTGCTCATGCACAAAGTAGGTAGGTCATTCTGGTGTTGTGACTAAGTTCTGGACGGTACCGTTGATTAATGAACCGTAATGATTTAGCATCGCGCGTTTGGGTTTTTGGATTATGTGCTCCCGCTTTCTAGCTTGATATCTTAGTCATTTTGCTAACCCATCACATCGGCGCTCTTATAGTATGTGTATTTTTCTACATTTCTTTGGCGGAATACGACTTGGTGCGAAAGTTGGGCTGCTACACAACTCACATCCTGCTCCGCCATTTGCTGGTCGCTGGTGGCAATTTGGATATGATTGCTTTCTTTCAACTGTTGTAATGCACCAACTTGAGCCCATAGAGAGGTTTTAACAGTGGATTGCACGAATACACTCATGAGTGGGTGATCAGCGGTACCGTGGTTGGCTGAATTGCGCTGATGCGTTATTGTTTCGCGAGCAATCTCGACAATGGGGTTGTTGGATGAAGTGTGTGGATCGCTCCCTAGTATAGGGATTGTTGAGGTCACCCGAGGTCATTACTCATATGGGACGCTTGGCGTTTGAGGGAGGCTCTCCCAGCGTGGTTTCAGAAGTTGGCGTCTTAGTGGTGCTGTAATTGCATCGTCCGTCTCTGGATTCCGCAATGTCCTGTGTTGTAGTTCTTTTTCCTGTAGGCTTTTTGGTGCCGCAAAGTTGCTCGTTCGGAACCAATTGCCGAATCCGTGCCGCGAAAAGCATTCTAAGGGTTCTGATGAGCACCGTCCCACAAGCCGTGGCAGGACTTTCTTCGACCAGTCTGGCAATTCTAAACGTCCAAGATACGTCTCAATTGGGGACTGCGGTTTGCTCCATCCATCAGTTCAAATTAGCGTCCGGGGGAGGGGGGGGAGCGGCTCTCATTTTTGCGTATTTTTCGGTTAAGTTGGCTGTCAATCGGGAGTGTGGTCAATCCATCACCCAAATTGCCGTGTTGTGCGCAAGTGGGGAAAGCATTGCACATGCTATGGCCTTGTGTGTTCAATCATTACCTTAAGCATACGCAAGTCATCCATTTATTAATCAGCCAATGCCAATAGTCTTAATGGGCACTAAGCTTACTCAATGGTGTTTCAAGCAGCAGTCAGGTTGATTATGCTGCCTAATTTAGGAATATTAGCGTAACACTTTGTTTGCTTGGACTGCTAATTGGCCTTCGAGGACTTAGCCGACACTGGTTGCGTCGTGACAGCTGGTGCAATAGGTCAACCAAGGGGGGAATCAGGGCAACACTGGAAGTGTTGTTTTGACCAATCTGTGTCTCCCATCCAAAGCAGCAGACCCATTCAAATCCCTCTTGAATGCATACCTTCTGCCTTCTTTCGTCTTTTACGGATGCTCCAGAAGCCGCACTAATACAAATGCTCTATAAATGTGCTCTGTAGGTCGGAGATGGTTTAAAACTCTAATCTAGTCGTCAGACCTGGTGGCAGCAGGCCAAAGCCTGGCATTATCACTCCGTAGACTAATCGAATTGGGCATTCCGAGGCTCGTTTAGTATTCAAAGGTAAGGGTAGGGAAAAGCAGCAAAGGAAATGAACGGGCTGTCTTCAGGTGATGCTACAGCTGTTAAGAATTAACTAAAAGGCAAGTATTTGCAGCTAAAATTATTTGCATTATATTTGGCACAGCGCAATCGTAGTAAAACTCCTGCCAGCAGGCCATCCAGAATGCCATTATGGTCTCGCTCAGAGTCTAGAACAAAATTTATCTTCGTGTTTAAAGAAACTCAAACGTAGGATACAAGATCGGGGTTTAGGAGTTCCGGCGATGAATCATATAAAAGGGGCATGCTACACGCGCAGCCTTGCACCGTAGAATTAAGATAATTGCAGCAGTAACAGGCAAATTTTAATGTCATCGTCTACTTGTAACCCTTATAAATAAAGAAATTCGTTTGGCGTTTAATTTGTTTGAACACATTGGATGAGCGTGCATGCGTCACTTGAGCTAAATTGGGCACGTTGGTTATGTATCTGCTGCATCCTTCTCCGGCCTCTCTAACAGAGAAAGAGAAGGAGAGGCTCTTGCCTCCTGTGGAGGAATACATGCGGAGTGTGCTTGGTCAGGTTCCAGAAGATATAGAACTGCTCGAGCTGGTATCTGAATTAGATAAGGGTTGTTTTTACGGCTTGAAAGTAAGATACCTTTTTGCTAATGTTCTTCCAAGGTTAAATTCGGTGAACAGCTGTGGCACATTTTGTTGCACCATTCGCCAATCATATATGGAATTGATATAATCGCGCTCAAGCATCATGAAGCACCGGATGGTGAGCGTCTCTATCCGTTTTAGAAATATGTGCTCAGGGACCGGTCCGAGATGTATGTCAAACGTTATTAGATTACGCTATTTCGTTTAAGAGCTTTTGAATAAAGTTTTTAATGTTTTTACCAAACAATTTTCCTTATTTTCTTCTAATTTTTGGAGCTTGAGATGTGATGTTCTTATACGGTTCGAGTCCGCAAGGGGATGTGAGTTATAGACTCTACTGCAATAAGTAATGCTTGAAGTTGCAACAGTCGTAAAAAGGACTTGCTAATGTGCTGCTTTTAGGCACGTCCTACGAAATGGGGATTTCAAACGTCTCGTTAGGCGTCCCAGATGCCTCCACTTCCATAAACGCCTCTAATGCAGCTGAGAGGTTGTGTACCCTTTGGCGAACATGGGTTTTAAGCCGGAAATCACCGTCTTGAACCGAGGCGTCCACAATTCAAAAGATGCGGTGCCAATGACTGCTATAAACGCCTTCATCAGTGTTGTGGCATTTCGATAATCACGTGTTGGTCTGGATGTCGAGCGTGTTTGAGCTTAAGGCGATATGAATTGATTTCTGAATCTGGAAGAGTGCGCATGCATTTGGAAGGCTATATTAAATGCACCTCGTAAAAGTCGACGAGAGTTTGCAAAGCTAGAGTAGTTAAGGTAGAACTCGCCGTGAGAGGGCATCGCGGGTCCCGCACAATCAGCCATTAGGCAGGGGGACCATGATTCTGGTAATACATATGACTCATGGGTAAGGTAGTGATACGAAATGGGCTTTAAAGCAGTCGTAAATATCTGAGCAGCTAATCGTTAAAAGTTTATATCAGCAGTTGATATTGTGGAACGTGTGCAGAGGCAAAAGTGGTTTGGAGTACGAATGATGTGCTGAAGGCGTTCATTTTTCCTAACTGCCTCTACAAGTGCTACTGTATTTACTTATTGAGGCTTAGCAATGACAGAAATGACCTGGGAGTTGACAATGGCCCAGAATCAGTGATTACTACTGACAAGACCTCAGTAGCGGTGCCTATAACTGAGTTCTTTCGTGTGCGATTCAGGGGATTGTCCGTCAAACTGTGGCAAGACAAAAGACTCATTTCGCGTCCAAATGTCTGTCGCCTTGGCTCGAAGCGAGGATGGGAGGAGCGGGAAAGTGGAGCTTGGATGCAAGTGCTTAAGGCGGCTGGACCGCAGATAAGTGCGACTTGACTCGGCCACCTAGGCCAACTCTCAACAGCAGCATATCAGTATGGAGTGCAATGTAATGGGCAAGATGGCGCACTCGTCCACCCCCATGGGTGTGCGAAATAAACCACATAAGTTTCTTTCTCTAGTAGGCGCAGCATATGGAAAAACAAGGTTTTACGAAGCCTGTCTGCCCGCCGGTAGTCCGTAAACCACATTCCCACCGCCATAAAAGATCAGGGGCATTAAATTTGATTAGATGGCTGCTACTACTATTTTAATGTAGTCAAAGTCGATCATTGAAATTTTTCTCATTTAAGCCAGTTGACGATCAATCCATCACAGGCGTCACATATGTGTGACGTGTCTGCCAGCCAAACAGATGGACCACAGGTCAGTTTTTAAATCAATGAGGAATTACAAAATAACCACAAATTTGAGGCAAGTGGATGATTGCGTCAAATTTTTCTCTTCTAGTAGTACTGACTCCTCCTTAATTTACTCTTCTGATGTGTCCCTCGAACGCACCACTCTCATGCTTCTGTGATATGGAAGAGTAGCTGCCTTTTAAGGCTCGACTGGTCCAGCCCAAGGCAAACCCTTTGAAGTGGCGCTTTTCAATTGCTTTAAAAGTTGAGGCACACATTTGCTCCATGCTCTTGCTCATTTTGGCTTGCCCAAATTCTGCCTTACAAAGGGCGTGCTAAGTGGAGTGAGGGAAGTAGGATTGGCTTTACCCTCCAACTGCAAGCAAAGCCTCCTCACTTTGGCAACAGGAGACACAAAGGCGTTGCATTGAACGTCTACCCGATGACAGTGCCGCCCCTTCCCTCTTGGCGCCAGGCCAGTCGCCTCTGACGGAGACCAGACAACCCAGTTGGCGGTGGCTGCTTAAGGTCGCGCAGACAGCGCCGTCGCGACACGTCCCAATCGCCACATTAATAGTTGATGAGTTTAGTCCCTCACCCCACCACTGCAGCAGACCTTGTTGTGGATTTGGCTAGGACTCACGGCCCTACTGCTGTGGTGGTGAGGGCGAGCTAACCACATTCTCAAATCCAGTGGCTGGACAGACGCCCCAGAGTCTGAAAATGGGAGGCACATCGTGGGTTAAGGGGGGGTCAGTGATCAATGACACGCATTCTTGAAGATCGCTTTGGCCCCCTGATCCAACTGTGGGACAGTAAAGTGCTGCAGCGATGACATGAAGGAACAAAAGTTGGAAATGGTGTGTACAAGTGATCTGCAACCTACGCGAGAAACCAGCGCAGCGTTTGAAGGAGACGTAAATGCTGTGGGTGCTGCATCGAGATGTTCTGCACTGGGCGACACTGCAGATTGACGAATATGAATAAAAGTCGTAGCGGTTATCCACGAGAGGATGCATGCGCTGGAGTAGGGGGAATTGAGGCATCTCCATCCCACCTCCAAGTCATCATTAGCGATCAGGAAAATGAAAGTGATTAGAGTTGATTATTTGGCTCCTAGTGATTAATCATTTGCAATGGGCAGTAATAACAACCTACTTGCAGTGCTTCAGTCTATTTCTCCAGTCACAGCAAGCCAAAGTGGCAGAAGATGATTGCACTGCTTAGTAGGCCAGAGAAAAGGAGAAGTGGCGATTGATTGCGACGTTGACTAGCAGAAATGGGGCCTGTGGAGAGGAGAACTGTAGCACACGCAAAGCACGAGGTCCTGTGGGAGGAAGGGTCGGGCTTGGAAGTGTTTGGCGAGTGGGCCGTTCGGGGATGAAATGCTAGAGGTTCATCGCTCAACCAAGTCTGAAGTAGATTGCAAAGGAGATAGTGCGTAAACGAAGCCAAGAGTGCTCTTTTGGACAAATGAATGGATGCGCTTCAAAATAATGTTCGTACTTAGTTGTGGAATGCAATCCCTAAGGAAGGGCGAAGTGGTTATTCGATATGAACAGGCGGAGGCAGATACTACTGCCTTCAATAATAAGTAGAGCTTGCCAGCTTCTGCACGCACACCTTGCTTCACATTCTTCACCTTTGGTGGTTAACTCTCACACCTTCGAACAAAAAGTAACTAACAATTTCATCAAGATATTCACATTTGCTTGCTTGTAAGTGGGAGAATAAGGGAAAGGCAAAGTGGTCACGTTGAAACCATGTGACCGCCTGTCGGACGCCTCCAAAGGCACTTGTCTCTACCGCATTAGCCTTCTCCTCACTCTCTTCCCCGTCCTCCCCTATTTTTCCTTTTACCGTTTTAATCGTTGGCTTTAGCAATCGAATACTGTAGAAGGAGCACTGGAAAGGGCAGCTGTGCTTGCTCAAACAGCGTGCTTCGACGGACCCACAGCGTCCTTCTGGTAGCGCCGGTAGGTGATCATAAATGAACCGAATTGGAGGAAATGGCCCTCAAAAGCCGAATTCACGGTTAAATGATGACAAGCACCCTAACCAAGTTAAACAAATACCTCATTTCCCTACTTGTTCCCTTACATCAATTCAGGGGTTACGGAGAAGCCGGACATTTAAACTGCTTAGAGCCAAAATTCAAAGGGGATGATGTGTAGACGAAGCAAAGAGTGCCAGCAATTTGTTAGCTGTTGCAGACAACTTGGCACTCTGCAAAGATGCCTTCGCAGCTAGAATTTGACCACATTTCAGTTGACTGACGACATTGGTGAGTTGCTTTGACGTCGCATTGGGGAAAACAAAAGAATAGTAGCTCGTGTCCATCTCTAGAGCACTAATTAACGCTTGTCGACGTACCAGGCACCGCCGCCTTCTTTGTGTGGAGACAACCTTTTCTCCCACGTGACGACGTGTTTCTTTTGACCAACACACGGGACGGAGAAGCTCCTTCATCCCCCACTTCACTATTTCAAGGCCGAACCTCTACGAAGGACGTGCCTCAACCACGTTAGCTTCCCACGAATTGTGCACTACTTCAGCATCATTTTACAAACTATCCACCGTCCATCAAAGCACAGTCAAAGTCCCTAGTGATGAATCACTTCTCCCTTCTTTTCTTCCCACCTCCACCCAGCGCCAGAACGTTTGTTTGTGGGATTGGCAGCTGTCAACTAAAACGACGACCACCTCTAGTGCCCACTCTACTTCTTTCTTACCAGAATTCGCTTCCAACGCCTAATCGAGCATTCATAATTGTGAAAAGGTTATCTGCCCAATGACAGTCAGTCTCTTCTCGAGGAAAGTCACGTGGACGCCTGAGGGTCTCGTTGAGAATTATTTAACAATAAAGAGCCATCTTAGGTGGCACTATGAGTAAGAGTGAATGATAAGCGAAAATGTGGATGAAGAAGTGTTATTATTAAGAAAAGTAAACGATCAAAACTCGCGCTCATTGTGCTAATGTCGAGTTCGTTGACAGAACAACTGACTGTTCGGTTAGGCATCGCAGGTCTGAATTTATTCTCCGATCCAGTGTGGCCCCCTTTTTTTAGGTGCTGTAAATTGCAAATTTTCAGCATGGATTCCGTGCAAATGCAACATGAACAGGCAGGTGGAGATACTACTGACTTCAGGAATAAGTAGCTTCGGCGTGCCTCACGCGGCACAGCCTTCGCCTTCAGCGGTATCCTCTCATGCCTCTGCATAAGACGAACGAAAAAAGAGCAGCATACGTTTGCTCTTTTCAATGGGTGTGGGTTAGAGAAAGTAAAAAAAAGTAGCCACGCTGATGCCTTGTGGTGGTGGATCTCGCGTCTGCAAAGGCACTGGTCTCTTCCGCACTTGCCTTCTCCTCATTCACAAGTCACGTGATGCCTTACTTTCCCCCTCCTTCTCTTTTCCTTTTCCGGTTTGGCTTTGCAATTTGAGGACCGCAGAGGAAGCATTGGAAGGGGCGACGGTGTTTGCTTAAGCGATGTGCGTTGACGGACCTCCACCCATTACCCATTACGGTGCCTGCAAATGCTTACAACAAACCAAATGGAATTTTTGAGTTAAAAATGACAAACATTTTCCGCGTTCTACATGTACACTACATTTTCTTATTGTGCTTCTGCTCCCATGAAGCTCATTCACTTCTTCTGGAACAATGGGAGGGCAAAACAACGCCTGGCATGCAGGTAAGAGGGAGGTTGAAGCATCAAATTCACTGCTGTGTTTCAGTGTTGTGAGGGCGACTTCAGTCACCGTGGCTGCCGTCCCATACTGCTCACCCTCCGTTCTACAACAACAGAGTCGAGAATTTGCTGTTCAAGCACCGCAGGTAGCCGAAAACTTGAAGGGAGCAGAGAAGGTAGGAAAGTGTTGTTGATTGAGCACTTTGTATAACTTTTTCTTACAATCTTGAATTTCCGCCACCCTTGAAATGACGACGTTGATGGACTCATTTAATCCACCGACTCCTTCAGTGGCTCCTACGTCGGGTCTGCAACGAAAATGTTCGAAACCCACGTGGACGTGCTTCGAAACCAGCCATTGCGTCTCTACTGGCCTCCTAGTCCAAAGCGCCATTCCACTTGGCCATTTCTACTGCAGGGACCTCCCTGTAGATCTTTCTTGGGCCGTTGCGGCGCGCCGCCCTTTCTGGATGTCATAAAGCAAAGCAAGTTTGCAATGTTATCCATTCAAAAAGGAAAGCACAAGGTTTGAGTCGCGGTCCTCTCCTTCACACACCTGAGTGGCAGAGAATGAGGCACTCCATTTGCGTCGTCAGCAGAAGGTTGCAACACTTTCCTTTTTGTCTCAGCATTGCGTTCAAATACCGGTTCTGTCAAACAAGTGATGAGTTTCGTAAACCGAGCTTCTGCATGGCGATGGTAAGCGCTGGAGCACAGATGGATGAGAGGAGCGAGGGACGGGAACCCAAAAGGAACTGAGAGCAGGTCTTCACTCTAAATTCAGACTTCTTCAGTCAGTTGTCAATCACACTGACGGGCCTGACACCGTCAATGTTGGCAGACAGCCAACACAATCGCCTTTGCCTCGACAGCACAGTCGAGCTCCCAACCAGCTACCAGTTGAAGGTGTCAAAGGCTCAACCGATCTCTTGTGGTGGTGATTAGAGCGATCCAAGCTGCCTTCCAGGAGGAAAATTCGGCAGCCTTGTCACCCTCATTCAACAATCTTATTCAACTCAGCAATAGTTTCACAGGTGATTGCTTCATTTTTCCGTGCTGTTCCCTCGACTTCCTCGTGTGTAGTTGAGAACATTTAGTGGGTAACACCACTTCCAGCCCGAATCGCTGCCGCAAAACGCAGACTCGCATCAGCAAGGCACGCAATGCACTTTAACGCACGCTCCATTGACGCATTCACTTCCCCAGGAGCCATCCCTGGGCGACGTAACCTTCGACGACTGCATCTGGTGACTCTCAAACATCCGACTGTCCATACCGAACAGGCTAATGAACTCCGCTTTACATCCACTTTCATTCACCAGACTCGGCACACCTGCTGATGTGCCAGCGATCTGCCTCGTCGATTCACAGAGCGTGGCTGCCTTTGTCTTCCTCCCACGTTTCTTTGTCGCATTTTACTGGCGCTTTGACAAGAAGTTCAGCCTAATGGAAAAGACGATCGGCAAGCGTAAGGAAAGGAGAAGCACATGACAGTAGGCGTCAGCCTGCCCACTGCCACCTCCCCTCCCACCGCCATGGTAAGAAAGGGCCAATCTGCCTGCAGCACCATTCGTGTTACTACGACAAACCTCTCATTCAGTATTAATGCACATGCGACAGGACTGAATGCACGTCAACACTGTCATCACTGTCACCACTTGACAGTGACACAGACGTTCACGCATTGATGCTTGCTGTGTGACTGCAACGGTAATCTGCAGCTCACTTGCGCACCACTGGTCAAGTGGTCCGGTGGCCAATCGGCCAAGCGATTGCTCCATTCACACCACTTCCGTGTCCACTTCTCTCCACACCGGCTCAAGGCCTTCTACACCTTCCTTGCCCTCATGGCTGCGACGACGTGGACACACACCCACACACACACGCCCTATTCGTGAAGGCTGCAGATGGGAGGGAAGGCAGTGCCGATTGCCTATGAACTGTCAGTGTTGCTAGCTGGTTGGTCGTCTGGACAACCACGGGGACATGAGTCATATCTTCCTGCCACTTCTTTGCATCAAGCCGTTGCGTCGGGGGAGGACAACAGCGCAACAACATCAAATGAGACCGATTGAGAGTTCGCCTATCACTCCAACCTCGGCTCAAAAGTTGTTGGACTTCAGAGAATTTTGACGGGTGCAACAGTGTCGTTCTATTTTTCTTCCCTTCCCGATCACAACCGAAATTGGTGTCAGCGTTAGTATGGAGGACGAAAAGCGAGTTGAATGGAGATTCGTGGAAAGAGCGAGTCCACGTCATCCGCAACTTCTACACATCATTCATTAGCCAAGGCTGTCCGAGCCACTGAAGGCACTTTGAGGTTCACCTCGAGGTTAGCCTGGCTCAACCAAATGCCGACCCAATTGCGAAATTTGTTTGTGGGTACTTCCACTCCATTCCGATGATCTGCACTTGTCCACAGGTACCACAAGGGGGACGTTGTGAAGGGTGGATTGCAGCACCTAAGACCTGTCAACTAGTGGAGATTCAATCATACGACCGACCTTGTGGGTCACCGAAGTATTCGCCATTAATGCACCGGCTTGAGCAGGCAGAAGGAAAGGAGGGCAGTGGAGGTGGCACTCGCTAACCCGTGAATTAGGAGAATGTAAGCACAGGGAGGGATTAAACTGTCTGTTTCCCTCTTGAGCTGTAGATCAAAGACTGGACCAATGAGGCCAAAGTATGTGCAATGAGGTGTGGCTGGAAGTGGTCATGCATTCCACCTTTCGCGCCTCTCGCCTCCAGTCGTGCAAGCGCTCCTCGCCTGTGGGGGGGGGGGGGGACCGAAAGGAAAAGCTTTCCGAGAAGTCAAGAGGGCATTTGCTCTTCCCCACAGCATTGTATACCGCAATGCCAGCCGTTACAGCTTCTTCTGCTTCGTTTTCTCCTGTCATCCTGGACCCAATTCATGGCCCAAGGTTTCTCATCGCCTCGCGTGGTGGTTAAAAAGGAAGTCGTCTTGTGCCCACCATGTATCGTGTCTTTACCAGTTGCAGGCACTTTGTCAGAAGGATGTTGTCAATCACTTTGAAGGAAACTGTGTCCCCTTGGCCGGCTGCACACCATTTGTGGGCCAATCGGCCGGCGGCGGCAACTCCAAGTTCCGGTTGCTTGTAGGGTGGGATGGCGAGGCTGCAGCAGTGATAGACATCTATCGTGCCGACAGCAAAATCGTTAACTCACCACAGTGCGCCACTCCGAGTGTCTCAGCACTATCCCCACTTTCAAGCCGTGTGCGGCTCCACACCTCCACACCGCTAAAAACGAGAATTGAATTGCCTTTTCGGCTTAAAAAGGACCAAAATTTGTGTCTCCCCAGTAGCTTTGCCCTTGAATGGGTTGGAGAGTTGGCGGAAGAACTTCTCCATCCGCCTCCTCGCCTGCATCGGCTGAGGACGGACCGTTTGAGCGAACTCAAATTGCTCCACCAACTTTGTCAAACAAGCTAAGCACAGAATTAAAGTCATTTTCAGGGGTATTTGTGGTGCTGTCACCGTCGTTTGCGGATGTGGTTGACAACCTCATTCAAGCGCACTTCCACCGTCATCATTTAAACCCACTTGGATGGAACAGTAGTGCATCCCCTGCTGGGAAAAATTTACACAATTTCCCACCCCTTTTTTGACAACCGGATGAGAGTTGTGTGCTTGCGTTAAAAGTTTCCCTCATTTGCTTCATTGTGGTGGATCGTTTGAGCTACCTCATGAAGCTGTGGGAGAGGACGCGCTGCTGTGAGACGTTTGATCGTGAGACCCATTAAGGGGACGTCCAGGTCTGACCGAAACCGACGACTCTCTTGTGGAGTAGTTTTTGAGCCCTAAAATGGAATCGCCTTGCCTCTGTGCCAACATTTCCACGCCTTTCCAAGGCAGGATAAATTTGGCACCACAAGCTCGCGCCTTCGAGTGCGGAAACTGTTTCCAACAAGCTTTGCTTACAAAACTTTCGTAATTTTTAGGTGATTCCCATAGTGACACACGATGACGACAGTGAGGAACTAAGTGAAGAAGATTTGGCCAAACGCAGGGAATTTGAACGCAAACGAAAGGAGGTGGCCACACCCGAGGGGTTGGACATAAAGGCCGTCTTGGGTCACCGAATCTCCATTCCAGGCGCTGAGGGTGATGAAGATGAAGACGAGGAGGAGGCCGACAAATGGGATTATGAAGAGAATTTGCAGAAAAAAGATGGTGGTGTAGACAGCGCCACCTTTGCTTCGTCAGGTAGACTGGCGAAATCACAAAAGTTCGGCGAGGGAAAGAAGTGAGGCTGCCGACGAGTTGGTCCTTTGGGTCATTTGTACAAAACTGAAATGAAGAACAATTAAACAGATATCCATGCCCCTTCATTCATATTAAAATTCTAAATAACCATCACTAGACATTTCTTCGCTCCTCCCCTTTTGCCTTCAAACATCCGAAGCGTCCCCACATTCAAGGCGTGTGCAGCTCGTTTCAGAAGTCCTCACTCGTCGCCACTCACCAGTACGGCAGTACATCGGCAGTGCCGCCTAACATCCATGCTGAAGGCACCCCCAAAAGGAAAGCAGTTTTCTTCTCCAGCCCCACTAATCCACTTGGCTGTCCCATGGGCTTGATAAATGCAATTTCTTCTTTCACTTAGCAGAACGCGGCAGTCAAGATGGAGGCGTTAAGAGCACACCAGTGAACTTGTCTTCATGCATCATTTTTGCTACCACAAGTAGCCAAAGTGTGATTTCATTTCATTCTCCAACTCTCTGATTAGCAGTTTTGGCAGCACACGCAGAGAGAGGGCGAGGAACAGTGAGACCAAACTGTCGGGTCGGTATTCGTTGGAGTGACCCGACAGCACCCCCAAAACACTTATTTCCTCTTCAGATTAAGAAGTTTCAGAAGTTGCGCAAGAGTTCAATTGGCACCGTTTGAACACTGTGACGCCCCAATTTCGATTGCTCACACGGGCTTGGGATGAAGGGAAAGTTACACATCTGGGGAGGTGGGCCATTTCAGGCTTTTGGATTCTCTTTAAAATCTAAAGCTGCGCCGTCAATTCGAATGGTACGAAGGTGAAATATGTGCTGTGAGTCGATGTAGTAATTAGACAAAAACCAGAGCTCTGCAGGCTTCGCCAATCTCACCGCTTCTGTGCACTACTGAATGCAAGGTTATGAGTAGTATGTTGTAGCACCACAATTTCATTGCAGGATCTGTGATTCTCTTTGTAACCTAATGGTGCAGCGTCAGCTAGAGAATCAAAAAGCGACAAATATGGTATTGGTTGGTGGCATGCGACAGTAAACTGTACTGCTAGAAGTCAATGCATTATTAGACCA
Source organism: Taenia pisiformis (assembly GCA_023968675.1). Classification (NCBI taxonomy): domain Eukaryota; kingdom Metazoa; phylum Platyhelminthes; class Cestoda; order Cyclophyllidea; family Taeniidae; genus Taenia; species Taenia pisiformis. Next base: position 21,822,703 of record CM043731.1, on the reverse strand, counting down.
ATTTTGCTGCCCACGCACAACCGCTTCTCCGAACTGCTAAATGCAAGGCAGTGAGTAGTTCGCTTTGACACTGCCACCTCAACTTGTTACCACATTGTAGCCGACCGACATCGCTACACTTTTGCTGGCTTCCTCACCACAATAACCTGCTTTGCAAATGCCAGCGTCACAAATGCGTGACGAATGTTCATTGCCAACTGCAGCGTGCAACAAATTGTTCATCAAAGGTGAATAAGTAAAGCAGAAGTAGCCAGCTCTTTGTGCTTAACTGACCATGAGAGATTAGCCTTTTGAGGGGCTGTTGAGTTGGTCAGTGTGGCATTGCGTGTGTCTGTGTCGGATCCGAGGGCGGGAAAAGCCTCCGAGAGCCGCGCCAAACCGCATCAACCAGTGCGTTGAGACAAACAACCTCTCCCACATTCAACACACGTGAAGTAGGCTTGTTCCCAGCTTAATGCGCCCAAGTGGTAACTTTTCCACCACTTCCTCACGCAGGTGACGAAGTTTAGATTTTATCGCAAACAATTTCATTGCTTGCATTTTCATTAGTTTCCTGTGAAGCGCATTTGCCACATCCGCAGGGCAGTGGGCTAGAAAATTAAAATCTACCGACCCTGAAACTGCAAAAAAAATTCGCCCCGTCGATGCAGACTTGCATCGTTGAATTATTAATTAGCCTTGCAGCATTTGATTAGCTCCACCGGAATAAGAAATGCGAAGGAGGCAAAAATGGTTTGGGAGGTGGTGGGCGTGAGACTGTTGAATGACACTTTATGCGTTGCAAAGTTGTTCACAAGGCCTGAGAAAGAAGTAGGTGAAGAGGATTTGGTGACACCCGCCGCCTTGTTCCAACGACGGCTCTTTAGAAGGCGACAGTCCTTTCCACGCTCCTCCACTCCAGCCTTCCAACGGTCTGCTCTCCCTGCCAGGCGATGGGCTTGTAGCAAGAAAGGGTGATGCCGAGGGAGGACATAGGGAAGCACGAGGATGCAGCAGGTTGCATCACCTTAATTAAAGCGCACCTTTTCCGCCTGACCAAGTTTTATGGTGGAGGAAGGCTGTGTTTGCCTCCTAATGGGATGAGACTTAAACCTCATCAATTGTGCTAGAAAATCCTGACTATGCTTGTCTGGTTCTACCCAAGTTAGTCCTCAAAAATGGCTCGGTTGGTTTGCAACTGGCTTGCAGTGCGACTGCTCGGGGACACGACCTTCAGCGTCTTCTTCTTCCGGCCTGAATCATGTCATGCCTACCTGCCATGGGTGAGGCTGGTGTAGCTGTGGCAAAGCAATTTCCTCCCTCCATTCTGGACTTACGGCATGCCAATGGACATTCACTTTTATCCTCAACCCAAAAGCCTACGCACACATGGACACCGGCGGTGCAGCACGAACAAAACACAAAACTGCTGAAGGCCTGTCTCCTTCCTCCTTCCTTCTACTTGTCACATTCAGCGCCTTCCTCACCTCCCAGCGACGAGTCAAATGCGTCCGCGTGAGCAACCGGGCAACACAAAAAGGCTACACGAACAGCACAAATTGACTTAATCATTTCTTTCGGTCAACCATAACAGTGTGGGGAGATGTCTTGATGCAAGCCACGTTCACTAATGCGTCCCGTCACGCCCGATTGCACAACCGCCCATTGCCGCCCATTCTGTCCTAATCTTCAACCCAACTCGCGATGGCATGGACGACCGCATTGCTGACGCACTGCCGTTGTCCACTGGATGGTGTGGCGGCTGAAATGTGCCACAGCCACTGCCCATGCAGGACAATGCATATCCACAACAAGCTGCAAGCCGCTAGGGGCGAAGAGGACGTGCGCCTTGTCCGCTAAGCCTGCAAAGGTCAAAGGTGGCCAACAATACGAAGCTAGTAAAAGAAACCGATGAGGTGAGTAATTCAACCTTCAGACTTAGCAGGGAATTCGCTTTGATCGGGAGTGCCTAACAAAACGGCACCACATTATGCTGCCTAGTGCGCATTCAGAGGTGTTCACACGATGCAATGGGCATTTGGTGTTTGGCAGTTCCCGCAGTAAAACCACCACCCATCAATCAAGTGCTTGGCTGAAGAGGGTGACGGGATTGGAATGGAGGCTGGAGATGGCAGTGCAGTGGCACCTGTGTGAGCGCGATGTGCGTGGAAGTGCAGCACACGCCTTGAAGGTCTTTTGCTTCTATGTGCTGCGTTTGAGTGGAAGTCGCATTCACCCATTTGACAGAGGAAGAGGCTGAATGGGTGAGGAGGCGACTGTGACTTAACAGGTCACAACATCAACCAGTAGAAAATGTCACATTCCAGACTGCACATTTGGAGACAAAGCTTGGCTGTGGCAACAGTGAGGGCGTAGGAATCATTGACACATCAGGATTGGCAAGGTGACTGTGGGACTACCGTAATCTTCAGGAGACCGAATTGGACCGGTAACATTGGAGGTGCTATGGACTCTACTGTAGGGGCGGGCTAACAATTGACATTCACTGCACAGTTAATGCCAAGTGGTCGAGGCAGACCTGCACAGCACCCCGTCTTCTGCCTTTCCCCTTCCTCCCATTCACCCGTTGCATTCAGCGTCTTCACTTCTCACTCACAACTCCTCTTTGTTTCCACGTGGGCAACCAAGTCGTCCACCAACGTTGCGGACACTGCGCACAGGGAAGCAGTCCTTGTGGAGGAAGCATGCAAGTGTGGAGAGCTGTCTCAACGTGATGCACGTTTACACATTCGTCATCTGCACTGCCACCGCTCCTTCCTTCTCTCCTCCCCTCCTTCCCTCCTTCCCTCCTTCCCTCCTCCCTTCCTTCCTTCCTTCCTCCCTTCCTTCCTTCCTTCCTTCCCATTAGTCCACCAATTTGCGTGAAAGTTGGTGTACGACTTAGCCACTGCAAATCAATGCAGCATGGGCAAGGCGAACCGGCAAATTGCAGAAAGCCAAGAAACTCGTAGGCGTAAGTGAAGGCGGCCAACGCACGACTTCTTATTTTGTCTAAAAGTTGCATTATCGTGAAGTGAAAGTGGCGGAAGTGGACCGAGGAGGTGAATTAGTGGGAGGAGACTGCACGCAAAGCTTGTGAGAGCAGAGGTTTGCAGTGTTCCAGCACACTGTGCAATAAGTATTTGGTGTTTGACAATTTGGTTGGTAAACGACCACTCGTCAATGATATGTTTGGGTGAAGAGGTCGATGGGATTGGAATGGAGGCTGGAGGTGCCAGTGCAGTGGCACCTGTGAGCGCTGGAGCTACGTTGACCTGAAATTTGCATTGACCCACTCAGGGGAGGCGGGAGGTGAGGGATGGGGAGGTGACTGTGACTCAACAGATCACATCATCAACCAGTCTGAAATGTCACATTCCAGATTGCGAATACGGTGACAAATCTGGGCACTTGCAGCAATCGGTTGAACCATCAGGATTGACAGGGCGACTGAATTGATTGGCACCTTCCCAGCTATCACGTGCGTGCCCTCCTTCAGGCTCCACCGCAGACGAGGGCTCCGGAGCGCACCTCCTTGCCGCAGTCAGCTAATGGAAGGTTCCTCCTTCCACATCACCCAACTTAGTTTAACCAGGCATTGCCTTTACCAAAAGAGCATTCGGCACGGAGCCCATCCACACCAAAATGTGGTTCGAGCTGTCATAACCGCTACCACTTAACTGAGCCAAAGGGACAGCTTCCGTGCGGACACTTCGAAGCAACTGGAATTGCTTTCGTCAAACGTGCATTAAGCCAACATAATCAGGACTGCACGACTTGGAATGCGGACATACTCGCGCGCCTTTGAGACAGGTACTGATTCGCTCCACTTCGCTGAGCCGTTGAAGGGAAGCCGCTTTGCAATCACAGTGGAGGAAACATTCCCACCTCTCAAAGAGCAGTGCCACTTCTTTCAAGCAGGCGATCTCAACGGACCCATCGCAATCGCATTTATGCGTAGACAGTCAGGCTGAAAACCACCCCAAACACTGACTATGCCGTAATGTTGCCCTCCTCGTTGGGCTGGAGCCAGGTGAGTGCTAAATTCAGGCGACCGCGCTCCGAAGATGCGTGCAGCCTGTAATTGTCCCAAAGGGCAGAGAACTGGAGCAGCAAGAGCCCCTTAAAGTGAGCCTTCTTGCATGGTCACAAGGCAACTGGCTGTCATTTGACAGGATCAAACCAAACTGCCTGTTCCCAGACGCGAACGGCGATGGAAATGGAAAGTGTAAGTGAAGGGAAAGGGGATTACGAAGGTGAGTGAATTTGTGTGGTGGTTTTTAGAAAACGTTGAACTCTGTGCAGTACGATGGACGATGCTTGAATCTGCATTCGCATTATCCATCACTGCATCAAGTTAAGAACAGAAGCGGTGCATGTTGGTCTAACTTTTGACTCAAAATAGAGCTTGCCGTGTCCCCTTAATGGCCGAACCAACAACATCATGGTTTGCTGCTTTGGGCAGGAGAAGCAGTGCGATGCTGTCTAGCAGTGGAAGCTACCCAACGCGGTGAAACACCGATGAGGAATGGTGAGTGGAGCGACCGTTCACAGGCTCGACTGACGCTGCGAAGGCAGTGGACACACTCAAGCAGTAGAGCGGAGTTCATGACAATGCGATTGACGTGAGTTCGCCTCTGTCTCTCGTGCATTAACGCCAAGTGAGTGACTTGTCATGGTTTATGCGGGCTGACATTCCCTCACCAACACTTGATGGTGAAACTGCAGTGGGAATGGCACTGTCGGTGGAGGTGACATCGAGTCTGATGGAAAGGATTGACATTCAACACTTTAACTGGGTTACAGAATCTACTGGTTAGTCTCGAATGAGGCATCCAGTGTGTGGCAATCAAATGCACAGGAAATTTGAATTATTCCTCTTGCCATCGAAGTGCGGTGAAGATGAAAGCGACGAAAGGATTTTGTGTTAGGCGGATTGGCAGGGGAAGTGGTACAGAAGCTGCAAAGCAGTGGCGAAGGAAATCCTCTCAAAGTAATGGATGGAGGCGCATGTGATTGTGAATGCAAAATAACAGCGAATGCCGCATTCCCTTTGAGCCAGGGTTTACTGCCTCATGTAGGACATAATTCGTGCAACCATAACCATGCGTGGTATGTGGCGTGCACGCCAAATGGGTCAGTCAGTCGTTTGTCCTGACGCCGAATGACGTGCCGTTGTGCTGCAGCTCGCCCTCCAACATACGAAGGGGTGAATCAATGGAGAAACTGCAACAAATCATCCGTCGGTGCAAAGGTTCGTGTCGCTGTCAGCATCTTGTGCCAGGCGTCTGGCAGAGGAGACGAGACTGTTGACGCTGCTGGGGTGGGAGAAGATCCGACTCAAAGGAGGCTACAACGTGGATGAGGAGGTGAAGTAAGCAGGTCGAGTAACGGCTTCGCTTTGTTGTGAAGGAAGGCCAATGGCAGAAGTGGGACGGCCTTCTGGCAACGTGGATAATTGAGGCATTAAGGGGCGGAAGCTGTTGGTTGGGTAGTGGCCCAAACACGAAAAACAGTTTAAAACACTTGAAAACATTTGTGCGTGTAGTGGACTCCGGTGTCTTGGAGTTGGTGCTGTGCTGTGTTGATGCAGTGGACACGATTTGGTTTGATGGAATGGAGTGGAACATTCGCCACAGCCGTGGACACCACAGATGTGCCCACCAAGTAGTCCAGAGTCAGGCTTCGGCATTATGCATCATCACAACTTCCTTTGCCGCTCCACCTACTTGAGGGTGAGGACCAGTGCGTTTGGCACAAGCTAACCACATTTTGCCAAAAAGGGAGCGAAAGCATTTAGCGTGGGGATGTGATGCGACACACCGAGACCTCCTCCAACCCTAGAGCAGCAAGTTGCTTCGTTGCCTGCCACTGCCACTTAACTTAGCTGTTTAATTGGCAAGCATTCCTCTCGCAATCCCTCCTTCACCTCATTTCACTTAGCAGACCATATACCAGCCATTCCATCCTGCCATAATCAGACTATCCACCTCAACTCCTGTGCTTCCACTTTGGGTGGTGCGTAGCACAATTCGCGTGCCACCTCACATCAACAGAACCTTCAGAGCAGTGAGACAGAGCAAAGCTGGACGGGGGAAGTGATTTGATTGCGTTGCTTTTGACCTGACAACCAAGACTGGTCAAACTGAGGGCCGCAAATGCAATGCCAAATAGGGGTGGCGTGGAGTTACGCCTTCCTGACCTCACTGCTGCACAAACATCATCCCCGGCCCTATAAAGTGGCAAGCAATCATGGCAGCTAAGGCAGCTGATCTTCAACACAGTTGGGACAATTGAAACAGCGCCAGCAGCACGTGGCGTGGGAGGCGATGCGCGAGGTCACTGGACTGCAAATTACGCTTCCGTGTGTTGAATCTCTTTCACAGCTTGTGCGCTTTCTCCAACTCACGTATGCAAACGAGAGTGGCACTCAACATTAACGTGAAGTCTCCTGCAATGCCTTCGGACGCTCAGCCGCCATCTGCCTTGACGACTGGTCACAGCCATCGAAGAACTGAGTACTCAAAAGCATTACGTGGCAAGTCCACGAAAGTGGATGCGACGTCAGAGAGTTTCTCTTGCCTAAGCAGCACTCCAAACGACAAGGCAATAGTTGTGGAGCGTCTGGAAACAATGGCTTGTGGACCACCACAGGGAAGGAGGTAGTCTATCACGTCAATCCAGCGCAACACCTCAGAGCACCACGAAACTGGCCCTTGGAGAGCGTAAAACGAGAAATGGGGGAAGGACGATGCCACCCATTGCTCCTTCTCACCTTTAAAGACCATTCCGATGTGCACAACCAGAAGGGAATTGCGATTTCCTGCCAAGAAAGCATTGATTGGAAGGTCTGACTACCACGCCGAGGATAAGATCTTTATGAGGGTGGAAGCTGCAGCTTTGCAAACAATATAAAAGCAAGATAATCTAACACATTTTTCATTCCCAGATGCTCACTGTTGAGGCTGTTTTGCCCAAAGCACAAAAAAGCTGCTGGAGGCTAAAAGGGGAACTCATGAAACGAGAGTTGTGGAACCCGCTTGACGGAGCATAACGCTTAAGCGGGTCTCCTTTTATGCCAAAGTTTCTCTTTTCTTTGCATTCACTTTGGCCCTCCTTTGCTGTGCACGAAGCAGTCGGATGCTCAGAAGTCAGGAACGAAGAACACGCAAGGCTGGGTCAGACAACACGGAGAAGCATTCTCTTGGAACAAACAGCTTGTGGACGTCAATGTTGGACCACAGACGGTACGTCCGGCGTTGACTTGTCCTTACACTGTCGCTACCTCATCAGTGCCCCACTGGTGGGCCAATCTCGCATTGCAAATCTTGCAACGGTTTGCTACCACCCACCACACAGGACGGCGTCGTCTGGAACCCAGTCCAGAGGTGGTGGAAGAGTGTGCACGCAATTGGAGTGTTACGGCAGCACGGCGATCACCGAAGGGCCAGCACAGCTAAGCTGTGGAGCTAAGACAAGCATCCTCCTGTTGCAGTTCAAAGGAGGCTATTTTTAGGCTTTGGGTGCGCGTTATGGTGCCATAAAACATCTGCGCTTGCTTGAAAACGCGGTCGGTCGGTCGTTAGTTTTACGCCTCTTGGTTTATGCTCAGCGGCATAGAGCAAATAAACTCCACCTTAGTGGCTCTTATCACCACTCATCGAAGCCACTTCTAACTGGACGAGTCAGATTCGAAGGCTTCGACAGATTGTGCGATCACAAATGCTGCCGCCCCGTTGGGCACACGCACCTCCCGCAGGGACTTGGGAGGAAGGATTTTGGTTCCCTCGGCCACGTAAGCATTCTCGTGCCATTTGATGACACAAACGAATGTGGCGTTGTAACAACTTTGCTTGACTGCTCTGATCTCTCGAACATCCCGACTGTGCCTGCATCTCAAGGGCCAAGTCGCCGAGCGCCATGCAGGAGCGATTAACATTCCCGCAAAGGTGCAGAACCACTTCGTCCAACTGTCGGCGCGGCACCTCGTCATCATCGCTGCATTTGCAGTTTCAGCCTTTTGCAAGCTGCATTGAGGGAGGAATGAAGGACTCATGAATCCCATGCTCTTCAGGATTGGCCGACGCTCCAACAACAAATGCGTGTCAGTTACCACGTGCCGAGTGATGGGGTTGGCTGGTGACTGCTGGCAAGTAGTTCATCACTTGGAGCCCATATTTTGCATGTCTCTTGCCGAACCACTCACTTTTGTGACTGTCCGAGTGCGTTGGGTGGATTCGAAATGCCTTTTGCTTCGAGTTACTGTCCCTCCGCCTATGCCATAATTTTCCCCCCCACCTCCTCTTGTAAGTTCGCTGTAAATCCAATGATGGCAGGAATGTGTTCGGCCCTCCATTACCACCGAATCAACGCCGCAAATCACCGCCACAGGGGTGGTCAGGCTAGTTAGGGCAATAACACGATGAAACACCAACTTCCTGTCGCGTCTGCAAAGTTTGTATGGTCAAGCTGCATTTTCACCCAAACCGACCGTCAGGTCTTTGCATAAGTAGTCCGGTGTGTTGGCAAGGGCATTGGGGAGGGAAGACTGTCTTCGAGTGGACACCTCGTGAGCGCTTGGTAGCCACCGGTCGGCATCTAATCGAGGGTGGAAGCAGAACTGGCCACCGTAGTGGGTCGAATTGGCCAAGCTGCAAACTCCACTGCCACTACGGAGAAGGCGTCTCAGAAAGGGAAACGCTCATAAAGTAGAGCGTCTTAAAGAGAAGCTGAAAAGTGTGTAAAAATGCCAAATGCTTGAATGCACTTTTAGTTTAATTGGGTATTTCACCCGCTCCACTTCAAAGCCGCCGCCTCTTTAAATCACGCCAGCCTTGACACTGGTCAGGCGCCTTTGTGGCGATTTCTACAACACCAAAAGAATCTTCATTGCTTCAACGTTCAAATTGGCCTTTTTCAGGACTCGGTTCTTGCAGCATTGCGAGGATGTTGGTTGACGTGAACTCTTCTTGGCGTTTCCTCATTGACCGTTTGGAGGGGAAGAAGACACTCTTCACCCCAACCTACCATCGCACTGAGGTCAAGGTAACTCAAGGCACTCTTAGAAGGCGGGAATGGTGGTCTCTGACTCTGGTTCGGCACACGTTGTCGACATTGAGGATCTCGTTCGCTGGTTGAGTTCGGTCGAAGCCGAAACAGTGTCCATCCACACCCATTGTACAAATAAACAAAATGTTTTGCTTTCTTCGACTGCTTTAAGGATGATTTGTTCGAAGAGTGAATTCAGAATATGTGACTTTAGAGCCCTTGCCTACTGAAAGCTGCGCTCGTGTTATCACGACTCTTCCCCAACCGACGGAGGCAACCCTGAGGTTAAGTGATAAACGCCACAAGTGTGCTTGAGGCAGTGTGGGAGTGGACACGTGTGGAATGGCTTCGCTCGTCCCAGAGCATAGAAGCTCTGATGAAAAATGGACGAACTTGCACAATGAAGGCCTTCCACTCTCTCAAAATCGTCACATACTCTCCCCTTTTAATTTGGTGCTTCACACGTGCGGCCCCAAGGCTCTCACCTTTAATCGAACTACCCGAGCTATGGTGAAGGTGAAGCACTTCGCTGCAATGCGACGGCGGGTGTATTCACTGCCCCGGGAAACCTTCTTTGACATTATGGCGGCTCTCCTCGATTTGTACTCGAATTGAAGCCACTCACTGGCCAACTGGACGAGGATGTGCATTCTGCAAAGGCCTTCAATCAGGACGAGGGTAAGACCATTCCACCTGACATAGGCAGGCAAACCTGATGGTGAAGATTGTCTTTTTGAAGGCACAATAACCTTGCGAAGAGTAAAATAAAGTGGTGCGTGGCTTGGAAGGCCGAGGCTGCCGGTGCGACGGTGGACAGTTGGAGTTGATCCGTGATGTGCGTGAATGCCAACTGCATTCCCTCGGAGCGGTCATTTCAGCAGCCCACAGTCAAACTGGTAAGACACCTTCAGGCGGTTACAATCGCAGCTGACGACCTTCTGATGGTTTCAGGGGGTCGTCACCTACTTTCGAGCATTGATGCATGTTGATGGAACCTACGGATGCATTGAATGGCTTTGCTATCACGAATTAAGGCGACTGGCACTGAGTGACAGACAGCATCACTCACGTCAAGTATTGCCCTCCTGAACGGTTGGTGAATAAACTAAATCATACAACTCCTGTCGATGGCTGTACTGAATTGGCCACCATGGAGGAAAAAGGGTCTTTGTGAACACTGCGCAGCCCTACAACAACGACAAGATGCCGTCAAAGTCAAACACCTTCAAACTGCTTTGAGGGCTTTCAGTTGTTCTTGAGGTTGGTGAGAAATTTGCGACACCTTTCTGCATGAGAAGGTTGAATAACCCAACAGCTGAGAGGCTGAACTTCTTAGAGCGCGGACGTGATGCCTTCAAAATGCAACGACTCTTGGTATCATAGGGGCAGAGGAGCTTGTTCAGGGTCAATGCGGAATTCTTTCACTTGAGTGGATTTCAATGCTGCGACTCCTGTTAACTGCACGATGAGCCACTAAATCCACCCACGCCCAAATATTTCGTTCCTCGGTGGTGTTCCAATGCAATAGAGCCTGTTTTGTAAGTTATTTTAATCCACTTTGCCTTATAATTTCCCTTAAATTCCTTACGTCACACATTGGTGACGCCGAAGTTCAAGTCACTAAACCGCTTACGGACGAACCGTTTTTTGTGGTTTTGAACACGAAGGCACCGAAGGCGACAAGAGGTTTGGGGTAGAAAGACCTTTTGCTTCCTGTTCCTTGCATCAGATTGTAAACAACCATGCAGCGATCACCTCCGTTTCTCCGTCACGCTCATTTTCCAGCAGTCACTTCAGCATCCGACGGGATCATCCAGCCGGATGAGAGGAAGACGGGGCAGGTGCGGCAAAATCTAGAGAAACGGCAGAGCACCCAGGAGTGGGGATCATTCGCTGCTGCGCAGTAATCGGATGCACGGCTAAATTTAGCGTCGGTGGGGAATGCGAGGTGGTGCGTTGTGTTGCCTCGTAAAAGGCGAGCACTTAAGAGGAAAAGAGAAGGAGAAGCTTTGGCATTGCAGCTGTTGGGGTGAGTCATTTGGCAAACCTGGGTAGAGATTTGGTCATCCTCCACCGATCAAAGAGCTCACGCGGCTCAAAGGGACCGCAATGCTGAGACGATGAGTTAGGCCTTCATTCCCAGCTTTTATTGGTGGCCTCATTTACACCGAAATAGCCCTCCGATGGTAACATCAGATGTTGCAGGAAGGAAGCATGCAGGTGAGGCAGAGGGCTCGGTGCTGACATGCAGGAGGACGGGGAGGCTACTAGCATGGTCCGCCGTGGGCTCCGAGACGGGTGGTTTGTTCGTCTCCTTGTGCGTTTTACGGCCACAAGACACACAAGTAGTTCCTCCATTTTGCCAAAGATCCCACCAATTTAACGTAGCAAATTGGCCACAAATTGAGCGCATCTGTGCTTCTTATCAACTGCGACACTATGGAGATTTCACTCAGCATTGACAGCCTCTTTCCACCCAAGACGTTCTTCGTGTTCAGCCAGGCATCACACCTCCACACGTCGACACCGACGTCGGACGATTGTCCAACATGGTGAGGATTCCAGCCGAGGAGCTCCCTCACGACCTCCCATAAGGCGCATCGCATTCTTGTGAGGTGGCCTTTGCAGCACCAAACCATCGGAGGTGGAGCGAAACCAGAATGCAGGTCACGTCAAAACTTGGTGCGTTAGATCAAGCTTCTGCCTTCCAACAAGGCGTTAATACTTTAAACAAATCCATGAAAGCCAAGGCCAGCTTCTTTGTCCCAGCGTTTGACACACTTGCCTACGTCTTGATGGGTGGGTGAGTTTTCAAGGTGGCAAAAAGAAGTTGATGCCAAGTACTGCGAACTGACACCCAGTGTGCGGTTTGAAAGTGCTGAGGAGATTGTCATCGTTGAGAAGAACCCTCACAAATTGGGAGGATAGAGCGGACACTGCCGACGCAGAAGTGGGAGCTGAGAAGCTACTAACCCAATGCCGTCTCCACGCCTCAAGAGGGAAGTGCAACCCGCAGAGAGTGGAAATGCCGCGTGCTTGAGAGAAGACGATTAAACAAACTACCCGACACCGCCTATTCATTGAAGCAACAGAGCGCAAACGCTAAAGGCTTTCAGTGGATTAGCCAGATGAGTGTTTTTGTTGAAGCGAAAAAGAGACTTGCTTCGACAGGCACCTAACTGCGAGGACTCTTCTTTGCAGCATTACACTGCGATGTGGTGCAGAGACTGCGGTCACAGCATCCACTTCGTCCGCCTTGTCAGCAACTCAACTTCTTTCCGCCTCCTAATTGCTCCGCTTTTTCAGGGACGTAAAACAGCTGCGTGATTGAAAGAAAACGGTTAGATGACAGCTTTTTGAGGCAAAAGTGGCTGCTTGCCTGCCTGCCTGCCTTGTTAATCCTTTGGCACATTGACTCTGTCTGCATTCTGCTTTGCCTTCCTTTTCCACCTCTTGTCGATCATCCAACGCTGCTCCAACGAACAAGGGCCACAGGCGCTTCAAGTTATCCAGCATTCATTAGTCTGTAGGGAGGGAAAAAGGCACCTGCTGCACGTCAGACAAACACATGCAGCCTGTTGCCGCGGTGATTGAGCCACTGGATGCGTTCCAGTGCTTTGCCATTCAAAGTGGGCAATCCAATCTCTCACTAACAGACACGTCTCCACAACCACAAACCAGGCCTGGCTACCGCCATTGTGCAATGAGGAACTCGAAGAGGTTGGGGTGCTCTTGCCTGGAAGACATCAATCAAGCCAATGGAAGATGTGTCGTTTCTGATTATCTCGGTGATTTTGAATGCCTCCATGCCACGGCACACTAATTAGTAGGGACGAAGTTTGTAGGCGTGAAAGGCTTGCCGCCCTCGAACACGAAGAGAGGATGGCTCTGGAAAGTGCTGCGTCGAGCGGTTGTTCTCCTCCCATCGAGTGCAGTTCGCTGATGTGTGAGTGGACGCACTCTTCAAGGACGGGAGGCAGTGCTTCTCTTCAACCCTCCCGGCATTGGCATCGGACGCCTAGTCAAACTCGCACGAGGAGAGACAATAAAGGAATGGGAAGAGGAGGAAACAATGCCATCAGACGTTTTGCTACCCACTTCCAATGATTCTTTCTCTGGTAAAGAGGAAGAGCGCTACAGAGTGGTGGCGATTCCTGTCCCCTCTCAACTCGCAATGAGCTAAAGTAGTGGTGGAAATGCAGTCCACCGCCAATTTGATACTAAGCAAGGCGGAGAAGAGGTGGGTTAGGGGCCACAGAACTGCTCTTATGACCACGTCGCAGAACGGAAGATAAGCTAGTGAGTAAGTTTGTGGAAAGATTTAATCTCCTAAGATCTACTTATTTGATTGTGCAGTCACCATTCTCCGGCTGGCGGATTAACACTGCTGGAAGCTAAACGTCTACCATCACAGTAGTTCACTCCTCTGTCTCCGAGACTGGCCTCACATCGCCACAGAATTCAAGACGATTGTGCCACCAAAGCTGGCGCAAATGGCAACCGTATAGGCTGCCTCTTCAAAGACTTGCTTTGCCTTCATCTCAATTGAATGTGAAACATCGGAAAATAGGAGAACGCCATGATGTGAGTGCCGTTGGTTGAGTCCCTGCTCGACTAGGACAACGCCGCGCTCTTGGATTGAAGGTGTTGGCTCTGAAGGCATTGTGCCTTCTGTGAGGTGTGCTAGCGGTCACTACAGGGAGAGGTGCCTCCCTCGCTCTCATCGCCTTTGTTGTAAACATGTCTTGTCAAGGGCAGGTTCAAAAGTGACTCCTCCTTATGCTTGCCCACATATGTAAACAATTTCATGAATCAAGTTCGCCTCTTGCTCTTGGCTCGAAACAGGAACTTTTAGCCTCCATCGCACTTGTGGTTCCACACTGTCCAATCTGTTTCACACAGGCAAATGTCGGGCGGAAAGGTGTAATGCATAGCTATGCAAATGCGAATGTCAAGAGTGCACATCGGACAAAAATTCCTCCATTTTCCTTAGCTTCATAAGTAAATCATCTCGCGGCTTGGCATGGCCTCGGTGTAGAGCATGCGGTTGTACGTTGTGTTGAGGTGCCTCACTCCTGGTGGTGAATAAATCACGATTTCGATCTGCTTTTATGAGGAGGTGCGCCTTTCGCATTGCAGATGTGTCCAATCATGCAGACAACTCCCAACGACAAGTGCCCATCCTCCGGGCAGTGAACAAAATCCACCACACACCATCCAAGCAGTGCTGCTCATCGGCTTGACAAGGTGCACCACATCCGAACACCAGCAATCATGAAGCACTTGAATGTAGGAAAAGAATTCCACCACCCAGAAGGTCTGCACAATCGTTGACACCCTTCCAAATTGCTGCAAATCACGCCTCTGCTGGCTTGGGACGTCAGGGGATACTCTTGGTGCGATGCTTTTGCACTGCGTCCAGCAGCACCAGGGAGGCCCCTCTGCTGCGAAGAAGGGATTTGACCTGCTTGGTAAAGTGCCTCATCATCTACACACTGCCACACCATTCCACCACCCGCTGCACATTGCTTGTCGTTGACGAAAACTGCGCATCCACTGGAATAACAGGCGTCAGAGCTCTGAAGCTGGGACAAACTCGACGTAGTGAGGTGGACTAAGGCCCAAACGCCTTCGTTTCATGACCGTCAGTGGAATGCGCCAACAATAGCTTGTATGGTGATACAAAGGCAGCAAGTGGAGGAACACGCAACTGAAGTCGCTGTGCCCATCGACTGACGCGACTCCAAGCCTCGTTTTGCACGCATTTCAGCGAGGCGTGCTTTCCGATGCTTTAGTAAGTAGCTTAACAAGACAACAGGCTCCTGCCCCACCAGTCAGGCTTTTGAAACGCCTCGGCCTTCATTCTGTCCTTCAGTGCGTGGCTAACTGGACAGCATTGATCAACACATCCTCTTAGTGAAAGCCTCGAATTGCCGCATTGCATTTAAGGCTGACATTGTTGGCATGAATTTCTTTGCCCATGGCAGTGTTGTCTTCAATCATTCCAGGTGTGTCATTCTCACTGTTGCAGAACGCGTCTCCTTCCACCCACCCGCAATGCAACAGACCCGTGGGAAGGTCATGACTCACTAAAACTCACTAGAGAAGTGCCAGTTCGCCTCAATTTACGCACTTCCAATGGATGGACGCATTAGATTAGCAGTTGACTCTGTGGGTGGGTTTCGATTACACGCTGCGACCGTGGAAGCTAAAGTGATAGAAACAGCTGGAATGCAGGCGCCTCCAACTAAGGCGCCAGACGGCAATGGCAACACGTTGGTGTAGCAGCACGTGGGAACGTGAAAAGGATCAGGTAAACAAAATGATGGAACTTAAACTTGCAAGAACCATAAAAAACACATCAAGTGCAGTGCGGTGGTGGGACTGCTGACGATATCAGCAGCGTGTTTGGCGCCTGGCAGTAACAAAACCTCAAATCCACGGCCTCGATTATCGTCCCGCGCACTGGATAACCAAAACATGCAATCACAGGGGATGAAGTGCTGAGAAGAAGCACCTCCTCATCATGTAGTGGGCGCCAGGACGCATCTTTGCCTTCACTTGCCACCGAAGACTGCTCTGATGCACAGATGTCAGTCCTCCTTTTAACAGTACCTGACTTTTCAACGAATAGGCGGATGATAATGCTGCACGGAGGAGAAGGTGAACCGAACTCTTCCATCGTTCTTCTACTGCAATGGCAAGCCTGCCAGAAGCAACGATAGTAGCTCGAAAGTGTGTGAGATTCTTAAAGCATTTTCTGCTCAGAGAAATGCTCTCAAAGCCACAAAATGCTGGCCTTACTCATGCTCGGGCGAAGTGGGTTGAGGAAACATGTTTAGCCACTGAGAGATACTACTGCCTTCAGCAATAAGTAGCGTGTGCAAGCCTACCGTGACATGTTTGGCAAGGCATAAGCTCTGCTTATTCGTCCACCCTTGCAGCTATGCATGAGCCAACAAAGGAAGCGCATTTGCTTACGTGAGGCAAGGAAAAGGAAAGCGATCATGCTGATGCCCTGCGCCCGTGGCCCGTTCATCGCCAAAGCCACTGGCCTGCAGCACATCTGCCTTCTCATTCACAAGTCACATGATGTCCCCGCCCTCTCATCTTCTCCATTTAAAGAGGCAAATCCACCATTTGCAAACCGTACAATGCGCATCTGAAGGGGAGACCGTGTTTGCTTAGATGGTCTGCCTTGATGTTCACAGGCCATCCCTTACATAACCCTTCAAGCGGTGCTTGTGGATGATCGTGAACAAACACAAGTGGAGAGGATGGTGTCCGCAAGCAGCCTTTCACTTAAGCGATGACAGACTCTTGAGGCATTCCACTGGTGCTGACGTAAACATTCTCCATGGGCTGTTGCAATGCCGTAAGTTCGCATCACATCGAGGCGACTTAGAGACGCGCAACCTCAGCTTGGATTTCCAAAAATAGTCTTCTCTACAACTTTTAAAATGGGTTTTGCTATAAGAGCATTGCTTCTTGTGCGATCAGGATCCTACGGAGGAGGAAGTTGCGCACACAGTAGGAAAGGCGTGGCTGACGGTTCTCTTTCTCCTTGACAATGGTGGACTTGAAGGCGAAGGAAAGGGCGAGCACAAAGACAGGGATGGCACAGCAACATTTTTAACTGCCTTGGTTAAATGCCGTAAGGCAAATTTTCTGACTTCGTGGTGGCCCACCCAGGAAGCACTCCCACCACTGCAGAACAATGTCGCCCAGCTTCCACCTTTCACGATAATGAATGGTCATTTTGAATCAGAGCAGAAAATGCACAAAATGGGTGTTGAATGAGTGTGTTTGCAGTGCTTCGCTGCGTTTACGCTTTCAAGTGTCGATCTCGCAGCTCTCGATGCTGTGCACTTCCAGCTCATCAAAAGCTCCAGCTCCAAGTCTGTTCATCCCATAAGTCAGGATTTCATTACGTTGTAGAACAGCCGAATTCGCCAGTCAAAACGATGTTGCAGTGAAGGGCATTCGGTGGAGAGATGAAAGGTCTACAAGAGATTGAAATGTGTGCTTTCGGCCAGCTAACAGCATCGGTTTGCCCCATTCTCCATCCCTGCGTGACCGTAGCTGGTTTGGGCATTTCGCTGACCATGCGGCGCTCCTCTTCAGGAAGTTTACCACTTTTCGAAGCTGTTCACGTGCCGCATGTGGGGGGAAGGAATCGTCCACAACGCGCTTGCCCAAGTCGTTCTCCACGGTCTGCGTGTGTGTGGACACGAACTGTCCATCACTTTCGTAATTGCAACCCTATTCCCGTTTCGACTGCAAACAGTCATTTTTGGCCTCATCAGAGCCCGAAGCAGCACAATTTCATCCAACTAACATCAAACTTCGTGACAATCGACGTTGGACCAACTGTAGAAGGAGGGTGGAGTCGAGTCTGATGGTTTGACCACTTGAAACAGGTCCAGGCGCTCAGCTGTTGCCTCATCACAATGTTCTGGCCGACATCTTTTCACAAAGGCCATAAAGCTGCTTTGCGCTTTTAAGGCAGGCGCAGCATTAAAACAAAGTCGTTACTTAAAGGTTACGTGGCCTGCATTGTTTGGTAGCAAGCGTCTCCATTCCCTTCTCTCCTCCTTTCAGTTACCAAGTGGTCCGAAATAGAAACGATTTCAAGGCCAATCGCACAGTCCCATGACGACGGAGAGAGGACAGTGGACTAGGTTTTGGCCTTTGGGTCTGCGCTGTGATGAGGCAAGTGTTGGATCTGTTCTGGGCTGAAGGCCTCGCGCCCACCCGCCTGTCCGTTCACCCTCCCTGCCTCCTCCAACAGGTAGGCATGCTGCTTGGCGTGTCCCTGTCGCACTCATCTCACTTGAACGGGAAACTGACGGGGTAAGGAGCAATCGTCATTTTTACCCAATTTGTGTTCGTATCCCCGAAGAAGAATGATAAAGTAGTTTTATTTCCATTCATATTGTTTTTTAAGAGGGCTGGACCCCTGAATTTGGCGAACGTGGCACAATGTGTTGCCCAATGAACTTTCGCAATCTACTTCAAGGCGAAGTTAGTAGTATCTTCCCTGTTTACTCATGCAGTCACCTCGTACTTGCGCGTTAATCATGGTTTCCGAATTATTTTCAAACGCATTTTAGCCAAGCAAGGATTTTTGACTCTATCAGCAAACAACTTCGATTCCAGAAGCTAAATTGCAACCTCGAACCCGTCGTCGTCTTTAATCTCGCTTTTCAAGGCTGATAAAAAGGAGAAATACTTTGGTGACGCCCGGCATGCCACGACTTCATTGCTCCATGGATGCGTACGCCATTCACAAGTTGATTGTCCATCACTAGCCATTCAACTTGCTGAGCACTCACTGACTTGACCGTCGAGGCGATTTGTTCACCGGCTGACATCCACTGCTCCGCCATCAACGCTGTACAGCATTTAAAGCTTCCGGTCGCTGTCTACACCTCCAAGTTTTACGCTCTTGGCCACACAAGCCTTCATTCATCCTCGCCTGCTATTACACAACTTCACTGACAGCACTGCAGAGCACCCTTGTTGAGGAAGGCGGGCACTGGCGGTGCAATCGCCGTTCCAGGTGGAGGAGGTGCAGTGGCGTCTCTCCCAACATCCAAGCATGCCGCACCCCCGATAGGCGATTGAGACTGCACTTGTGACATCCCACCCAATCGACCAGCCCTTCCACCACCAAGCAGCTGCAAAATGGGTGCCGTAATCGCTAGCGAGGAACGAGCACCTCTGCTTAATATTCCCCGTCCACTTTGCCATCTCCCGACAAAGCGATTTTTCGATGCCATCGCAGATGCCATTTACTCTTCAGCGAGACTTGGCCAAGTACTGGTGTTGGGCAAATGCCACAAAAGTCTACTTTGCAGTTCATACAGAGAGTGTTTGGCCATTTCTAGCCTGTCAAGATCCTCTGAGGTTGTGAGCAGTCAATCTTCCAGCCAACATCAAGCAGAACCAATTAACAACATTCAAACAAACTCTTTAGAGAAAGGAAGAATTGGCACCTCGATCAAGGCATTGTGTTAATTAGCACCTGGAATGGCTAATTATGCATGCACCTCGTGGAATAACTTTTTGAGTCGGGACTGACTCCACTTCAAGTGAATGACCAAAACGTTGTGAAGGAGTGCGGATTTTGCTGACAGCTGGTAAGATGTTCTGGCAGCCAACAGACAGCTCCGAAAATCCAAGTGCCTTTTCGTCTGACTTAAATAAGCTCAATCGCTTTGCCCAGCACGTTGAAGTAGATGGCCTTAGTAGTAGCGATACTCTTCACTTCTTGGGATTATCCAAAAGGCTCCTCACGTGAATGATTTGAAAGGTGCTTTCCAGTAAAGTGCCAATGTTTGCACTGTCAGAGGCGAGGGAAGAGGTCAGAAGCTCCAGCTGAACGTGGCTTGGCCCACATGCCTGCATTCTAAAGTGCTGAGAGGAATTCCTTCCTTTGTCAGTTGCTCATATGCCTGCAGAGCGAGGCATGGATGCGCACCACTCATCCGGTACTGCAGCACGCGATGTGCAGTCCTCCACCGGTCTCCTTCGTGCCACCGAGTGAGTGAATTTGGACTCATTTCACTGAAACCTGCAACGCAACAGTGATTTGCGAAGTAATTTTGTCGCGGTGTTGCAGAGCCCTCCGGACCTGTCGGCACATTCGTCGGCCAGCTTCCACCGACTCTGCTCCAAGCGGTGGACAGAGTAGCAGAATGATTAGCTGCTTAGTGAAGAGGCTCAGCGATTCCGTTCAGGCCATCAACCTTCAAACAGGGCAGCATTTGTCTTTACTGACCATGTCAATCTTCTTTAATGTGCTTTGCACTCAGGGAAAGCTTTCACACATGTCAAATGCCAGCATAGAGGCCACACGGCTTTAACCGAGGAAGAAGAGCTTGCGAAAAATTGGCATACAGAGCCACACATTGCAGGCAAACAAAGTTCAAACCCTCCCTTCTGCGGACTTTTTCCACCATTTTTACATATGCGAGTGCATTCCAGCACTTGGCATTCGGTGAAACCTTCGGTAGGCGAGAAAATCACCCGCAGCCATCACCAACCAGACCACTCACCACCCATCACCCCTCTAACGGCACAGGAAATACTTTTATGTGAAATGTTCGCATTCCCCAGGCCATTCACCTGCCAAAGTGAAGACACGTACGCTGGAGAAGTGACTGTTTGTCAGGCTGCAAGTTGCAGATGCGAGGGAAGGCGTCCTCTGGGCCAACAGTCGGGCTTGGTGATTGGTGAATGGGTAAGGGGGAGGCAAGTGCCTCCCAAAAGGAGATCGGTGAGATGTGTGGTTTGACTATCCAAGCCTTCCTTCCTTTCCTCCTCATGTGCTTTGATTTGGCAAAATCACCTCTTCTCTCTCGTTCGACAGTGACATGGGTGGAAGGGAGGAATGCGGAAAGGCGGGGCGTCCACTTGTTGAAGGTCAGATGAGTAATTTGGAGAGGTGAGCACATGCGAGGATGCAGTTAACAAGCGTGAGAGGAGACATTCCTCTTCGTAAAGGCAGAGGCTGGTGGTCGGTCGACGGGTGAGAAGGAGGTAAACTAGCGCAAGTACTTGCGACACGGACCAGAGCCACCCTCAACGTCAATAAGGGAGGAGGGAGAACGACGGGGTGTGTGAACATGCCATTGAAACCTTCGTTCTTCTCTGTCGCTCAACAATGACGTGGTAAGGAAACGACCAGGAAGGCTATGGAAGTGCGACAAGAAGCAAATTCGTGCCCCCATTGGGTGTAGAGCGACAGGCTTCAACGGTGCATTCCTCACAGACTGATTGACCGTTTATCCTCCACCCCACAAATCTCCTTGGCTGTCCCATGCGAAAGGCAGCACGAAAGCGGAGATAAAATGAAGTTTTGAGTGACAAACAAATGAACATGCATTGCTACCTTATTTACGCCATCCAAAGTAGAAAATCGAGTTGTGGACTTTCATTCACTTTCCTGGATGCCATCCACAGGAGGCATTTCTTGGCCATCGAGCCGATGCGCACCTAAGAAAGGCCCACAGAAGAGGCGATGCCATTCAAGCAGTTCCACTTTCGTTCATAAATGCGACGTTAAAGTTGTACGGGAAGGTGGCTTGTCTTCGTGCAATTCGAAGCTTCGCGTCCGCGGTGTTCCACCAGCATTGCAACTGCTTCTTCGGATGCGATGCAACTTGTCTGTGAGCATTCAACACTGATCGCTTCAACTAAGTGATTGCAGCAGCTGCAACGAAGATGTCGTCGGTGCCGATGCTGGTGACCGAAACTCGCCTGGCGGTGAAGGGTCTTTTGAATGGCAAGCAGGCAGAAGTGGATTCGCCTCCCCACCTAACACCGTTCGGGTGGTGGGTCTGTAGGAGCTCGGCCTGATCATTGGAGGCAGTCACGAGTGCTGCTCCAAGTGGTCGGCACCATTGCAGCCACAGATGGACCGGCAGGCAGATGGCGTCAATAAGTAGATGCGCAAGTGACGCATAACTGTGACGCCTCTAGTTAAGATGCGCAATAAGACGAGGTGACTCTATACCCCGCCAAATCCACGACTTCAGGTCCACATGATTGAGAGATTCTCTCCTCCAAAGGCCCCCATCAACCAAATTAATGGCATCTAGCTAAGATGAGCGAAGTAGGTGGAAGGGCGAATATTCCTCCGGTGACGTGCAATGCCAATAAAACTGGCATTGTTGTGCAAGGCCTGCATCTCCCCACCTCAGAGTCCCTACACATCGCTGCCGGTGGCTTTTGGTGGAATACTAGACAACAGATCATTCTGTACCGTTTGGCTTAAGACGTGAGATGTGGGAACCGGCACTTGTCAGGCATTCCAATTGGTGCTTTGCATTGGACGCAGCCAAAAGTGCCTCCACCTCACCGTGTTTCGGTAATGTGCAGTCCTCAGCAACGTTTCCACTGCTCCTCTCCTCATGAGGGTGGCTGGTATGCAGTGTAATGCAGCATTCAAGTGACCAAGTCGTGCTAAGGGGTTGAGAGGCCACGGTCGTGGCTGGCGTGTCGTTTGGGAGCGACTGTGTGCTTGAAACAACAGGGAAAGAGGCAATTAGCTGTGCATTCACCTGCACGCACTACTCGCCTTTAGCAGGAGGAATGGATGGACAAACGAAAACGCGCAAAGTCTGTCTCTCTGTCCAACGAGAGCCTTAAAAATACGTCCCGAATTGAGTAACACACCGGAAGCATAAAATTTAATCAGATAACTTGGCAAGTTTGTCAGCGTGGGCGTGCTCAAGTCTGATGGCAGTTTTTTTAATGAAACCTCCAGCCAAGTTGGTTCATTTCCCTCTCACCAAACACAACACGGCACATGAGATTGAATGCGAGTTTTCTTCCCGAAAGCAGATGGCCATGCACTTTGCCACCGCCAGTTCCATCGCCCAGTGCCTCACCAACTGTCGCTTCCATGTTGCATGGGATTTTCCAATTGGGTGCCATTGGGGGAGGAAGAAGGTGATTCAGTTGGGAGAGACATCAAAGGCATGCCAGCGGCTGGTCCAAGGTGGTACAGTCCTCTCCTCCTTCCTCGTCTCCCTCTTCCCCGTCCATCCTGTAGGGTCAGCAATCCTGTGGCTAAGTTTAGTGTTGGTGGTGGCGCAAGGAGGTGCGTTGCGTTATCTCCTTAAAAAGTCGCATCGAGAAACCTTTGCACCATCGTGATAGCACACCAGAGCAACGCTTCCGTGGGCCAGCAATCGACAGATCCCACCGTTACAGCGCAATACAACTCTGCAATCATGAGTTGATTAGACGTTGCACATTTTGAAGTGCCTAAACATTCCCTGCGGGAAGGGCGAGTTCCCACGGTGTGGAGCTTACGGTGCTTCCCAAGCCCCTAAAGGTGGCATGTCTCAGTTCATCACGCGTCAACATGGCCAAGACGCAAAGTTAGAAAGACCGGTTTAGTAAACGCACTGCAGCACATCCCGAAAATCCCCACGTTAGTCTCCACACAAACTCACATCCAACTAAGAGGGATGCGTCGCCTTCCATCCTTTGCCTCACAGGATTTTCATCACTAACTGGTTGATGGTCAAACCGTGGTGCAGAGCCAAGTCGGTCGGTTGGGCAATCACTTGACCGGGATCCTCGTACCAACTGAGGCAGACGATGAACCCCACGCAAGCCGATGCTGTCCATTTTAAAACCTCTTAATTTATTGGCCCAGGCATCGAAAGCTGAGGCGCTCAATCGAGGCGCCGTTGCAAACAGCTTGATAACCGCGTCAAATGAGTTGCGAACCTCGTCCAGACTAGCGCTTCTCCTTGTAGACCAGAGTGAAGCACACCACATCGCTAGACGACTTGCGTCCGTGGAGTGGCCTCAAGGTTGTTGTCCTCACCGAGACCCCTTCGGTAGACGTTTACGACTGTTCTTTCGGGTTCTATTAGCATTCACAATGAGGATGGCTAGTGCAGGGTGTTTGCCTCCACTGACGCTGAGCTCAGTGGGAGGGGAGGAAGCACGACAGGTCGAGGTTGGCAAGGCGAACAGGAGAGCAACTAAACTGACGTGAACGCCGCAGCAAGACTAGCATTGCAGGGATTAAGCTTCCACAGACAGACCATCATCATGCTGCTGACCTAACCAAACCAATGCCTCCCGATGGGGCACTGCACTCAATTGAAATGCGTGACCCAGAAGAAAGTTTGCTCCTCACTGGAAGTGGTTTGAATTCATTTGGGAAAACGAATTTCTGCTTCACTAGCCATGCGGTTGACACGTTTGTCCAACCACGACAGGTGAACAGCTATCCAAGGTGGCGAAGTGTTTCCCACTTTACAAAGCTGAAGTGATGGCTGAGCAGTGAAGATGGATGGTTGGTTGCCCCTTATTAACTTGCAGCAGGAAAGGTACCACCCCGTAAGACGTCATGGTGAAGTGAACCGCTCACAGGCTGCTGAACGCACACTTCACCGCGGATTTCCACTGTCAACGGTGATGAGGAAGGTGGTGCTGCAGACCCTACGAAGTCGTGCCTGGCCACAGTGGTGGGCGAGAGCGCATCCAGCAGACGTGGAGCGGAGACCCGAAGAGCCACCAGTCGAAAGCAGCTTCCATGCTGCAAGGTGGAGGCGCAACTTGAAGTGGCTGATTGAAGTCTACAATTTAGTGTGCATTTGCACAAAATACCCAACAGCCTCATTTTATGCAAAAACCTGACCAGGTCTTGCTAGTTTTGGAGGGTAAAATTGTCAATTTTGAGGCCATTGGCGGTCATTATGTGTAAAGTCTGTCGATGCATCAACAACAGACGGAGGCTTGCAGGCTACAGTGACAGTCGACTTGCTGTTCTTTGCCATCCTCCTACTCTAACACTTTCGTGTGCGTCCGACCTGTTCACCTCCCCAACGACTGCTCCATAATTGGATGTTGGAGGGCCGACGTCAGTCTGCAAACCACCGACCTCAACCATCGCAGCCATACAACGCTCCGTGTCTGGAGGACCTTGCAGATTGCCTTTTGTTTGCCAAGGCGAAATTCACTTGCAAAGTGAAAACCCAGCACAGCCATGACATTCTCAGGGAGGTCGACCGGAAGCAGAACTGCGCGGGTAGCAAGCGGCAGTAGCAGTGGTAGGAGCAGTAGCGTGGCACTGTTTCCTGTTCGAGCAGCCAAGTCTCCACTGCAAAATATGGGGATCAAAATGAGACAAAAGGAAATGCTACGACAAGGATTGCTGCACCTACATCTGTGCATTGCAATTCAGGCTCGTCGGGGATTGGGCTAGTCGCGCACGATGCTGCAGGTTGCGAGGCGTCGCCGTAACTTTCATTTAAAGTGGATGGCCTCTCCTGCCGTCATTCGGGATTCCACGAACAGCAGGACGCAAATCGTGATGCTCGAATGAAACGTAAAAATGGACTGAATGGTGTCACTACCTTGGACAGCACCGGGTTGGACGGTACCGCTACCACCTAGACGGTGATTAAGTCTCGGCGACCGAGCAGCACCAATGCAGCACCACTTGCTTCACAATCGAAGTGAGAAGAGGATGAAGTGGGGCGAGAAAGGAGGCAAAAGTGGTGGCAAAGTACTGATTACAGCAAAATGGTCCGAGAGATGGCGTTGTAGCTCATTAGGCCAATCGGTTTGTGCCCTTCAAGTAGATGCGGAGGAGGAAATCAACTTCTAGCACATCTGCTTTTGAATGAAGCAGGTTTGGGGCGAGAAGGCAAGTGGAGGAGGCCACGAAGACTTCTCGTGGCGACAGCACACAACTCTCAGCTTTCAGCAGTGGCTCCAAAGTTGCATTCGCATTTGTGGGTGGAAAGGCCTCCACTGGAAACTAAATTCAGCGCAGCAAAGCACAGGACAATTTGACAAATTGTGCGTGTAATAAGTGGACGAAAAAAAAAACTGACATGATCAAAACCGGTGAAATGCAACCAAAGGAAAGCGGAACAACGAGGCCTCCTTGAGTCGGTTGCTGTGCCACCTGGATGGAGTGCCTTGAATGTCTTGACCATGCCGCGAGTGCGGCTTAGCAATGGATGTGTCGCCACGCATTGCACAGGTCCATGAAGAGGCCTCAAGCCGAAAGCAAATCCCGCGAAAAGACTGCCGAGCAATAGAAAGACAGTGTCTTCGAGGTGGTTGACACGTCTGCTGCTTTGTGAAATCGAATTGGCTGGTGTGTTCGCAGCATAGAAGGCTCTACCAGTTCAACACTTTTCCTTCCAATCGGACTGGTCCGCTACCTGAATGACCGATCTGCAAAGGAACGCTAGGTTGCAATGCTCCGAAACGCCTTTGTTCACAAACATGATGTGATTCCGAACACCACCTTTTGGCACTGCTGTTGGCTGTTGGCACGTCAATCTCAGACTGATGTGCCTCTCGTGATAAGCACAGGAACGCATTTCCGGAGAGGACGCATTCAATCGTCTGGTGAAGTGGTCAACGAATGTTAACATTATCACGTCTTCTTCAGGTTGCATTCACTAATTGGAAGGTTTCCACAACCCTGGCACTGTGACGACAAGAGCTCAGAAGGTGGACTCGATTCGACTGCATTCACTTCATCAGTTCAGTCAAGATTTGGTGAGAAAATAGAGAGGAACAGAGACGTTTTTAGGTGAAAGCACAAGTGGAGATTACTATGCACAGGCCAGCAAGTAGCAAGGAGTCGCTGCAACTTCCTCCATCAAAACACTTCCAACAACTCCTTTTGACTTCTCCAAACAGGACACACTCTGTCCGTCGTGCTCGGTCCAATCCTGACGACAAGGGGACTACTTGCAGAGGATCAGGCAGCAGAGGCTGTCCACCGACTAGAGAGCATGCAGTGGTTGCAGACAGCGACGTGTCACAAGTCGCTCCACCATTTAAGTGGCAATCGAACCTGCTAGAACGAGGAGGAAGTAAGAAGCGGTGACGAAGGATTACTGCCATCAAGGTGTCCCGACTGATGCTGTCACCACCCATCACCCAACCGGCTAATGCCCTCCGAATGAGTGCAGACAAGTACTCCAGTCGGTGGCTTAGTCTCTTGCAAAATAAGGAAGAGTTGGGACTGCAGAGTGAAGCACTTCTGGTGTGCGTGTCTGGTATCCCAAAGGGAGCGCATGGAATGCGTGCTGATGAGAGTGAGTTTGATCGACACTTGAAGGAACCATCGAACAGGAGAGAAACCGTTTCTTATCTAGAGAGCAATTAGACAGCGTATAGGCCTGGTAACGCAGTGGCATGTCTGCCACCTGGGAACAACGAGGTCCTCGTTGCCAACGGCGTAGGCGTGTCCAGAGCACGGTGCCAGCGCGGTGGGGTGGCGCGTCGTGAGTCGCTGCCTTTTAAGGCTCGACTGGTCCAGCGCGAGGCAAACCCTTTGAAGTGGCGCTTTTCAATTGCTTTAAAAGTTGAGGCACACATTTGCTCCATGCTCTTGCGCATTTTCGTTTGCCTAAATTCTGCCTTACAAAGGGCGTGCTAAGTGGAGTGAGGGAAGTAGGATTGGCTTTACCCTCCAACTGCAAGCAAAGCCTCCTCACTTTGGCAACAGGAGACGCAAAAGCGCTGCATTGAACGTCTACCTGATGGCGGTGCCGCTCCTTCCCTCTTGGCGCCAGGCCAGTCGCCTCTGACGGAGACCAGACAAACCAGTTGGCGGTGGCTGCTTAAGGTCGCGCAGACAGCGCCGTCGCGACACCTCCCAATCGCCACATTAATGGTTGTGCAGCAGACCTTGTTGTGGATTTGGCTAGGACTCACGGACCTACTGCTGTGGTGGTGAGGGCGAGCTTATTACATTCTCAATCCCATTAGCCCGACAGAGGACCTGAAGGCTGAGGATGGGCGGCTGATCGTGGGTTAAGGGGGCATCAGTGATCATCGACAGGCATTCCTGAAGATCGCTTTCACCCCATGCTTCAACCATGAGGCATCAAATTATTTGAGTAAAGGTGTGGAGGACTAAAAAGCAGGATGCTGCCTGCATTGAGGCAAACGAAATAAAATTATGCTACCTGGATAGATGAGAGTGGGCGATTGACAAGCTCACCTGATTTCAGTCTTGGAAAGCCCAGCCCACAAACGAGACGGATGAAACTAAAAAAGGAAGTTGACGGAACTCCTCACCAACACTGCGATCGAATGACTCTCTACCTCTGTTCGAACGCTCATAAAGGCAACCAACTACCGAAGTTGGCATTCTGAAAGCACTGGCATTGGTGACACGATATGGGAAAAGGAGTGGCTTGGCAGACCGCCAAGAACGATCTTTCCAACTCAACAGCCAACTCTTCCTGTGGATACGCCTCTCGCCTGATTCACCGATTAAACTCGAGCCCATCATCTTACAAGTGACAAGGCATTGGCTTGCCCGACAGCTTTCAGTTCGCCATGGTGGAAGCACAAATGGAGTGGGCAGAACGGCTTTAAACCACTGCAAAAGAGACTAGTCGAACTGCAACAGAACAATGCTGGTCTGCCTTTTACAGTCTGCCATAGCACAGTTGGACTACATGTAACATATTCTGCCTGGTGGGTGGCAAAAGAAGTCACCTCTTTGTAGCCTCGAATGCTGTCTCCTTGTTGCCTGTCTGGGTTGCCCATCCGACCACCAAAGGTGGCAAATGAGGCAGCATCAAAGGCAGTCTGTAGGACTGAGTGAATACCCACCCACTTGTGCCTTTGACCATGAGACGAACAAGAGAGGCGGTTTTTGCAGGGGGCGAAGGGGAAGTAGGCGAAGAAGGAGAGGGCGCAACAGTCAAAGGAATTGTTGAGATAGGCCACAACTCACCACCATCAGTCGTGGTTCACAAAAGAAGGGCGACGTCAAAGGCACAGTCAGACGCTGCAGCATGACAACGCATGCCAACGAAAATAGCGGAAAGCAAGGAACTGAGGTGGGTGCATTTCGTCGTACGGAATTCTCCACCAACAAGTAGGAAAGATGTGCATCCACCTGGACGGAACTTGCCAAGGAAGAAGAACACTTCCCATTCTGTTTGTGGTAGTCAATCTCAAAGCTTCTCACACCTCATTCGCAGACCAGAGAAGGAGGCCAACATCTAGGGTGTGCTCTGAACACCACACCACAACATCGCGTCCTAACGGCAGTCGTGGAACGTGACGAGCTGCGCTGGATGAGTGCACACGTCAAACTGACTTCACTCATTTCGTTGCACAGACTTCTGCAGCCTCTGCGTGTCGCCTTTGACTTAGTCCAGTCATTCACTCCTTGCAGTCGCCGCGAAGTCCCTCACCGAACGGAGCTAGGAAGAGGGCAGTGGACGTGTGACGAGGATGCAGTCGACGCATGCCAAAGCTCATGTCTTTCGCGAGGTGGAGGTCCGTTCGGCCTCTCCACCTTTCGTTCATTGTCATTGGCGTGATGAAGGGACGCTTCTCAATTAATTGGCCACACATGCACCAAAACGGCTGCTGTCTCCTTGAAAGCGTGTGACCAGGGCCAGACGAGATTGTGCTCCGATGGTGGCGAAAGGCAGGCTCGACAGCCTCGCCTCCTTCAAATGTCTCACGCGTCCGAAGCGGTGAGACGTGCATCGATTTCATGACACAGGAGCCAACTCGTGTTCCACTTCAAAGGCGACACTTTAGTGAAAAAATCACTCTTAAAGCGCTATGAGAAAGCAAAAGTGCTGCAACCACCAGACAGGCACTGAAGCTAGACCTTCAACCGGATGGCACTTGCAGATGATGGACAGTGCCTTTGGTCTTCTCTTAGTAGTAGGCCAATCTCAGGGATTCACACACTGGCAGATCCCTCCGCTCCCTCTAGAGTACTGCAAACCGCAGCACCAGCGGTGGCGTGGAGTCACCCGTCACTAAAATGTGGCGCTCCCCTTTACTCCATGCACATTACTTTATCTTCGTTGCGGTACCTTCAGTGAAAGGCACTTCCACAAGAAGAGAAGAAGTGCAAGACCACCTCAAGAAAGCTTGCCACATTTACTCTGCATGAACACCCGAAAGAAACAAGGAAATTTCCTTTTCCACCTGCTAGAAGTGATCGCAATGCATTGCCGCAGTACATAAAGTCACATTTCGCCTTCAAATGAAGCCGGGCGGTCACACAAGGTTGCGACCTCGCAGTTGATTGACTTGCATTGTCTGGCGAAAGCGCTATCCCCGCAGACTTCCTTCTCTCCCTCCTGCCTTCTTTTCTGCCTTCTTTCTGCCTTCCTTCACGCGGTGCCACCAGCACCCACTTGGCTGCGCTGGCACACCACCTCGCACAGTCACATGACGTTGACAGGAGGAGAGTGAGTCACTCCACTGCAGTTTGGACTGCACTTTGGGTCTGCACTTTGACCGAATGCCTGCTTGGTTTGTTTTGGCTCGGAGCCTTGCCTTCCTCCGGCCTTCCCTTCCACCCTCTCCGCGCCACTTTGTGAGGGACGTGTTTGTGCGTTGTCTCGTCACATGACTCTTGTGGTGATCCTGTCACACCCACTATGATTGTGATGCCAGCCAGGCAGGTTGGATGGAGGCCAAACTCACTCTGACAGGTTAAATCTGGCCCTCCAAAGGCCACAATGTCAAAGTGCAATGCAGGCGAATTGAACAAATGAACGTGCCAGAGACGTTGGGTTTGAAGGTTGGTGGAAGAGATAGTGGGAAGGGTTCTGTGGTGGTCTCAGCTCTCGATGCCAATGGAGGAGTGACAGAGAGGCCTCCAGTGTGCAAACCGCAAGCGATTTGTGGGGCTAAGAGTGTGTGATTGCGTGCTGTCGTGTGTGACAGCATCACCTCCAATGACAGTGGGAGTGGAAATGGCGTGGTGAAGTATTCCCTCGACGCCTCCAGTGGATGTGCATCAAAGGCAGATACCTATGAATTAAAAACGCGCCGCTCGAAGTTCTTCAAGCCAAATAAACTCTTCATCTAGCCTTTCTACCACAATTTTCTCCTTTCCCTCCGCCTTGAGCACCACCAGTGTCGACGCGTACGTTCAGCTGCCACAAACTGTTTTCCGTGCTGGTCCAGCAAAGTCTCTCCTCCCATCCTTCCTCTCCACCTGCGCTTTGCTTCGATGGCGAAATTTTCGTCTGGGGAAAGGCATGCATGGCTAAAAGAAGCAGTGAGTTGATGGCGATGGAAGAAATGGAAATGGAAGGGAAACCTGCACTTCGATCCACTTTGGTGCCATCACCATCGGCTTGGGGCATCACCACGTGGGCGATGTGAGTGGTGGACTGCCACACCAGAGGCCTGTCAGTCCTCCTCACCGACATCAACTGGCCGTTTATGCAGTGGGAATGCAGTCGGTTTGATTCCACCACCATACTCTTCCCCACCCTCACTCAGGTGCCAATGCCGAGTCGATTTGTCACTGGAGGCACACAACTCGTCATGATGGAGGAGACGGGGTGGGTGAAAAGTCAGTGCTATTAAGTGCGGTCAACTCGTTCCTCCCAGCTGCAACTCCTGCTGCCGCAAGCCACGACACTCCGAGTTTACTCCGCTCACTTATCACCCAACTTGGGAGGCAATTTCTTTCGCCAATTAATTAGCAGGTGAGGAGGGAGGAGAAGGTGGAGAATGCGATGAGCTACCTGTGCACATGACGACTCTAAAAAAAGGAGGCCGCAAGAGAGGAGGCGATGAGGGTTGGCCTGCATTACACTTTACGGCTGCAGAAGCGCTGGCACCGCGTAAATTGCTTCCAGGCGAAGTTCGGAACAGATTACTCCGAGAGCGATCACAACTGCGCGAAACTTCCTTCAGACTTGTTTATTTGTGTCTCCCACAGCACAGATGCTATCACGACTGCGTGTGAGCATTCCAGCCCAGCAAACTAGCGACAACAAAGCTTTCCGTGCCGACAACACATGCACAAGCGGAGCACAGCATCTGCATGCTGGCGTGGTGAGTCGTGGAACGGTCCCAGTGCCAACGACTTGCAGCGCTTAGGATGGCTCTGACCTCCCTTTGGCTGCCCACTGACGCAATCGACACCGCTGTTGAGCAAACGTACGCGAACACCGTGATCGACAAATGGATTGAGTCGTCCAAACCTGAACAGCGCGACACCCACGCTTTCTCCATTCCTCACCCACCGCAAGGTGCTGGGCGACGCATCACCGACATGGGGGCGCGATGCCTCCGACATGCTTCCACACCCACACGCTGTGAGGCGTCTGGAGGTGGAAGAGGCATGGCAAGAATTGTGACCACAAGACGTGCTGAGGGCTCTGCTTCAGCAAGGCAGGAAGCAGTGCAGTGTTGCTCATGTCGTTGGTCCTTCTGTGGCAGCGGCACTTGTAATTTTACAGTCCATGTGAATGCTCAAACTTGATGCGCAATTAAAGGCGCACAAATAAGTGGTTTCATTGCCACCTCACAATACACTGCTGTAAAGTAGACACAAAGCGGCGCATACAAACGACTTCTTGCAGTTTCAGGTAATTGCAGAAGTGTAATGACTCCATACGACATAAAAGTTGGAGAATGGGTCTTAACGATGCAAGCGAAGCGTGTTTGCTTTCACTCCACAACTCACACACGCAAACCATTCCTTACTGGCTCGTCGTCCATGCACATTGGCGACCAACTCTCCTCCACCTTCTTCCGCGAGGGCATGGTCTCCTTGCTAGTCAAAACGGCTTCACATCGGTCATTGCAACTCCCCCCAGCAACCCAATTCTGAGCCACTTGGACTACAAAGACACAAAATATCACCAAATTTTGACAATCAACTGATTGAAAGTCTCACATCACGGCCAGCATTGATTCTTGGTCAAGTGGAAGAAGCAAAGTCGGTCACTACTTACTCCCCATGGAACAGAAGGCAAATGCGACTTCCTGAGAAGGAAGGCGAGTGTCTCCATAGCTACCGGTTCACTCCTCTCCTCGCTTCCCACTTGGATGCTGCACCTTGCAGCTGATTGTCAGGTGCTGTTGGTTGATGGCTCACTCGTCGAGCAGTGCCAGCGGCGATGGGCAGGAAGGAAGCTTTGGAGCAGCCGACTGGATTTAGGAACTGCACGCATCCACACGACAGTCACAGTTGTGCGGGGCGAAACTGATTGTGTTGTGAGGAAGTGTGCTGAGCACGGCGGGTGAGTGGCTCTAAGGCACAAAATGATGTGTTTTCCTAGCAGCAAAAAGCAAACAAACATATTTAACAGTGGAGAGTGGGTTACTGAAATTCGGGAGCAATGCTGTTTTACAACAAAGAAGCAGGCAACAAGCATCTGATTGCCACTGAGGCTTTCCAGCCGCCATTTGCTGTGACTGAATGACTACACAACCCACGTGGGATCGGCGCGACTTGGCTTTCCCCACTCCACTTCTCCCATTTGGCGTGATTGCCAACAACATGTCTCGCCAATGCCCACCCTTGGCATTGCTCCCTACACAGTGCAGTCCAGTCGTCGACCAGACAAAGGAGATCGTGCAGTTGATACTCCTTGTCACTGAGCGTCAGCCCACACAATTGAAGATAGATGGGTAAATCTCGGAGAAGTAGGAGGAGTAAGCTGATCCCGTCTACACAAGCTATTGGGCATTCTAAAGCGGATGGAACAGAAGGTTGAAGGTTGGTTGACACACTTCTATGCCTAATGGCGGATGCGCACGAATACGTAAACACGGAGGAAGATATTTGCTGCCACATCGCCCTCACGTCCGTGCAAGATTCCTTCAAGGCGACGCGGATGTGGAGGGCACAGCGTAGAGGTCCTCAGCTTTTGTCGACTGCTAGAGAAAGGCAAACTGTGGAGAGGATGCAGGCCTCCGGAGGCAGAGCAGTGCACGCCATCGCACCATTTCGGCGTTGTCATCAGCTGGTCAGACCGCTGGGACAGATGGAGGAGGTGAATGCCAAAATAGGCATGAGGTGGTGGCAGAGGCTCGTAGGGTGGTTGGGAGGCCACGCCGTGAGACGAATGTGGATCTCGCACACACTTGGAATGCGCTTCGTGGAGCTGCCAACTCACGCCATTTCTGCAATGCAGTTCTTTTGTGACCTCACTGGGTTCAGAGACGATGCACCCATTTGGTGGCAAAGGGAAAGTGAATGTAAAGTTGAGCTGGCAGCAGCCCTGAAGGCCGATCTGATGCAGCTCTGGTGGGTCGACTCAAATTTGCTTATGCTCCACCCATTTGGCATTATCTCTCTCATTTTTTATTCTTCAGCTATCTGTTTATCCATGCATGCATCAATGCCTCCAGAGCATCTTCCACACGCTGCTTCCCACGCCCACTCACTTGCCCCTTCCTCCATCATTCCTTCAACGCCATCCACCCCATTAAAACACGCCACCGGTGGCACTTAATGCATCGGAACAATCAGCTCACAAGGCGGAAGTGGCGATTGGCCACACGGATGCCTACGAATGAAGGCAACTTTCTTGTTCCATCGCCAGCACTTCATGTGAACTTCGTCGATCCTCGATGGGACGACCAACCAACTTAGGTGTGGCGTTGCTGGCCAACCACTTCATCTGTGCACCCACCAGGCAAGTTAATCGCTGATAATTTGGAGAGTTTAGTGAAAATTTGCACAAGAATTTGGTTGTGCTATTTGCCTCCAGCTCAAAGGCGGCTCACGTTTGCTTGACAATGCGATTCTCTCAGAGGTGATGCGGTGGAAAGTGTAGAAGTGGCCTCAGGTTCTGCGCCAACGCAGGACCGGCTGAGAGCATCTGAGGAAGGGATGGATCGAGCACTGCATCATGTCCGGTTACTACAGCTTGACGTTGGTGCCAATAGCGATGGCGGTGTGATGGGTAGGCTCAGTTGAATGGTCGCTTCTAAGGGCAGAATACGAATGTCGGAGAGGGAAGCATGATAAGAAACCTTGTTGAGAGCGAGTTCGGGGCATTTTCTGCTCCCATTCGATGGTTGCAGGGTCATCATCTGCAGACTGACAAGAAATGCACTTCTCCTTACAACTTTCTGCTAACAGTGACATTTCCATCACAGGGTCTGTCTTTGAATCGCCTCCGAGCTCGCCTTGATCGAGAGGCAAATTGGGCTCCCACTCACAGCTGTTCCTGCCGACATCACGACGACAGCCTCTTCCCCTCCTTCTCTTGTAGCACTAGCAAAATACTTCTGCAATTTCAGTCAGTAACCGAAAAATTTCTGCCACAAGGCGATTTTCGTGTCAATGTGGTGGCGAATGAACGCATGAGGAGCGGGAGGGCAGGCAGTGAAAGGCAATTAGGCAGTCCATCCTGAACCTCCCATAAGTCCATCAATCGCTCACTGCCACACTGATGTGTGAGTATTTTCCACCCAATTTCACTACTTCCTTCTGGCAGCTGGAATCACAGTGCGACAGGTGCTGGCAGTGATGGATTGAGGCACTTGAGGTGCAGCAGTGCGTTGGCATTCGTAGGCATGACAAACCACTTGAGGAAACAAAGCATCCGCCTCCAATGCACCACTTCTGCAATCCGAATTCGGGCACGATGAAAGGAGGAGAGGTTGGCATCGTCCCACTCGTAAACAGAGGAGAATCCCAACGCAAAGGCGACTGGTGGCCTTTGTGAGGCCAAATCGGTGATCACAGGCACTCATCCTGTCCACTTCCTCCTCCCCTTCTCTGCTCACTTGTGTTCCAGCACATGGTCAATCATTTATTTGCTGAAATCGCACAGCTTGGGTGGGTAGGCAAGACGAGACAAGCACAAAAGACTGGTAGTGGATGGAGCATCAGAGTAGCATTGAAATGCAACCACATTGACGGCTGCATGTTCTGTCACCAGCTTCCACAAGCCTCGTCATCTCCGGAGGACACGATGGGCTTGCACCGTCTGCAACACCAGAAAGAGTTTCGTTCATGATTCCGTGAACACCTCAATTATCGCCCTCACTCACATTTCTTAACAGGGTTTGTAGATTCGACTA
Source organism: Taenia pisiformis (assembly GCA_023968675.1). NCBI lineage: Eukaryota > Metazoa > Platyhelminthes > Cestoda > Cyclophyllidea > Taeniidae > Taenia > Taenia pisiformis. Next base: position 21,787,345 of record CM043731.1, on the reverse strand, counting down.
GCGTTCGCAGTTTCGAGGTGAACCTGATGCCAGGGAAGGACAGCATTACAACTATCCTTCTTTTGTTTCCGATACTCAGCCCACAAGCATGTCCGCACATCCACAGCTTCCAGCTCACTCTTGTCCGCTAACTAATGAAGACCTCCGTTTTAAGGTCCCTTTCGTCCGACTAACAAAGCCGGGGTGTTGATAGGTTTGAGGCACACACACACACACACACACGTATACGAGGGAAGTGTCGTTGAGTGTTTGACGCGCAGGCCACACACGACCGAACGCACCTCGCAGTCAGTCTACGCCTTGACAGTGTTCATGTCAGGATGCCAAACAACCGCTACATCCAAAGCAGACACCTTCAGTCCCACGTTCAGTGCAAAACACACAGTCCATTTAGACAACCCCTTTAACTGCATTGTTGCAGCAGTGTTTTACATTCCACAACACCTGGAGCACCACCGCCTATCGCAAACGGAACTATCAACCTAAATTATTGTCCATTGAGCAGTGGCAAGATGCAGAGACAGCGTCTTCTTTGAGGCAGAAATGCCAGTTCGTCAGAGCATCAGCACAGGCACAGCCCAAAAGGCGAACGCCGGCGTCAAAGTGGTGGAGCGTGCATCACCTCGGCTTTGGGTGGTGTTCCGTTGACATATGCATTATTCTTTGGCAATCTTTGTGAGCGCACCTACCATGGCATTGGGTAACGCGGCACTCAGTCGAAACGAGGTGCACACGTCGAAGCTATTTGAAAAGTTTGTGGACTCTTGGCCGAAACAGATGCAAGCGACACCACTTTGCCACGTGGACGGCCCCATCCGCCGTGGTCCCTAGGCCGCCGGCCTCGTCACAGCCGCTGAGGCAGACCGTTTGCTCGCCTCAAACCTATTCGCATGCACTTAAATTAGCGACTGCTCGTGACCCATCAGGCTAAAGGAGGTCCGGTCCTGCAGCAACTAAGCCCATCCTTCTGCCATCACACTCCCATTCAGTCAGTCACAGCCTTCCTTGTGCACCATTCAGCTGTTATTCCCCTCCACTGAATTGCATTTGCCTTCCATTTGTAGTGGTAATGTTAGTTGGTCCACTCAATCCCATTACCAGCTGCAGCGTTTCGATGAAAGCTCTCGCCATGGACACACCCATCGCAACTCCCTCCGACACCTTCGTTTCTCCTCACGCCAATCGCTCGCCTGCAGTGCCTCTTGCAATCACACACACAGGGAATGTACCAAATCGTCATCACCAGACAATTTGTCTCCAAAAGCACTGGCCCTCTGAGCTCTGATTTTACTCCTTGCATTCATTTCATCCCACCCACAGACCAAGCGAAGTGGCCAATCACCACACGTACAGGTGCTCGCCATGTCAACAACCGACCACCAACCAGTTCGACTGACTTCGAGGCACTCAAGCCAAGCAAGCGCGTGGAACTATCCTCACTCACTCCCTGATTCACGTCAAGCAAGCGGCGCCTTTGGAACACTGCTTGTCGCATGCTCTAAAAGGTCTGCACTCTGCTTCCGTCCCACTTTGTGCTTTGCAAGTCAGGAATTTGTGCCACGGGATTGTGCTTGCTCCCTTCTTCAGCCAATCAGTGCCACTTCTCAACGTAGTTCTGGTCCGCCAGCATCTCCGCCCTCAGTCAAGCATACGAAGACGGATTATGAGTTGCGTGGAAGTGGAACATCTGCATTTGACAGGTGGCTGCACTGCTGGTGGAAAGAGCTGCTCGCGTGTATGCCTTCGTGTCAAGTTTGATGCCGCATGAACATGCATGACGCCAATCGACAGGAGGTGTCAGTTCGCTGAAGACAGAGATGCTGTGTCCACATAACCTGCAGCCCTCAACGGAAAAACCAACATTGTGTGTGAAGAGAACGCAACCGGTGTGCGCACATTCGGAGATGCTCTTCAGTGGGCGACACTCGAGGCTCACGATCCGAGTGAAAGACACATCACCATCACTCGTGAGAGAATGCACTCACTTCGAAGTAGGAGGAAGGGCGGCATCTTCATCCCACCTCCTCCTCATCATTAGCGTCAGCCAACCATCAGACCGATGGGTGCGTGGTGGAACACACAGTGAGGAGATGGGGTGGTGGAGGAAGGGAAGGCGATTGGAGTTTATTATTCACCTTCCAATGATATGCCGCTTCTCGAAGACGAAGGTGGCAAAGCACGTGCAACGTCTCCGGGCCTTTCTCCAGCAGTAGCAGGCCGAGGTGGCGGAACATGACCAGGCTACTTAGTGGGGAGGAAAAGAGGTAAAGAAACGATTGAAGTACGACGTGTTCAGCAGAAATGGGACCTGTGGAGTGATGAAGTATATTTGCAACTTCTAATGGACAATGTCCGCCGAGTGTGGGGCACAAGGTTCAATGGAGGGACTGCTTGGGAAGCGAAGCGGATGGCTAGTGAACCCTTCGGGACAACGGATACGAGGTGCGTCACTTAGTCAAGGCTGAATTGGGTTACATAGGACACAAAGTGTGGCAACTAGGCAAAGGACGCCAACAAGTTGCGGGCTGTTACAGGCTAATTGGTTGCGGTGTTGCGACAATGTGTGCGTGGCAGTCTCTGCAACGTTGCCTTTCCACACAAAATCAGATCACTTTGTAGTTGACGGACGACATGACAGCCGCATTGGATACGCATCGAGGAGCACAATGGCAACGTTCTTCTTTGTGAGGGCAAGCGATGGTCAGCACGACAAACTGCTCCTCTGGTTGACTGTCTATCACTCGAGTCATCGACGCGTGTGTCTCCCACTCGAAGGCACCAGGTGGCGCATCATCCTAGGACGGAGCTGCAAATGGTCCACCATGACTGCCTACTTAGTTGAAGTCAGGGCGACTTCTTCCATTACCATGCCAAAGGTTGTTTGTTCTGTCTTTCTCATCCACTTGAGTGTTGAGGTGCACAGCACAACCGCCCTGTTCATGTGCAGCCAATCACTCCGCACCACCAACACATGGCGCTCAGGCGGTTGCGCATCCCCCATTCCACTGCTTCTAGCTCAGATCTCTACGAAGGACGCCTCCCAACCACGTTAGCCTTCCAGGCATTGTGCACCACTCCATCACCAATTCTCCAACTATGCATCGCAAATCAAAGCAAAGCAAACTCAAAGTCCATCGTGATGAACTACTTTTCCATTTCTTTCCTTGCCACCTCCACCAGGCACCTGCGTGCATAACTAGCAACAAGACGTTTGTTTGTGTGGTTGGCAGCTGTCAGCTAAAACGACGACCATCTCTAATGCCAAATTTCCTTTTTCCTAAACGGAATCTTGTTTCCAACACTTTTTAAATCCTTCGTAATCTTGCAAGAAAGATTGTCGTTCGCTTCTCTTGAGAATGTCTTATGGAGTACAGTCAGGCCTCAACGAATGTCACGTAGTCGCCTTTCGGTCTTAATAAAGGACCAACTTCAGCAGCACTAAAAGTAAGAGTGGATGATGATCAAAGATGCGAGTGATGATAAATTTTGTGGAAGTCTTGTTTGCGATCAAAACTGGCACCAATTTCACCTCCGACGGATTTTGGCAGAACAAAGGACCGTTCCGTGAGGCATCGAAGGTCCAAATTTGTTCGTTTGCCATGTGTGCTTCTATACGCAATACTTGTAAATCAGAAAATGAATTCGCTTTACACTAACGTTCATACTTAGTTGTGGAACACAGTTCCTAAAAAATACAGAAGTGGTTATTCGATATTACAGTCGGGGGTAGATACTACTGCCTTCAATAATAAGTAGGGCGTGCGAGGTTTTGCGCGCACACCTTGATGCACATTCTTCGACTTTGATGGTCAACCCTCACACATTAGCACAAAAAATAACTAACAATTTAATCAAGATATTCACATTTGCTTGCTTGTAAGTGGGAGAATAAGGGAAAGGCAAAGTGGTCACGTTGAAACCATGTGACCGCCTGTCGGACGCCTCCAAAGGCACTTGTCTCTACCGCATTAGCCTTCTCCTCACTCTCTTCCCCGTCCTCCCCTATTTTTCCTTTTACCGTTTTAATCGTTGGCTTTAGCAATCGAATACTGTAGAAGGAGCACTGGAAAGGGCAGCTGTGCTTGCTCAAACAGCGTGCTTCGACGGACCCACAGCGTCCTTCTGGTAGCGCCGGTAGGCGATCATAAATGAACCGAATTGGAGGAAATGGCCCTCAAAAGCCGAATTCACGGTTAAATGATGACATGCACTCTAACTACGCTAAATGAACACCTTATTTCCCCATCCTGTTTCCCTACATTAATTCAATGGTTACCGAAAAGCCGTAAATTGGAATTGCGCAGAGCCAAAAACGCTTCATTAATGCCATATGATTGTTTTTTTTTGCATTTACAAAGCTCATTCCCTTCTTTTGGAACAATACACAAATGTTATTGTTCACAACATACAATGAAGGCAAGAACGCAGAAGGAAAACAATGGCTGGTGACTGAATTCCTCCCTAACAATGGTGAACATGCGGGCAAGAGGGAGGTTAAATCATCAAATTTACTGCTTTGTTTAACTGTTGTAAGGGCGACTTCAGTCACCGTGGCTGCCGTCCTACATTGCTCACCCTCCGCTCTACAACAACAGAGTCGAGAATTTGCTGTTCAAGCACCGCAGGTAGCCGAAAACTTGAAGGGAACAGAGAAGGTAGGAAAGCGCTGTTGATTGAGCACTTTCCAACACTCCTTCCCACGATCTTGAATTTCTGCCGCCCTTGAAATGACGACGTTGATGGACTCATTTAACCCACCGACTTCTTCAGCGGCTCCGACGTAGCAAACAAAGTGTGCGCAATCCACCTGGAAAGCTTTGAAACCGGCCTGCATTTCTCTTCCCAGTCTCCTTCTTTGTCCACAAAGCAACAACTTTGCTTCAATGGTTTTTATCTACAGTAAGTGGCGGAGTACCGATTTGTATTCGTGCCAAAGAGGCAAGCTGAAATGATAAGTCAAATCTGAATCCTAGGCGGTCAAAAGATTGAGTGTTCGCATAAGGATGGGTTGCCCACACGATGCTGTGGATGAGAGGATTTACTCCGTGTTTTATGGCTTTGTCCAGTCTTTGGCAACGCCATCGACACTTTCCAGTTAGTGCTGCACGCTGATGTCTTGTCATTGGTAGCAGCAGAGCGACTGGTGCGAATTATCGTTATGGTGTTGTTCTTGAGGATCCCGACGATTTGTCCACACCGCCCCACCGGTCTATCTGGATTGGAACAAATCACCTTTCAGCCGGTTCGACACCTCGAATTCAACTGCCTCTTAGCCTAACACACAGTCGGCCACCCCTTCGGACTGCCCATCCACCCACTCGTCATTGTTCTGTCAATTCTTCCTTTACTACCTCTCCTATCTCTTCTCCACCTGTCAATCACTCGGCCACCACCTTTGACGCGTCCGTCAACAAGTGTTTACCGAACTCAATGTTCCTGTACAGCATCCACGTCCCAATCCCATTGAAACGTCAATCTTTCGACACTGACCATCGCGGCCAGGAAGATGGTGATGGCGGTGAGATGCACGAAAATTGTCTCTCTGCCGGACGAAAACAGGGATGAGACACTTCGGTGATTGATAGGAGGAAGGATTCTCCAATCGTTGGAGATGTAAAACCTTTAAGCATCAAAACTTGTGCAAATTGTGCAGTCTGGAATGAGCTATACGACGCAGGCGACAGGCGAAAGCTGTCGGGCAAGCCAATGCCTTGTCACTTGTAAGATGACCGCCTCGAGTTTAATCGGTGAATCAGGCGAGAGGCGTATCCACAGGAAGAGTTGGCGGTTGAGTTGGAAAGATCGTTCTTGGCGTTCTGCCAAACCACTCCTTTCCCCATATCGTGCCACAAATGCCAGTGCTTTCAGAATGCCAACTTCGGTAGTTGGTTGCCTTTATGAGCGTTCGAACAGAGGTAGAGAGTCATTCGATCGCAGTGTTGGTGAGGAGTTCCGTCAACTTCCTTTATTTAGTTTGATCCGTCTCGTTTGTGGGCTGGGCTTTTCAAGACTGAAATCTAGTGAGCTTGTCAATCGCCCACTCTCATCTATCCAGGTAGCATAACTTTATTTCGTTTGCCTCAATGCAGGCAGCATCCTGCTTGTGCAAATTGTGCAGTCTGGAATGAGCTATACGACGCCAAAGTTAATGTGCAACCTCGATTTTGTGACAGGCATGAAGGACGTAACAGCGAGTAGGGAGAGTGGTGCCAAATATAGTCACATTTGGGCATTATGGTGATCATTTCGCTCAGGTTACTGAAATCCGGTTAACCGATGGCATTCATTGACAGCACCGTTCCACGATCTGCCCTACGAGTGTCAAGACGCGCGTTGTTAAGACGAGTGGAGACCGAAACGCCACGTTTGTGTGGATGCGCGTCGCAGCAGACCGAAGCGAAGCGGATCAGCAATGGCGGCACACTAGAGGCTTTGGGGAATAGCAAATGCACTGCGGAATCCTTCATCCCTCATCGACAGGCATTGCATGGGCACGCCTTACACCATCCTTGTTGGCATTTCGGTAGCACATCGGCCATCACTTCGGTCACGCCATTCTACTACCGAGTGAAGTTCCCAATTCCAGAATCTGAGGGTCTTACACACGTGTTGTACGGGTGATAAAGAGGACCTCATTCGCCTTCCAGAAGTTGCATAAGCGAAGGAAATGATGTGCTCTTCTTCATTAAGCAATCGTTGGTGGTTACTCCGTGCTTACCGCGCCCCTCCTTTCGATTTCCCTTTGAGCCAGCGAGACGGTGGGTGATGCATTCACCCGCATCAGCTTGGGACTTGATGCCTTCCGACGCATAGTCGAACCGAGTCTTCGCCAAATGAGTTGGTCTTGGAAGCCAAATCGCTTCAGCAAAGACTAAGCTTGTTATAACGGCAAAGAAGAGTCGAGAACAGAAATGCACGGTGTGTTCAAGGTCCCTTCTGCCTTTTTGGTAAGCCAACACCAGCTTTATAAGAAGCAATACACAGTAATCGTTTTGTTGTCTACCCTACCCCTGCTACTTCACCTAAAAGCAGAAGTTCGTATACTTGAAGGGATGCTAAAGGGGAGGGAGAGCAGCCAAAGTTACAAGCTGTTGTCTTATCAATGTTGCATGATTTTGACACTGACATTTGCATTTAGAGGTGAGTGGTGGACTGTGCGTGGGTTCACCGCTTCCACTGGGTGCCTCATTCGAGGAGAAGCAGCACCTGGCAAACCACTCAAATGTCAACCTCTTCTCTCGGACCCACCGACGCCTCCACTCCCAGTTGTGGGCACATTTTTGCCATTTCATTAAGTGGTGGTGAGAGGATGCCATTCGACGAACGCCACTGCCACTGCTGCCACTGTGACGACCTCACCAACGCACTACCACTTGTCGTCTGACTGCTGCAGTAATGACTGGCCCCCTTCTGCACCACTTGTCAAGCGACTAATTCATAGTTACTACTTCTGCATCGTTGTTTGTTCTTAAGAAGGACAAGTTCACCAGTCCCTTCACCTCCACTCACCGACCTCATTACCTAAGTCGCTCACAATTTGCTCTTTTGCCATCAAGTTAACGGCAAAGAAAGGCGACTGCCTAAGCAGGCACTTCCACACTCAAATTTGAGGCATTGCAATGGCATGCCGCGGTTGGTCGAGCGAATTTGGGTGCATGAGGCGGTGGTTTGTGTTTCACCTAATTGGAAGCATCCCTCTCCCGACCGCAATTCAACGACCAGTAGAAGTAAAATGGAGTCATTCCAGTGGTGCTTTACACGGCTCCGTTGATGGGTGTCAAGTTCGCTGGCTTGGAATGACCTTCACACCTGCCAGTTTGTGTGGCATTAATGCGTCGATGTCGGCAAAACCAAAGCGATTGAAGTGATGGTAGGAGAGGGAAGCACTGAATCGCCGTCACAATCGCTAGCTTTCAAGTTTCATGGCTTCTACGAACTATCATTTTGCTCATTTAAAGTGTGGCCGTACAGCTTAGATGAACCTCTCCTTCAATTTCCCTGTAAGCCATCACTTCATCGAATGAGAGTCCGTCCAGCCACCTGTCGATGTTCACTGCGTTACCTCTTTGGTCTTTCGCTTTTGCGTATCCGTCAGAAGAATGTCAACGAAACTCAAACATTCGCCTGTTTTCCATTGCCTCCTCCATTCAGCCACCTGCCACCCACCGCCGACCACCGCGACTAACAAAGCACCGTTGGAGCTTGACTGCAGTGAACTCCAACCATTCAAGGAAGAGGAGAAGAAACCGACACGAGCTTTGTGCGAAAATTACGCATAAAATCGCCTCGTTCTCTGTAAGAAAGAAGCTCACTTGAGTAGTATCGCTCGATTTACATCCGACCACGCTCCTAGCGTTCTTATAGCCGTCGGTAGTCTCGTTTGGTGCCGTTCGGTCGTGCTTGAATAGCCGTCAATAAGACTTAAGAGCCCCCAAATTTTTTAGAAATCGCTTTCTTGCAAAACAAGGAAAAGTTATGCGTCTTGATTTAGGTTTGGTAAGTAGGGAGATGCCGCAAAAAGTGGACATTAGTGCGCATTTTGCCTAGTCTATCCTTCCTAATTGCGACACTCGCTTGTGAGTCTTGTTTGATGATTGCCTACAGCCATCCAAAATACTTGAGGCCTGTCAACTCAAAGCCATTCAATTGCACGGCTAATCTTTAGGCCACTAAGACCCCTTTGAAAAAAAACGAATTGGTGCATTGAGAAGCAGAGGTAGAGTTGTTAAATTAGGAGCAGGAAAAGGGAGAGGCAAGTGATGGGAAGGAGACATTATCGCGCTTTCCAATGAGACGAGAGCCAATGTAGGAGCAAACGGAAGCGTTTATGGCACGCACATTTAGAGGCACCAATTTTTATTCTTTCTTCTTATTCATCCTTGCAAAACTAAACTGAAAAAGAGATTTTCTACTCTGCTTATGTGGGACTGAAGGATTAAACTAACAAAATCGATCGGCCATGCTACTTATTTTGAAGGAAGTAGCACCTTCGGTATTTGAGCATGTCTCATAGCCAAGCTGCACTTGTGAGTCAGTCGTGTCTCTCTTTTATTCCCAGACATATTAAACTACAGCAAAAACGGTCCTTCCACACGGACTTTTGATCCTGCAATTGACATTGAATTGCCGGTCACTGGAACTTCTGCCGCTTTGCTCGTTTCCCTATACGCAGGAGAGAAGCAATACATCAAGGCTCACTCACCTCCATACAGCATGGTGGCTATTAACGAGCAGTCGTTTTTTTACCCAACATACCTTGTAACATTTAAAAACCGCGAGCATTGTTACCAAGGATTGAGTCCATTGTGCCGTCGCCAACATCTCCAAACTGCGTGCGCTGATAGCTACTAGGAGTGAATATCGAGGTTATGAGGTGCAGAATGCATCACTCTACTTGTAGCTTGATTAATGCAACCACCTTACAGCACTCAACACGTACTGTCACTGTCTACAGGTCCCAAAAGCTCTCCTTCATCCGCACCAGTGCCCGAAATCTTTGCTAAAGGCGTCCGCCATCAAGTCGCATCCTACACGTGGTGGAGGTGCAACATCGAAATGTACCACACAAAACACAAAGCACCGGAGGTGAATCGCATTGAGGAGTGATGTAATTGAGTGATGCATTTAATAAGTCTTGCCAAATTATTGAGGACACGAAATCTCTGCTCCCCAATGTGGAAGCGCAAAAGTCGTACATTCATAAAACATGTTTTGTGCAGACAACACGGGATGTCTTCAACGTGATCGTAGAACAGTGGTGGTGGATGGGAACGAACCCGACCTTGTGGGATCGCAGTCCCGACCTAAGCCTCCAGTGACATGTTTCAGTGGTGGGAAAGAAGTGCCTGTCCTGCGGATGGGAGTAGCGCTGACGTTCCATAGCAGAAGAGTTGAACACGACGTCTGTCCCCTTCCCGTGCTCTGCAGGAAAACAGGTACCTACCAAAGCGACACTGGCCCTGGATCACCTGGAAAGGCGGCCGATGGACTGACTCCTCCCACGGGCACCCTGATTACCAGAAGAACCTCTTACTCCGAAGTCAGTTCCCAAGACAGGCGAACCTCCAAGTTGGGTTGAACCGCCAAGGTGGATCACTGAAATGGTGTCAAGCACCGTGGGTGCTTCTCGCAGCACTGATTGCGTTGCGATTACCGAGAGGAGAGTCGGAGGCGAGGATTGGATGAAGAGAGAGACCACTAGTTGGCCTTCAGTGGCTGATTTGGGAGGTTTCCACTTGGCTGCATGGACCAGCCTCCAGAATGTGCTAGCAGCTCTATTTCCTCCCTTCATTGGATGCACATGTTTTGCCCCCTTTGGTCTTCACTGGAGACTCGCGATGCTGCAGCTGAGCTTCTAATTCTTGGCTTGAGTCGATTGTTGACAGCTGAATAAAAGGTGGCATGACTTGACAGTTCTCTTTTAGTCAAAGAATGTAAAACACTCTTAAATTGGCATATTTTGGAAGACGGCCTGTCAGGTAGAACGTACAACCCAAGGAAGAGCATCCCAACCTTGCAAATTGATCAGTAAAGTGATTTGAGCTGCTAAAAGCTGAATAAGCTGGGGAATCACTTTATCCAGAGCACTTCCAAGATGATAATTCTTTAGCAAACAAACATATCACAATTGACTTTCCCCGGTCCAGACGTCTTGAGCGATGAATGTGGCCAGCGCTGTCAGCGCACTGATGCATCAGCGTGTGGTGACGAGCGAAGGCACTGTCACAATGCCAATGTCGACGGAACCTCCATTTCAAAAAAACATCCTCTAAGTGTGGGCCTAAAAAGTTTAGTGAAGCCGACATTTGACTCTCTGACCCCCAACATTTGGTCTCGCTGGCATCAATTACGTGAATTGACTGGATAATGTGAGCACCAGCCGTGGAGGGAGTGCAAAACAGACTCAGACTGACACTGGATCTTAAGCATGAAAGCTAGGATGACTTTTATTCTATAGCTACCACGAGAGACTTCAATGCCTGTAATTCAAGGTGCCTTAAGAAAGAAACTTTAAGGGAACTGCAGCCACAGTGGTAAGTCCTTTTATGCCAACTGGCGCATTCGTCTCTGCTTCTCAAAATGCCTATTTATTACTGGATAAGCTCAGAAGTCTCAATTTAACCTGGTAGCACCGAAAAATCACTGCATGTGTAAATCAACTGCAGCAAAATTGTTCACGGAACAATACTACTGTTTTCAAAAATAAGTAGCACACAAGTCCTCTCTAATATTTTCCGATATGTACTAGAGCTGAAAGAAGAACTTTGAACACTTTTGACTACAGGAAAAGAGGCGGAAAAGGAAACGGCAATCAGAATGAGGCCAAAAGGAACCATAAATGATCACAAACAAATTTGCTTTAGGCGCTTTTAAACCACCCGATTTGCCTACTTTGTCTCAGTAGGTTCATAAGCTGCTAAAGCATTTTCATCGAAATTCAGATAGTTTTTTGGGTTTCTTTAGTCAAGCGAAACGTCATAATCCGGAGAAGGTGATTACGCAGACACTGCATGAACGGCAGCAGTGAATGACTAACTTCACCTTCAGACAATGAGGAAACGCTATGACAAGACCGACAAGGAAGATTCCGTTTTAAAGGAATGCCTTTGGAGGTGAGGTGCCATGGTGGCTATTCATTGAATGCCTGGAAGGAGGAGTAACCACACATGGCTGGTCTGCAGTGCTGCTCTCCACAAACCCATTTTCCGTCGCTACTTGAGGCGGAGGATCTAATGCATCCACCGCACCGCCTCTGCTGGTGTTGTTGCCGAAGCTGTGTCCGCGAAAGTTGCGCGACCGGTTGGTGGGACCAGCTCCTGTGCCTCTTCCATTACCCCTCCTTTCGGTTCGAAGGCCATTCATCTGCAATAACATCAACTCAATCAACTTGTACTTTGGCTTTCTTCGTGCCGGTCCTGCCGACACCGCCTGTATCCTTACCAAGTCGTGGCATAACGCAGCAACATAAACACGACGGTTTGATGATTGAGCACAAAAATGACTACATTCTACAATGACGTCCAAGCTGCTTTCGCCTCCCTCGTTCGTAATGCTCAAAATTTCACTTCTGTCTCGTTGCCTTTTGGTTTCAGTGTACCCGCCTGCTAGTGGTGTCCTCTTTACCGAGCCCATCAGCACTGAAGGATCAGCGATTAAATAAATGTGGTTAAAACACGCTAGCCGGGGATGGATGTTTGGAAGGCCTGTAGGTGAAGAGATGACTGGAAGGCGATTGAATGCATTGACAGGATGGTCAAAGATGAATTGAAAAAAATGTGTGCAAATGAGAAAGTCCTGAGAAGAGCGGCGGATGGTTGGTGCAAAAGTCTCCCGCAGCGGTTGCCAAGCCTCAGTCTGGGTCGTTAATGGGAAGGTGTCACGAGCAATGCCAAAATCTGGCTTAAGCCTTTGATTTTGTCCAAGGTTTCTGTTTTACAGCCGCCTAGACAACACAGTCTGACCTTTGCGTCAGATAGGCTTCATTTTTGAGCCGTGAAAGTTGACTATGTCGCTACTCGACTTGCCTGAATCACAAATGAAAGGAGTGGGTTGATGTCAATCAGTCATGCCCTGTGTCAGCACACATCGAATGCCATGCCGCGGAGGGAAGACAGGAGACGGAAAAGCATAAAACTGTCTTGTCAAAGTGCTGCCACAGAGGGCAGCCGCCATGACGGTGACCTGCTGCCCTCCTGTCATCGCTCGTACGATTAAGCGTCTCTCGCCGACCCAAGTACTCCGCAACGTTGAAGCAACTCACTCATTCATGCTGGGCCTCCTTCAACCCTCTTCCTGCCCTCTTTGTCGGGAGCTGTCACGCGACCGAGAAGGTGTTTTCAGTTCCCCTAAATCATTCTCCTCCAAAGGGAGTTGGGTGATTAAATCTCGGAATAAATTATTCCGCGCAGAAAGGGGAGCTTAGCATCAGTCATTAAAAGGAAACATCCGACTAAATTACCTCCCATTGTTTGTTTCTGACCCCCAAAAGCCATTCCCGCCCCTCCTTTCTAATTCGTCTATTTCTCAATCATCTAGTAAGGCTGTTTGTGTTGCCTCGGAGCGCTTAGCCACCGCTACTTGTCGTTCACCTTAGCGTCGTGCGGTTCCATCGAATCTGTTGGCAATATGTGGCACTATGGGTTTGGATGGAACCGGACTGGCCGCCAGAAATGCCATTCCCGGGAGCTGTTTGTTGGGACCTGGTGACCAGAGAGGCCGTGTGGCTTTCGGCAAAGGCAGTTGCTGATGGTTGACGAATAAATTTGACTATTCGCCTGTACGCATTTGATGGCACGGGTGCCAGTATTGGTGGATGGGTTTAGGCACAGTCTTCCTTCCATGAAGGGAGTGTCACTTCCTTAAATGCATGAGGTTGTTCTACCCCTTTTTGGAAGCCCTTTTTTCAGAGGATAGTTCATCATTTCAAGAATGACGTGCCAACGCCTTCAATGAGAGCGGTGCAAGACGACCCATGGACTGGGCAAGGCGAAGAGTGGTACAAAGACAGGCGGAGGGCCTCCTCCCATTACCTTCAAATGCCAAGTGCAGTGCAATGCTCCTCCTGCGACTCCGTATGGCTCTTTGAAAGCCGACCCAAGTGCTTCTTGTAGTTTGTGATTCTTCAGTCTTTCCCACTATTGCACAATCATGATACGAAAGCCCTTTTATGGACAGAAAACCTTGGAACGCAGTGCATGATCTCGACAGTCGGAATCAATGCCAAGACGGTGGATCGTCCAACTCTACAGAGCATTTCTACATAGAAGACGGTGGTAAAGGAGTGACGGGAAACTATTTTTTGGACATTGAAGTGGAATGCCCACTGACTCAGCTTTAACCACGCCTCTGCCTTCCCATTTGACGTAGCTGTCAATGAGTCGCTCTACCACCGCCCTCTTTGAGCATTACCCGCTTCACAGTGCAGTCGACGTGGCAGTAGCAACGCGGACTTAGTCATGATTGACCCAAAGTCAAACGGTCCCACTCTGTTTAAATGTTGAGTGAAGCGCAACCCATCTTTGAACAAAACGGTTGAAGTTATCCAAGTAGAGGTTAACCGAATGGCCATTAAAGCGAAAGAGTCATCGGAACAGGCATGACAGACGACCCCACGCCTTTCTTTAAAAGTGTGTCTGTCCGGTGCTAACGCTAAAAAACACACATGCCAAAGCAAATTTGGTTTGACGGCTTCGAAAAAAATTCAATCAATATGACTCTAGAATGCATATTTAATGGTTTCCTTTTGTCCAACCAAGTGTCACATATGTGTGACGGGCGAGGTCAGGCAGGAAAAAAGCCAAAAAAATCAATTCTTCCTCCATATTATCAAGTATCTCGGCATCACAATTACAAGGCAAATCACTTGATAGCATTAAGATGAGGCAGTGACTCCCGTTCACTCAGCCTTCGCCAGCTTCCTTGCCTGTCCCATAAGTCAGCTAATGGATGCACAAATTTAGCGTCGGTGGGATCTGGAAGGCTCCGATCTGTGCTGCCTCATCAAAAAATCAAGCATCCGAGGCCATTACAAAGATTTTTTGTCGAATCTGGATGATTTTACGGTCTCAAAGTGGCCAAATTGCCCATGCTGAGAGTCAAATCTTGATAAATGCATGCAGCTTCCAAGTTCTAGTGCACACCCAGCAGGAAACTTAACACCCACCATATTGTCGACTCCTCTCTAACGAAGTAATCACCAACAGGACGGAGCGAGTCACTTTGTATTCTCCTCCACAAGGGCTGGAAGACTAGCGGTCGAACATAACGACAGGAGGGGAAAATGCGGGGTCAAGGACGCCACCTTCAAGCTCTGGGTTCACACAACTCTTCATGTATGCTTCATTCGCTTGAAAGGAGCGCAAACAGTGTCACCATGAAGTGCATCAACGACAAGAATTTGGTTAAAACTGAAGCAAAAGATTAACTGACGACAATTTTGATGACTTTTGCACATCAAAATGAATGATCTGGCGCCACTGTAAAAAAGACTTTATGTACTTTAAAAGGCGTTTTTATCATCCAAGAAGCCAATGAAACCATCCGGCCAGCGATTGCGTGTCCACGCCCCATCAACTTTCAAATATCCTCAATTGAGTTTTCTTTCGGTTGCAAAAAACGCCTTGCCACGAAGTCCAAAAGATGAAAACCTCCGCTTTTGCAAGCAGCAAACGTCGAAGGCTTGCGCTGAAGATGGAGACGACAATTTGCACTTTGCAGATGGTCCTGCCACAATAAGACGTTTTCTTCTTGGAGAATACACAGTTCAGGAGCATCCATTCACAAGTGGTGGCACTGCCTTGTTGACTGGGTCGGTGAAGCCTCAAGAAATGAATGGGAGATGCGCCTGAACTTGGACCCTGGACATGCTCGTAACTCCGTCTTCAGCCATGACCTTCCTGTGCACGCTGGCATTGGCTGCTCCCTTATTTCCACCACCTTTGTGTTCACGATGCTGTCGGCAAGGCGCTAAGCAGGCGTTCACAATGCACCATCCAAACGACAATCTACCAGTGAAGAAGTTCATCTCTTGAAGGAAGTGCCTCTGCTGTTTCTGGCGTGCGCAACCCATCCTGATCAACTTCTATCTCCTCAGCTCACCGAAGGAGTCATGAGGACCCGAACAAATCGGTTGACAGACAGAAATGGAGCTAACACTCAACTGATGGAGAGGTCGGCGCAGTGCGAGGTGTAAGGATTGGCTTGAAGTGTCAACGGTGAGAGGTCATGACGACTACGCCTTAAGTAGCGCGGCCAAGGTGGAAGACGCGTACATCAACACCTTCCCACTTCCTTTTGAAGCCCAGCCGCAATCAACTGAGGAACCCATTCTTTGGTTTTGAGTCGAGAATGGCTTAGACCCAGCAGCCTCCTTCCACAAGTGGAAAGGGGAATTACGCTTGCAAGGAATGGGGATTGCAGATGGTCCTTGAAGGTCTTGCAGCCCAGCCAGCATTAAGGTTGAATGACAACCGCTGCCGTTCCTATTACAGGCCTAAATCTTACATCCCCTGGCGCTTCTTCTCCAGTTTCACCAGCCGTTAGCACGACACCGAACCAAAGCATTATCATCCACTGCTCCCTTGATCCGTCGCTCCTTGCATCTTCGAGCCAAAAACCTGTCTCGTATTAATCCACCAATTCATCCATTTGAGATCCACCCACCCGTTTCTCCTGCTCAAATGCCTCTTGTGTCTGCAGCATCACAAAGCGCTTGGAATCCTCACAATCGCTGGATGATGGATGGCGAGACGGAACTCCGAAAGTGCCCCACCGAAACACTGGGGCATAACAGCAAAAGGAATAGAGCGAAACCTTCCTAAGAGGGGGAAAGTTTTCGGCTGAACACTCAGATGTGTAGATGCAAATGCCTCGAATCTATCCATCTGGCCAACCCATCACTTTGGCAATCCTCGACTACTCCATCCGTCAAAGCAATTAAATCATATTGGCAGTTGGTTTGAGTCCCAATCAGCACCTGGCAAATGTTGTCAAGTTTCGCTGAATTCTGTTCATTAAATTGCAGAATTTCTGCCATGATTGGCTTGAGGGTTGGACAAAGAAGGCCAACAGGCAAGGCGGAGGTTCGCTGTCTAAGGAGGGTGGAAGATGGAATTCCCTTCCCTCTACCACGACGCCTGCACGCAGCCCCCGGCTTCCTCTTTGCAGCCCGACTCAGCCATTCGCCCTAGGGTGTGGAGTGCCAGGGACTTTCCCTTACCTTCAGGGCAATCAAGCAGTACACCCTTTGACGCAGTTAATTCCTCATCAGACCGACAAAATCATCGACACCGTAGAAGTCACCTCTGTGATTGGGGGCAGTAGAGCACAATAAGTGTCTTCAGGCTTTAGTCTTGCTCAGGCAAAGCATTACAGTGCGTTTGGAGTGGAAAGTGAGGTGAAAAATGTTCTAATTCTTAGGCTCCTTTCATCCCTTTTCTTAACTGCCCATTCATTTACCTCTGCTTCGGTAGACTCGTCCATTCATCTTCCGGTCTATTTATCTATCCATGCAAGATCCACCTGGCCATGCCTCTTGAACAAACACGTCTAGTTGTTACAATTCGTATGCCTGTGGATGCTCAGTTATGGTGGTGGGGATGCTCCTGAGCCGCGAAACATTCCTCCATTCCGAGAGGGTTGGTCATCTCAAATGCACCAACGCTGTGTCCAATTCTCCACCCCTTCACCAATCTTGTCGTCATTATTTTATCCACTCACGATTTGAGATGGAAGGACAGAATGTGGTCGGTAGCTTAATGGGATGTTAGACTTGAAAAAAATCCTTGGAGATGGTTTAACTAGACTCGTTAACTCGCCTACCTTTCGCTGCTGTGTGCATGAGTTGCTTCTTGACTGATCCAACGGGGAGTGAGGCCACCTCCCTGTTGACGGTTTCCGACCAATTTGCAAGTTATAAGCAATTCGTCAGCCACCTTCCATCAAGTCGTGTGGTGATCGCTAAGCCTTCATCGTTCCACGTGAGCATTGCAGACCAGTGATGATAGACTGCTACTAACCAACGTCCACGATCTCACCTTTCAGTGCTCACTTCCTCCTCTTGGTCGAACAGTGGTAGGCTAGACTGGCTACAGAACGGAAGCAGTAGTCGTGTACAATGTTTTGGAACATATAATTTCCATTTAATTTGCTGCCTATTGCCCGCTCTGCATTCGTACGCCACTGTTAAATTACGCGATGTTGATTGGCTGGGAGACAGACACCCGAATTGATGTCGTGTCTGTGTCCACGTCCACGTCTACGTCCATAAGGCATAAGCACGCGGCGCCACAGGGCATGGCTTGGCAACAATCACCGGCCAGCGGAGACCGGGCAAATGACTCCGCGGCGATTACAACCGCCCTTAATAACTGCCGGCATCATGCCCGTGAGAGCCTCCAATTCTCTTCTCGAATCTACAATTGAGTTACATACTCGTGTGGTTTGCGGTTCGCATTTGTCCATCAAATCGTCAATCTTTCGACCGTTGGGTAGGTGGGCGGTGACCCATTTGACCGCTCCGGAGGTGCAGACGTCGGTACCGCGGTGGACGAGCAAGCAGAATGTGAGTGAATTGCGGTGGTGCTGACTACTACTTGTGCCAGTGAGGATTTCCACAACGATCTTTTGCTCTACTGACGAGGTTTTCCTCTCACCTAACCTGATCCGCTTACCAAAACGCCACTGCATCGAATGGGAGGTGTTAAAGACCCACGGCTATTCACATGAATGCGCATTTCGACAATTGTGCCCAACGGTGATGCTTCCCACAGCAAAGTTGTCCAAGAGGTCCGAGGTGAGTGGAAGGAACAGCACGCCACAACTGGGAAGGCCTACCAAAGTGCAACTGAATGCCTCGTCGCCCGTCGGTGCGACTTCAAGCCACTAGAAGTGGAGCGTCCTCCGATCGCAAACACATTCGTCAAATTGATGTCGCCAATGCACACGTAGCCAGTCAAATTTGTGCTGCTAGAGAAAGTCTTTTTTCTCAAATGGAAGTCATCCGAATGCATTTGTGAACACAATCAGCGGCTGTTTTTCTCTTCAAGCAATTGACGCGTCTGATTTTACCATAACAGACAAAATTTGACACTTTTCGAGACAATGAAGGCTGACGGTTGCTGACCTTTTTTGTTGCACATGCACAGACCACAAATTCTTACTAATCTTGGTGGAATTTCCACCGTTCAAATGCTTTCGAGGATGTGATGCGCCCACCGTTCCAAGGCCTCGCTGAAGGCGAACCCAGTCAAAGTCGGAGGAGGGAATTAAGCCTACACGAAACTCTCTCCGAATTGGCAGCGAACCTGAAAACACGCATTTGGCTACGCAATCCAACAGACGTAGTTTGTTCAAAAACTGATCGTTGCTTGTAATTTTTGAGGAGAGGGGACTGACAGCATCCTTGGGACTGTAAGCAGCTCTTAGGTAGACTTAAGAGAACATTCAAAGGAAAAGAAGGAGAAGAAAAGCGGAAAGACATGGAATAGTTCCACAGTTTTTAACTAGGCCATGTGATAGAGCGCAAAAACCACAACCAAAACAGAAAATGCCCTCCCAATCCTCTACAAATCGTATTCTCGATTACTGCCCGACTCCTGTTTCGTATTTTTAAGAGAAGAATTTAGCCAGTGATGAGTGGGAGTTTGTTTTAGCAATTCTATAAAATAAATAGTCTCTTTTGTCTCAAACAGCAGTGACACTGAGATCGTCGATTGTGTACTTTGACAGCCATTTTCTTGCGTCCACGCAACAGACGAATTGACCAATCAGGACGCTCCCAGATATCAGGCATGTCAACAGTCGAGCTTGCGATTGTCAACAGACTTTGTTGTGCCCGGGGCAAATGGAAGGAAGCAAGTCATTTCATTCATTTTGCAAATCATGTCAACCGAGTGGCGCATTTAGTAACTCTTGACAGCTCCTTGCAGAGAGGAGACGTTGAGCCAATCGCCGTTGCTTCAGTGCCATAATTTAAAGATCTACATCTCACTTTTCCAAATTCCTAACAAGCCTTTTATTAACCACTTACTTGCAGCTCTATAGGCGACATTTTGTTGCACCTGTCTAAATTCTCTGAATTTTAACTTTTGAGGCGAGGTTGGAGTGATTGGCGAACTCTCAATCGGTCTCATTTGATGTTGTTGCGCTGTTGTCCTCCCCCGACGCAACGGCTTGATGCAAAGAAATGGCAGCAAGATATGACTCATGTCCCCGTGGTTGTCCAGACGACCAACCAGCTAGCAACACTGACAGTTCATAGCAATCGGCACTGCCTTCCCTCCCATCTGCAGCCTTCACGAATAGGGCGTGTGTGTGTGGGTGTGTGTCCACGTCGTCGCAGCCATGAGGGCAAGGAAGGTGTAGAAGGCCTTGAGCCGGTGTGGAGAGAAGTGGACACGGAAGTGGTGTGAATGGAGCAATCGCTTGGCCGATTGGCCACCGGACCACTTGACCAGTGGTGCGCAAGTGAGCTGCAGATTACCGTTGCAGTCACACAGCAAGCATCAATGCGTGAACGTCTGTGTCACTGTCAAGTGGTGACAGTGATGACAGTGTTGACGTGCATTCAGTCCTGTCGCATGTGCATTAATACTGAATGAGAGGTTTGTCGTAGTAACACGAATGGTGCTGCAGGCAGATTGGCCCTTTCTTACCATGGCGGTGGGAGGGGAGGTGGCAGTGGGCAGGCTGACGCCTACTGTCATGTGCTTCTCCTTTCCTTACGCTTGCCGATCGTCTTTTCCATTAGGCTGAACTTCTTGTCAAAGCGCCAGTAAAATGCGACAAAGAAACGTGGGAGGAAGACAAAGGCAGCCACGCTCTGTGAATCGACGAGGCAGATTGCTGGCACATCAGCAGGTGTGCCGAGTCTGGTGAATGAAAGTGGATGTAAAGCGGAGTTCATTAGCCTGTTCGGTATGGACAGTCGGATGTTTGAGAGTCACCAGATGCAGTCGTCGAAGGTTACGTCGCCCAGGGATGGCTCCTGGGGAAGTGAATGCGTCAATGGAGCGTGCGTTAAAGTGCATTGCGTGCCTTGCTGATGCGAGTCTGCGTTTTGCGGCAGCGATTCGGGCTGGAAGTGGTGTTACCCACTAAATGTTCTCAACTACACACGAGGAAGTCGAGGGAACAGCACGGAAAAATGAAGCAATCACCTGTGAAACTATTGCTGAGTTGAATAAGATTGTTGAATGAGGGTGACAAGGCTGCCGAATGTTCCTCCTGGAAGGCAGCTTGGATCGCTCTAATCACCACCACAAGAGATCGGTTGAGCCTTTGACACCTTCAACTGGTAGCTGGTTGGGAGCTCGACTGTGCTGTCGAGGCAAAGGCGATTGTGTTGGCTGTCTGCCAACATTGACGGTGTCAGGCCCGTCAGTGTGATTGACAACTGACTGAAGAAGTCTGAATTTAGAGTGAAGACCTGCTCTCAGTACCTTTTGGGTTCCCGTCCCTCGCTCCTCTCATCCACCTGTGCTCCAGCGCTTACCATCGCCATGCAGAAGCTCGGTTTACGAAACTCATCACTTGTTTGACAGAACCGGTATTTGAACGCAATGCTGAGACAAAAAGGAAAGTGTTGCAACCTTCTGCTGACGAGGCCTCCATCCACAGAAACATGGTGCATCGGTACCTACCGACCTTAAACTCGCGAGTGCTGAATCGTTATCAATCCAGCAACTGGTTGGTATTCTGCCTCGGAATTCCGGAGGGACTTGGACAGGAAAACACTGCCCTACTACGCAAATGTGGATGGATTTGGCCTGCGGGTCCATCTGTCTGCCATGCCATCCTGATCGCATCATTCACTTGCTTCCTCCCTACGCCCTCTTTCTTTAGCTCGAAAGTAAGGCCTCTTGTTCACTTCTAGGCAGAACGCAAAGCGATTTTCGTGCAGCTTTAGTAATTTTACTTGAAGGAGTCAGCATCCATAGCGAGCTGTCTGATGAAATGCCCTTCCAGCGATGCATTCAATCAAGGAACGGGGAAATCTGTGTGCTGTATCAGCAGTCCACTTATGAAAATACTTCCTCTTGTTAGTCGCTGTGGCACCTCCTTTCTGTATCAGCCAAGCGAAGGGAGAGTTTCAATGCATTCAACTGCTGTCAATCTCACACTCGGTGTGATAGTCAATGAAGAGGGTGAACGGTTGAATGTCAATAATTAGAATGCGCTATTCGCCGGATGCTTTGAGGCTGCTCGTAGATGATTGACCGGTGCGTTGAGCGAAGAAGTGGTAGTCAAGGAAGAACTAACTAAAAAGGAGCTAATGGGTTTGATAAGAATGCGAGAGTTCGAAACAGAGGGACGACCACATGCCAAGAAGTGCTGACTGATGAAAGGGTTGCCAGAAGGAGGTAGTTGAACCGAGGTGGCGAAATGACAAGACGCGGTCTCGTTTGCGAGCAGGATGGTGTAGGACGGTCACCGGAACCTTCAGAGAGAGCAAAACTACGACCAAATCCCAGTGTCTCCTTCTTATATCATCACATCAATCGCCTTGCATTTACCGACGCCAGCAAAGCGCAACGTTCAACAAGACCCAGATGAAACCTAACAAAACTCAAGCGGTTCCTCCCGTCCACAGTACCAGGTGGACATTCTCCCCTCGCCTCAACACTTCTACGTCAACCCACTTAACCTTTAGCGTTAAACTGTGCTTCGACCGTTCCATTTTCTTAGGGTTTAAGTTGAAGCCTCCAAGGTGAAGCATCAAAACGGATCAAAGGAGGCAGCGTCAAGGTAAGTGGCATGTCAAGTGCTAGCACAGGCGCGAACACTATCCGTTTAAGCGACTGGATGTCACGAACGTGAATACGATGGAAAAGAAAGAGCCTGGAGAGGAAGGCAAGAGATTACGTGTCATGCTATTGTCCTGTCACTGTCATGCGCATTCGGCCCTGCAACCCGCTCTAAAGAGCCACATTTTGCCCCGGTGGGGGAGTCGAGCGAAAGCGTTGGGTCTACAGAACGAGGCGTGTCACTAAACTGCGAAATAACAACTTTTATTCCCAGACTAATATGCAAGAGAATCGTTTTGTTGATACATCAGTTACTTCCATTGGCCTCTTTGGTGCAAATTCATTGAAACCCGTCCTAACTATTTGCGACTGATACCTTCAATAGGCCTAACAAGTGAACTGTGCAAGCACTACCATTTCCGTGGCCCTATGGCTTGCAACTTTCATGAACGATCACTCCACTTTGTTGACCGGACAGGTCGTTGGAGAGGTGTCGTTACACCAACAGCCGCCACGGACAGGTGCAAGGCCAAGGTAGAGGCGGAAGTTAGTTTCCCGGGCAAAGACCACGCCTCAAGCACTCCAGCGTGATGTCTAGAGCTGGAACGGGGCACGGCGAGCGCAGTTTCCTCCTGTCTTTGTATGTTGAAATGTTGGACAGTGATCACAGCTAAAATGCGGCTATGGTGCATTAAAAGGGAGACAATTCGACTAGAACATTAAAACAAAGCTGTTACTTCCACTTTCCGGGGATGCATGCGGTCCGTGTTGCAGCCCTTGACATGGCATGGCATGCAGTTCGGCATGCCCCTGCCTCTATAAACTCACAAGACTACTCTCCAGAGGGACGGAAGTCAAACTACTCTACCAAGGTGCTTACAACAAGTTGGCATCGAGATCGCAACTTGATCCCGTTTCTACCATCGCTCTTAACACTTCCCATGCGGTGTTATACGCTGGTGCGTTGCCGCCGGTGGCAGCGGAGGCATTACGGCGAATCCTCGTGCATCTTTACCAGACTTTATTCACTTGTGGACATAAGCATCCGCCCTCTGAGTGGATCAGGCACTAGCTCTTCCCTTCATGCAGCCATTTATCCATTCATTCGTTCGTACCTTCCAAACTCACTCATCTTCTCTCGGACCTTCCTTCCCACCCGTCCACGGGGTACAGTTCACTCCTCCGTTTGCTCTTACCTCGTCTCTTATTCTTCCCTGTCCTCTAGTCATCCACTTTTCACTCCTTGCAGGCATTTGCCAAGCAATGTTTAATGCTCCCAGTTATTTTTCCCGTTCCCTATCCTCTCTCTTTTCATCTACCTCTTCTTCAGCGCTTAGCATTGCCGTGTAAACGGCGCCGGTTGAAGTTGGATCCACTGAATGGCAGTTGAACCCAATAACGAGGCCAAGAGAAGATGATTACAAACTTCTACTCATGACGTGAGCGGATTGCCTGCTCTCTGCCACTCAGGTGTGTAAGGGTAAAGTCAGTCACGTAAATCCTAAATTTTTCGCAGTGGACAATACTTTACTCTTGCTTTGCCTTGTGACATCCAGAATGGATGGCATGAAGGAACGAAGGACGCACAGAGAGGCATGCGCAGTACGAATAGGCCGTGTGAGGCCGTGTAATTTGTGTCAGAAAGAAGTAGACTAGAGGAGACACAACAGCTGGTTCTGAACCCCGTCCGGGTGGGTTGTGAGCACATTCCCTGCAGGTCCGACATCGGCGCCAATGAAGAAGGCGGTGGGACAGGTGAGTCCATCGACCTCACCGCTTCAAGACACGGAAATTCAAGTTTGTAGAGGGGCACATTCTAAAACCACCTACTAACAGCACTTTCGTCTTTTTTTATGCTCCATTAAAGCATTCGACTGCCTGCTCTGTTAGGTAACAAATTCTCGGCGATGTTGTTGCGGAGCGGAGGGTGCGCAGTGTGGGACGACAGCCACGGTGATTGAAGTCGCCCCCACAACGCTCAAACAAAGCAGTGCGTTCATTGTCCCAACCTTGATTTCATCTGCATGTTCACCTTTGTTAAAGGAGAATAACAGTCGCTAGTCATTGTTTTCATTCTGCGTTCTTGTCTTCATTGCGTGTTGTAAACAATAACAATTGTGCATTGTTTCAAAAGAAGACAATTAGCCTTATGAATAAAGAAGCGTCTTAAACAAACTCTGTCCTCTAAGAGTGTTCATCATTATTTTTAATCAGGACGATCTAGAAGCACTAGGGGAAGGGAGCTGTAGGTGATGGGGCGAGATCCGTCAAGGTACACCGCTCAAGCAAGCACTGCCTCCTCCTTCAGTGCCCCTTCTACGGTATTCAGTCAGTAAAGTTAGCAAGCAAAAGAAGGAAATGTTAAAAGGGAGGAAAGGAGAAAAGAAAAGAGGCAGCGCCTGACCTGTGAATGCGGAAAAGGTGAATGAGGAGGAGGCGAGTGTCTTTAGCGATGCACGAAACGCGATCATATTGGTTCCAACGTGACCACTTCACCATTTCTTCCTTCTCCCACTCACAGGCAAGCAAAATGTAGCCAACTTGGTTAAAATGTTAGTCATTTTTAAGGAGGTGTAAGAGTAGATCACGGAAGGCCGAGAATGTGCAGCAAAATGCGTACGAAAGCAGCTGGCAAGCTCTACTTATTTCAGAGGGCAGTAGTATCGCCTTTTGCTCGATCGTGTTGTACCGACACTCTTCCTTTGCTGGAAGATTGTATGCCACTGCCAACTCAAACGTGTCGAAAATGGCAGCATACTTGGTAGTGAATAAATTTAAGGCCTGTGGATCTAACAGAACGGTCCTTTGTTCCGCCTACTAAGTCTTCTTTCAACGTATGCTCGTGGTGTAATCGGTGGGAGGTTTGATGGGCAACAAGTCCTTTACTAAATTGCCATCATCTGCGTTTTGTTCTTCCGTTTTATTTAGTTTTACTGCTCTATGGTGATAGACAAATCTCATCTCGACTGTTGGGCTTCCACGTGACATCCCCCGAGGAAGGACTGACTGCCAAAAGGCTTTCTTTAGGAAAGCAGAAAATTATTTTGTCTTATGCAGTTACGAAGCGTTTATCAAGCGTAGAGGAAAAAAATTCGGTTGAGGAAGAAGGAAATTGGGTACTAGAGGTGGTCGTCGTTTTAGCTGACAGCTGCCAATCACACAAACAAACGTCTTGTTGCTAGTTATGCACGCAGGTGCCTGGTGGAGGTGGCAAGGAAAGAAATGGAAAAGTAGTTCATCACGATGGACTTTGAGTTTGCTTTGCTTTGATTTGCGATGCATAGTTGGAGAATTGGTGATGGAGTGGTGCACAATGCCTGGAAGACTAACGCGGTTGGGGAGGCGTCCTTCGTAGAGATCTGAGCTAGAAGCAGTGGAATGGGGGATGCGCAACCGCCTGAGCGCCATGTGTTGGTGGTGCGGAGTGATTGGCTGCACATGAACAGGGCGGTTGTGCTGTGCACCTCAACACTCAAGTGGATGAGAAAGACAGAACAAACAACCTTTGGCATGGTAATGGAAGAAGTCGCCCTGACTTCAACTAAGTAGGCAGTCATGGTGGACCATTTGCAGCTCCGTCCTAGGATGATGCGCCACCTGGTGCCTTCGAGTGGGAGACACACGCGTCGATGACTCGAGTGATAGACAGTCAACCAGAGGAGCAGTTTGTCGTGCTGACCATCGCTTGCCCTCACAAAGAAGAACGTTGCCATTGTGCTCCTCGATGCGTATCCAATGCGGCTGTCATGTCGTCCGTCAACTACAAAGTGATCTGATTTTGTGTGGAAAGGCAACGTTGCAGAGACTGCCACGCACACATTGTCGCAACGCTGCAACCAATTAGCCTGTAACAGCCCGCAACTTGTTGGCGTCCTTTGCCTAGTTGCCACACTTTGTGTCCTATGTAACCCAATTCAGCCTTGACTAAGTGACGCACCTCGTATCCGTTGTCCCGAAGGGTTCACTAGCCATCCGCTTCGCTTCCCAAGCAGTCCCTCCAGTGAACCTTATGCCCCACACTCGGCGGACATTGTCCATTAGAAGTTGCAAATGTACTTCATCACTCCACAGGTCCCATTTCTGCTGAACACGTCGTACTTCAATCGTTTCTTTACCTCTTTTCCTCCCTACTAAGTAGCCTGGTCATGTTCCGCCAC
This sequence comes from Taenia pisiformis, assembly GCA_023968675.1. Taxonomy (NCBI): domain Eukaryota; kingdom Metazoa; phylum Platyhelminthes; class Cestoda; order Cyclophyllidea; family Taeniidae; genus Taenia; species Taenia pisiformis. Next base: position 21,760,944 of record CM043731.1, on the reverse strand, counting down.
CTCGGCCTGCTACTGCTGGAGAAAGGCCCGGAGACGTTGCACGTGCTTTGCCACCTTCGTCTTCGAGAAGCGGCATATCATTGGAAGGTAATTAATAAACTCCAATCGCCTTCCCTTCCTCCACCACCCCATCTCCTCACTGTGTGTTCCACCACGCACCCATCGGTCTGATGGTTGGCTGACGCTAATGATGAGGAGGAGGTGGGATGAAGATGCCGCCCTTCCTCCTACTTCGAAGTGAGTGCATTCTCTCACGAGTGATGGTGATGTGTCTTTCACTCGGATCGTGAGCCTCGAGTGTCGCCCACTGAAGAGCATCTCCGAATGTACGCACACCGGTTGCGTTCTCTTCACACACAATGTCGGTTTTTCCGTTGAGGGCTGCAGGTTATGTGGACACAGCATCTCTGTCTTCAACGAACTGACACCTCCTGTCGATTGGCGTCATGCATGTTCATGCGGCATCAAACTTGACACGAAGGCATACACGCGAGCAGCTCTTTCCACCAGCAGTGCAGCCACCTGTCAAATGCAGATGTTCCACTTCCACGCAACTCATAATCCATCTTCGTATGCTTGACTGAGGGCGGAGATGCTGGCGGACCAGAACTACGTTGAGAAGTGGCACTGATTAGCTGAAGAAGGGAGCAAGCACAATCCCGTGGCACAAATTCCTGACTTGCAAAGCACAAAGTGGGACGGAAGCAGAGTGCAGACCTTTTCAAGCATGCGACAGGCAGTGTTCCAAAGGCGCCGCTTGCTTGACGTGAATCAGGGAGTGAGTGAGGATAGTTCCACGCGCTTGCTTGGCTTGAGTGCCTCGAAGTCAGTCGAACTGGTTGGTGGTCGGTTGTTGACATGGCGAGCACCTGTACGTGTGGTGATTGGCCACTTCGCTTGGTCTGTGGGTGGGATGAAATGAATGCAAGGAGTAAAATCAGAGCTCAGAGGGCCAGTGCTTTTGGAGACAAATTGTCTGGTGATGACGATTTGGTACATTCCCTGTGTGTGTGTATGTGTGTGTGTGTGTGTGATTGCAAGAGGCACTGCAGGCGAGCGATTGGCGTGAGGAGAAACGAAGGTGTCGGAGGGAGTTGCGATGGGTGTGTCCATGGCGAGAGCTTTCACCGAAACGCTGCAGCTGGTAATGGGATTGAGTGGACCAACTAATATTACCAATACAAATGGAAGGCAAATGTAATTCAGTGGAGGGGAATAACAGCTGAATGGTGCACAAGGAAGGCTGTGACTGACTGAATGGGAGTGTGATGGCAGAAGGATGGGCTTAGTTGCTGCAGGACCGGACCTCCTTTAGCCTGATGGGTCACGAGCAGTCGCTAATTTAAGTGCATGCGAATAGGTTTGAGGCGAGCAAACGGTCTGCCTCAGCGGCTGTGACGAGGCCGGCGGCCTAGGGACCACGGCGGATGGGGCCGTCCACGTGGCAAAGTGGTGTCGCTTGCATCTGTTTTGGCCAAGAGTCCACAAACTTTTCAAATAGCTTCGACGTGTGCACCTCGTTTCGACTGAGTGCCGCGTTACCCAATGCCATGGTAGGTGCGCTCACAAAGATTGCCAAAGAATAATGCATATGTCAAAGGAACACCACCCAAAGCCGAGGTGATGCACGCTCCACCACTTTGACGCCGGCGTTCGCCTTTTGGGCTGTGCCAGTGCTGATGCTCTGACGAACTGGCATTTCTGCCTCAAAGAAGACGCTGTCTCTGCATCTTGCCACTGCTCAATGGACAATAATTTAGGTTGATAGTTCCGTTTGCGATAGGCGGTGGTGCTCCAGGTGTTGTGGAATGTAAAACACTGCTGCAACAATGCAGTTAAAGGGGTTGTCTAAATGGACTGTGTGTTTTGCACTGAACGTGGGACTGAAGGTGTCTGCTTTGGATGTAGCGGTTGTTTGGCATCCTGACATGAACACTGTCAAGGCGTAGACTGACTGCGAGGTGCGTTCGGTCGTGTGTGGCCTGCGCGTCAAACACTCAACGACACTTCCCTCGTATACGTGTGTGTGTGTGTGTGTGTGTGCCTCAAACCTATCAACACCCCGGCTTTGTTAGTCGGACGAAAGGGACCTCAAAACGGACAAGAGTGAGCTGGAAGCTGTGGATGTGCGGACATGCTTGTGGGCTGAGTATCGGAAACAAAAGAAGGATAGTTGTAATGCTGTCCTTCCCTGGCATCAGGTTCACCTCGAAACTGCGAACGCTAGTCGAATCTACAAACCCTGTTAAGAAAAGTGAGTGAAGGCGATAATTGAGGTGTTCACGGAATCATGAACGAAACTCTTTCTGGTGTTGCAGACGGTGCAAGCCCATCGTGTCCTCCGGAGATGACGAAGTTTGTGGAAGCTGGTGACAGAACATGCAGCCGTCAATGTGGTTGCATTTCAATGCTACTCTGATGCTCCATCCACTACCAGTCTTTTGTGCCTGTCTCGCCTTGCCTACCCACCCAAGCTGTGCGATTTCAGCAAATAAATGATTGACCATGTGCTGGAACACAAGTGAGCAGAGAAGGGGAGGAGGAAGTGGACAGGATGAGTGCCTGTGATCACCGATTGGGCGTCACGAAGGCCACCAGTCGCCTTTGCGTTGGGATTCTCCTCTGTTTACGAGTGGGACGATGCCAACCTCTCCTCCTTTCATCGTGCCCGAATTCGGATTGCAGAAGTGGTGCATTGGAGGCGGATGCTTTGTTTCCTCAAGTGGTTTGTCATGCCTACGAATGCCAATGCACTGCTGCACCTCAGGTGCCTCAATCCATCACTGCCAGCACCTGTCGCACTGTGATTCCAGCTGCCAGTAGGAAGTAGTGAAATTGGGTGGAAAATACTCACACATCAGTGTGGCAGTGAGCGATTGATGGACTTATGGGAGGTTCAGGATGGACTGCCTAATTGCCTTTCACTGCCTGCCCTCCCGCTCCTCATGCGTTCATTCGCCACCACATTAACACGAAAATCGCCTTGTGGCAGAAATTTTTCGGTTACTAACTGAAATTGCAGAAGTATTTTGCTAGTGCTACAAGAGAAGGAGGGAAGAGGCTGTCGTCGTGATGTCGGCAGGAACAGCTGTGAGTGGGAGCCCAATTTGCCTCTCGATCAAGGCGAGCTCGGAGGCGATTCAAAGACAGACCCTGTGATGGAAATGTCACTGTTAGCAGAAAGTTGTAAGGAGAAGTGCATTTCTTGTCAGTCTGCAGATGATGACCCTGCAACCATCGAATGGGAGCAGAAAATGCCCCGAACTTGCTCTCAACAAGGTTTCTTATCATGCTTCCCTCTCCGACATTCGTATTCTGCCCTTAGAAGCGACCATTCAACTGAGCCTACCCATCACACCGCCATCGCTATTGGCACCAACGTCAAGCTGTAGTAACTGGACATGATGCAGTGCTCGATCCATCCCTTCCTCAGATGCTCTCAGCCGGTCCTGCGTTGGCGCAGAACCTGAGGCCACTTCTACACTTTCCACCGCATCACCTCTGAGAGAATCGCATTGTCAAGCAAACGTGAGCCGCCTTTGAGCTGGAGGCAAAAAGCACAACCAAATTCTTGTGCAAATTTTCACTAAATTCTCAAAATCATCAGCGATCAACTTGACTGGTGAGTGCACAGATGAAGTGGTTGGCCAGCAACGCCACACCTAAGTTGGATGGTCGCCCCATCGAGGATCGACGAAGTTCACATGAAGTGCTGGCGATGGAACAAGAAAGTTGCCTTCATTCGTAGGCATCCGTGTGGCCAATCGCCACTTCCGCCTTGTGAGCTGATTGTTCCGATGCATTAAGTGCCACCGGTGGCGTGTTTTAATGGGGTGGATGGCGTTGAAGGAATGATGGAGGAAGGGGGCAAGTGAGTGGGCGTGGGAAGCAGCGTGTGGAAGATGCTCTGGAGGCATTGATGCATGCATGGATAAACAGATAGCTGAAGAATAAAAAATGAGAGAGATAATGCCAAATGGGTGGAGCATAAGCAAATTTGCGTCGACCCACCAGAGGTGCATCAGATCGGCCTTCAGGGCTGCTGCCAGCTCAACTTTACATTCACTTTCCCTTTGCCACCAAATGGGTGCATCGTCTCTGAACCCAGTGAGGTCACAAAAGAGCTGCATTGCAGAAATGGCGTGAGTTGGCAGCTCCACGAAGCGCATTCCAAGTGTGTGCGAGATCCACATTCGTCTCACGGCGTGGCCTCCCAACCACCCTACGAGCCTCTGCCACCACCTCATGCCTATTTTGGCATTCACCTCCTCCATCTGTCCCAGCGGTCTGACCAGCTGATGACAACGCCGAAATGGTGCGATGGCGTGCACTGCTCTGCCTCCGGAGGCCTGCATCCTCTCCACAGTTTGCCTTTCTCTAGCAGTCGGCAAAAGCTGAGGACCTCTACGCTGTGCCCTCCACATCCGCGTCGCCTTGAAGGAATCTTGCACGGACGTGAGGGCGATGTGGCAGCAAATATCTTCCTCCGTGTTTACGTATTCGTGCGCATCCGCCATTAGGCATGGAAGTGTGTCAACCAACCTTCAACCTTCTGTTCCATCCGCTTTAGAATGCCCAAGAGCTTGTGTAGACGGGATCAGCTTACTCCTCCTACTTCTCCGAGATTTACCCATCTATCTTCAATTGTGTGGGCTGACGCTCAGTGACAAGGAGTATCAACTGCACGATCTCCTTTGTCTGGTCGACGACTGGACTGCACTGTGTAGGGAGCAATGCCAAGGGTGGGCATTGGCGAGACATGTTGTTGGCAATCACGCCAAATGGGAGAAGTGGAGTGGGGAAAGCCAAGTCGCGCCGATCCCACGTGGGTTGTGTAGTCATTCAGTCACAGCAAATGGCGGATGGAAAGCCTCAGTGGCAATCAGATGCTCGTTGCCTGCTTCTTTGTTGTAAAACAGCATTGCTCCCGAATTACAGTAACCCACTCTCCACTGTTAAATATGTTTGTTTGCTTTTTGCTGCTAGGAAAACACATCATTTTGTGCCTTAGAGCCACTCACCCGCCGTGCTCAGCACACTTCCTCACAACACAATCAGTTTCGCCCCGCACAACTGTGACTGTCGTGTGGATGCGTGCAGTTCCTAAATCCAGTCGGCTGCTCCAAAGCTTCCTTCCTGCCCATCGCCGCTGGCACTGCTCGACGAGTGAGCCATCAACCAACAGCACCTGACAATCAGCTGCAAGGTGCAGCATCCAAGTGGGAAGCGAGGAGAGGAGTGAACCGGTAGCTATGGAGACACTCGCCTTCCTTCTCAGGAAGTCGCATTTGCCTTCTGTTCCATGGGGAGTAAGTAGTGACCGACTTTGCTTCTTCCACTTGACCAAGAATCAATGCTGGCCGTGATGTGAGACTTTCAATCAGTTGATTGTCAAAATTTGGTGATATTTTGTGTCTTTGTAGTCCAAGTGGCTCAGAATTGGGTTGCTGGTGGGAGTTGCAATGACCGATGTGAAGCCGTTTTGACTAGCAAGGAGACCATGCCCTCGCGGAAGAAGGTGGAGGAGAGTTGGTCGCCAATGTGCATGGACGACGAGCCAGTAAGGAATGGTTTGCGTGTGTGAGTTGTGGAGTGAAAGCAAACACGCTTCGCTTGCATCGTTAAGAGCCATTCTCCAACTTTTATGTCGTATGGAGTCATTACACTTCTGCAATTACCTGAAACTGCAAGAAGTCGTTTGTATGCGCCGCTTTGTGTCTACTTTACAGCAGTGTATTGTGAGGTGGCAATGAAACCACTTATTTGTGCGCCTTTAATTGCGCATCAAGTTTGAGCATTCACATGGACTGTAAAATTACAAGTGCCGCTGCCACAGAAGGACCAACGACATGAGCAACACTGCACTGCTTCCTGCCTTGCTGAAGCAGAGCCCTCAGCACGTCTTGTGGTCACAATTCTTGCCATGCCTCTTCCACCTCCAGACGCCTCACAGCGTGTGGGTGTGGAAGCATGTCGGAGGCATCGCGCCCCCATGTCGGTGATGCGTCGCCCAGCACCTTGCGGTGGGTGAGGAATGGAGAAAGCGTGGGTGTCGCGCTGTTCAGGACTGGACGACTCAATCCATTTGTCGATCACGGTGTTCGCGTACGTTTGCTCAACAGCGGTGTCGATTGCGTCAGTGGGCAGCCAAAGGGAGGTCAGAGCCATCCTAAGCGCTGCAAGTCGTTGGCACTGGGACCGTTCCACGACTCACCACGCCAGCATGCAGATGCTGTGCTCCGCTTGTGCATGTGTTGTCGGCACGGAAAGCTTTGTTGTCGCTAGTTTGCTGGGCTGGAATGCTCACACGCAGTCGTGATAGCATCTGTGCTGTGGGAGACACAAATAAACAAGTCTGAAGGAAGTTTCGCGCAGTTGTGATCGCTCTCGGAGTAATCTGTTCCGAACTTCGCCTGGAAGCAATTTACGCGGTGCCAGCGCTTCTGCAGCCGTAAAGTGTAATGCAGGCCAACCCTCATCGCCTCCTCTCTTGCGGCCTCCTTTTTTTAGAGTCGTCATGTGCACAGGTAGCTCATCGCATTCTCCACCTTCTCCTCCCTCCTCACCTGCTAATTAATTGGCGAAAGAAATTGCCTCCCAAGTTGGGTGATAAGTGAGCGGAGTAAACTCGGAGTGTCGTGGCTTGCGGCAGCAGGAGTTGCAGCTGGGAGGAACGAGTTGACCGCACTTAATAGCACTGACTTTTCACCCACCCCGTCTCCTCCATCATGACGAGTTGTGTGCCTCCAGTGACAAATCGACTCGGCATTGGCACCTGAGTGAGGGTGGGGAAGTGTATGGTGGTGGAATCAAACCGACTGCATTCCCACTGCATAAACGGCCAGTTGATGTCGGTGAGGAGGACTGACAGGCCTCTGGTGTGGCAGTCCACCACTCACATCGCCCACGTGGTGATGCCCCAAGCCGATGGTGGTGGCACCAAAGTGGAGTGAAGTGCAGGTTTCCCTTCCATTTCCATTTCTTCCATCGCCATCAACTCACTGCTTCTTTTAGCCATGCATGCCTTTCCCCAGACGAAAATTTCGCCATCGAAGCAAAGCGCAGGTGGAAAGGAAGGATGGGAGGAGAGACTTTGATGGACCAGCACGGAAAACAGTTTGTGGCAGCTGAACGTACACGTCGATACTGGTGGTGCTCAAGGCGGAGGGAAAGGAGAAAATTGTGGTAGAAAGGCTAGATGAAGAGTTTATTTGGCTTGAAGAACTTCGAGCGGCGCGTTTTTAATTCATAGGTATCTGCCTTTGATGCACATCCACTGGAGGCGTCGAGGGAATACTTCACCACGCCATTTTCACTCCCACTGTCATTGGAGGTGATGCTGTCACACACGACAGCACGCAATCACACACTCTTGGCCCCACAAATGGCTTGCGGTTGCACACTGGAGGTCTCTCTGTCACTCCTCCATTGGCATCGAGAGCTGAGACCACCACAGAACCCTTCCCACTATCTCTTCCACCAACCTTCAAACCCAACGTCTCTGGCACGTTCATTTGTTCAATTCGCCTGCATTGCACTTTGACATTGTGGCCTTTGGAGGGCCAGATTTAACCTGTCAGAGTGAGTTTGGCCTCCATCCAACCTGCCTGGCTGGCATCACATCATAGTGGGTGTGACAGGATCACCACAAGAGTCATGTGACGAGACAACGCACAAACACGTCCCTCACAAAGTGGCGCGGAGAGGGTGGAAAGGAAGGCCGGAGGAAGGCAAGGCTCCGAGCCAAAACAAACCAAGCAGGCATTCGGTCAAAGTGCAGACCCAAAGTGCAGTCCAAACTGCAGTGGAGTGACTCACTCTCCTCCTGTCAACGCCATGTGACTGTGCGAGGTGGTGTGCCAGCGCAGCCAAGTGGGTGCTGGTGGCACCGCGTGAAGGAAGGCAGAAAGAAGGCAGAAAAGAAGGCAGGAGGGAAAGAAGGAAGTCTGCGGGGATAGCGCTTTCGCCAGACAATGCAAGTCAATCAACTGCGAGGTCGCAACCTTGTGTGACCGCCCGGCTTCATTTGAAGGCGAAATGTGACTTTATGTACTGCGGCAATGCATTGCGATCACTTCTAGCAGGTGGAAAAGGAAATTTCCTTGTTTCTTTCGGGTGTTCATGCAGAGTAAATGTGGCAAGCTTTCTTGAGGTGGTCTTGCACTTCTTCTGTTTTTGTGGAAGTGCTTTTCACTGAAGGTACCGCGACGAAGATAAAGTAATGTGCATGGAGTAAAGGGGAGCGCCACATTTTAGTGACGGGTGACTCCACGCCACCGCTGGTGCTGCGGTTTGCAGTACTCTAGAGGGAGCGGAGGGATCTGCCAGTGTGTGAACCCCTGAGATTGGCCACTACCAAGAGAAGACTAAAGGCACTGTCCATCATCTGCAAGTGCCATCCGGTTGAAGGTCTAGCTTCAGTGCCTGTCTGGTGGTTGCAGCACTTTTGCTTTCTAATGGCGCTTTAAGAGTGATTTTTTCACTAAAGTGTCGCCTTTGAAGTGGGCAGGAGTTGGCTCCTGTGTCATGAAATCGATGCACGTCTCACCGCTTCGGACGCGTGAGACATTTGAAGGAGGCGAGGCTGTCGAGCCTGCCTTTCGCCACCATCGGAGCACAATCTCGTCTGGCCCTGGTCACACGCTTTCAAGGAGACAACAGCCGTTTTGGTGCATGTGTGGCCAATTAATTGAGAAGCGTCCCTTCATCACGCCAATGACAATGAACGAAAGGTGGAGAGGCCGAACGGACCTCCACCTCGCGAAAGACATGAGCTTTGGCATGCGTCGACTGCATCCTCGTCACACGTCCACTGCCCTCTTCCTAGCTCCGTTCGGTGAGGGACTTCGCGGCGACTGCAAGGAGTGAATGACTGGACTAAGTCAAAGGCGACACGCAGAGGCTGCAGAAGTCTGTGCAACGAAATGAGTGAAGTCAGTTTGACGTGTGCACTCACCCAGCGCAGCTCGTCACCTTCCACGACTGCCGTTAGGACGCGATGTTGTGGTGTGGTGTTCAGAGCACACCCTAGATGTTGGCCTCCTTCTCTGGTCTGCGAATGAGGTGTGAGAAGCTTTGAGATTGACTACCACAAACAGAATGTGAAGTGTTCTTCTTCCTTGGCAAGTTCCGTCCAGGTGGATGCACATCTTTCCTACTTGTTGGTGGAGAATTCCGTACGACGAAATGCACCCACCTCAGTTCCTTGCTTTCCGCTATTTTCGTTGGCATGCGTTGTCATGCTGCAGCGTCTGACTGTGCCTTTGACGTCGCCCTTCTTTTGTGAACCACGACTGATGGTGGTGAGTTGTGGCCTATCTCAACAATTCCTTTGACTGTTGCGCCCTCTCCTTCTTCGCCTACTTCCCCTTCGCCCCCTGCAAAAACCGCCTCTCTTGTTCGTCTCATGGTCAAAGGCACAAGTGGGTGGGTATTCACTCAGTCCTACAGACTGCCTTTGATGCTGCCTCATTTGCCACCTTTGGTGGTCGGATGGGCAACCCAGACAGGCAACAAGGAGACAGCATTCGAGGCTACAAAGAGGTGACTTCTTTTGCCACCCACCAGGCAGAATATGTTACATGTAGTCCAACTGTGCTATGGCAGACTGTAAAAGGCAGACCAGCATTGTTCTGTTGCAGTTCGACTAGTCTCTTTTGCAGTGGTTTAAAGCCGTTCTGCCCACTCCATTTGTGCTTCCACCATGGCGAACTGAAAGCTGTCGGGCAAGCCAATGCCTTGTCACTTGTAAGATGATGGGCTCGAGTTTAATCGGTGAATCAGGCGAGAGGCGTATCCACAGGAAGAGTTGGCTGTTGAGTTGGAAAGATCGTTCTTGGCGGTCTGCCAAGCCACTCCTTTTCCCATATCGTGTCACCAATGCCAGTGCTTTCAGAATGCCAACTTCGGTAGTTGGTTGCCTTTATGAGCGTTCGAACAGAGGTAGAGAGTCATTCGATCGCAGTGTTGGTGAGGAGTTCCGTCAACTTCCTTTTTTAGTTTCATCCGTCTCGTTTGTGGGCTGGGCTTTCCAAGACTGAAATCAGGTGAGCTTGTCAATCGCCCACTCTCATCTATCCAGGTAGCATAATTTTATTTCGTTTGCCTCAATGCAGGCAGCATCCTGCTTTTTAGTCCTCCACACCTTTACTCAAATAATTAGATGCCTCATGGTTGAAGCATGGGGTGAAAGCGATCTTCAGGAATGCCTGTCGATGATCACTGATGCCCCCTTAACCCACGATCAGCCTCCCATCCTCAGCCTTCAGGTCCTCTGTCTAGCTAATGGATTTGAGAATGTGGTTAGCTCGCCCTCACCACCACAGCAGTAGGTCCGTGAGTCCTAGCCAAATCCACAACAAGGTCTGCTGCACAACCATTAATGTGGCGATTGGGACGTGTCGCGACTGCGCTGTCTGCGCGACCTTAAAAGCCACCGTCAACTGGTTTGTCTGGTCTCCGTCAGAGGCGACTGGCCTGGCGCCAAGAGGGAAGGAGCGGCACCGCCATCAGGTAGACGTTCAATGCAACGCCTTTGTGTCTCCTGTTGCCAAAGTGAGGAGGCTTTGCTTGCAGTTGGAGGGTAAAGCCAATCCTACTTCCCTCACTCCACTTAGCACGCCCTTTGAAAGGCAGAATTTAGGCAAACGAAAATGCGCAAGAGCATGGAGCAAATGTGTGCCTCAACTTTTAAAGCAATTGAAAAGCGCCACTTCAAAGGGTTTGCCTTGGGCTGGACCAGTCGAGCCTTAAAAGGCAGCGACTCACGACGCGCCACCCCACCGCGCTGGCACCGTGCTCTGGACACGCCTACGCCGTTGGCAACGAGGACCTCGTCGTTCCCAGGTGGCAGGCATGCCACTGCGTTACCAGTCCTATACGCTGTCTAATTGCTCTCTAAATAAGAAACGGTTTCTCTCCTGTTCGATGGTTTCCTTCAAGTGTCGATCAAACTCACTCTCATCAGCACGCATTCCATGCGCTCCCTTTGGGATACCAGACACGCACACCAGAAGTGCTTCACTCTGCAGTCCCAACTCTTCCTTATTTTGCAAGAGACTAAGCCACCGACTGGAGTACTTGTCTGCACTCATTCGGAGGGCATTAGCCGGTTGGGTGATGGGTGGTGACAGCATCAGTCGGGACACCTTGATGGCAGTAATCCTTCGTCACCGCTTCTTACTTCCTCCTCGTTCTAGCAGGTTCGATTGCCACTTAAATGGTGGAGCGACTTGTGGCATGTCGCTGTCTGCAACCACTGCATGCTCTCTAGTCGGTGGACAGCCTCTGCTGCCTGATCCTCTGCAAGTAGTCCCCTTGTCGTCAGGATTGGACCGAGCACGACGGACAGAGTGTGTCTGTTTGGAGAAGTCAAAAGGAGTTGTTGGAAGTGTTTTGATGGAGGAAGTTGCAGCGACTCCTTGCTACTTGCTGGCCTGTGTATAGTAATCTCCACTTGTGCTTCCACCTGCAAACGTCTCTGTTCCTCTCCTATTTTCTCACCAAATCTTGACTGAACTGATGAAGTGAATGCAGTCGAATCGAGTCCACCTTCTGAGCTCTTGTCGTCACAGTGCCAGGGTAGTGGAAACCTTCCAATTAGTGAATGCAACCTGAAGAAGACGTGATAATGTTAACATTCGTTGACCACTTCACCAGACGATTGAATGCGTCCTCTCCGGAAATGCGTTCCTGTGCTTATCACGAGAGGCACATCAGTCTGAGATTGACGTGCCAACAGCCAACAGCAGTGCCAAAAGGTGGTGTTCGGAATCACATCATGTTTGTGAACAAAGGCGTTTCGGAGCATTGCAACCTAGCGTTCCTTTGCAGATCGGTCATTCAGGTAGCGGACCAGTCCGATTGGAAGGAAAAGTGTTGAACTGGTAGAGCCTTCTATGCTGTGAACACACCAGCCAATTCGATTTCACAAAGCAGCAGACGTGTCAACCACCTCGAAGACACTGTCTTTCTATTGCTCGGCAGTCTCTTCGTGGGATTTGCTTTCTGCTTGAGGCCTCTTCATGGACCTGTGCAATGCGTGGCGACACATCCATTGCTAAGCCGCACTCGCGGCATGGTCAAGACATTCAAGGCACTCCATCCAGGTGGCACAGCAACCGACTCAAGGAGGCCTCGTTGTTCCGCTTTCCTTTGGTTGCATTTCACCGGTTTTGATCATGTCAGTTTTTTTTTCGTCCACTTATTACACGCACAATTTGTCAAATTGTCCTGTGCTTTGCTGCGCTGAATTTAGTTTCCAGTGGAGGTCTTTCCACCCACAAATGCGAATGCAACTTTGGAGCCACTGCTGAAAGCTGAGAGTTGTGTGCTGTCGCCACGAGAAGTCTTCGTGGCCTCCTCCACTTGCCTTCTCGCCCCAAACCTGCTTCATTCAAAAGCAGATGTGCTAGAAGTTGATTTCCTCCTCCGCATCTACTTGAAGGGCACAAACCGATTGGCCTAATGAGCTACAACGCCATCTCTCGGACCATTTTGCTGTAATCAGTACTTTGCCACCACTTTTGCCTCCTATCTCGCCCCACTTCATCCTCTTCTCACTTCGATTGTGAAGCAAGTGGTGCTGCATTGGTGCTGCTCGGTCGCCGAGACTTAATCACCGTCTAGGTTGTAGCGGTACCGTCCAACCCGGTGCTGTCCAAGGTAGTGACACCGTTCAGTCCATTTTTACGTTTCATTCGAGCATCACGATTTGCGTCCTGCTGTTCGTGGAATCCCGAATGACGGCAGGAGAGGCCATCCACTTTAAATGAAAGTTACGGCGACGCCTCGCAACCTGCAGCATCGTGCGCGACTAGCCCAATCCCCGACGAGCCTGAATTGCAATGCACAGATGTAGGTGCAGCAATCCTTGTCGTAGCATTTCCTTTTTGTCTCATTTTGATCCCCATATTATGCAGTGGAGACTTGGCTGCTCGAACAGGAAACAGTGCCACGCTACTGCTCCTACCACTGCTACTGCCGCTTGCTACCCGCACAGTTCTGCTTCCGGTCGACCTCCCTGAGGATGTCATGGCTGTGCTGGGTTATCACTTTGCAAGTGAATTTCGCCTTGGCAAACAAAAGGCAATCTGCAAGGTCCTTCAGACACGGAGCGTTGTATGGCTGCTGATGGTTGAGGTCGGTGGTTTGCAGACTGACGTCGGCCCTCCAACATCCAATTATGGAGCAGTCGTTGGGGAGGTGAACAAGTCGGACGCACACGAAAGTGTTAGAGTAGGAGGATGGCAAAGAACAGCAAGTCGACTGTCACTGTAGCCTGCAAGCCTCCGTCTGTTGTTGATGCATCGACAGACTTTACACATAATGACCGCCAATGGCCTCAAAATTGACAATTTTACCCTCCAAAACTAGCAAGACCTGGTCAGGTTTTTGCATAAAATGAGGCTGTTGGGTATTTTGTGCAAATGCACACTAAATTGAAGAGGCCAATCAGCCACTTCAAGTTGCGCCTCCACCTTGCAGCATGGAAGCTGCTTTCGACTGGTGGCTCTTCGGGTCTCCGCTCCACGTCTGCTGGATGCGCTCTCGCCCACCACTGTGGCCAGGCACGACTTCGTAGGGTCTGCAGCACCACCTTCCTCATCACCGTTGACAGTGGAAATCCGCGGTGAAGTGTGCGTTCAGCAGCCTGTGAGCGGTTCACTTCACCATGACGTCTTACGGGGTGGTACCTTTCCTGCTGCAAGTTAATAAGGGGCAACCAACCATCCATCTTCACTGCTCAGCCATCACTTCAGCTTTGTAAAGTGGGAAACACTTCGCCACCTTGGATAGCTGTTCACCTGTCGTGGTTGGACAAACGTGTCAACCGCATGGCTAGTGAAGCAGAAATTCGTTTTCCCAAATGAATTCAAACCACTTCCAGTGAGGAGCAAACTTTCTTCTGGGTCACGCATTTCAATTGAGTGCAGTGCCCCATCGGGAGGCATTGGTTTGGTTAGGTCAGCAGCATGATGATGGTCTGTCTGTGGAAGCTTAATCCCTGCAATGCTAGTCTTGCTGCGGCGTTCACAGTCAGTTTAGTTGCTCTCCTGTTCGCCTTGCCAACCTCGACCTGTCGTGCTTCCTCCCCTCCCACTGAGCTCAGCGTCAGTGGAGGCAAACACCCTGCACTAGCCATCCTCATTGTGAATGCTAATAGAACCCGAAAGAACAGTCGTAACGTCTACCGAAGGGGTCTCGGTGAGGACAACAACCTTGAGGCCACTCCACGGACGCAAGTCGTCTAGCGATGTGGTGTGCTTCACTCTGGTCTACAAGGAGAAGCGCTAGTCTGGACGAGGTTCGCAACTCATTTGACGCGGTTATCAAGCTGTTTGCAACGGCGCCTCGATTGAGCGCCTCAGCTTTCGATGCCTGGGCCAATAAATTAAGAGGTTTTAAAATGGACAGCATCGGCTTGCGTGGGGTTCATCGTCTGCCTCAGTTGGTACGAGGATCTCGGTCAAGTGATTGCCCAACCGACCGACTGGGCTCTGCACCACGGTTTGACCATCAACCAATTAGTGATGAAAATCCTGTGAGGCAAAGGATGGAAGGCGACGCATCCCTCTTAGTTGGATGTGAGTTTGTGTGGAGACTAACGTGGGGATTCTCGGGATGTGCTGCAGTGCGTTTACTAAACCGGTCTTTCTAACTTTGCGCCTCAGCCATGTAGACGTCCGATGAGCTGAGACATGCCACCTTTAGGGGCTTGGGAAGCACCGGAAGCTCCACACCGTGGGAACTCGCCCTTCCCGCAGGGAATGTTTAGGCACTTCAAAATGTGCAACGTCAAATCAACTCATGATTGCAGAGTTGTATTGCGCTGTAACGGTGGGATCTGTCGATTGCTGGCCCACGGAAGCGTTGCTCTGGTGTGCTATCACGATGGTGCAAAGGTTTCTCGATGCGACTTTTTAAGGAGATAACGCAACGCACCTCCTTGCGCCACCACCAACACTAAACTTAGCCACAGGATTGCTGACCCTACAGGATGGACGGGGAAGAGGGAGACGAGGAAGGAGGAGAGGACTGTACCACCTTGGACCAGCCGCTGGCATGCCTTTGATGTCTCTCCCAACTGAATCACCTTCTTCCTCCCCCAATGGCACCCAATTGGGAAATCCCATGCAACATGGAAGCGACAGTTGGCGAGGCACTGGGCGATGGAACTGGCGGTGGCAAAGTGCATGGCCATCTGCTTTCGGGAAGAAAACTCGCATTCAATCTCATGTGCCGTGTTGTGCTTGGTGAGAGGGAAATGAACCAACTTGGCTGGAGGTTTCATTAAAAAAACTGCCATCAGACTTGAGCACGCCCACGCTGACAAACTTGCCAAGTTATCTGATTAAATTTTATGCTTCCGGTGTGTTACTCAGTTAGGGACGTATTTTTAAGGCTCTCGTTGGACAGAGAGACAGACTTTGCACTTTTTCGTTTGTCCATCCATTCCTCCTGCTAAAGGCGAGTAGTGCGTGCAGGTGAATGCACAGCTTATTGCCTCTCTCCCTGTTGTTTCAAGCACACAGTCGCTCCCAAACGACACGCCAGCCACGACCGTGGCCTCTCAACCCCTTAGCACGACTTGGCCACTTGAATGCCGCATTACACTGCATACCAGCCACCCTCATGAGGAGTGGAGCAGTGGAAACGTTGCTGAGGACCGCTCATTACCGAAACATGGTGAGGTGGAGGCACTTTTGGCTGCGTCCAATGCAAAGCACCAATTGGAATGCCTGACAAGTGCCGGTTCCCACATCTCACGTCTTAAGCCAAACGGTACAGAATGATCTGTTGTCTAGTATTCCACCAAAAGCCACCGGCAGCGATGTGTAGGGACTCTGAGGTGGGGAGATGCAGGCCTTGCACAACAATGCCAGTTTTATTGGCATTGCACGTCACCGGAGGAATATTCGCCCTTCCACCTACTTCGCTCATCTTAGCTAGATGCCATTAATTTGGTTGATGGGGGCCTTTGGAGGAGAGAATCTCTCAATCATGTGGACCTGAAGTCGTGGATTTGGCGGGGTATAGAGTCACCTCGTCTTATTGCGCATCTTAACTAGAGGCGTCACAGTTATGCGTCACTTGTGCATCTACTTATTGACGCCATCTGCCTGCCGGTCCACCCGTGGCTGCAATGGTGCTGACCACTTGGAGCAGCACTCGTGACTGCCTCCAATGATCAGGCCGAGCTCCTACAGACCCACCACCCGAACGGTGTTAGGTGGGGAGGCGAATCCACTTCTGCCTGCTTGCCATTCAAAAGACCCTTCACCGCCAGGCGAGTTTCGGTCACCAGCATCGGCACCGACGACATCTTCGTTGCAGCTGCCGCAATCACTTAGTTGAAGCGATCAGTGTTGAATGCTCACAGACAAGTTGCATCGCATCCGAAGAAGCAGTTGCAATGCTGGTGGAACACCGCGGACGCGCAGCTTCGAATTGCACGAAGACAAGCCACCTTCCCGTACAACTTTAACGTCGCATTTATGAAGGAAAGTGGAACTGCTTGAATGGCATCGCCTCTTCTGTGGGCCTTTCTTAGGTGCGCATCGGCTCGATGGTCAAGAAATGCCTCCTGTGGATGGCATCCAGGAAAGTGAATGAAAGTCCACAACTCGATTTTCTACTTTGGATGGCGTAAATAAGGTAGCAATGCATGTTCATTTGTTTGTCACTCAAAACTTCATTTTATCTCCGCTTTCGTGCTGCCTTTCGCATGGGACAGCCAAGGAGATTTGTGGGGTGGAGGATAAACGGTCAATCAGTCTGTGAGGAATGCACCGTTGAAGCCTGTCGCTCTACACCCAATGGGGGCACGAATTTGCTTCTTGTCGCACTTCCATAGCCTTCCTGGTCGTTTCCTTACCACGTCATTGTTGAGCGACAGAGAAGAACGAAGGTTTCAATGGCATGTTCACACACCCCGTCGTTCTCCCTCCTCCCTTATTGACGTTGAGGGTGGCTCTGGTCCGTGTCGCAAGTACTTGCGCTAGTTTACCTCCTTCTCACCCGTCGACCGACCACCAGCCCCCGCCTTTATGAAGAGGAACGTCTCCTCTCACGCTTGTTAACTGCATCCTCGCATGTGCTCACCTCTCCAAATTACTCATCTGACCTTCAACAAGTGGACGCCCCACCTTTCCGCATTCCTCCCTTCCACCCATGTCACTGTCGAACGAGAGAGAAGAGGTGATTTTGCCAAATCAAAGCACATGAGGAGGAAAGGAAGGAAGGCTTGGATAGTCCAACCACACATCTCACCGATCTCCTTTTGGGAGGCACTTGCCTTCCCCTTACCCATTCACCAATCACCAAGCCCGACTGTTGGCCCAGAGGACGCCTTCCCTCGCATCTGCAACTTGCAGCCTGACAAACAGTCACTTCTCCAGCGTACGTGTCTTCACTTTGGCAGGTGAATGGCCTGGGGAATGCAAACATTTCACATAAAAGTATTTCCTGTGCCGTTAGAGGGGTGATGGGTGGTGAGTGGTCTGGTTGGTGATAGCTGCGGGTGATTTTCTCGCCTACCGAAGGTTTCACCGAATGCCAAGTGCTGGAATGCACTCGCATATGTAAAAATGGTGAAAAAAGTCCGCAGAAGGGAGGGTTTGTAACTTTGTTTGCCTGCAATGTGTGGCTCTGTATGCCAATTTTTCGCAAGCTCTTCTTCCTCGGTTAAAGCCGTGTGGCCTCTATGCTGGCATTTGACATGTGTGAAAGCTTTCCCTGAGTGCAAAGCACATTAAAGAAGATCGACATGGTCCGTAAAGCCAAATGCTGCCCTCTTTGAAGATTGATGGCCTGAACGGAATCGCTGAGCCTCTTCACTAAGCAGCTAATCATTCTGCTACTCTGTCCACCGCTTGGAGCAGAGTCGGTGGAAGCTGGCCGACGAATGTGCCGACAGGTCCGGAGGGCTCTGCAACACCGCGACAAAATTACTTCGCAAATCACTGTTGCGTTGCAGGTTTCAGTGAAATGAGTCCAAATTCACTCACTCGGTGGCACGAAGGAGACCGGTGGAGGACTGCACATCGCGTGCTGCAGTACCGGATGAGTGGTGCGCATCCATGCCTCGCTCTGCAGGCATATGAGCAACTGACAAAGGAAGGAATTCCTCTCAGCACTTTAGAATGCAGGCATGTGGGCCAAGCCACGTTCAGCTGGAGCTTCTGACCTCTTCCCTCGCCTCTGAGAGTGCAAACATTGGCACTATACTGGAAAGTACCTTTCAAATCATTCACGTGAGGAGCCTTTTGGATAATCCCAAGAAGTGAAGAGTATCGCTACTACTAAGGCCATCTACTTCAACGTGTTGAGCAAAGCAATTGAGCTTATTTACGTCGGACAAGTGCTGGTGTTGGGCAAATGCCACAAAAGTCTACTTTGCATTTCATACAGAGAGTGTTTGGCCATTTCTAGCCTGTCAAGATCCTCTGAGGTTGTGGGCAGTCAATCTTCCAGCCAACATCAAGCAGAACCAATTAACAACATTCAAACAAACTCTTTAGAGAAAGGAAGAATTGGCACCTCGATCAAGGCATTGTGTTAATTAGCACCTGGAATGGCTAATTATGCATGCACCTCGTGGAATAACTTTTTGAGTCGGGACTGACTCCACTTCAAGTGAATGACCAAAACGTTGTGAAGGAGTGCGGATTTTGCTGACAGCTGGTAAGATGTTCTGGCAGCCAACAGACAGCTCCGAAACTCCAAGTGCTTTTTCGTCTAAGTCTCGCTGGAGAGTAAACGGCATCTGCGATGGCATCGAAAAATCGCTTTGTCGGGAGATGGCAAAGTGGACGGGGAATATTAAGCAGAGGTGCTCGTTCCTCGCTAGCGATTACGGCACCCATTTCGCAGCTGCTTGGTGGTGGAAGGGCTGGTCGATTGGGTGGGATGTCACAAGTGCAGTCTCAATCGCCTGTCGGGGGGTGCGGCATGCTTGGATGTTGGGAGAGACGCCACTGCACCTCCTCCACCTGGAACGGCGATTGCACCGCCAGTGCCCGCCTTCCTCAACAAGGGTGCTCTGCAGTGCTGTCAGTGAAGTTGTGTAATAGCAGGCGAGGATGAATGAAGGCTTGTGTGGCCAAGAGCGTAAAACTTGGAGGTGTAGACAGCGACCGGAAGCTTTAAATGCTGTACAGCGTTGATGGCGGAGCAGTGGATGTCAGCCGGTGAACAAATCGCCTCGACGGTCAAGCCAGTGAGTGCTCAGCAAGTTGAATGGCTAGTGATGGACAATCAACTTGTGAATGGCGTACGCATCCATGGAGCAATGAAGTCGTGGCATGCCGGGCGTCACCAAAGTATTTCTCCTTTTTATCAGCCTTGAAAAGCGAGATTAAAGACGACGACGGGTTCGAGGTTGCAATTTAGCTTCTGGAATCGAAGTTGTTTGCTGATAGAGTCAAAAATCCTTGCTTGGCTAAAATGCGTTTGAAAATAATTCGGAAACCATGATTAACGCGCAAGTACGAGGTGACTGCATGAGTAAACAGGAAAGATACTACTAACTTCGCCTTGAAGTAGATTGCGAAAGTTCATTGGGCAACACATTGTGCCACGTTCGCCAAATTCAGTGGTCCAGCCCTCTTAAAAAACAATATGAATGGAAATAAAACTACTTTATTATTCTTCTTCGGGGATACGAACACAAATTGGGTAAAAATGACGATTGCTCCTTACCCCGTCAGTTTCCCGTTCAAGTGAGATGAGTGCGACAGGGACACGCCAAGCAGCATGCCTACCTGTGAGAGGAGGCAGGGAGGGTGAACGGACAGGCGGGTGGGCGCGAGGCCTTCAGCCCAGAACAGATCCAACACTTGCCTCATCACAGCGCAGACCCAAAGGCCAAAACCTAGTCCACTGTCCTCTCTCCGTCGTCATGGGACTGTGCGATTGGCCTTGAAATCGTTTCTATTTCGGACCACTTGGTAACTGAAAGGAGGAGAGAAGGGAATGGAGACGCTTGCTACCAAACAATGCAGGCCACGTAACCTTTAAGTAACGACTTTGTTTTAATGCTGCGCCTGCCTTAAAAGCGCAAAGCAGCTTTATGGCCTTTGTGAAAAGATGTCGGCCAGAACATTGTGATGAGGCAACAGCTGAGCGCCTGGACCTGTTTCAAGTGGTCAAACCATCAGACTCGACTCCACCCTCCTTCTACAGTTGGTCCAACGTCTATTGTCACGAAGTTTGATGTTAGTTGGATGAAATTGTGCTGCTTCGGGCTCTGATGAGGCCAAAAATGACTGTTTGCAGTCGAAACGGGAATAGGGTTGCAATTACGAAAGTGATGGACAGTTCGTGTCCACACACACGCAGACCGTGGAGAACGACTTGGGCAAGCGCGTTGTGGACGATTCCTTCCTCCCACATGCGGCACGTGAACAGCTTCGAAAAGTGGTAAACTTCCTGAAGAGGAGCGCCGCATGGTCAGCGAAATGCCCAAACCAGCTACGGTCACGCAGGGATGGAGAATGGGGCAAACCGATGCTGTTAGCTGGCCGAAAGCACACATTTCAATCTCTTGTAGACCTTTCATCTCTCCACCGAATGCCCTTCACTGCAACATCGTTTTGACTGGCGAATTCGGCTGTTCTACAACGTAATGAAATCCTGACTTATGGGATGAACAGACTTGGAGCTGGAGCTTTTGATGAGCTGGAAGTGCACAGCATCGAGAGCTGCGAGATCGACACTTGAAAGCGTAAACGCAGCGAAGCACTGCAAACACACTCATTCAACACCCATTTTGTGCATTTTCTGCTCTGATTCAAAATGACCATTCATTATCGTGAAAGGTGGAAGCTTGGCGACATTGTTCTGCAGTGGTGGGAGTGCTTCCTGGGTGGGCCACCACGAAGTCAGAAAATTTGCCTTACGGCATTTAACCAAGGCAGTTAAAAATGTTGCTGTGCCATCCCTGTCTTTGTGCTCGCCCTTTCCTTCGCCTTCAAGTCCACCATTGTCAAGGAGAAAGAGAACCGTCAGCCACGCCTTTCCTACTGTGTGCGCAACTTCCTCCTCCGTAGGATCCTGATCGCACAAGAAGCAATGCTCTTATAGCAAAACCCATTTTAAAAGTTGTAGAGAAGACTATTTTTGGAAATCCAAGCTGAGGTTGCGCGTCTCTAAGTCGCCTCGATGTGATGCGAACTTACGGCATTGCAACAGCCCATGGAGAATGTTTACGTCAGCACCAGTGGAATGCCTCAAGAGTCTGTCATCGCTTAAGTGAAAGGCTGCTTGCGGACACCATCCTCTCCACTTGTGTTTGTTCACGATCATCCACAAGCACCGCTTGAAGGGTTATGTAAGGGATGGCCTGTGAACATCAAGGCAGACCATCTAAGCAAACACGGTCTCCCCTTCAGATGCGCATTGTACGGTTTGCAAATGGTGGATTTGCCTCTTTAAATGGAGAAGATGAGAGGGCGGGGACATCATGTGACTTGTGAATGAGAAGGCAGATGTGCTGCAGGCCAGTGGCTTTGGCGATGAACGGGCCACGGGCGCAGGGCATCAGCATGATCGCTTTCCTTTTCCTTGCCTCACGTAAGCAAATGCGCTTCCTTTGTTGGCTCATGCATAGCTGCAAGGGTGGACGAATAAGCAGAGCTTATGCCTTGCCAAACATGTCACGGTAGGCTTGCACACGCTACTTATTGCTGAAGGCAGTAGTATCTCTCAGTGGCTAAACATGTTTCCTCAACCCACTTCGCCCGAGCATGAGTAAGGCCAGCATTTTGTGGCTTTGAGAGCATTTCTCTGAGCAGAAAATGCTTTAAGAATCTCACACACTTTCGAGCTACTATCGTTGCTTCTGGCAGGCTTGCCATTGCAGTAGAAGAACGATGGAAGAGTTCGGTTCACCTTCTCCTCCGTGCAGCATTATCATCCGCCTATTCGTTGAAAAGTCAGGTACTGTTAAAAGGAGGACTGACATCTGTGCATCAGAGCAGTCTTCGGTGGCAAGTGAAGGCAAAGATGCGTCCTGGCGCCCACTACATGATGAGGAGGTGCTTCTTCTCAGCACTTCATCCCCTGTGATTGCATGTTTTGGTTATCCAGTGCGCGGGACGATAATCGAGGCCGTGGATTTGAGGTTTTGTTACTGCCAGGCGCCAAACACGCTGCTGATATCGTCAGCAGTCCCACCACCGCACTGCACTTGATGTGTTTTTTATGGTTCTTGCAAGTTTAAGTTCCATCATTTTGTTTACCTGATCCTTTTCACGTTCCCACGTGCTGCTACACCAACGTGTTGCCATTGCCGTCTGGCGCCTTAGTTGGAGGCGCCTGCATTCCAGCTGTTTCTATCACTTTAGCTTCCACGGTCGCAGCGTGTAATCGAAACCCACCCACAGAGTCAACTGCTAATCTAATGCGTCCATCCATTGGAAGTGCGTAAATTGAGGCGAACGGCACTTCTCTAGTGAGTTTCAGTGAGTCATGAACTTATCAAGTGTCTGTTGCATTGCGGGTGGGTGGAAGGAGACGCGTTCTGCAACAGTGAGAATGACACACCTGGAATGATTGAAGACAACACTGCCATGGGCAAAGAAATTCATGCCAACAATGTCAGCCTTAAATGCAATGCGGCAATTCGAGGCTTTCACTAAGAGGATGTGTTGATCAATGCTGTCCAGTTAGCCACGCACTGAAGGACAGAATGAAGGCCGAGGCGTTTCAAAAGCCTGACTGGTGGGGCAGGAGCCTGTTGTCTTGTTAAGCTACTTACTAAAGCATGGAAAGCACGCCTCGCTGAAATGCGTGCAAAACGAGGCTTGGAGTCGCGTCAGTCGATGGGCACAGCGACTTCAGTTGCGTGTTCCTCCACTTGCTGCCTTTGTATCACCATACAAGCTATTGTTGGCGCATTCCACTGACGGTCATGAAACGAAGGCGTTTGGGCCTTAGTCCACCTCACTACGTCGAGTTTGTCCCAGCTTCAGAGCTCTGACGCCTGTTATTCCAGTGGATGCGCAGTTTTCGTCAACGACAAGCAATGTGCAGCGGGTGGTGGAATGGTGTGGCAGTGTGTAGATGATGAGGCACTTTACCAAGCAGGTCAAATCCCTTCTTCGCAGCAGAGGGGCCTCCCTGGTGCTGCTGGACGCAGTGCAAAAGCATCGCACCAAGAGTATCCCCTGACGTCCCAAGCCAGCAGAGGCGTGATTTGCAGCAATTTGGAAGGGTGTCAACGATTGTGCAGACCTTCTGGGTGGTGGAATTCTTTTCCTACATTCAAGTGCTTCATGATTGCTGGTGTTCGGATGTGGTGCACCTTGTCAAGCCGATGAGCAGCACTGCTTGGATGGTGTGTGGTGGATTTTGTTCACTGCCCGGAGGATGGGCACTTGTCGTTGGGAGTTGTCTG
Organism: Taenia pisiformis; assembly: GCA_023968675.1. Classification (NCBI taxonomy): domain Eukaryota; kingdom Metazoa; phylum Platyhelminthes; class Cestoda; order Cyclophyllidea; family Taeniidae; genus Taenia; species Taenia pisiformis. The sequence goes on along the minus strand of CM043731.1, from coordinate 21,737,546 downwards.
CATGATTGGACACATCTGCAATGCGAAAGGCGCACCTCCTCATAAAAGCAGATCGAAATCGTGATTTCTTCACCACCAGGAGTGAGGCACCTCAACACAACGTACAACCGCATGCTCTACACCGAGGCTATGCCAAGCCGCGAGATGATTTACTTATAAGCTAAGGGAAATGGAGGAATTTTTGTCCGATGTGCACTCTTGACATTAGCATTTGCATAGCTGTGATTGCACCTTTCCGCCCGACATTTGCCTGTGTGAAACAGATTGGACAGTGTGGAACCACAAGTGCGATGGAGGCTAAAAGTTCCTGTTTCGAGCCAAGAGCAAGAGGCGAACTTGATTCATGAAATTGTTTACATATGTGGGCAAGCATAAGGAGGAGTCACTTTTGAACCTGCCCTTGACAAGACATGCTTACAACAAAGACGATGAGAGCGAGGGAGGCACCTCTCCCTGTAGTGACCGCTAGCACACCTCACAGAAGGCACAATGCCTTCAGAGCCAACACCTTCAATCCAAGAGCGCGGCGTTGTCCTAGTCGAGCAGGGACTCAACCAACGGCACTCACATCATGGCGTTCTCCTATTTTCCGATGTTTCACATTCAATTGAGATGAAGGCAAAGCAAGTCTTTGAAGAGGCAGCCTATACGGTTGCCATTTGCGCCAGCTTTGGTGGCACAATCGTCTTGAATTCTGTGGCGATGTGAGGCCAGTCTCGGAGACAGAGGAGTGAACTACTGTGATGGTAGACGTTTAGCTTCCAGCAGTGTTAATCCGCCAGCCGGAGAATGGTGACTGCACAATCAAATAAGTAGATCTTAGGAGATTAAATCTTTCCACAAACTTACTCACTAGCTTATCTTCCGTTCTGCGACGTGGTCATAAGAGCAGTTCTGTGGCCCCTAACCCACCTCTTCTCCGCCTTGCTTAGTATCAAATTGGCGGTGGACTGCATTTCCACCACTACTTTAGCTCATTGCGAGTTGAGAGGGGACAGGAATCGCCACCACTCTGTAGCGCTCTTCCTCTTTACCAGAGAAAGAATCATTGGAAGTGGGTAGCAAAACGTCTGATGGCATTGTTTCCTCCTCTTCCCATTCCTTTATTGTCTCTCCTCGTGCGAGTTTGACTAGGCGTCCGATGCCAATGCCGGGAGGGTTGGAGAGGAGCACTGCCTCCCGTCCTTGAAGAGTGCGTCCACTCACACATCAGCGAACTGCACTCGATGGGAGGAGAACAACCGCTCGACGCAGCACTTTCCACAGCCATCCTCTCTTCGTGTTCGAGGGCGGCAAGCCTTTCACGCCTACAAACATCGTCCCCACCTATTAGTGTGCCGTGGCATGGAGGCATTCAAAATCACGAGATAATCAGAAACGACACATCTTCCATTGGCTTGATTGATGTCTTCCAGGCAAGAGCACCCCAACCTCTTCGAGTTCCTCATTGCACAATGGCGGTAGCCAGTCCTGGTTTGTGGTTGTGGAGACGTGTCTGTTAGTGAGAGATTGGATTGCTCACTTTGAATGGCAAAGCACTGGAACGCATCCAGTGGCTCAATCACCGCGGCAACAGGCTGTATGTGTTTGTCTGACGTGCAGGAGGTGCCTTTTTCCCTCCCTACAGACTAATGAATGCTGGATAACTTGAAGCGCCTGTGGCGCTTGTTCGTTGGAGCAGCGTTGGATGATCGACAAGAGGTGGGAAAGGAAGGCAAAGCAGAATACAGACAGAGTCAATGTGCCAAAGGATTAACAAGGCAGGCAGGCAGGCAAGCAGCCACTTTTGCCTCAAAAAGCTGTCATCTAACCGTTTTCTTTCAATCACGCAGCTGTTTTACGTCCCTGAAAAAGCGGAGCAATTAGGAGGCGGAAAGAAATTGAGTTGCTGACAAGGCGGACGAAGTGGATGCTGTGACCGCAGTCTCTGCACCACATCGCAGTGTAATGCAGCAAAGAAGAGTCCTCACAGTTAGGTGCCTGTCGAAGCAAGTCTCTTTTTCGCTTCAACAAAAACACTCATCTGGCTAATCCACTGAAAGCCTTTAGCGTTTGTGCTCTGTTGCTTCAATGAATAGGCGGTGTCGGGTAGTTTGTTTAATCGTCTTCTCTCAAGCACGCGGCATTTCCACTCTCTGCGGGTTGCACTTCCCTCTTGAGGCGTGGAGACGGCATTGGGTTAGTAGCTTCTCAGCTCCCACTTCTGCGTCGGCAGTGTCCGCTCTATCCTCCCAATTTGTGAGGGTTCTTCTCAACGATGACAATCTCCTCAGCACTTTCAAACCGCACACTGGGTGCCAGTTCGCAGTACTTGGCATCAACTTCTTTTGCCACCTTGAAAACTCACCCACCCATCAAGACGTAGGCAAGTGTGTCAAACGCTGGGACAAAGAAGCTGGCCTTGGCTTTCATGGATTTGTTTAAAGTATTAACGCCTTGTTGGAAGGCAGAAGCTTGATCTAACGCACCAAGTTTTGACGTGACCTGCATTCTGGTTTCGCTTCACCTCCGATGGTTTGGTGCTGCAAAGGCCACCTCACAAGAATGCGATGCGCCTTATGGGAGGTCGTGAGGGAGCTCCTCGGCTGGAATCCTCACCATGTTGGACAATCGTCCGACGTCGGTGTCGACGTGTGGAGGTGTGATGCCTGGCTGAACACGAAGAACGTCTTGGGTGGAAAGAGGCTGTCAATGCTGAGTGAAATCTCCATAGTGTCGCAGTTGATAAGAAGCACAGATGCGCTCAATTTGTGGCCAATTTGCTACGTTAAATTGGTGGGATCTTTGGCAAAATGGAGGAACTACTTGTGTGTCTTGTGGCCGTAATACGCACAAGGAGACGAACAAACCACCCGTCTCGGAGCCCACGGCGGACCATGCTAGTAGCCTCCCCGTCCTCCTGCATGTCAGCATCAAGCCCTCTGCCTCACCTGCATGCTTCCTTCCTGCAACATCTGATGTTACCATCGGAGGGCTATTTCGGTGTAAATGAGGCCACCAATAAAAGCTGGGAATGAAGGCCTACCTCATCGTCTCAGCATTGCGGCCCCTTTGAGCCGCGTGAGCTCTTTGATCGGTGGAGGATGACCAAATCTCCACCCAGGTTTGCCAAATGACTCACCCCAACAGCTGCATGCCAAAGCTTCTCCTTCTCTTTTCCTCTTAAGTGCTCGCCTTTTACGAGGCAACACAACGCACCACCTCGCATTCCCCACCGACGCTAAATTTAGCCGTGCATCCGATTACTGCGCAGCAGCGAATGATCCCCACTCCTGGGTGCTCTGCCGTTTCTCTAGATTTTGCCGCACCTGCCCCGTCTTCCTCTCATCCGGCTGGATGATCCCGTCGGATGCTGAAGTGACTGCTGGAAAATGAGCGTGACGGAGAGACGGAGGTGATCGCTGCATGGTTGTTTACAATCTGATGCAAGGAACAGGAAGCAAAAGGTCTTTCTACCCCGAACCTCTTGTCGCCTTCGGTGCCTTCGTGTTCAAAACCACAAAAAACGGTTCGTCCGTAAGCGGTTTAGTGACTTGAACTTCGGCGTCACCAATGTGTGACGTAAGGAATTTAAGGGAAATTATAAGGCAAAGTGGATTAAAATAACTTACAAAACAGGCTCTATTGCATTGGAACACCACCAAGGGACGAATTATGTGTGTGTAGGTGGATTTGGTGGACCGCCGTTGAGTTAACAGGGGTTGCATCATAAAAATCGACTCAAGTGAAAGAATTCCGCATTGACACGGAACAAACTCCTCCGCCTCCGTGGATCCAAGGGTCGTTGCATTTTGAAGGCATCACGTCCGCGCTCTAAGAAGTTCAGCCTCTCAGCTGTTGGGTTATTCAACCTTCTCATGCAGAAAGGTGTCGCAAATTTCTCACCAACCTCAAGAACAACTGAAAGCCCTCAAAGCAGTTTGAAGGTGTTTGACTTTGACGGCATCTTGTCGTTGTTGTAGGGCTGCGCAGTGTTCACAAAGACCCTTTTTCCTCCATGGTGGCCAATTCAGTACAGCCATCGACAGGAGTTGTATGATTTAGTTTATTCACCAACCGTTTAGGAGGGCAATACTTGACGTGAGTGATGCTGTCTGTCACTCAGTGCCAGTCGCCTTAATTCGTGATAGCAAAGCCATTCAATGCATCCGTAGGTTCCATCAACATGCATCAATGCTCGAAAGTAGGTGACGACCCCCTGAAACCATCAGAAGGTCGTCAGCTGCGATTGTAACCGCCTGAAGGTGTCTTACCAGTTTGACTGTGGGCTGCTGAAATGACCGCTCCGAGGGAATGCAGTTGGCATTCGCGCACATCACGGATCAACTCCAACTGTCCACCGTCGCACCGGCAGCCTCGGCCTTCCAAGCCACGCACCACTTTATTTTACTCTTCGCAAGGTTATTGTGCCTTCAAAAAGACAATCTTCACCATCAGGTTTGCCTGCCTATGTCAGGTGGAATGGTCTTACCCTCGTCCTGATTGAAGGCCTTTGCAGAATGCACATCCTCGTCCAGTTGGCCAGTGAGTGGCTTCAATTCGAGTACAAATCGAGGAGAGCCGCCATAATGTCAAAGAAGGTTTCCCGGGGCAGTGAATACACCCGCCGTCGCATTGCAGCGAAGTGCTTCACCTTCACCATAGCTCGGGTAGTTTGATTAAAGGTGAGAGCCTTGAGGCCGCACGTGTGAAGCACCAAATTAAAAGGGGAGAGTATGTGACGATTTTGAGAGAGTGGAAGGCCTTCATTGTGCAAGTTCGTCCATTTTGCATCAGAGCTTCTATGCCCTGGGACGAGCGAAGCCATTCCACACGTGTCCACTCCCACACTGCCTCAAGCACACTTGTGGCGTTTATCACTTAACCTCAGGGTTGCCTCCGTCGGTTGGGGAAGAGTCGTGATAACACGAGCGCAGCTTTCAGTAGGCAAGGGCTCTAAAGTCACATATTCTGAATTCACTCTTCGAACAAATCATCCTTAAAGCAGTCGAAGAAAGCAAAACATTTTGTTTATTTGTACAATGGGTGTGGATGGACACTGTTTCGGCTTCGACCGAACTCAACCAGCGAACGAGATCCTCAATGTCGACAACGTGTGCCGAACCAGAGTCAGAGACCACCATTCCCGCCTTCTAAGAGTGCCTTGAGTTACCTTGACCTCAGTGCGATGGTAGGTTGGGGTGAAGAGTGTCTTCTTCCCCTCCAAACGGTCAATGAGGAAACGCCAAGAAGAGTTCACGTCAACCAACATCCTCGCAATGCTGCAAGAACCGAGTCCTGAAAAAGGCCAATTTGAACGTTGAAGCAATGAAGATTCTTTTGGTGTTGTAGAAATCGCCACAAAGGCGCCTGACCAGTGTCAAGGCTGGCGTGATTTAAAGAGGCGGCGGCTTTGAAGTGGAGCGGGTGAAATACCCAATTAAACTAAAAGTGCATTCAAGCATTTGGCATTTTTACACACTTTTCAGCTTCTCTTTAAGACGCTCTACTTTATGAGCGTTTCCCTTTCTAAGACGCCTTCTCCGTAGTGGCAGTGGAGTTTGCAGCTTGGCCAATTCGACCCACTACGGTGGCCAGTTCTGCTTCCACCCTCGATTAGATGCCGACCGGTGGCTACCAAGCGCTCACGAGGTGTCCACTCGAAGACAGTCTTCCCTCCCCAATGCCCTTGCCAACACACCGGACTACTTATGCAAAGACCGGACGGTCGGTTTGGGTGAAAATGCAGCTTGACCATACAAACTTTGCAGACGCGACAGGAAGTTGGTGTTTCATCGTGTTATTGCCCTGGCTGGCCTGACCACCCCTGTGGCGGTGATTTGCGGCGTTGATTCGGTGGTAATGGAGGGCCGAACACATTCCTGCCATCATTGGATTTACAGCGAACTTACAAGAGGAGGTGGGGGGGAAAATTATGGCATAGGCGGAGGGACAGTAACTCGAAGCAAAAGGCATTTCGAATCCACCCAACGCACTCGGACAGTCACAAAAGTGAGTGGTTCGGCAAGAGACATGCAAAATATGGGCTCCAAGTGATGAACTACTTGCCAGCAGTCACCAGCCAACCCCATCACTCGGCACGTGGTAACTGACACGCATTTGTTGTTGGAGCGTCGGCCAATCCTGAGGAGCATGGGATTCATGAGTCCTTCATTCCTCCCTCAATGCAGCTTGCAAAAGGCTGAAACTGCAAATGCAGCGATGATGACGAGGTGCCGCGCCGATAGTTGGACGAAGTGGTTCTGCACCTTTGCGGGAATGTTAATCGCTCCTGCATGGCGCTCGGCGACTTGGCCCTTGAGATGCAGGCACAGTCGGGATGTTCGAGAGATCCGAGTAGCCAAGCGACGTTGTTACAACGCCACATTCGTTTGTGTCATCAAATGGCACGAGAATGCTTACGTGGCCGAGGGAACCATAACCCTTCCTCCCAAGTCCCTGCGGGAGGTGCGTGTGCCCAACAGGGCGGCAGCATTTGTGATCGCACAATCTGTCGAAGCCTTCGAATCTGACTCGTCCAGTTAGAAGTGGCTTCGATGAGTGGTGATAAGAGCCACTAAGGCGGAGTTTATTTGCTCTATGCCGCTGAGCATAAACCAAGAGGCGTAAAACTAACGACCGACCGACCGCGTTTTCAAGCAAGCGCAGATGTTTTATGGCACCATAACGCGCACCCAAAGCCTAAAAATAGCCTCCTTTGAACTGCAACAGGAGGATGCTTGTCTTAGCTCCACAGCTTAGCTGTGCTGGCCCTTCGGTGAACGCCGTGCTGCCGTAACACTCCAATTGCGTGCACACTCTTCCACCACCTCTGGACTGGGTTCCAGACGACGCCGTCCTGTGTGGTGGGTGGTAGTAAACCGTTGCAAGATTTGCAATGCAAAATTGGCCCACCCGTGGGGCACTGATGAGGTAGCGACAGTGCAAGGACAAGTCAACGCCGGACGTACCGTCTGTGGTCCAACATTGACGTCCACAAGCTGTTTGTTCCAAGAGAATGCTTCTCCGTGTTGTCTGACCCAGCCTTGCGTGTTCCTCGTTCCTGACTTCTGAGCATCCGACTGCTTCGTGCACAGCAAAGGAGGGCCAAAGTGAATGCAAAGAAAAGAGAAACTTTGGCATAAAAGGAGACCCGCTTAAGCGTTATGCTCCGTCAAGCGGGTTCCACAACTCTCGTTTCATGAGTTCCCCTTTTAGCCTCTAGCAGCTTTTTTGTGCTTTGGGCAAAACAGCCTCAACAGTGAGCATCTGGGAATGAAAAATGTGTTAGATTATCTTGCTTTTATATTGTTTGCAAAGCTGCAGCTTCCACCCTCATAAAGATCTTATCCTCGGCGTGGTAGTCAGACCTTCCAATCAATGCTTTCTTGGCAGGAAATCGCAATTCCCTTCTGGTTGTGCACATCGGAATGGTCTTTAAAGGTGAGAAGGAGCAATGGGTGGCATCGTCCTTCCCCCATTTCTCGTTTTACGCTCTCCAAGGGCCAGTTTCGTGGTGCTCTGAGGTGTTGCGCTGGATTGACGTGATAGACTACCTCCTTCCCTGTGGTGGTCCACAAGCCATTGTTTCCAGACGCTCCACAACTATTGCCTTGTCGTTTGGAGTGCTGCTTAGGCAAGAGAAACTCTCTGACGTCGCATCCACTTTCGTGGACTTGCCACGTAATGCTTTTGAGTACTCAGTTCTTCGATGGCTGTGACCAGTCGTCAAGGCAGATGGCGGCTGAGCGTCCGAAGGCATTGCAGGAGACTTCACGTTAATGTTGAGTGCCACTCTCGTTTGCATACGTGAGTTGGAGAAAGCGCACAAGCTGTGAAAGAGATTCAACACACGGAAGCGTAATTTGCAGTCCAGTGACCTCGCGCATCGCCTCCCACGCCACGTGCTGCTGGCGCTGTTTCAATTGTCCCAACTGTGTTGAAGATCAGCTGCCTTAGCTGCCATGATTGCTTGCCACTTTATAGGGCCGGGGATGGTGTTTGTGTAGCAGTGAGGTCAGGAAGGCGTAACTCCACGCCACCATTATTTGGCATTGCATTTGTGGCCCCCAGTTTGACCAGTCCTGGATGTCAAGTCAAAAGCAACGCAATCAAATCACTTCCCCCGTCCAGCTTTGCTCTGTCTCACTGCTCTGAAGGTTCTGTTGATGTGAGGTGGCACGCGAATTGTGCTACGCACCACCCAAAGTGGAAGCACAGGAGTTGAGGTGGATGGTCTGATTATGGCAGGATGGAATGGCTGGTATATGGGCGGCTAAGTGAAATGAGGTGAAGGAGGGATTGCGAGAGGAATGCTTGCCAATTAAACAGCTAAGTTAAATGGCAGTGGCAGGCAACGAAGCAACTTGCTGTTCTAGGGTTGGAGGAGGTCTCGGTGTGTCGCATCACATCCCCACGCTAAATGCTTTCGCTCCCTTTTTGGCAAAATGTGGTTAGCTTGTGCCAAACGCACTGGTCCTCACCCTCAAGTAGGTGGAGCGGCAAAGGAAGTTGTGATGATGCATAATGCCGAAGCCTGACTCTGGACTACTTGGTGGGCACATCTGTGGTGTCCACGGCTGTGGCGAATGTTCCACTCCATTCCATCAAACCAAATCGTGTCCACTGCATCAACACAGCACAGCACCAACTCCAAGACACCGGAGTCCACTACACGCACAAATGTTTTCAAGTGTTTTAAACTGTTTTTCGTGTTTGGGCCACTACCCAACCAACAGCTTCCGCCCCTTAATGCCTCAATTATCCACGTTGCCAGAAGGCCGTCCCACTTCTGCCATTGGCCTTCCTTCACAACAAAGCGAAGCCGTTACTCGACCTGCTTACTTCACCTCCTCATCCACGTTGCAGCCACCTTTGAGTCGGACCTTCTCCCACCCCTGCACCGTCAACAGTCTCGTCTCCTCTGCCAGACGCCTGGCACAAGATGCTGACAGCGACACGAACCTTTGCACCGACGGATGATTTGTTGCAGTTTCTCCATTGATTCACCCCTTCGTATGTTGGAGGGCGAGCTGCAGCACAACGGCACGTCATTCGGCGTCAGGACAAACGACTGACTGACCCATTTGGCGTGCACGCCACATACCACGCATGGTTATGGTTGCACGAATTATGTCCTACATGAGGCAGTAAACCCTGGCTCAAAGGGAATGCGGCATTCGCTGTTATTTTGCATTCACAATCACATGCGCCTCCATCCATTACTTTGAGAGGATTTTCTTCGCCACTGCTTTGCAGTTTCTGTACCGCTTCCCCTGCCAATCCGCCTAACACAAAATCCTTTCGTCGCTTTCATCTTCACCGCACTTCGATGGCAAGAGGAATAATTCAAATTTCCTGTGCATTTGATTGCCACACACTGGATGCCTCATTCGAGACTAACCAGTAGATTCTGTAACCCAGTTAAAGTGTTGAATGTCAATCCTTTCCATCAGACTCGATGTCACCTCCACCGACAGTGCCATTCCCACTGCAGTTTCACCATCAAGTGTTGGTGAGGGAATGTCAGCCCGCATAAACCATGACAAGTCACTCACTTGGCGTTAATGCACGAGAGACAGAGGCGAACTCACGTCAATCGCATTGTCATCGACTCCGCTCTACTGCTTGAGTGTGTCCACTGCCTTCGCAGCGTCAGTCGATCCTGTGAACGGTCGCTCCACTCACCATTCCTCATCGGTGTTTCACCGCGTTGGGTAGCTTCCACTGCTAGACAGCATCGCACTGCTTCTCCTGCCCAAAGCAGCAAACCATGATGTTGTTGGTTCGGCCATTAAGGGGACACGGCAAGTTCTATTTTGAGTCAAATCTTAGACCAACATGCAACGCTTCTGTTCTTAACTTGATGCAGTGATGGATAATGCGAATGCAGTTTCAAGCATCGTCCATCGCTCTGCACAGAGTTCAACGTTTTCTAGAAACCAACACACAAATTCGCTCACAAATTCGCTTCACTTACACTTTCCATTTCCATCGCCGTCCGCGTCTGGGAACAGGCAGTTTGGTTTGATCCTGTCAAATGACAGCCAGTTGCCTTGTGACCATGCAAGAAGGCTCACTTTAAGGGGCTCTTGCTGCTCCAGTTCTCTGCCCTTTGGGACAATTACAGGCTGCACGCATCTTCGGAGCGCAGTTGCCTGAATTCAGCACTCGTCTGGCTCCAGCCCAACGAGGAGGGCAACATTACGGCATAGTCAGTGTTTGGGGTGGTTTTCAGCCTGACTGTCTACGCATAAATGCGATTGCGATGGGTCCGTTGAGATCGCCTGCTTGAAAGTAGTGGCACTGCTCTTTGAGGGGTGGGAATGTTTCCTCCACTGTGATTGCAAAGCGGCTTCCCTTCAACGGCTCAGCGAAGTGGAGCGAATCAGTACCTGTCTCAAAGGCGCGCGAGTATGTCCGCATTCCAAGTCGTGCAGTCCTGATTGTGTTGGCTTAATGCACGCTTGACGAAAGCAATTCCAGTTGCTTCGAAGTGTCCGCACGGAAGCTGTCCCTTTGGCTCAGTTAAGTGGTAGCGGTTATGACAGCTCGAACCACATTTTGGTGTGGATGGGCTCCGTGCCGAATGCTCTTTTGGTAAAGGCAATGCCTGGTTAAACTAAGTTGGGTGATGTGGAAGGAGGAACCTTCCATTAGCTGACTGCGGCAAGGAGGTGCGCTCCGGAGCCCTCGTCTGCGGTGGAGCCTGAAGGAGGGCACGCACGTGATAGCTGGGAAGGTGCCAATCAATTCAGTCGCCCTGTCAATCCTGATGGTTCAACCGATTGCTGCAAGTGCCCAGATTTGTCACCGTATTCGCAATCTGGAATGTGACATTTCAGACTGGTTGATGATGTGATCTGTTGAGTCACAGTCACCTCCGCATCCCTCACCTCCCACCTCCCCTGAGTGGGTCAATGCAAATTTCAGGTCAACGTAGCTCCAGCGCTCACAGGTGCCACTGCACTGGCACCTCCAGCCTCCATTCCAATCCCATCGACCTCTTCACCCAAACATATCATTGACGGGTGGTCGTTTACCAACCAAATTGTCAAACACCAAATACTTATTGCACAGTGTGCTGGAACACTGCAAACCTCTGCTCTCACAAGCTTTGCGTGCAGTCTCCTCCCACTAATTCACCTCCTCGGTCCACTTCCGCCACTTTCACTTCACGATAATGCAACTTTTAGACAAAATAAGAAGTCGTGCGTTGGCCGCCTTCACTTACGCCTACGAGTTTCTTGGCTTTCTGCAATTTGCCGGTTCGCCTTGCCCATGCTGCATTGATTTGCAGTGGCTAAGTCGTACACCAACTTTCACGCAAATTGGTGGACTAATGGGAAGGAAGGAAGGAAGGGAGGAAGGAGGGAGGGAAGGAGGGAAGGAGGGAAGGAGGGGAGGAGAGAAGGAAGGAGCGGTGGCAGTGCAGATGACGAATGTGTAAACGTGCATCACGTTGAGACAGCTCTCCACACTTGCATGCTTCCTCCACAAGGACTGCTTCCCTGTGCGCAGTGTCCGCAACGTTGGTGGACGACTTGGTTGCCCACGTGGAAACAAAGAGGAGTTATGAGTGAGAAGTGAAGACGCTGAATGCAACGGGTGAATGGGAGGAAGGGGAAAGGCAGAAGACGGGGTGCTGTGCAGGTCTGCCTCGACCACTTGGCATTAACTGTGCAGTGAATGTCAATGGAGTGTGCAAATGAGATCGTCATCGGCATGTGGAGTGTTTGAATGGAGGAATAGGTAATCCAAACACTGACAGCCACTGCTTATCACGTCTTTCATACTTGTGGCAACTGAATGCAGCACACTCTGCACAGCATTTTAAGCTCGCCTCTACAGTAGAGTCCATAGCACCTCCAATGTTACCAGTCCAATTTGGTCTCCTGAAGATTACGGTAGTCCCACAGTCTCCTTGCCAATCCTGATGTGTCAATGATTCTTACGCCCTCATCGTTGCCACAGCCAAGCTTTGTCTCCAAATGTGCAGTCTGGAATGTGACATTTTCTACTGGTTTATGTTGTGACCTGTTGAGTCACAGTCGTCTCCTCACCCATTCAGCCTCTTCCTCTGTCAAATGGATGAATGCGACTTCCACTCAAACGCAGCACATAGAAGCAAAAGACCTTCAAGGCGTGTGCTGCACTTCCACGCACATCGCGCTCACACAGGTGCCACTGCACTGCCATCTCCAGCCTCCATTCCAATCCCGTCACCCTCTTCAGCCAAGCACTTGATTGATGGGTGGTGGTTTTACTGCGGGAACTGCCAAACACCAAATGCCCATTGCATCGTGTGAACACCATGGTAGGAAGTGATGTGTTCGAACAATCTTCGCACTCTGAATGCGCACTAGGCAGCATAATGTGGTGCCGTTTTGTTAGGCACTCCCGATCAACGCGAATTCCCTGCTAAGTCTGAAGGTTGAATTACTCACCTCATCGGTTTCTTTTACCAGCTTCGTATTGTTGGCCACCTTTGACCTTTGCAGGCTTAGCGGACAAGGCGCACGTTCTCTTGGCCCCTAGCGGTTTGCAGCTTGTTGTGGATATGCATTGTCCTGCATAGGCAGTGGCTGTGGCACATTTCAGCCGCCACACCACCCAGTGGACAACGACAGTGCGTCAGTAATGCGGTCGTCCATGCCATCGCGAGTTGGGTTGAAGATTAGGACAGAATGGGCGGCAATGGGCGGTTGTGCAATCGGGCGTGACGGGACGCATTAGTGAACGTGGCTTGCATCAAGACATCTCTCCACACTGTTATGGTTGACCGAAAGAAATGAATAAGTCAATTTGTGCTGTTCGTGTAGCCTTTTTGTGTTGCCCGGTTGCTCACGCGGACGCATTTGACTCGTCGCTGGGAGGTGAGGAAGGCGCTGAATGTGACAAGTAGAAGGAAGGAGGAAGGAGACAGGCCTTCAGCGGTTCTGTGTTGTGTCCGTGCTGCACAGTCGGTGTCCATGTGTGCGTAGGCTTTTGGGTTGAGGATAAAAGTGAATGTCCATTGACATGCCGTAAGTCCAGAATGGAGGGAGGAAATTGCTTCGCCACAGCTACACCAGCCTCACCCATGGCAGGTAGGAATGACATGATTTCAGGCCGGAAGAAAAAGACGCTGAAGGTCGTGTCCCCGAGCAGTCACACTGCAAGCCAGTTGCAAGCCAACCGAGCCATTTTTGAGGACTAACTTGGGTAGAACCAGACAAGCATAGTCAGGATTTTCTAGCACAATTGATGAGGTTTAAGTCTCATCCCATTAGGAGGCAAACACAGCCTTCCTCCACCATAAAACTTGGTCAGGCGGAAAAGGTGCGCTTTAATTAAGGTGATGCAACCTGCTGCATCCTCCTGCTTCCCTCTGTCCTCCCTCGGCATCACCCTTTCTTGCTACAAGCCCATCGCCTGGCAGGGAGAGCAGACCGTTGGAAGGCTGGAGTGGAGGAGCGTGGAAAGGACTGTCGCCTTCTAAAGAGCCGTCGTTGGAACAAGGCGGCGGGTGTCACCAAATCCTCTTCACCTACTTCTTTCTCAGGCCTTGTGAACAACTTTGCAACGCATAAAGTGTCATTCAACAGTCTCACGCCCACCACCTCCCAAACCATTTTTGCCTCCTTCGCATTTCTTATTCCGGTGGAGCTAATCAAATGCTGCAAGGCTAATTAATAATTCAACGATGCAAGCCTGCATCGACGAGGCAAATTTTTTTTTGCAGTTTCAGGGTCGGTAGATTTTAATTTTCTAGCCCACTGCCCTGCGGATGTGGCAAATGCGCTTCACAGGAAACTAATGAAAATGCAAGCAATGAAATTGTTTGCGATAAAATCTAAACTTCGTCACTTGCGTGGGGAAGTGGTGGAAAAGTTACCACTTGGGCGCATTAAGCTGGGAACAAGCCTACTTCACGTGTGTTGAATGTGGGAGAGGTTGTTTGTCTCAACGCACTGGTTGATGCGGTTTGGCGCGGCTCTCGGAGGCTTTTCCCGCCCTCGGATCCGACACAGACACACGCAATGCCACACTGACCAACTCAACAGCCCCTCAAAAGGCTAATCTCTCATGGTCAGTTAAGCACAAAGAGCTGGCTACTCCTGCTTTACTTATTCACCTTTGATGAACAATTTGTTGCACGCTGCAGTTGGCAATGAACATTCGTCACGCATTTGTGACGCTGGCATTTGCAAAGCAGGTTATTGTGGTGAGGAAGCCAGCAAAAGTGTAGCGATGTTTGTCGGCTACAATGTGGTAACAAGTTGAGGTGGCAGTGTCAAAGCGAACTACTCACTGCCTTGCATTTAGCAGTTCGGAGAAGCGGTTGTGCGTGGGCAGCAAAATTGGTCTAATAATGCATTGACTTCTAGCAGTACAGTTTACTGTCGCATGCCACCAACCAATACCATATTTGTCGCTTTTTGATTCTCTAGCTGACGCTGCACCATTAGGTTACAAAGAGAATCACAGATCCTGCAATGAAATTGTGGTGCTACAACATACTACTCATAACCTTGCATTCAGTAGTGCACAGAAGCGGTGAGAATGAGCAATGAGATTGGCGAAGCCTGCAGAGCCCTGGTTTTTGTCTAATTACTACATCGACTCACAGCACATGTTTCACCTTCGTACCATTCGAATTGACGGCGCAGCTTTAGATTTTAAAGAGAATCCAAAAGCCTGAAATGGCCCACCTCCCCAGATGTGTAACTTTCCCTTCATCCCAAGCCCGTGTGAGCAATCGAAATTGGGGCGTCACAGTGTTCAAACGGTGCCAATTGAACTCTTGCGCAACTTCTGAAACTTCTTAATCTGAAGAGGAAATAAGTGTTTTGGGGGTGCTGTCGGGTCACTCCAACGAATACCGACCCGACAGTTTGGTCTCACTGTTCCTCGCCCTCTCTCTGCGTGTGCTGCAAAAACTGCTAATCAGAGAGTTGGAGAATGAAATGAAATCACACTTTGGCTACTTGTGGTAGCAAAAATGATGCATGAAGACAAGTTCACTGGTGTGCTCTTAACGCCTCCATCTTGACTGCCGCGTTCTGCTAAGTGAAAGAAGAAATTGCATTTATCAAGCCCATGGGACAGCCAAGTGGATTAGTGGGGCTGGAGAAGAAAACTGCTTTCCTTTTGGGGGTGCCTTCAGCATGGATGTTAGGCGGCACTGCCGATGTACTGCCGTACTGGTGAGTGGCGACGAGTGAGGACTTCTGAAACGAGCTGCACACGCCTTGAATGTGGGGACGCTTCGGATGTTTGAAGGCAAAAGGGGAGGAGCAAAGAAATGTCTAGTGATGGTTATTTAGAATTTTAATATGAATGAAGGGGCATGGATATCTGTTTAATTGTTCTTCATTTCAGTTTTGTACAAATGACCCAAAGGACCAACTCGTCGGCAGCCTCACTTCTTTCCCTCGCCGAACTTTTGTGATTTCGCCAGTCTACCTGACGAAGCAAAGGTGGCGCTGTCTACACCACCATCTTTTTTCTGCAAATTCTCTTCATAATCCCATTTGTCGGCCTCCTCCTCGTCTTCATCTTCATCACCCTCAGCGCCTGGAATGGAGATTCGGTGACCCAAGACGGCCTTTATGTCCAACCCCTCGGGTGTGGCCACCTCCTTTCGTTTGCGTTCAAATTCCCTGCGTTTGGCCAAATCTTCTTCACTTAGTTCCTCACTGTCGTCATCGTGTGTCACTATGGGAATCACCTAAAAATTACGAAAGTTTTGTAAGCAAAGCTTGTTGGAAACAGTTTCCGCACTCGAAGGCGCGAGCTTGTGGTGCCAAATTTATCCTGCCTTGGAAAGGCGTGGAAATGTTGGCACAGAGGCAAGGCGATTCCATTTTAGGGCTCAAAAACTACTCCACAAGAGAGTCGTCGGTTTCGGTCAGACCTGGACGTCCCCTTAATGGGTCTCACGATCAAACGTCTCACAGCAGCGCGTCCTCTCCCACAGCTTCATGAGGTAGCTCAAACGATCCACCACAATGAAGCAAATGAGGGAAACTTTTAACGCAAGCACACAACTCTCATCCGGTTGTCAAAAAAGGGGTGGGAAATTGTGTAAATTTTTCCCAGCAGAGGATGCACTACTGTTCCATCCAAGTGGGTTTAAATGATGACGGTGGAAGTGCGCTTGAATGAGGTTGTCAACCACATCCGCAAACGACGGTGACAGCACCACAAATACCCCTGAAAATGACTTTAATTCTGTGCTTAGCTTGTTTGACAAAGTTGGTGGAGCAATTTGAGTTCGCTCAAACGGTCCGTCCTCAGCCGATGCAGGCGAGGAGGCGGATGGAGAAGTTCTGCCGCCAACTCTCAACCCATTCAAGGGCAAAGCTACTGGGGAGACACAAATTTTGGTCCTTTTTAAGCCGAAAAGGCAATTCAATTCTCGTTTTTAGCGGTGTGGAGGTGTCTCTCCTCTCCTACCACCATTTTAAGCTCGTTTTTTCCTACTTCGCTGCTTGGAAGTTGAAAATTTTGTCCTACTCGCTCGAGTTTAACAGACGTTGGTTAATTATGCATTCGCCTTTAGACATTTGGATTGCAATTATTGAAGACAAAGTCGGGGGCAGTCCACAAACTTTGCTTGAGATGTGTTAGGTTCTCCCGAAAGCATCTTAAAATGACCGAATTGAGGTACAAGTGGGCAAAATGGAGCGTTGAATGTTCAGTCCGCTCAAATGGACCCAAGATTGAAGCACTAACTTTCCTTTAAAGGAAAAAACCCACTTCCACTCTCTCCTCCACCTGGCATGTGACCGCTTAATGGATGGCAAGGAGAAATAATGCCGACTTGAAGAAGAACTGTCGGAGGAGGGTAGAGAAGAGCAAGAAGAGGCGGTAGCTGCTCTTTTTCCTACTGAAGCTCATCATTTTTCCATTGGCAGAGTTGGGATGTTTCGTTGGTCTTAATGAAGGTTTGCTAGGGCCTGCTGATCACTTCCAGTGGTTTTGCAATGTGAGGTGTTCCATAAACAGCCTTTAGTGGTATGGAAGCGCATCCAAATGCAACACATCTTCCTGCATCTTTCTGGTTGTGCTGTTTTTAGTTGCCACAAGTATGAAAGACGTGATAAGCAGTGGCTGTCAGGGGTTGGATTACCTATTCCTCCATTCAAACACTCCACATGCCGATGACGATCTCATTTGCACACTCCATTGACATTCACTGCACAGTTAATGCCAAGTGGTCGAGGCAGACCTGCACAGCACCCCGTCTTCTGCCTCTCCCCTTCCTCCCATTCACCCGTTGCATTCAGCGTCTTCACTTCTCACTCACAACTCCTCTTTGTTTCCACGTGGGCAACCAAGTCGTCCACCAACGTTGCGGACACTGCGCACAGGGAAGCAGTCCTTGTGGAGGAAGCATGCAAGTGTGGAGAGCTGTCTCAACGTGATGCACGTTTACACATTCGTCATCTGCACTGCCACCGCTCCTTCCTTCTCTCCTCCCCTCCTTCCCTCCTTCCCTCCTTCCCTCCTCCCTTCCTTCCTTCCTTCCTTCCCATTAGTCCACCAATTTGCGTGAAAGTTGGTGTACGACTTAGCCACTGCAAATCAATGCAGCATGGGCAAGGCGAACCGGCAAATTGCAGAAAGCCAAGAAACTCGTAGGCGTAAGTGAAGGCGGCCAACGCACGACTTCTTATTTTGTCTAAAAGTTGCATTATCGTGAAGTGAAAGTGGCGGAAGTGGACCGAGGAGGTGAATTAGTGGGAGGAGACTGCACGCAAAGCTTGTGAGAGCAGAGGTTTGCAGTGTTCCAGCACACTGTGCAATAAGTATTTGGTGTTTGACAATTTGGTTGGTAAACGACCACTCGTCAATGATATGTTTGGGTGAAGAGGTCGATGGGATTGGAATGGAGGCTGGAGGATGCCAGTGCAGTGGCACCTGTGAGCGCTGGAGCTACGTTGACATGAAATTTGCATTGACCCACTCAGGGGAGGCGGGAGGTGAGGGATGCGGAGGTGACTGTGACTCAACAGATCACATCATCAACCAGTCTGAACTGTCACATTCCAGACTGCGAATTTGGTGACAAAGCTCGGTGTTGGCACTGATGCGACAGCAGGAATCATCCGACCAATCAGGACTGGTGGATGACTACGGGACAACCGAAAATCATCAGGAGACTGAATTTGACTAATGTCTTTGCAGGCGTCACATACATACCCTCCTACGGGCTCCACTGTAGAAGTCTGTACTTGTCCTGGGGCTCAACTGGTCTTTAAGTTTAATTATTTACAGACCATCACTGTCTGTTGCCAGCATTCGCAACTGTGTTGACACCACCGATTGTGCATCAGTAGCACAACATGATTTGTGGCACTTGCGTTTTGGAATGTGGCTTGGAAACTTATCAATTCCACTCCACTAAGCCATCGAGGGGTGCCTCAATGGAGTGCGTGATGAAGGAATCCTTTCTCGAGTACAAGTAGATCGTGAGCGACGGTTAAAAGCATGAACTCTCAAAGGAGACCAACAGGCAGTCTGTCAGACAAATATAGCAGGCCGATCAAATCACCGCGAACTGTAATTTCTCACGCTGGGATGAAGTAAGGCAGGTGCTCGACCAGATGGCTTCATTTCTTCAGGTTTGCAAGTCTTCTTGTTGCTTTTGTGCGTGTTGAAACGGGACCATGCGCCGTCGCCTGCCCACACGGTCATCAACCAACTGGCATTTGGCCGGGCTGTTCGAAACTGGTGGAAAGGGCAAATGTCGCCTAATTGGCAGGGAAGATGTTGACAATACAGGTGGTGCATGAAGGGTAAGCAAATAACAGGGGACAGCGGACTTGCCGTATCTGCCAATCTCTGGTCCCTCTCCACCTTGAAACCAGCGCATGCATTCACAGAGACGCTTCAGTGTGGAAAAGAGAGGACAGAAGGTGCATGAGGGGTGAGGAGGAAGGGTGGGTGGGACACGGCTCTGTTCCTCCTTCACTTGTTTGCAAGACACCGAACTCATGTGCTTAATACAAGCAAATTGCAAGTGGATGTGACAAAAATGCGCCCATTCGCCTTGACAACTGGCTTGACAGTGGCGTTAGTCACGCTCCACGAGGGCCACCTTACCGTCACAAAGACGTCAACAACCAGCATGAAGAACGATTGGGTAAATGAAACTGAAAAAAACTTGGACAAATGCAACCTTTTTGAATAAAATTAGTGACTAGTCGAAGCTGTTTTTTCAAATCACTTTTTCTTCCAACTGTGATAACTGAGATAACATTTGTGCAGCTATAAGAGTGGGTGGAATGTAGCGAGTGGGCTGAATGAATCGCGGTCTGCTTCTCTCTTTGATGAATAAAGGCACAAGCCTTTCGGTTGGTGCATATGTCAACAACAACCACATGGGTGTTGGCACCACGTGGCATTGCATCGTCAGGCGGAGAAATTGCAGTTTATGGAGGTGAAAGGGTTAGTATTTGCAGAGAAATCACTGTAAAAAGTTCAAGGGTGTATGAGTAAAAGGTGAAGGGGGAATAAGGGCTACAAACTAGTTGTCCTGCTTCATGTTTGGGAGGAAGGTGAGGACGCTAACAACGGACCAATCAGGAGCAGGCGCCTTGCAAGATGAATGACAAGAGTGAAGTGCTTCGACAGCGCATAAGACAAGGTTTATCGGCAATCAGGGGATTTCAGCTACCTGCTATGGTCATTCTGTCATGTCAAACGCAGTGTTTGTCTCGTTGGAAAGGATATCAATGGAATATGAGCCACAGAAGTGGGCGCAGATGCGTCCAATAAGCGGTCCGGATGCAATCTTTGACTTAGCTTCTCCACTCACTTGAAAATGTGGAATAAAATGACCGCTGTCAAGTGCAAATATGGAGAGAATTGTTTTCCGACTTCACACAGGTGGAGCGCTCGGTGTACGAGTTGAATCACGCGATCTCGATGCTTCGCTGGCCAACATTGCAATTCCACCCACGCATTCGTTCTGCAGAAGTTGTCACTATCTATTCGTGTCTGCCTTCACCTATCCAATCACCCTTCCGTCCATCCTACTCATGCATCCACGTTATTCTCATCAATTAGACTAGTCACTCCTCAGGTCATTTACCTTCGCTTCAAGTGTTGAACGAGTGAAATCGCATAGGACTGCCTGTGAGTGGGTTCTTCTGCAGTTGAACAAGAAGCACGAGCTGAAAATCTAACCGTCATGGTCAGTTGAATTGATGAACGCTAAAGCAATGCCAAGTCGGTCAGCCATGACCATCGCGGTTCAAACCACTTATTGACCGCGGCCTTCACTAAGGGGCGAGGCAACTTGCTGGCAGTTGGCCATCGCCAATGCACCCACCATCTCTTGCTCTTCTCACTATGGAAAAAATGAATTGACGAGACTCAGAGGCACATCCGATGAAGTGGAAGCAATCGAAACAGGCCAATGGATGACAAGTTCACTTCCATGCGTGGAGCAGGTGCAGATGATCCGCGTTGAATCGACTTTTTAACGAGCGATCCTGCCCACATCCATTCACAATGGCTTTCACACGCACCTACAAGCATTCTTGCCAAGCCGTGAAGATCACGTCAAGAGGTTCTACTCCATCATTTGCGCACACATTTGTTAAGCTCTCAATCATGTGGCTGCGTTGAAATGTGTGCACAACAACTGACGCATGAAGTTAACATTATTGTGTATCATAATCACATGTTAGCTGTCTTTGTTCCTGTGAGGCCTTCCATTGTTTGCGCCTCCTATCGTGTAGCCTGGTCGAGGTTCAACCCCAATCATGCACACTTCAAGACCAGCAAATGGCTGGAAGCCTGGATGCATTGTGCGGGGCATGATGAGGAGATGAGCGCACCCTCAACCATCACCGGGTGGTTTCGCCGTTTCAGAAATGTTTGAAACGCGGCACCGCCGTCTTCTTAAAGCCGAGGGATGTGCTGCAGCCTGAGGACTGCAACGAGCCTGATGAAAGCGAGTGCACCGCGAAAACGATTGTGGAACGTCCATTCCAGAAGGCACTATGAGACATCCAGAGGACCTTCAACCCAATGAGCTCAAACCCAGTTGGTGGCGAATAATGCGATAGGCCTGAAATCGGTTGCGTTGGCAGTTTGCCAACATGGATGGCTGCAGCCTCGTGATCGACTCAGGTGGATGGGATGGAGGATGAAGCACTTTTCGCCAACACAACTCCACTTCGTGATGTGCGTGGAACCACAAGCGATCATCTTTCCCCCTGCATGCAGACCCACTTCTCCGCAGTCCGCTTGAACGAGTTTGGCTGTGGATTGCAATGGAGGAGCGGTGCAGCTGGTTAAAGACTCGTACACACTCTTTGTCTTAACAGCGAGTCGGGACGCTCTTGTCTGTCCTTTTTGAGAGTTACAAGTGAAATTTTCATCACACGGCCATCCAACTGAGCAATAAGCAACTCATTTTAATAAGTTGATGTAACGTCTTTGGGTTACTTGCTCCGCCAAATAGTTCGGATCACGCCATCGCCTCGCCTCGCCTCTGTACCGCCTGTAATGACTCGTCGCGATGAATTGTGTCTGCATTGCGTGTAAACGACCAACTCTTTTGTAAAAACGAGCAAATTAAACTATTTCTGAAGTCATTCCCTGGCAGGTTTGACAACTTGGCAATGCCATGTTGGAGCGTAAGTGATGCGTTCTTTGAGGGCTTGCACAGTAACAAGGAAGAGGTGACTGAAAGCACCACCAGTGATTTAACTACTTCGGTCCTCTCGAAGGCAGCCTCCTGCTCATGTTAGCCTTTCTGATTCCTCCAGCAATTGAGTAGTCCTAGCGGAGGGTGTCAGACCCGCCCCGGTGGGTCGCCACGAGGCTTCGGCACAAGCGAAAGACGATCATCAAGAAGTTTGCCCAGGATGAAACCCTTGCACACTGTGCTAGCATGGAAACGGTGCCTCGCATGAGTAGGACCTGGCTGCTCTCTGTGGAAGTAGGTGAGAGTCTCAGGGCGGAATGCCAAGGCGGTGCTTCTTCGTCCAATTCATTGGTTTGCCCTATGTGTCATCTAGTTGGCCTTAAACGTCTCTTTACCACCAAAATGTCCCCGTAGTCAAGCTCACGACCGCCCTAGCCCTTCAGTAGATTAATAATTAATGTCCCATCGTACTGATGTAGCTTTTTAGGACTTTGGCAAGGACTCAAGGCGCCGCATGTGATTTGCAATGTCTTAAACTCTTAAGTAGGCAACAATTATTTTGACCGAAAAAAGGACCGACGACATTTTAGCTTATCTGCAGTCTTAAGCTTAACTTTTATGAAGGCAAGAGAGAATAAAAAGATCTCCTGTCCTCTCTCTCCCTCTGTGTGTGTGTGTGTGTGCGTACGATAAAATGGAGGAATGAATGAATGAATAAAACATCACAGAAATCGCCTCTCTCCGAGTTGGGCCAACCGAGAGTGGGAGCGAGAGCGAGAGCGAGAGAGGTCGATGGTTGATGGGTAAGAGAAGTTCGCCTCATGCATAATTCTTACATTACAAGTGAAATGGAGAAAAGGGGTCACCAGCGTAGGCCTGTAGAGACTTCACTCCATTGGTTGGTCAGGTCATAGCTCTGTTGTGACACTGACACGGCATTTGCATTCGTAAAATGCGCCTTTCCGCATTATTAAGCTATCGGTTTTCCTAAGGACAGATCGTTTTTCTTCCATTTTTTACAACTAGCGAAAAAAAATTGCCATTTCAAATTGAAATGTTTCGCCTCTTTGGGGTAAGCCGACGGCCCACATTCATTTCTGCTGGGCGTGGAAGGATAGGAGAAAGGAGTGGCTCCTCATCGCAGCATTGACGACTGCACAGTCGGGGGATTCCAACAGACGAACGGGTGTGTCTCCCGTGGAAACAAAATGCAATCATTTGGTGGCTGTTGTTGACAGCTTCCACTTTCTCGTGACAGGGCTGTGGCCGAGTAGACACCACCCGAGGATGTTAACAAGCACGATTGTGGAGGAGGGAAGGACTAAATAATTGATGTGTTGGTCAGTGATTTGAGTGACAGACTCTGGTTTGGGTGGGCACTGCTGAATGGGAAATGAGGCGGACTCTGTTGGAGACCGGATCTCTCGGTGAATGGATGTAAACATTTAGCGGTCCATGTTTATCCACTGTCCAACTCTGGAAGGCGCGATTTTACCGTAAACACTTGGACGGAACTACTCGGTGCGTGGCGGACTCTCACCTTTTGGGAGTTGACCAGCAGAAAGCAAAAAAAGCCTCAAATGTTTGCTTTGAACTTACCTGCTCCAGGACAGGCGGTGAGATAATCGGTTGGCCGGCCATTTCTGTGACAAATTGTTGAAGCACACCGTCGTCCTTAAAACTGGCCCGTTTTGCGTAGAGGTTGTACGCGCCGAGATTCACTGTTGACAAATGCAAGCAAAATGCAGTGCTGCTGGTTTGTTTTAATCTTTCAAATAAAAACTTTACAGTGGTCATTAATTATGGACAAAATGGGGAGGTCTTTTGTTGCCTGAGAATGTGACCGCGGGGACAAAGTAGGGACGTCTACCAACTAGTGGAAAAGCAGCCTTGTGTCGCTGCCAATCCACGAGATGACCGAAGGTCGTCAAGTGAACGAATTTGCCTAAGAAAGCGATGAGTATGGTCAAATCAAAAAGATGTCCGCCTTCATCCGGATGGCTTTTGCTCCCTCCTACCAACAGCAAAAGTTGAACTTATGCAATAGAAAGGATTAAAGGGTTTTGCACAAGTAAGACGAAGGTCATTTTGTCCTAAGAAATCAAAACGGCGTGCCAGTGGGTCGGGGAACAGTTTATTTGAGCTTCAGAGCCTGCACAGTCGGTTGGAAACTGACTACGGGGAAAGTTGCTCCACCTTTAATCCTGACGTGGAAGGAAATGATCAAAGTATGGCGGATTTTGCATAATTTGCTGTCCATAAAATCAGCCATCATCACCACCCACGCCCACTGGCTCCCGCTGAGCTCCGACTGCATAGAAAGGAAACTATGGCCCCCATTCTTGACCTATCTGGAAGAAAATCATTTTTTAAGTAGGTTTTGGTTATTAAACTCAAATACGTGAATTAATACATCAAACAGGCACCGCAAACTGATAAAACAACGCGTCACACATACGTGACGCCAGTAGAAACACTTTCTCCGCAGGCTGTACCTTAGAAATAGCCTCGTTTCCACCCATGTAATGAGTATCGCACACAGCAGTCCTCATTGGATGCTATCTTTGTAACATTTTTGAAGCAAAATTACAAATCTATCATGCGTTGGCCGCAGCTAGCTCAACTGGCAAGCACCAAAAATGCGTTGGTAGTTTGATGCTTAGATAGCGACTTGAAAAATGATTCGCCAGACATGCGGCTAGAGTATCTGGTGTGTTCACTGCAACCATCCCCGAACTGTTAATCATCACCAACCGGCGTTGAGATTACCACTTTGCCTCCTTCCCACCCACGCCCCGCCTTGCGTTCCCTGTGGATGCCGAAAGAGGGTGAGTAGCATCAATAGGTGACTATTCCACCACCGAGAGAGACGCGAGCATATCACGTAATCTGTTCTCCGTGGTTGACTGCATTCCACTTAACGCTCTGAGCGCCAGCAATGGTGGCAACCACTTAACGTGTGTCGCCAACTCAGCAACAAATTAATAAGTGAAAATCCCCAGTTCTGCTCCAATCCTTAAAGTACTTTCAAGATGAACGTCCCATTTATCCCAATGAGGAAGTGCCAACGATGCGAAGAACAGTCACTCGAACCAAAAATTGCCCCCCAGCGATAAAACAGTTCATCAGCCATTGCATTTATTTGCGCTACACCTAACAAAGCCTCGAAAGCTCATTGGTCCACACGTCTTCTGTTTACTCGACCAACTTTTGATCATTTTCCAGTAAAACAGTGCCAAAATAGGCATGGGATAAGGGTAGTACAGAGACAGTTTTACCAAAATCACCACCCGGCTGACCATATATGTGTGCATTTGTGCGTGATTCGGATAAACAATTATTCACTTTGCAGCAAAAAGCAGACAGTTTTTTATGGGAAGGGCCATTCAAATGCTATCATTTCAAATGGAAAAAATGGTTTATGACTGAATTGATAGACATAAACTAGTATGGTGGAGCCGAGGCCAATTTATTTTCTGACCTAGATGACGACATTATGGTTGTCATCGCAAATAACCCCGCAGATTTTGACTCCACGCGATAGAGTTATGCCTTATGAGTTTAAGATCACCTTGTCCTCTCCCTTCGCCTCACAATAAGGCGATTATTGAGCGTGTTGTAAGGACTGAATGATCTCCACACCTTCAGTAGATAGGCAGTGCAAAAGCTCAAGGATCGCATGCACAAAAAGTCTTTCAAGATGTTTTGTGAGGAGGTTCCTACCCAGCCAGATAGCTCAAACAAGGGAACTATAAAGGCTTTTAAATGCGGATCACTTCTTTAATTTAAATGTACTAATATTTTGGGTAAAAAAAAGACAGCTCAACGGAAACGATGAGTCTTGCGCCAAACCCACTGAACCGGAAGTCAAACGACCGTTTTGTGGGTCGCAGATAAACATCCACTAACGCCGGATGCGAAACAGCTAAATGGGATTTTGAGATGGTTTGCTCTTGGGCACGAAATAGTGTGAGCCTAAAAGGCAGGACGTTCTTGCTTATAAGGCGAGAAAGGCCGAATGGCCGTGATCCGCCCCACGACCATGGCGGCAGCTCCACCTCCCGTCCGATGTCAGTAGACCGACGGTATCGATGTTCAACAGGAAGACGGTTTGTTTAAAATGGAGTGCACTTTAACGGATGACTGTATAGTGTCGGAGGGTAAGTTTTTGTGCTGATGAATGTTTACTTACGACAGGAGTGACATGCTGTGACGTTAAACGTGAACTTTTAACTGCCTTGGGGGCCAAATTATGGAACTCAGTAGCTCGCCTTGTTTAAAAAATTGCTTACTTTCTAAAACACTAGAGAATTTTATGCAAAATACACCTTTTAAGTGGATTGCAAAGTTAATGAAATAACGTTTCGCCTTCCTTTTGAAATCGACCGATGCAACAGAGAGTGCCTGTTGACCGCCCAGCTAAGCGACCAAATTGTTACCTCCAACTTGGTTTATTTTTAACTGATAAATGCTCATCCAAATCATCGTGCTAAATTGTGAGAGATTGAGAGGTCAAAGGTTTGTTGCCTGATGATGTCAAGAACGTTGACAGTTCAAGGCTTGTTGGCATTCAATGTGAAACAGGTGGAACAAGTGCAAGGAGGGCACGACAATTCTCGGACTTGTTGGGGAATCTCAGATGGCCAATGAGTCCTAGAAACACTCCACGGCATCTGATCGACTCCCAAAAGCTTGGGTTCTGCCTCGAAAAGGACTGCGACGCTTTCAGCGGGGCTCCACGCTTGGGAAACGAGTTGAGGGAAGGGAAGCCAGAAGCCCTTGGGACACTAATCCATTGAATAGCACTGCCAAATTACTTCGCAGGTTATTTTTTACCTATTTTTTAACAGTGCTGCATAATTTCGCCCTACAATTACTGATCCACCTTCTCCACTGGGTAGGATCACCGCACAGGGGAAAATGTCGGCATTGCCACCCTGAAATGTGTAGCCAAGAGTCTGTTTGATCCAAAGTGAAGCTCTCAATTAAGAATGTGAGCAAAGCCTTTTGAAAAGACACTCAAAATGCGCTGACTGAGGGCGGTGGTGGAGGGTGGCGTGAGTCTATTGAATCACACCAAAGGGGAAGGCGCAAATGCCAAAAAGGAGGCGTCGCTTCATTGCTCTGTCACATCAACTAACCATAAAGGTTGACATGCGAATTTAATCGTTTGCTACCTCTCAAAAATGTGACAAATCGAGGGCCTAGAGCTGGAACATCGCAGTGAGACATCGTCTCTCCCTCGAAAGGCGTCGAAGCGGTCGCAGTGGAAGCATTTTGTCCTGAGAGTACCTCATCTGCTAGGCATTGCAATGCATTTTCATCACCACCACACTGTTGATTGTTGCCTCACTGTCCATAACAGTGGGAGATTGGACAAACTGACTTAACAGTTGCCGAGGCATCACTCTCCCTCTGCCTTACTCAGCGGCAGTCCCAGACCGCCACACTTTTGCTCTAACGAGGAGTCAAAGCAGCACCGGAAATCGACCTCGCCTTAGGTTAGGCAGTTGAGTAACACAGAGACTCTGAGTCAGTGTGTCTGGACTCGTTGGCTAACAAAACTGCCACCCTCCGCAACACCCTTCCGCCTCCACCTCCCTCCTTCTCCGCCATCGTTATGCGCAAGTCATTGCTAAAGCATAAGCCTCCTCCCTCCTTTAAGTTACTAGCAGAAAAGTAAATAAATGCATTCAAGAGTTGGCCAACACTTTGCACGATAGCATCTCGCCTTTTGCCTCGTCCTCTTTCGTCTCTCTCCCTACTTCTCCCCACCCTTGGCCAGAGGCTGAGGAACGGCGCTGCAGAATAACTTTTAACTGATAGCGGCAAGTCCGGGTTGCACTCACTATGACAGGAACGATAAGCGCAAGCTTGGTTGTAAACACAGTATCAGTGTTTCCTCTGTGTGCGACAGTGATTTGTGATTTATTGTCAACTTGTGGAGGTAGGAAAAAAAACGCTTAAAAGTGTGAACAAAAAAAAGGCTCCAGCTGCAATAACATAGCAAAAAGTTGGCGCAATCGTGCATTTTCCTTAAATGAAAGCCAAAAAGGCAGACGATTGCCTCTTTGAAATCGTCTATTTACCCCTTTGATGTAGTTTGTTTTGGCTTGAAGGGTTGCCTGTGCACAAAGGTAGAAGGCATGTCTATCCCACTTGATGGCTGAGGTGGATGCAAGAAAAACATCAAGATTCCTTAGCTCCGGCAAAGTAACCAGTTCTTATTCGTTAATTATGTCAGATGTGCCTCTACATGCGTTCGTTGGGTGGCGATCTGCGCTTCATTAGAATGCAAAGAGGTCTGCATGCGAAATAGTGAGGCTTTACAACAGAAAAAAAAGTATTTGCACAGAATAATTTATTTGTTTTGTAAAGAGCGTACCCAATTTGATTACTAGTTCACACTACATGTGTCTAGACGATCTTGTCGAGAAAAAATCTGTCCTCTTTTACCTAGGATGTCAACTAGGAAGTAAAACAGATTAAGAAGGCGCAATTAAGGATAGAAAATACATTTTTTGTTTTTATTATTTTTATCTGCAACTACTTAATAATAAAAAATCCTACCAAAATGAGCGTTAGTGCGGATCTTCTTGTTTTCTTGAAGGGCACGGTTTAGTTAAGAAAGCAATTTTTACCTTGATTATTATTTCAAGCCTATTCCAAGTTGCTATATGCTATGGCTTTCTTTAACAGTCAACACATTGTTAAAATGACCATCATCATTTTAAACTAAGGCGATTCACCGAAATATTTGTGGTACAAAAAGTTGACTTGTGCGTTCGCCTTTGCCCACGAAAGTGTTTGCAGTAAAATTAAAACTCAGTGTCAAAAAAATAGCTAAAGCAGCTTAGGCAAAATCAAGCACAAATTTATTTTGCGTGTGCTTCAGATTGATTGTACTGTAAATTTGAAACTGTATAAAACGACTAGATTAAATTAAGTTCCAGTCATTTGAAATAGTATTTTGCAAAAAACCATAAAATTAAGGTCCGACAAAAAAATTATGCTTTGTACTGATTTTAACTAATAAACATATCAAATAATAGCCACATGAAGCGATTTGGTAAACCAAACTAGTGCTGATGACACACTAAGTTATGAGAAAAAAATCATTGCGTAGGTTCATAAGCAAGTTCTTTTTGAAAGACAAACTAATAGCATAACTTTTTTTGCTTTTACCAAGTGATGGATGTAAAAAAACCACACATCCGCAGTAAGCTGCATAAAACTTCGGCGCTAATGCCAGCTGATGCAGAAGTGACTCTTTGATTATCAAAAATGGAAAAGACTTTCTTTCAAAACTATTCATAGACCTACTATTAAGTTCGTGCTTTGGCTTGAGGATGCCCTTGGTAGCCTGTCCCGAGGATTCCGTTTCTGAACTCATAGTTGGTAACTTCCCATTTACGCCACTTAAAGCAGCTCTGCGGATATTAAGAACTCGCCACAAGCTGTAGGTCATGAGCCTGACTTACATAAACACATGCAGTCAGAAACACTGCTAAATTACATGCACAGCATCAAAAGATCATAATTTCAAAAAAATTTAAAATTTAGGTTAAAATATGTTTTTAATTTAAAAATATAAAGCCACTATTAGCATACGACCAAGATAAAAAATTTGCAGTTCGGGATCTTCAATTCTATAACTATATAACAAGACATTAGAAGCAATGCCCCTAACGTCTATGCTAATACAACTGACTAAGTTGTTGATCAACAAGTCATTAAAGCAGCCCCTTTCCCCTGTTAGTTAGGCATGATTGTATGCATTCAGTATCTTACGCAACTTCGATGTCCTGCATTGCACTCAATACCAACTTTAAATATTAAAATTATCTTTTCTGCACTACAAACACCTTATTTGTACAGTCAAAATCCATCATTTGCAATCTATTTCAAAAAGAAAACGGTAATTTTAGACTTGATTTCCGCTGCCACTATTGTAGCGCCCGAGTATCCTTTGGGTAATAAATAGGGCAAAACACAGGACCGCATACATATACTTAACGGAGAAAAGGCAACTTTTGATGGAATCTAGTAGCCATGTAGCGCCTCGAGAATCCTTAGAAGGTGTAGGTAAGGGTACTTGTATTCTCGACGGAAAGGAAGGGAACTGTGGGCATGGCCGACAGACCAGCCCACGCAGCCAGCTTTAAGGTGGCCGCCACTAATGTGTCGGACCAACCGACAGTCCAAACAACCAAAACACTACAGGCCAGTCCACGCGGCTAGGTCAGAGCCGAAGGACAATCATCAGTCCAAAACAAACCATTGCAGTAACACCCAACACAAAGCGTGTGTATAAGTTTTGTTTTGGAAGCAACAAATCGCGCAAAACAATTTTGCTAACCTCCTTATTTTGTATCCCATAACTTTCCCAATAAAACATAATCGCATGGGAAATATCAGGTCACTACCTTCAAAAGTGTAGTGTAACGTCCCGAGTCTCCATTAAATACAATCGAGGAAAAACATGAATGTAGCGTGTTTGTGACAATTTTCAAAGGGAAAGCTGCAGCGTCGCAAGACTTTCTTAATGACAACAAAGACGTAATAACATGGCAGAATGTGCATTTAATAAGCAGGGGAGTTGAAGCTACTAGCACGCCCTGCAGGCCACCTCCCGCAACTAGAGCAATAATGACTTTCTCAGCCGCCGAAACCAGTAGTTGTAACAGACAAAAGTATTAAGTAGTCCCTTTTTCAAGCCGCATTCCTGTCGCCTCTAGCATAGACCATCAAAACTAATTTAACGCTGGAAGAAGCACCCACGAGCATAACCAATGCGCTGCTGATTTATCTTGTCCATTAGAATAAGCTTTTATCTTTGTCTGGCACAAAGAAATCAGCTAGACCAA
Organism: Taenia pisiformis; assembly: GCA_023968675.1. Classification (NCBI taxonomy): domain Eukaryota; kingdom Metazoa; phylum Platyhelminthes; class Cestoda; order Cyclophyllidea; family Taeniidae; genus Taenia; species Taenia pisiformis. The sequence goes on along the minus strand of CM043731.1, from coordinate 21,707,051 downwards.
AGGGCGACAGTAGAACACCAGGCGCCAAAAACAGGTATGCAAGGAAAAAATCGGCATCAAAGCATTGCTAGAGGGTTCACAGCTAGTATCGGGTAGGTTATAAATAGCTATTTGCAGAACTTGGTGATGGGTAAGTGCCCGTGGTTCTCGGCCCTTGGTTATGGGAAGCCGAAGGTTCGCCGAACCGTAACACAGGAGCTTCATTCCCACCGTGGCAATGCGCAACTGCCAGTATAAATAAGGAAAAAAATTCTATAAGGTTAAATTAGCAATTAGTTGTTAAAATACAGCGTCTCAAAGCTTTATAAAGGAAAAGGATGGCATGCTATTAGAAGAGAACGCATGAGGGATAAACGGACAGAAGGGAACTGGTGCAAGGCTTAGAGACGAGACCGCGCAACAAAGGCAAAATCAGGACCAAAGTTGCTCAAAATAAAATTACTAATACAAATAAGTAAAGTATTGCACAGACAGTTATTTCTTTAAACACGCATGAGTATGTTAAAGCTTTTCGTGTAAAAGTGTGCATATCTTTCGAAATAACAATAAACAGAAACGCTCTATGAGCTTACAAAGTTATTTTAGGAATTTCACTGCGCAGTCAGCACATGATAATGTTACAAGCTAATGTTATTGCCTAAATCTTCGCAAAACTTCCGTCCTAATTTTCGCTATCTCATATGCTTATTCAGAAAAAGTTTGCAAAAACCTTTAATGTGTAGTCACAACAAATTATAGAATTGCAAAATATGTCTAGACTTAACGAGAATTTAGGCTTGAAAATTAGGTAACCTGATGACCTAGAGATTTGTTAAGTGCTATCAGAGATTAGCCGCCGAGTTGAAGTTTTTTGTGTATATGATTTCGTGACCACCCGGGTGGATCTGGTGCGAATTTGGTCCTTTATCTACTTCACTTCTCGTTTTCACCAATAGCTGCACAAGGTATTTGTTTTGCTCACTTTATGCTTGTGTTTGAGTTACACTCTTCCTTAACATACTTACACTTGTTGTTGACATTAATGCGCTTTTTCGCCCTCCTCTGATTTAAGTTAGCATCCTCCCACCTCCTATGCCAAGCAAAAATATTAGTTGGGTTTTTTGGCGTATTATGTTTTATTTGTATCGCCTATTCTTTGTGCGTTGGTTTTGGGCTTGCTCGGTCTCATGGCCACACGGGTTCTCCCTTTGCATATAGCAAATGATTTTTTTGGGTCGCTTATTACGAACAAATTAGTCGGCTTTTCCTTTCGTGTATAACTGTGTTTGGGCCGTTTTCAATGTAGCATCTTTTTTAGGTGCATCCATCCTTAGGCACCCGGACGTCCACGTGAGTTTTGTTTTTTTCTGCAATAAAGTTTAAATCTCCACTTTCTCTATGTTCGACAGACTCATTCCGCTTAGCGGTTTGTGTAACTCAAGTTCAAGACGCAGACGTCTCTTTCTCTTGCTTATGATATTTGATCTGATATTGATTGCGGTTTTTATGGCCAAATGCGTTGGATTTTGTAATCACGTGATTAAAAGTACATCCTTTAATATTTTGATTAGCACCTGATCGTCAAACTTTGAATAATCAAGTGTTGTCTGTGCATCGTGCTGATATCCGTGATAGCTCATTTTTGGTGTTGGTTGCGGCCATCCTTGACTTGCTATCTTCAGTTTACCCGTTTTTCCCATCCCTTAGTTCTTTTTTGATCACTTGGGCGGGTAAATCACACCCCTTTCTTGTCACCTCCTCTTGTTCACACCTAAAGTATTCTGCCATTCCTTGGCTCATTTTGCTCACAAATTTTTAGTCACTCCAGGCGAAGCATTCATCGCTCTTGAATGCTCAACCTAGGTGTTTAAAGCAGCCATTTCACGCGCGTCGAAGCGAACTTCGTATTTTTTCGTCTTTTTGAGTCAAGAAGTCTGGCCTGATCTTAGTGTCGTCAAGACTCGGTCGTCGGACTGGGTTCCTCTGCGCACTACCTAAGTTTGAACTACTTATGCACCTGCATTGCGTGCACCGCACCACCTTCGTTACGATGGCATTCTAGCATTTGGATTTCCTTTAATTGCTCTCCCGGTGCGTAGCAATGTTTGAAGTTTCGAAACTGCTAAATGCTGCCCCCACCGCCTTGCATGTGATCGATGGAATAGCTTGTGGGCATGGCCGTCTCCTTGGACATTTGCGTATTGACCCACATCGCCTCCTCTAATCCAGCCATCCTGTGCGGTTAAAATTTTCATTTCACCTAACCAACTACCCCACTAGTCCTCTAAATGCATCTTCGTCCAGACAATGAGCAGCTTTCCATTATCGATGTCCGATTGGCTAAACCCCTTCACGCGGCATGAGTCATGACATCTACTATGCGAAAGGGTAGAGAGACGATGGTAGTAGTGAGGGGAGAGTAGTACGAGGGTGGAGATGTTTTAAAGCCATTTAAATCTTTTAACCACGCCAGTGTGGATGGCTCGTCGCTCCACCAACTATATTGACCGAAGCGGTTCTTGCGCTCCCTTCGGAGCAAAAAAATTTGATACCATTCAGGGCGCGTGATATGGGGCCAGACGAAAAGATAGCTACGTAAGAGCTACGCATCCGATCGATAAGGCTGCGGTCGTGTGAACTCGGGATAATCGATGCCCAGCCTGTAGTGGCTTTTGATCAATAAGACTACTACGCGCGTCGCGCCACCATCGTATTTAACTGAAATCGATTTTTTCGCTCCCTCCACTACTCTGTTTTCGTGTCAGGCGTGCATACACTGGACGCCGCTACGCCGCGCACACACTGTATAACAAACAGAGGAATCGAGGTGGCGATGCATAGTGGTCTCATTATTGATTAGCCGCAATCACAACGCTGCCAATTGCAGCGATACGAGGCGTTCGCATATTAGCAGCATAGCGCCTCTACCACCATGCCTCGCCAACTAGCGGCTATCTCGCTGGCATTCTAATCGATGATCAATAATGATGTCTCGCGCGCATGTGCGAGGTGTTGGTGGTGCGCACGTGTCTCCTCTCAGTCGTGCGCGCGCGTGCGTAATCATTCATTTAGGCCTGCGCACATAGATGCGCGCTCTCTTGCATCGCTCGCTCGTGTGCGCGCGCGCACATCAAAAATCAATCGATAATAGACGTGCGCGTAGGTTCGCGTGCGAGCCGACTAACTTGCTGCGCGCTTCCTGGAAAAATCGATGCATGCCTGGAACAAGCGGGTGCGGACGTGTAAGTGTGTGCGTACGTGTGTGTGTGCGTTTGCGCGATTGGTCTATTGGCCTCACATTGATTGTTGTTTGCGCTGGCGTGCATGCTTTATCTGCGTGGTTGTACGACGTGCAAAAAACAACTTGGCAGCTGCGTTTTGTGTGCCCTCTTAACAATTATCGATTCATTTAGTCATTCATTCTCGCCTGCTAGTGTGTACATACATTGTGTAACTGTGTGTTGGTTTTTTTAAAGAACACAAGACGCGCACGCGCGATAGATTAGTGATTTGCAATGCACCCTCAATCTAAGCTCATCCCGCGGTTGGTCTTCACGCATCTCATATCGACCTCTTAGGTCACTGTGTCGGTTAGTCCGACTTGCCGCATGTATTTTGGCGTGAACTCAGCTGGTTCAAATATCGATCGTTTGAGTAGGACATACCTGTTTTCGTGTTGAATGCTAAAATTGCAAATTCCTACCACAAATATGCATCATTGAACGGAAATCCTCCGTCAGCCTCAAGGTTCTTGCTGTTCGATCGATAAGGCGATCAATATCTGAGTTGCTCTCTCCCCTCCACTGCACAAGCTAAGGCGGTCGGCGGTTTGACCGGCCTTTTAAAAACTGAGACGAGACAGTCTACGGAGTTACAGTCGATTTTACTGGCGAGTATTGAGGGATACGAAAGTCTATGTTTTGATTTAATTTCCAGTGAGAAAATAATCAATATTGTCGTTCCCAGAACAAGTCTCCACTTGGCTCTCTTTCTTTGCTTCTGCAAAACTGCTTTTATCTTTGATAAAAGGGATGAAGGTGAGGATGAGTTTAGTGCTTTTAATGCCTGTTGAATTAATTAGTCGTAAATTTGAGTTGTAACCTTTCGACCTCTTATTTGCCGCCCATTATGGTCTCCTACTCATTTTATTTCAGTAACGCGTAATTTCATCGTGTGATTTCGTCTTCTTTCAATAGGATGGTGGAATTTAGACACCTCATAACTACCATTTTAGGCGATTTAACACATTCCTATGCCTTTTTTAGCAAAATTAATCCAAGATTACGGTGCCTGCCCCGCTTTCCAATTTTTATACAACCTTTTGAGCAAGTAATTTAACTGGGTTAGTTGCTATCGTCATGCCTCTTCTAATTGATTATTGTTGCCAAGCCAATAGGAGGATCGTCATAATTAAGAGCGGCCATTTACTCCTCCGATTCGTGAATGAGGGTGAGGTGAATGTGGGTAGGTCACCCAGGTAATCAATAAAGTCGGCCTCTGTTCTCTCACCCCCCGTGTATCGTGTGTAGGTCAGGTCATTAACCCACCATGCGAGGCTTAGAAACTGAGGGTAGCTGTCCAAACATTGCTGATTGGTCGATGCTGTGATTGGCGTACCTTTGGCTTCGCTTTGTGTAGCCACCATGAAATGCATTTTCCATTACCAGAAGCTGATTTATTTCTATAGAAGAAGAGATCAGTGCGTTTTAGTTGTGAGGGGTGTTACCTGGTGAATCTTGCCCTTCCAACTGAAAGCTTTGTGTAGGTAACGCCCAAGCTTCTTGAAACCTTTATTCGTCCGAAATTATTCTCATTGAGCCCTGCAAACGAAGACTTTTTGCTATCTAGTTCCTGACTTTTTTCGAGAATTGAAATTGAAAATGAACATTCCTCTGCATCGAAACTTCTTGGTCTGTTTTTTCTTCGAAATGCGAAAGATGCTTCGCTACACTTTACAGTAGGGATTTGCTGAATGCGGGCTTCCCCCCCAATGACCAGAGCAGACTTGTCAGATGCCTCATAGCTGTACTTTATGCCACTGGAAAGGGCGGACTGGTGCTGGTAGATCTCTTGAATTACTTATCACCATGTAGTCCATCGACGTCGATCCAATCTTTTGAGCGCCGAATTTTCGTTCATCGGAGGCTTGGTTTGACTTCGCCGGCCAGCTCGACCGAACTAAGAGTTGCTTCTGTGCATTTCCTCCTGTCGACAAATTTTTCAATCGCCAATCATTTCGTCACACCGATTGGGCGTCAATACAGAGGCCTTGTTTGTGTAATTGTTTTCGTGTCCCCAAGTCGCCGGTTCAGGTCGATTCCTTCTGCCTTTTTTATGATTAAGGTTGTCTTGAACAGCCTCTCTTTTACCACTTATTGACAAGTGGGTGGCGTCAATTAGAAAATCGGGTCGGAATTAATAACAGTTTTGTTCTACCTAACAATAACCGCTTCTTAGGCGGCTTTCTGATGAATAGGTTCTCACAAATTGCTGTTAGCGGGGTCGAGTCTCATTTGCGGCCACTCGACTTCAGATAGCTCCTTTCTGCATCACCGACTCCCTATGCCAATGTTGCCTCTCGTTCCTGTTCTTGAAGTTTGGCCACCTTCAGTGACTGCCAAAATTCACAGAAGAGCTCGCAGCCCCAGAGACTTTACCTTTCAAGCATCGCCCGGACCTCACTTCCTTCCCCAATGGCCGCTCCCTACTTTTTGACTTCTCGTAGTCTATTGGCTGCTCAATCCACTCAAACGGCTTTTGCAACTCTGAAAGTCTGTCTCACTTTGTGCGAGAGGACCTTGTCCACTTTAGCTTGGTGTCCGCTCTAGTTTTAAGACTTCGCTGTCGAATCAAAAGTCGAGGTGGCCAATCACCAAGCGAGTCGTTGGCAGGCGCGCACGTGCTTTGTGGGCCAGGTCCTATGACTAATTCACTCATTCACACGCACAAACAAGCACACTCTCGTACTCCCTTCGCGCGAAAAGTGAAAGACGGACAGTAGGGATACACAATGACATATGATTCACGCCCAGGCCCGCCGTGCTATCGATTTTCGCAAGTCCAGGGGAAGGGGAAGTGGGATGCCGTTTGATTGTGCCCCGGTCCAATAACTCCGGCTTAGCGGCGGCGGCCCGTTTTCTGTGTTTCGGCGGGCCTTATCTAGCGCCACGATTTCGTTCCACAAGCGTTGAGTAAACGAGGCCACGTGCGTAACAAGTGATGCGCATTGTTCAGGCAAGTTCTCCGGTGGGTTTTCTTCCGCCGAAACCCGTAACCGTCCGTCTGGCTCAGTCTACTAGGCTAGGAGATTAATCGCTCCTTAAACTCCTCTCCTGGCTCTCGGACCTAGTCCTGCGGTTCTTGGGGAATGCCGGCTCAACGAGTTTTTTATGCAACTCCCAACAGTTGTCAGATCTGGACTATGTTTGAAATTTAATTACTGAAATAACTTTATGAAACTTCTGTTGGTGCCGGTTGGCGGGGAAGGGGTGTAAGATGCGACCTGAATTTGGTGACTCGTTCTGATTTTGGACTCCAGATTTGGTTACTTAATCTGGAAAATTTTCGTTGCTGAGGCTTGCCATTTGAGACTTCCGAAAGAATGGAGTTCCAGGTAGCGTTTCTTTTGAAAATACGGTCTGGAGCTTTCGGAAAGAGTAATCCATATCGCATTTCCAAGACCTGAGCTGCTTTTATGGCTGCTCTGTTGATGATTGACTGGTTCGGTTGGGAGTCATGGGACAGGCGTTTTATGAAGTGGTGGCATTCTTAATTTCGTGTCTCCACGTCTCGTCACGCTTGTATTTGGAGCTGTCGGAATTAGCGTCCCGGTCGCACTCTAACCCCATATTAGTAGCCTAGGTCTGTACCGAAACACAGACCCCCAGTAAACACGATTTACTCACAACGGAAGGCCTGGACACAATGTGGACTTCGCGTTCTGTTAAAGCCAACCATTTGTTTTTGTTTTGTCCTCCCTGAAACAATTAAAATGGCCATTTTCGGCGGAGGTTTACCCCACCTTTGTTTTTCAATCCCAGTATCATCTAATTCGTCTCACACTTAAGTGCAAACCGTGGAGTTAGTGGGATCTCTTATGCCTCTTAACGCAAGAACAGGAAGGTTCTGTGGCATGTAAAGCACTCCATTATTTTGAGAGGCTTGCCTAATCTAACACTTTTTCATCCACTTCTTTTTGTCCCACTGCAATGAAACCCCTCATGATGCAGTTTGCACTATTGCTGAAGTCCAGAGCCTCTGTCAAACTATTGAAACGCCTCTTCGCCTATTCCAATCAGGAGGGGGTGATTGTCCCTAGCCGATGGCAGCACTGCGTCCTCTGACTTATCTTTCCTCTACCACAATTTCATGGAATTGATTGCTCTTCACGGGGTGGGGTTGTCCCTTCGGTTTTAAATGCACCCATTATGGTTAGTCGATGATCGGTTGCGCACTTATTGGTCCACGTGGTTGACAAGTGATCAAACGACTAGTCGATCTATGCATTTAATCCAGCTGATCTTTCGTTCGACGGCTCCCATTACAAATGAGCTTTGTGCGCAATGCGGTGCGGTCTATCGACGCCATTCTAGTGGATTTCTTGTACGATCTTTTGTTCCACCGACTCGTTTTTAGTCCAAGTCATGGTGGGTTATCGTAATCATGACATTTCTATGCTCGACCTCTTGAGTTACTGAATTTAATGTACATCTCGTGCATTCTCATTATGCGAATTCTGTTTCACTGCTATCCTTCCTGTTTTTGACTTGATTTTGGCACTCGTCATCAACGCGTTGGTTCGCATTGCTGTCAAACCATCATTTGTGCCAAATCCTCCCGTCAGACATGCCAACCAGGTTGGTCTTCTTTCCCTTTTCCTTGCAGACGTTCCAAATTTCTAGGCTGTAATGCTCAGAAGCGAGGAGACGAAATCCACGGTGACAGGTGTCGATGTCAAGGTGACGCCAACAACGACGGCTATTAGCGGTGGACCCGTTGCAGCCACTACGGCAACATCAGCCGGTCAGCTTGCGCCTATTCAACAGCAACCCTCCGGTCAGCCACGACGAGTTCGTGATGAGCTGGATCCTGCACCTCATCACACGGCGGCAGATATTCGAGTGTTGGAAATACTCAAACGAATCCGCGACTCCGGTAGTGTTGGGGACGATGATCTTGACAGTGAGTCAGTCGGGAATTTGGCTTGTTTAAATGGTTATCTCTCAAGTAAGCGCCTGTCATGATTCGCGGCTCTTGAGTTATCTCTGCAGCTACGTCGAATCATAAATGGGCATAGTGTTAAGTCGGTTGGTCAATAAATGCGCGATTCCTGTCGTTTTCCGCGGTAAATAGATCCCAACTTCCTCATAAACGTTTCGGCCTTTTTAACAAATTACTATCCTGTCTATTTCGCCTCGATGACTCGAGTACAGCTGTTGTCTCGTTGTCGTAGATGCGCTCTAGCGGCTGTAGGCCACAGCGGTAGTGAGCATAGGCCAGTCCATGTTTAGCCTAGCCGTTTTGATCACTTATGTGTCCAGCTTTTGGGAAATAGGGAGCATACGTTCTAACGACCGGACTTTGTCTCAGTTTCATCCGATACTTTGGCTGCAAATTCTCAGGGGGGGGGGAGGGCTGGGAATCAGGACTTCCATCTGAAACCCCCAAGTTATCAAATGGCTTGGCAGATGGGCGTAACGCCGTCGAAGCTTCTGGGCTGCAGGTGGTGATGAGCGATACTGTCTTAACTACTTCTACTCCATAATATGTGGAAATATCTCCAAAAGATATTTTTTTCCCCAACTTTCGATTGCTAAAACTGATGCCGTTGATGAGTGTCCATCCGTGTTTCTTTTTGTAAAACTCCTGCTGAATTAAACAAAATCCTTGGACAACTTTAATGTTCCAATCCGGGTGGTTGGCTGTTTGAAGTGCCTACTGTTGTAGCCTTCAGGTCACGCTTGAGATTTCCAAATCTGCGGGTAATGGGTGAAGAAAAGCCCAATCCGTCTTTCCTTAGAAGTTCCAAACCACGGCTTCATGAGCCGCGCTTTCCTTGCGTATTTGTCTGATCAGGTAATTTAGCCTGTTTTTTCCACTATCCTCGGAGGTCTAGGCCAAGTGTCGGGTGTTCAGTGGAGAGGGTCGCAGGTGAAGCATTTGTTTTGATCCAAGATTGTAAGACTTTGGAGTTTTTGCAGAGCTGCTGGAAAAGTCTTATCGCTGCAACGCCATCCAATACCATCCTCATTTGCATCCTTCTGAATTCGTCAGTCATTTGTTGATTTTTCTCATTGAAATGTTGAGTTTTCTGGCGAAGAAGTTCGGATGGGGTGTTTTTACGCTACGTCTTCCCGCTGTTAAGAAATATAAGGACGCTGTTTGTATTCTTCCATGGCCGTTGTTCTGCGATTGGATAACCTCCGGGATTTCTTGTAAACAATCAAATTCCATAAACAGCTTGAGAGTTGCATTTGTTGGCAGCGTGCCAGCGCGGACACACAATCAATGAGGAGGCTGTGGCACGGTAGGTTGGAAGCTGTCTTTTGCCTTTTTAGCCTCTCCACTTTAAGTCGGACTGCAGCCAGTCTCTAGCGGCGCTGGTATTCAAGCGGCCTACACAAATGTGTTCGGTCAGTAATTTTGGGTATTCTTCACAAAGTTCAACTACGAGAGCAGCCATTGCCAAAATCCAAGGGCTATCAACTGACTTCCACGATTGTCTTAATGGTGGGCATTTGTTTCCCTTAACGAATGCTCCAAATCTGTCTGTCTTTGGACTGTCAACGTCGCTATGCCTTCATCAATTCATCCTCAGCTGACAACTGCATTGGGTGCTAACTTTGCCTGTTATTGTTTGTTTGTTTTTTTTTTCTTACGGAAAGTCGTCTCGTCACGCTTTGAACGCCCTTTTTTTAATGGTGGAGCACTTTCGTGTTGTCGGTATTCCTCCGAGCTGGAAGCGCGTTCTGTTGAAGAGATGTGAAAGACTCAATCTACACGCATACTTAGTCGCCATCACGGTCCCATCAGTCCCACTATTCTTTTTTCAACTGTCTACGGTGAAGTGGTTTTCGTAGTTCATTCCAGTATGGTAAAGCTTTTGGGTCAAAGCTAATCGAGGCCTCGACCAGTGCCTTGTAGACAACGCTTTTCCGCTGTATCTCGAGAGCTAGCTCAGTCAACTCGCAAGCGCTATCGGCGGCCTCTTTCCGAAGTAGTTATGCCAGACTGGTTGACAGTACTTTTGCACATAATGTACTTTCACAAACCTGTCAATCGACCCACCTTTCTCCTGGTGTGTTAATTTGCGGCTGATTTGACCGACAGCCAGAAAAAAAAGGCACTTAGGAGTCCATCCGCAACCAGAGCGCGGTTTTTGGTGCTCTCCGGATTCGGCTTCATTGGCCTCGCCCTCTTTGGCTCTCATTTTTACCCTCTGGCTTTTTGTTTATCCAACCTCAGGTGACCGTCGTTCTGTTATGGTTTGGTCACATGACAGAGGGTCCTGCGTCTCCACCGTGTCGTCTGTTTTCAGATGTATTCTTTCAAAATCGAATTTTCACCACCAACGCCACGAACTGGACACATGTTCTTCATAAATTGCGCGAATTCAAGAAGTGATAAAGGGATTACTCCACTTTTTTGCGAATAACTGCAGTTGATTGATGGCCACCTCGGCATGCGGTGGCCGGTGTTGCCCCAGGACCCTCTTACCGAAGTGGTGTTGCCTCAACACCATCACCCTTGCCATCTTATTACGTACAGCTGCTCTTGCCTCTTGGCTCGAGTTTTCCTCTCACTCTACAATCGTTTTTTGGGCTGACAAGAGGGGAGTTCGGATCGTTTCCCTCAGCCGGTTTGTCGCCAAGACATCGTTCTTTGTCTCATTTTCTAAATTGGTTTACTAAGTGTCACTTTTCAGAGGCGACGTGTGCTTACCTACCCTTGCATAACTCGGCATTACAAGGCTCCCCAAAATGCCAAACATGCAATCCCTCTTCCCTATTTTGTTTCAATGGTAACATGGGTTAAAAAGTTCAGCTCTCAAAGCGACTCTATTATTCCCTTGCCAGTTAATGGCGCTTTGACTCATCCGGTTAGGCGTCTTTATGACATATTCTCGCAGCCTCCTTTCTCAACTGCGTACCTAGTTTTTACGCCCCCCAAGTAGACCTCGGCGACAAACACGGCAATCTAACCAAAACTGTAAAAAATATCGTTTCAAGGAGTTGCAGGGAGTGTCTTCCAGTTTTCTGCAGGAAGTGAATTGTCTCAAATCTCATTGCCGCCTCACACGGATGAAGTCGGAAGGGTGAAATTAAACGTCACCCTCCCTCCTTCGCCGCGCCTAATTGAAATCTCTCAGCTCTGTCCACTTTTCTCAATGTCATCCCGAGGATGCGTCTTCCGTTGTTGGATTTTGACGTCGATGCAATTGAAGCAAAACAGACCAACTTCAAGTCCTTCCAAATCGACTCTGCTCTAAGGCCACACAGTCAGTAGACGTGGACTTCTGAATCTCGTACTTTTGTTCGATCTCGTGCAATCCATCACATTGCATCTGCTTGTGCGTCTTTCACCTACATCGAAGTAGTTTTCTTCGTCCAGTAATTGCAGTTCCAGCCGCGGCTCGATTTTCCGATCATCAGGTTATTCGTCCTAGAAAACACTCCTTCAAGGGCTATTTCAAGGCGTATATGCGACGGGGCGATTACTAGGCTCTCAAACCTCTCGGTTTATCCTAGCTAAGGGGAGGTGATTGTTGGGGAACTCGAGGGTTTAGATCGCGGGACGGTTTATCTTCCATCAACTCGGGCAACCCAATCACCCTGAAACTTCGCAGTTTGACGGTACCCAGCGAAGCCTTGCTTCTGCCCTCTTTGTCTGACGAGTGAAGCATCCAGAGAACGAGGGATTTCCGGATGCTGACAGATAACTCAGCATTGCCGGATTCCATAGAATTTAGTCCCCCCTGCACGGGAAAGGGCCAGAAGCCCAACTAAAGTCAGTTATTGTTTGTGACGTGCTTAACTTGAGGGAGGATTTTTTCCGCCTCCCTTAAAGTTCATTGCGATCAAACGCTTGTGTTAGTGTTTTGTCAACTTTCCATTGTTCAGGTCTTTGCAGGTCACCTAACGGTGCGTTTGTTTTACGGAGCCGAGGGGGGAGGGGGCGGCAGGTTTAACGACCTTTTTTTGCATGAAATGAATAGGACTACCAGATGGTAAATAGTGGGGATTTTACTCTTCTATGCCTCCGCCTTTTGGTAGGAAGAATGTGGTTTGCACATACTTAAAGCGAACTGCTCAAATTCTGCGCACTGTCGGTAGTGGTTGATGCGCTGAATGTCAAACTTGATTAATTATGCCCCTTAACTCCAAACGCCACAACTGATTTCTACACCGTCCCAGCGTCGAAGGTGGCAGTTGACACCTGCTTGCAGCGTTTGCTTTCACTTTTGACTTTTAAAGATCCAAACACCCAATTTACTATTAACTATTCCATTAGCTCACGCCCTCATAGTGTGTTTTTACCTACTTTCTCGACCTCGACGCGCCTCACCATTCAAGTAGACTGAGTTTCCCGATTGACATTCGTGTATTGGCTGTTGGAAGCGTCCATCAGTCTTCTCTTCGGTGCCAAAGCGGAGCCGTTGTTTTTAGGGTAAAATTTTGGGAAATCGGGGGGTGGATTAGAGCCTGGCGACTGTATTCAGATCTTTCTCCAAACGGGGTTTTCCAGGTGCATCCGCCAGTCACTGCTTGGAAGCAATTATTACTGGTCTTGCTATGCTCTTTTGTCATATTCAAGGCCGTTTCTATGCCCGTCTCCAGTGTAATACAAAAGTTACTGAAGCGTACCATCACAATGCCTTGCTACTGAAAAGATTTATCAGTAGAAACGTTTGATTTAGTGGCACGGTAAGCCGAATGGAAGGCGAGTGGATGCCTTAATGCTTACCTTTTATTCTTTTTTTTATTTCAGTTCCCCCACCCAAACGGAAGCCTGGACGCACGAGAATGGGTGAGCTCCTTCCTGTCTCTTATTTAATAAACCGATTCCCTTCGGTCAGTTCCTTTGCTGGTCGTACCTACTGTGGTGTCTGTGATGCATGTGGATCGTGAGGTGGAGTTGGACTTACGCATTTTAATCCCCAAATCTTATTGGGAGAAGGGATTGAATGCACCATGTTTTCTGGTTTCTTCGTGTTTAAAGCTCTCCGTGGCTACGCAAAAGGGCCGAGATCGCTCACGAACCTCTGGTGTCGGTCGTGTGATGTTATAAGCCATTTTTTGCCATGGAGATAATATTTTGTGCTATCCTCAACGTTTGTGCGAAGTCCTATTCACTCAAGGTATCCCCATCTCCTTCCATGTGCCATTGATCAGGCTACTTCTGCTTCTGGACTTCTTTGGCATTCCAAAATTCTATCTGATCTTGTCGCTGAGTTTAGCCTCTCCAAAAGGTCGGTTGTCTTGTTTACCTTAACTCTGAAGTCCGTGTAGAAATGAAAACGCTTGGGACGTCATTTCTACGCAGTCTATTTGCTACCCTTCAACCAATTGTCCGGCATATGTGCTCTGATCTTGACAGTTTGACCTCGTCTGCAATTTAATTCAGGCCAAATCTTGGGCTCTCGATCCAAAACCGCTGCAATGTTGGGGACCAGCCGAAAAAAAAGGCTGCAATGATGTATCTTCAGTTAAGCAGACACATCCCCAGGCTACTAATGCTGCTGCTCATAATGGGATGTCACAGCGATGTAGGGGTGTTGGTAGACAGTGGGGAATTATTTTGGAATGCATCGCTGGACGATGTTCTACAGGAAGCGCGATTTGTTCTTCAACCGCCTTTTCCTAAGATGCTTCTTTACAAGTCAGATCCAATCAGTAGAATGCATAGCTATATGCCTCACTTTTTGTTTTCGTGTCATTCCTCAATCTTTTGCCTATTTCGCTCTCATCTTTAGTAGTGAGGGGGGTATTAAGTATGACTATCATACTGTCGCACTCAATTCTTCCGTAGAGATTTTGAAATTATTGAGGTCTTGCCTGTCCTGCTGCTCAAGCCAGCTGTCATCAATGCTATGTTGGAAGTAGGATAACTACCGGCCAGTTGAAGGTCAGTAAAAGTAGTAAAGTGGAATGAGTTTCCGCCGTCAGCGCAACAGCCGATTCGTAAGGACCTGAACCATCCATTGTAGTGCTCTAGCCACTGCTAGTTTCGCAGGCAATGACTATCAGACGGCGTAGGGATTTGGAAGTCGCCGTCAGGTTGTCAGGTGAACAGCACTAGTCAAAGTCACAATGTCGTAACTGATTGTAAGTGGTTAACCTCTGCAGGGCATGATCTTGACCGTTTTAGAGCGTCCTACTTTCACACGGCAAGCGCCGGCGCCAGTGCTACCACAACCCCAGGCACCAGCAACGGCAACCACGTCCACAGCTACAACGACAATCGCTCTTGATTCCTTCAAAGTGCCCCTTTCCAGCCGCCTGGATAGTATTCGTCCAAGAACCACCGCCTGCAGCTGCCATTCCCAGCCAGCTGAAAAACGGAACGCCTACTCCTCCTCCGGCTATTGTACTCACAACCACAAACGGAACAGCTGTCCCCGTGACCACAGGTCTAGTTGCTACCACCACTGCTGGTGGTAGTGTTACGGCCCCGACGGCGGTAGCAGTGATTCAACAGAAACAGCCGACGACAACGGCAGGAACGCGAACGAATCAGCAGACGACGCAGCAGTTTGGCATAGAGTTGATTCTTCCTAATGGCTTGAGAATACCGGTTTCCGCTACTTGTGGTGAGAATTAAGAGCTGTTCTTTAACTCACTGTAGCGATGTAGTGATGCATCATACTTTACGTCCGACCACTAGTTCTGCTTCTCCATTTGTCTTCTTAATCAATTCGCCATTATTAACTACCCTCCCGGCTAGCTAGTTGATCCACTCCACCATACTTGTGGATCTGTCTCTTCAATTCCACTAACCCATCCCCCAAACTCCCCATTCCCTGTTCATCCTGTTACTTAGCTTTTCAACATTCTGCCTCCTTTTATGCCCACTCCATACACGCATTCAATCATCGGAAATCAGGTAATGAGGAGTTTTTCTCATTGCCTTTCTAGCTAAGCCAATTAGGTGCTTTTATTAGTCTCCTCGATCAGCCGTGTATTTATCCAAACACATCAGTTCTTGTTCGAGGCGTTCTCCTTAAATCCAGAATGTTTTTTTTTTTTAATTTCAGCCAAGTCTGACGGACAAGCTCAACCAACCACAGCGGCGATAACGGTAGCATCCACCGGAGGAACACTGGTGACGGCAGCGGTGAATAAGTTGTCATCGACAGCAACACCAACAGCAGTGACACGGGCGTCAACAACAACATCGAGCACCTCTCAACAGATTTGTTCCTGTAGCCGATCAAAGTGCCTAAAGCTCTACTGCGAGTGTTTTGCGGCTGGGAGGGCCTGCGGGGATAGTTGCAACTGTCGGCACTGTTATAACAACCTCGCTGACGACATCACAAAGCAAACCCGTGATGTCGCCATGCGAACTGCGCTCTCACGTAACCCTCTCGCCTTTAAACCCAAAATCGGTGAGTCGTCCATCCACTTTACCTCGGATCTGTAACCTCCCTGTCTCCAAGGCCGGCCTGCCGCAAGCATCTGTCTTTATTCTTCCTCTCACCACTCCGATCACCCATTCGTGTATCCATCCTCCATCTGACCTTGTGATCACTTCACCTGGCTACTCACCACCAGCAGGTTTATCTATGACTTCAACCATCCCTAGTTTCCCCATTTCTAGGCCATTTAAACATTTATTCGTGCACCCCTTAGGTCAACATCTTCAACTCCGTTCGACTCTCCATTCTTCTGTTCGATCATTTGTTCACTAATCGGTTCCCTAATCAATGGGTTTTTCTCTGCATTCGTCTATGCATTACCCTTTCCCAACTATCCACCCATCAATTCTTCAAAGGTGTGTCTGCTCATCCGTTCGTCTAGCTGCAATCCAGCCCGAGTCCGCTCCCACCCATGTGCATCCACTTTTTGATTGCGATTGAGTCCTTCCTTTCATCCTCTTTACACAGAAATCTCGGGAAAGCACGTGTTGGGCTGTCGGTGTAAAAGGTCGCACTGTTTGAAGGGCTACTGCGAATGCTACCTTGTGAGTTGCCTCTCCTTGCTCTCAGCGCGGTCGGGTGGATGTTTGAGAAAGTGAAAGCTTGGTAGATTTTGCTGGTATACTTTCTTTGCAGTTTACTAATTATGGTGAGTATTTTTGGAATCGAAATATCCCTTTTGGAAAGGCTGTAGAGGTTTGGTTCTATGGCAAGTTTGGGTCTATGAGTTTTAGGCGTTCAGTATCACAACTAACTTCAAGAAAGGCGAAATATTCGGGCTACTCTATGATGGTAAGGGGAGGAATAATGGGGACTGAGGGCCATACCACGTTAGACAGACGATTTCAATGGTTAATGACGTTTCTTCAGTTAATAGTTTGGTCTCCCAAATGAGCCCGCCTAAGTGGAGGCTGCTTCCGCGGAGCTGTTTTGACAGTGAGGATGTGGTAGAAGAGGTGGCTTTTTTATTAACTGAGGTTTTATGTGTTCTTCATCAAAAGGCAAAGATTCCCTGTAACCAGCGTTGTCGCTGTCTCGGCTGCTCCAACGAGGAGACGACGACGACGAACACCAACACCACAGCGACCACTACTACCACCACTAGTACGACCTCAGTCAATGCCACTACAAGTGCGACCAGCACAACCACGGCTGGTGCTGAACCCATCAAAGAGGTGAGTGGTCGTGGGAAGTGGAAATCATCCACTGTCATTTCGCTCTTCTACCTCTCAGTCCATCCTTTTACCCCAGCTTTGTCATCCGCTTCCCTACCTGTCGATCCACCCGATCATCCACCTCATCACACCGCATCCAATCCCATACTCTCTGTTCACCCTGCGGTCTGTCCGTTTCTTCCTTTCTACTGTCCATCTAGTCGTGTCCGTTCATACATGGCGCCGATCTGTTCATCCATCCACACTGAACATCATTCTGTCAATAAGTTTAATTAGCTCCCCATTCTTTTGCCCATTCAATCCAGTCCTTTAATGCCTCCCTCTCTGGTCGATTCGTACAGCTGCTTCAAATCATCTTTCTTTTCAACCGTTAAATAAATTCTTCAAGCTATCATCCATGTGTTCCTCTATGAACAAATTCGTTTCTCTGGCTTCGTCTGTCCAAAAGTTAATTTCTTAACTTATCGCGCCCATCACTTTGTTTATCCTCCGAGTCACCTTCGGTCCGTATCTCAGTGTCTACAATTGCCTGGCTGTTGGACTAACGTTTGGTCTGATAAGTTATTCTTTTATTCGTTCGCTTAATTCTCGTTTTATCCAACTCACAAGACCCAGATGTCCTGGCTTGCTTCCCTGGCCACTCGGCAATCGGTTGCTGCTGCTGCAGCGGCTGCAGCAGCCGCGAGTGCTGGCTCCACAACGGCCCCAATTGGCATTGTTGCCACTGGCGCTACCACCACCACAACTTCCGCCACTGCTACCATCACCACGACTCCTTCCATCGCTGCCACCGTCACCGCTGTCACTGCGACTCCACGTACTATCACGTTGAATGTGCCTATCAAGGCGTTGACTGCGGCGAGTGAAACTGGCAGGTTAGTCCCCGACCCACTGTCGTCGGGATCATCTATTTACAAACTTATGCACCCATCTGTGTACCGACCTTTTTGTTCAAACAATTTCGGATGGTGCCGTCTCGGAAGCTTACCATGTCTGCCTTCCGCCCTCCACGCGTACCCGTTTCTTTAGCCTCCACAACTACCTCCCCATTTGATGTTGAACAACACCTTAACGCGATGATGCTTTCAAAGTACATCAGAGGTGATAATTTCCGTACCGATGTGGGCGGCTTAACTACTACGAAGGGCAGAGGAACTTGCCGAACGTGATGCACCTGTGTGGTCCATTGACCTACTCCCCTTGTTGAAATCTTTTGGATTGGGAGGTATTCAAACGTTTTGAAGAGGGGCGCTTTGCAGCTTTCAACCCAACAGACAAGCTAAATTTGCGTTTGCACGGTTCAACCGCCTCTTGATGAGGTCTCCAAATAGCCGAAAAGCGGTGGAGACCACAGTGAATGGTACCGCCTCATGTTGCACATAAACTCTAGTGTTTATCTTGGTAGGCGTCGTTGAAACAGAAGTGACGAATTGGACGCGTGCTTTTCAAACCACTAAACGGGCTTCCCTCCAGTACACTTAGTTTTTGGAGCATTTTACGGAATTCGATGGCACGTCTCCTTCTTCTTCCGGATTCTGGCACACCTTACGAAAGTGACTCATTAATCCGTGTTGACAACTTTCACCTCAGTGTAGTCGTGTATTGAACAGGTTTGTGCCTGGAAGGTCTTTGTGGCCACTCCCATCATCTGGAACACCTGGAGAAGCGGTTACTTCCAGCTTTGATTTCTCTAGTCCTTGCGTATTCATCGATGCTGTGCTTTCATTTACTTGTTCCTATGTTTAACTAGCCGTCTGTTCCTCATTTGGTTGTCCAATCCCAATGCCTGTGAACAATGAGGAGTGTGTTCATTTCCAGTCCAACGACTGATGAATGCGCTGTCATTTTTTGTTTGACTTTAGCGTGATCGCTCATCCGGCTGGTTCCGCCACAGACCTCCCACCCCTTCTCCTCCATCAGTCCTACCTTGCTGCCGCTGCCGCCGCAGCAGCAGCGGCAGCAGCAGGAGGCGCAAATCAGAATCAACAGGATCTGCTCAAATGCCTCAACAGTGTTTTACCCGCCGTCCAATCTCAGCCTCAATTACAATCTCAGACTCCCCACTTCATCATTCCTGGAGTTGTGCAGACTACAGTAACCGCCGGCAGGCCGGCTGATGCTTCTGGAACAGAAACAACGACATCGGCGACAGTAGCAGCACCTGTCTCGAAACTGTCCCCACCGTTGTCCATCGTGGTGAGTTTTAGTGTTTAGGATTGCCTGGAGACATCTGGCAAATTAACACGATCTGGGGAAGCACAAGGCTCCCTTGTTGACGAGCATATTTCCCCATGTAAGTTGCTTTTTCCAAGGACGTTTATTTGGGTCGCGTTTTTACTCCCTAGCCACCGGTATTAATTCGGTACTGCCTCTGTTCTGAAGGTTTACCCTCGAGTACTGGCAATCTTTGGGGGCATCCACACTTCAGGTAGTACTCAGGAGTTTATATTTGTGAGTTGGTCCTCTATGGGGATCTTGAGGTCGCCTCATTTTCTAAATACTACTAGGGCAGCTGCCCAAAGGCGAGTATTGAGTCGTGGACTTAGCTATCCAAAACCGGTGCTTTCTGTCAGCCGGCTGAAAGCAAAATTTCCCCTCTCCACGCGTTGGTTGACTGTCACTGTCGAAAATATGGTACACCGGTGTTCGCTAAGGCTTTTTAAGGTATACAAGACCAGTAGTAGACGAGACATGCCGACGATTAACGCGAAGGGTATGAGAAGTGGTACTCGTGAGGTTTGAGTAACATCTACGGCATCCTTGCCTTTTAGACGAAAACAGAGGGGCTGGAAGAAGACGAGGTTAACAATGGCGCGACGACTTCGTCTGGGGCGTCTCCGGCACGGCTAAACGATGATATCACTGATGATGATGACGACGACAGAAACGGCATCGGCGCCGGTGACGGAGAGGATATGGCCGAAGAGGATAACTACAGCGGCTACACAGAGGAGGAGTTAGCTTTCATGCAACGCCTTCAACAGAATCGCAACACCACTGCACCTCCTGCCGCTCACATTTCTCAGGTTGGTCCTTTTACGTGGCTCTCTGGTGGTCGATCGTCGTCTCCTCATCATTACGCATGTCTTTCAATAGCTAGGATTTTCACGTCTGGATAGGTGAATCGGATTTTTATTCCTACCTTGAAGAGAAGGCTGCAGCGGTTCCACGAGGTCAGAATTTGTCTGGATGTGGGAGAAATTATAACTACTCGCTGCCATGAGTTTAAGAGCGTTCAGTACCATAACCGACAACATCTGCTAAGTTGAATGATCATGTGTCCAGAATGTGGAGGAGAGCATCGAGTCGTTGGTTGACCTAACTCCGCTGATCAGCACAACAGGTTGCCTGTCGCATTATTTACGGCTTTGATAGAAACCCGTGGAAGTGCTTTAACCATAGGTTATCAAAGTTGACGTTCTTTTGAATCAAAACGGCTGGTACTCATAACTTTCTTCTTGGCTGGAATCGTGCTACGTCGGGAAGTACTGCGATTTCGACAGCTGGGTCGGTTACCATTGCTATTGTCGGACGAAGCAACACCAGTGGATAGGTTTGTTTGAGGCATTACTGAAACCATGCAATCTTCATGGAACACTACCTACGATTGACAAATGCAGCTCTGTCCTTTGCTTCCCCGGTTAAACTGGTCGTCACCAAAACAGAACTTTTGAAGAAATTGTGTTTAATTGAGTAATTTTGATAAGATTATACTGCCTGAAGCCTGGGTCGTTGAACGATTTAAGCAATATAACTGCTCGCCGCATCGGCTGCCAGAGGTATGCTCAGATGCTCCACTTTCGTTCACCAAGTGACCGGCATTCGTCATAAGCCTGGCATTCATTTGTGACACTCCCTCCCTCCACCAAGGTAATGAAGAAAGAGGACGTCTCAGCTGATAACGACGACGCAGTCACCGCACCAGAGGCCGTCATGCGTGAATCACCTCAATCACTCGTCCCCGACAGGGACGAAAGGGATATGCCACCACCTCCACTCCATGAAAGTCTTTTCTCATCCTCCTCTTCCTCCTCCTCCTCGTCCGCTGCTTACTACCCTGACAGTGTCAACACCTCTTCCGTCACCACCCTGCTACCCGGTGTGTCGTTGGTGTCACAACAATCTCAGCTGCAGGAACCGCAGTCTGGAATCGTCGCTCCTTTGGGGCAGACAGTGGCGATTGGGCTAGAGGACAAGCTTCCTGTGCTCTCTTACTCCGCACCGCCGTCGTTGGGCCCCGGCTCTGAGGAGATGCTGCTAGGGAGCCGGTATGCTGCTTCCATGTGTTGAGATATTTAAGGGCTTTTTTTTGGATACCTTGAAGGTTCATAGCATAAAATGGAGTTGGTTGGGTAGTTGTGACGTTGCTATTCCGAGTGTTGATTGTGTCGGTTCATTTGGATCGCACCACATTTACTCCATGGGGTGCAGAGAAGCGCCTCCTTCTAGCAGATTACTTGTTTTTGGAAGAGTGCTAGGGTAGCCGGTATTACTTTAGGCTGTACCTGAGGATGTTTGTGGTGTTATTGTCGCTTCTGGCGACCCTAAAATCGAGAGCATTCCGTTTATTCCATAAAATTTGCCATCTCGGTACTATTGCGGGTGCAGGAGTCATCGCTCCAGTCGAATTTCTGGAGCCAGTAGTACATTAGGCGGCTGGGGTTGGTGGACTTATCGAAATCCAGAGGAGTTTGACTTTTAATTGAAGTTGCAAATGCTTTGCTGCCCTGAAGGGTGCAAAGAAGACCAAAACTTGTGGTCTTGCAAAGGAAATGTACCCACCATTGGTGTGATCACGTATGGCCAATCCTTGAGCAATGTTGGTGAAGCTCTAACTCAACCTTCAACCTCATCATGCATCATTCCCCTCCGTCTGCAAGTCTTTGCATCGCTGAAACCTCAGAATTGCGTCTTTGAGAGTGCCTTAGGCGGTGACACACGTTAATTGCTTTATTAATTGTGACTGATCGCATGTTCGAGAAGTTAGCGTAGTTCCTCTTGCAGTTGCAGCGCGCTGGAGGTGCGTTTCATGCGTCGCAAGATCGATGAGCTGGAGACTCAAGTGAGCCAAATGACCCAGCTTATCCGGACTCAGGGCGAGATGCTTACCAATCTCACTGAGATGCTGCAACGACAGCATCACCAGCAAGCGCAGACGCAGCAGAAGCTGTGACACGAAGGCAACTCGCATTCATTCACTCATCCACTCCCTCCATCAATTCATCCATTCCTTTTCTCCTTTCCCTCCCTTCCTCGTGTACATAGCACTAGCGTCGCCTTGGGGAGGTGCGACGCGTGCCCTTCATCCCTTCTCACTGAATGACCGACTTACTTACTTACTGAGCTCTTTGACAAACGATTGCTATCAACATCGTCGTCCATTATACATTACCATTACACAAATACACGCTCACACCTATCTCTACGTGCATATTATAAATATTATTGTATTCTAATTCTTTATATGCATATATATCTATACAGACACATGGTACGAACAATGAAAAACGTGGCTTTACTACCCCGTCTTTTACTTCACCGAGTGGGTAGACGACGAGGTGGAAATGATGGTGATGTCATTAGAGAGGAAGGAGGACAGGGAGGGAGAGGAGGAGGGGACCGATGTGTAGAGCGCGCGGGAGGATGGCGCAATCACTTTCCACTTTGGAGGTGGCGGCAGTAGATGGAGTTGAACCTGTTGAAAGGAAGGGTTGTGGTTAAACGCGATTCCAAGTGCAAAGAATCAGAGGTGAGGTCGGTGTTGAGGTTACTGACTGATTTTAAGGTTGTAGAATGAAACAATAAACGTCTGGAGGCGTCATGCACTGATTCTTCGAATATAGGCCCATAATATGGGCAAGTCTTCCGACAGAAGGTCGAATGGTGCATCGGATCCGATTCACCAGAGCCATCCCTCCCGAATTCGTACAGGTCTTCCGCACAAAGGAGGCGTAGCTTTTATCAGTAGCTGCAACCAGTAGTGCTTGTGATGAAGGAATTCCAGTTTGGACGTTTCAAGACGGCAGAGATGCGGTTTGAAGTAGCAGGTAAATTTGCTGAAACCTTCGTTAAAAGGTGATTGAACCGCGTGGATGTTAATGCAGTCGTGTGCTCTGGGGATCAAATTTCTCTCAGTGCAAAAACTGGCAGAAAGTCTTTACACGGTATTTTTACGAGGTGCGAAATGCGGCATTAGAGCAGCTCAAGTCAAATTATTTCAACAATGGGAGGAGGATGCTGGGTACCCAGGCGGATGTACCATGTTCGACAAGCTACTCCACCCTTTAAAACAATGGAGCATCCCACGTCACCGTTGAAAACGTCATTCGAGATGAACTTCAAAAGCATAATCGCTTTGAATTGACAGTCACAACTGTTACCACCGAGGCCTATCAACTCGATATGCCGCGATGATTCCCGGGAAGGGCACAGTGGAACACATTGCCTCATTTATAAAATATCGCCATAAAACCCATCCGCTAGGAGATCTCCACCTCAAGGTGGGAAGGCCGGTGAGAGTGCCTCATTCTCAGCACCCCAACTCCCTTCACATTATTAGGCTTTCTAGACGTTGAATAGGCTCCAGTCCGTTTCAAATGACCACAAATAAACAGCAAGACACATTGGGAAGGAACCGAGTTGAAAACATCCTTCACCTGGTAGAGAAAGTTGCATGACAAAGGAAGTTGTGAAGAGCTGCAAAGACCAGTGATGCCACCACAATCTACTGCCATGCGAATTTTAATGAAAAGTATATAACGTGAATCAAAATAAGCTTTTAGTGTTGCAAGCCCCAGAAGTGGTACCGTAACTGAACAGCGCATTCCAGGCGAATCGAACAGCTCCGCGGAATACATGAATTTAATTTTAAACGTATCCAATGGGAAAAGGACGAGACCTCTATAGAAATAATATCAACAACCCGGTATCGAACTCATAGGAGGAGAAAAATAAAAGAAGATTTTGACACTACCAGAAGAATAAATATCACAGCCTGAGCTATAGGAGGGAGGATGGAATCACTCCACATTTTCATTGCACGTTTTGGAAACAAAGGGGATAGCTGGAGTCGGCAACTTGTGGCTTTCAATCGCAGTGAGGGATTCGAGTTGGGATGGGCTAGAAAATGCCGTGAGGTTGAGACTGGATGTGAATCCAAGGCCCTCCAGCTGAGTTGATGAAGGAGGGCTTCCGCGTTCCGTTCTTTTATGACATCCAAAATGATGTCAACAGAACTGGCAGAGAGTTGAACTTTAAAAGTAACGCTTTGGGAGGTCTAAGAACTGCTGCGCTTTGACCAACGCGATCCATTGTTTAAAAGATGACTAATATTTCCTTTCAAACTAATTGAAGAGAAGGTTGGTTTAACTATACACCGGTGAAATTCGTCCATGAGCTTCCAAGGATGAAAGTGAATCGTGAAGGGAGCTGTCAATGTACCTAATAAGGAGCGATGCAATTTACGAAGCCTCTCACCTTCCTCACATGGCGCGAAGCACATGCCAGTTAGCCACGCGGCGCACAAATTCTGTCTGTCAGATGGGTGGCATTCGAGATTTGTGGCGAAAGTGGGTAAGGAAAGAGGTCTGGTACCTCAAACAGCATCAGCGTGTGTGGACTGCTTCGATGGATTCATGGACAATAGTTTGAATTGATAAGAAAATGGTCTGATTAAGCGTAAAAAAATGCAAATCTATCAAAATATGCCACTACGGTCAGTCGTGATGCTTTTTTCATGCCTTCATTCCAACCTTTAAGCTAACTCCGGTTAGCTTTCAAATGATAAGTGGATGAATGGCCCACTTACGTCCTCACAGACAATTTGCTCCATACTATGAATGGTTACAGCCTGTCAGTTTGTCAGTATTCTGACGAGGAGGAATCCTTGGTCTGACATTTCAGACATTGACAGCTAAAAGTGGGGGCTTTTTACCTCTTCGAGGAGGCCGGATGTAGTTAGGTGGGGATTTACACCCCCACAGAAAATTTCCAATAGTGGAGCTATTAAGAATCACTCGATCAAGACCATCACTTCAGGCTGGAATGCCTAATTTCCTTCTTGTGATGACAGAGTAGGCGGATGCTCCAGTTTTAGCATGAAACAAAAATACATAAGGGCCTGAAAAATGGACAAAGAACATACTAATGCTTTTGGAACAAAAAGACGTGTTCTACTGATAGCCAAGAGAGAGAGAGAGAGATTTTCCAGCCATTCCACGCATGGATCAGTAGGTCATTTGAAGCAGCTTCAAAGCTGTATTTTTTGCTTCAGTCACATGAATAAAGCAAAAAGTTTCGATATCTGCCTTGCCATCACCGATGGTTCATTTGATCGACTGCGTCAACGTTTCACAGGATCGAATTAATGGTGGAGGCTAAGTGGTTTCCATCTGTACTTTTGGAGACTGAACGCTTAAAAGGCATTCGTGATTGCCTATTTATGTGGAGCCACGAGGCACCGATCGCGTTCCAGGCTTAACAGCAACTCTAAGAGAAGAAAGTGGCACATCAAAAAGGGATTTTTTCCAACTAATCTCATTAATTCCATTAAGAGTTTTTACTTAAATAATCAGACTCAACGTAACCATCACGTGAATAATCTTGAAGAGGATGGAGGGTAAAAGAAAATCAACTGCACTTACACAGAAGGCAACAACGACAATGGAAGGCTTAGCCTGTGCACGGAAGTTATAGATTGGAAATGTTGCCTGATGAGGCCCTCTCTCACAGGCGTTCAGGGTAGCCAAGAGGACGAGCCGACAAGAGATGGCAAACATCAGCAGTAGCAGTGGTGAACCTGATTATAACTGGAACCTGCATTTAACAAATGAAAATTTGCTTACAAAGGTTTCAATTGTGTACAAACCTCTGCACCGGCACTTCAACTCATGCCTCCGAAAGAAGCATGATTTACTCCGGCTATACAGAGTCAAAAAATTAAGGCATGAATATTTTTTGCAAATTCCTACTGGTAATCGGACACTTTCCCTCCCTTGTCTTTAAATTTGAAATTTTAATGGATAGTTATTTGTGGCTGCTATTAAGGCACCAGAGTAAATTAAAAAGTTGTGCCACACGTTTCAACCTGTCAAGCATAGACTGATAAGTGCGTTTCTCAATCACATTTTTAAAGTAACTGAAACGTTCTCTGTAGTTTTTTACAGCATGAATTGAATAGCCTCGGGAAGCGCCTTACAGTGGCGTACAGACTGAAAATACTGAAAAGCGTACAGACTGAAATACTCGCCAATAATTTCCAGTCCCTTCTATCCTTTTTTGCATGTGTGGAAGCCATCAAATCGACCTCTACTATTTCTCAGATGTCTTCTTCGTTTCGCACACGATTCCGTGATCCGCCAGTACCAATGTCAAGAGGGGATTCTAACCACGCTTAGATTGGGGCGTGATGCAAGCAGAGAATACACAGCTATAGGGCAAGATGATGCTTCTACCTCCGCACCAACAGAAATCAGTACATTAAGTGTTATTTGAATTAATAATCTAATTACTACTGACGTGGTGTGTCTTTTCATTAGCCTTAAAAAGGCTTGAATAGGATACCTTTCAACTGTTAAACAGTGTTTAACCATGCGGTCAGTGAGTGCGGTTTCACAATCCGAAGAATATCAGTGGGTAGAGCAATCATCGTTAAATCAGAATAGCGGAATTCCAGCTCAAAATTCGAGGTGTGGAAAAAATGAGTAGACAGTTTTTGTTCAGGTGGATCTTCAACTATTAACGTAGTCGAAATGTGGGGAGGACGGATGGGAAAGTAAAAATCAACGGGAAGACGTGTGTGCTGCACACGATTGAAGGAATTCGAAATGAATTAAAAATCCCAAAAACTAATCGAAGTTCTTCGGATGAGGGGCAGAGGAGACTTGTGCCTGACAGTTGAACAGGCATTGATGCTAATGTGAAGTCGGCTCAACGTGACGAAGGCATAAGGCCTCAACTTCTAAAATTTTGCATTATTATATCGTTAAAACACTATTTAGTTGCTTCAACCACCCCTGCAGAACAAAACTAAAGTTTCCCCCCACTGTTCTACTCCTTTGAAGAATTCAAAAAAGCTAATAAATACATAATAAAACCTATCGCTCTGCCTTAAAAGTTGCCTAAGGATTGCAATATTGGACCAGTGGCAAGAGGCTTTTGTTCAGTTGTAAGACTCCAAAATTTGTAAAGCCGATTATTGAGTTAAAAACCTCTATTTATACAAAGTAGAACCAAAGCTCAAACGGTCGGCATAATTTAACAGAAAACCTCAGTAGCAAACAGGTTCCTTCTCAATTTCAGCCACTTCAAGAGGGTAATGGTGGGAGATTATGTTTAAACTATTCACATCCAAAAGGAATATTTCAATAAAACATAAATGTGAACATTAGAAGCAGAAATTAAACATCCATTAAACACGATGCACTCACGCATTTGGAATACAGGGTGTCTTCAGCAGTCCAACATCAACAAATCGGGTGAGTGAATGCTAGCTAATTAGCATTCAGTGCATCTTTAGATGATTGAGGTGCATTCTAAAAGTGTTTACATGCATAAAGGCATACTTCTGGTTCAAATAATTTTGGATTTTCTTTCAAGGAAACCTGAAAGAAATGATGGAACTTAACAATGCTTACCGCTGAATCGTTTTCCACTAAGATATCCTGCGGCGTCAACTCCCTAACTGAAACATCTTGCAGATCCGATCCGCGAAAAATAACAAAATCATAGACTTGGGGGTATATTTGGTCGCCATTTGCCGAATTTATCACACGAACTACAATAAGCAAACCGAAAACACTACCTTTTGAGAGGGTGACTGTACAATGCTTGGTGTCGATCGCATGTAATTTTCCGACATAACCGAGGCCTGATTTTGAAACGACACTCAGTATTTTATTTGAAAATCGAGTTCCCATCACTGAGTCACGGGAACCAATTAAATTTTCGAACCAGGCGCATTAATTCGCCACCTTTGTATGGCAGTGCAAAAAATGAAGTAACGCAAACCTTTAGTATCTATGCCAGGAATACTTAAAAGCTGAATGAATATCACGGATGCTAGTTCAATAGGTCCATTGTTAACCGAAAGTTGCTGAATATCTTAGGTTACTTTGTTGTGGTCAAAAATAATAATCTCAAATATCCCGATACATGGCCTCTTAGATACTAAGCGAAGTAGTTACAAGGCATCGAAGTACGAATTGCTTTTACTCATAGTAATTTTCACTGGCAGCACCACTACAATTTAAATTGGAAAGCACTTTTAGTTTTCGCGTTCATAATTCATGACTTAGTTCGGACTCTATTTAGATCGATTTGATAAAGTGAATTATGCTCGACATTTTAGTGGTTCATTTGTACGGCCGGTTTACAAGGTCATGGATCAGCTGTTCTGAGATAAGCGTTCACTTTGACTGCCAGTTAAGGCCTTTATCTCTTCCGATTATGGGTAATTGCTTCAGGCGTCTTTACCGAAGGTCTAATTCTTCGGAAAATGTGCAAAGGCGCAGCGTTCATCCTGCTTCAAGCCAACCACCAGCTTGGTATTTGGTAAGCCATTTTTATACCGTTCGTGCAGTCCTCAAGTTCTTGTCACTTCGCTAATTGCTTTGGACCTAAATAATGTTCTGGAAAAATTTGCGTGAGTGTTACGTTTCTTTTAAAATATTTAGCCCTGAGCCTTTTCATACCTACCACAATAATGCATTGTTAATCCTAGTTGCCTTTCATCTACCGAAATTTGTAGACTTCCACACTTTAAATGACAAAACAGCTTCGAGTGGATTTTTGATTTTAGCCGAATCATTCAAAAAAATAATACATTTTGAGTGGTCGACCTCATTATTTGTTAGGAATCGGGTTTCATTTAGTATCCTTTTTTTGCTTATCATATTTAATGTGCGAATTGACTGACGCGGGTTTTTCGCTGAAATGCATGCTTATGATGGCAAACTTTTTTAGTTTTAAATAGCGACATTCGAATTTTTGCAGGAAAATGATCCAATCCTTCACCCAGCTCCTGGATTATCACTCCCCTTCTCTCAACTCACCGAGGATCAACAAGTGGCAATCGCTATGCGAATGGCACTAATTTCCACCTTACCCGTTTTCAATTATGTTGATGATGAAGACAATAAGCTGCCAGAGTGAGTTTTTGCTTAATTTTGTGGTTTTTTGTGCCTCTCAAAATATCGGTCTGTATACTGGCAAACCTGGCTCCTGCTTAATTAGTATTCTCCACCGCGATCGCGTGTAACTTACGCGCGAGTTTTACCACGGCTTGTGCTTTTTTTGGCTTTGCACTTTAAGCCACATTTTACTGCTCACCAACCAAAGGCCGTTTGGTGTTTTCGCTAAAATCTATGAATCGAATCACCTAATGCGGTTACTACCACGGCCAGAACACTAAACTTTTATTGCCTGGGTATTGCCCTTGCTCATTCGAATGAATAAGAACGCTTCGGTGTGGATGTGAGTGACGAGATGGGTCTAAACTTTCTTTGTTGTCACATTCTGGTGTTGCTTTTGAGGAGGTAGGTCAACAAGATTGCGCCTTCCTATGAGACGGACCAGAGGGAGGATTGCCAAGGATCAAAGAGGAATGAGGCGTTACTAATCCGTTAACTGTAATGGAAGCATTGATAATTTTTTTTTCATGGTAAAGGTTTGGTGCCATTGTTTCCATTTCAGCCCATTCTCGTCTCTTAATCGACTGCAGCGATGAGAGTTAATGGGGCACTTAACTACACTAGCAAAGCTCTCGTTCGCCATTGCTGTACTCATAATTTTTTTGTAGGCTAAAAGCGTTCTTACCCTAATTCGCCTTCTTACTGGCGACGGAGTTTCCCCTATGCCTTTAGCCCAGAAGCTTCTGTTTATCTTGTGCTTTCCTTGCCTTCAATTTGCCTAACTTTGGCGATCCTACCGAGGGCTTGGTGGATTCCTAGAGGCCTTTTCTGACTCATCAGTCGAGCACCTTGGCAACATTGATAATTACTAGACCGGTTTGGTCTAACTTACTTGGCACTTGGTTTAAAGTTGTGTGTTTATTTTAATTACCCGTAAACATCCAAAGTAGGTCATTTTGGACGTCTTTTCAAGTCCCAAATAGGCTCGTTTTTTGTCACCCCTTCACTTGTTCGGCTGAAAAACTTGGTAGTGTAGACGAGATGCCCATTTCTTGCATAATCAGGCGACTTCTTGTGAGCACTTATAAGACCTCGAGGAGCGTTGAACTGTGATGGCTCGTCTTTTCGTCATTCCCTACTTATGTGAACTGTCATCTGGGAATGCGAATAACTTGCTTCCAAGGTAAATCGGTCACCTAACCACCTGATTAAATAGATTTTTGCGTCTAGTGTGAGTTCTTGTCTGGAGTGAATCTTTCATTTGTATGACAGGTCGAGAGAGCGAACGAGCGGTGGCGACAAACGGTGCTTCGGCGTGTTTATTATGTGTGTATGTGCACGTGCGTGGGGTGGGGCGAGGCGGGGCGGGGTGGGGCGGGGCGGTAGAGGTGGAGGTCGCTTGCATTAAAGATCCGTTTCTGAACAAAGAGGTTTGTGTGTGTGTGTGTGTATATGTGTGTCACATTTATTATGGAATTGCACTCCTCAACTTCCAATTCCACATCTTTTGTCCTCGCATTTCCGCGTCTCTTCATCCCTCAAGGCGAATTCAGTTGACCGGCGCCTAAATCGTCCACTTCGTCCCCCTTTCTCTGTGCTAGACTGTGATCCTTGCGTAGTCCTCGTTCAGGTTCGCATCGTTCGGCACCACATGTCACCGGGTCCAACTTTTGCGGCGTTGACCTTGACCTTTGTTCGATGAACAAGAACGCGATGAATTGTGCCGTCAAAAATGGTGGTATAGGTGGCAGACTGCCAAACTTTGAACCCCACTTAGGGTGAGAGATGCAGTTGTCAAGTCTGGACGCTCTTCCGCGTTCAGTGCCTTCTCCTCTATGATTTCAAGCGGAATTTTAGCTGGATGTAAAGGTGTGATTATTTGGGGCACTGTAATGGCTTTAATCAAGTACATTCGAAGGTCTAGAAAGTTAATGATGCGAAAACTGTTACTGTGTACCAAGGCTCGGTCCATCCCGAAGCGTCGTCGTCACGCCCTGTGCTCGCTGCTGCTGATGCGTACCGTTGTGCTGGGGGACTGCAACACAGCCAACAGTTGAGGAGGAATTGAAGATAATTCGACTAATTAACATCTTTAAGTTTTGGAGATTCATTAAGAAACTGTTTCTCCTCAAAATAGTTGGATGTCGCGCTACAGGCGATTCGTTTCGGGTGGACGCCCGCCCGAGGACTACACACGCTCTTGGTTCGACCTAAAGTTGCAGCTCTATGATTGCCTCGGCGCCACAAAGCTTGACTACATGCTGTGTGACACTTGTGTGTACAGTGTTTTAGTTGACCCCGAGGGTGGTCGGGAGGTGGCTTTGCTATTAGCGTGTAGAATGGCCTGTGACACTGCCTTGAGGCCTGGATTGTGAGGTACTAAAGGCATGCGCGACCAGCACATCACCAGTCCGCTGCCACACACACCCCTCCCCCCCCGGCCTCCTGGATGCTTCCTGCCATCCTCCTTCTGCCTCAAACATGGGGCGGAGGAGCGATTCACAGGCATTTCTAATCATAGAGAGGTAGCTGTTGAAATAAGCGACTCGACACGCCTCTGGGCATCCCTCCATCTTGTATCAATCGTTTTGTTTGACTTACAAACCCTCCAGCTGACATGGTATTTATGCATCTCCAAAGGCTTGGGTGCTTTTCCAAATAAGCACTCTCTAAGACTCAGGAGTGTTGAAACCATTAAGTAAGGGCTCCGCCGGATTCCTTCATCGCTTCCAGGCGATTCTCTAATCCTACTAAATTGGAATCGCTACCCACAGTCTTCATCAGTCCAACCTTTTGTAATGACGTGACGTCTTGTAATGCTGATTCAAACCCTGGTGACAGTGAATTGACCCACTTCACCTCTCCATCTCTCTCTCTCGCCTCCCTCTGACAGATGTGTGATCTGCATGTGCGAATACGAAGTCGGTGACGAGCTGCGCAAGATGCCCATGTGCTCGCACATCTTCCACCGTGCCTGCATCGACGACTGGTTGACACGATCACTCACCTGCCCCTCATGTCAACAAGAGATCCCCGTGCCCTCTTCCACAATCCCCACCACTCCCACTGCAGCTGTTACTACCGCCGCTACCGCTGCCGTAGCCACCACCACCGTGGGGGACAGTGCCACTGAGAGTGCTGGAAGGGCAAACGGAGACGGTAGAAACCACTCATCCGATCCTTCGACTACGGATTTGGGGGAGGAGGCACAGAGGACCAAGGAGGGATCCAAGGTGCTTGTTTATTTGCTTTCTTAATCATGTTTACCTATTCATCTGCCTAAGAAGTTTCACAACGATGCAGGGCAGTGTTATTGGTGAAATATTTAATTGAATTCTAGTGACCAAAAGTAATGCTTGCGGATTGAACACAGTGCCTGTTTTAACTCACCTTTTCCTCATTATTTGTCTGCATTTATTTGTGACTTCGAACACTTCTGGCCACAGGAAACTGAATTATTTCAGTAGTATCAGTAGGAGGCTCAGCATGAATTCATTACATGGGGAAATATTATCATAAACCACTCTCGGTGGCCATTTCATTAGGGTTTCTCCTCTGGTGTCCTGTTCCCCTTTCTAATAATTTCGCAAGCAGTGAATCGACGTATTCGGGTGGTGTTTGCACGATTAGCTTATCGTCCATGGTGTTGTTTGCTTGGGAGGTAGGTATTGGAAAAATTCTTCAAAGTAATCCTCCAGATTGCATGTTGCTTCAGCATTGGTGAAAAACGCAAAATTTTTCAGTCTCTATCCTTTGACTACACAACGCTCCTGAAAAGTATTTAAGTAGTATAATGCTTAGCATTCAAGGAGAGTTTCTCAGTAAATAAAATATTGCTCACATCCCCTTCACATTGTTGGATTTTGCGGTGGAAGTGATGTGGAACTGGAAAAAAAGTCTGTTAATTATTCGATCTCTGCTTTTTATGTAGATTTCAGAGGATTACTGCAAGCAGTGTATGGATTTTGCTGCAACTTTGGCTTAATTAAAAATTCATTTGTACCGTGGTTTGGAGCTGAAAAACTGTGCCAGGCACTCTGCTATGTCACTCCCTAAGGTGTTGGGGTTTGCTTTTATAGCGTGTGTCCGACTACCAGAAGCACAAGCATAGTTACGCGGTTTGGCAGCCTCCCTGAATCACTCCATCTCAGTCAACTTGAGTTTGCATGCTTGAAGTTCAAATGCTCGAACGGCGTGGTGATTCGTTGGGTCTCGCGCCTTAGAAGACTCTGTGTATTATTTCATCCTTTCAACGTCCTTGGTGCTTGTCATACAGCTGCTGAAATGTCCCTAACCAGAAAATCGTTGACGCTTCTTTGAAAGAGTGGGAGAGGGCTTGAATTGTGTGCACCCAGCAGTTGTCAAATCACTACGCTAAAGCTTATCCCCAAGAAGAAAAGCGTCGAAGCCAACACAGTTCCAGTTGGGAGTCAGTTTTTACTCCTAATCATCCTGAGTTGTGGAATCTCTGCTGAGATAAGTCCTAACATCGCAGTACTGTTGCGATGCTTTTCCACTCATCGCAGTTCAGCGCTTTGAGCGCTGATCAGATCAATCAAAGCAACATACTGGGTTTATTGTGCACTTTTATTAGCTAGCTACACCTCGCCTCCCCAAACACCTTGTTTAATGTTGCGGACTATCCACTGTAACAATGACAAATCGAATGGGTGGTTCACCTTCACGTAGGCTAGGCCGTTCCAGGGCTTAGCATTGCAATCACGGTAATTCGGCTCTCCCTCTTGCTGTTTTTCTAACCAAATACTGCGGGTTCATTTTAGAGATTAAATCGCGCTCACTCAGAGCCAAAAAATGCACGAATTTTACGAAGCTTTCCAAAGTGCAGACCGTAAAGCAAGTAATTAACTGCTGGCTGTTCTGAGGATGTCGATATCTATCAGAAATCTACCACTATGGTAAAAATACTCACAGGTTTGGAGTCAGCTCACCATTCTTGTCATTTCACCCTCTTCCACAGGGGGCAAGATGATTGGGACGCCAACAAGGTTAGTAGCTTTTTGAAGGCTCTGCTACTACTTAATTTATTTCAGGGTCACGTCTTGTCGTCCATTCCTCCCCAGGAACAACAGATGTCACGTTCAGGGGATGGTGGGCAACTACGGCGTTTCCAGATTCCATCCCTTTCCTCCTCCTCCTCCTCTCCCTCTTCCTCGTCGTCCTCTTCTTCCTCCCTCTTCCCTTGACTTCATGCACCCACTTCGTCTACTGAATATTGTTTCAGTAGGCGGGCTTTGCTGTTTTTTATACAAGCTTCAATCGGTGCTTTGTACACATGCTTCGAGCCACTACTTATTTGTTTACTTACTTACTTACTTCCTAGCACTACTTTTTCTTGCCGAGATGATGGTGTACACATGTAAATCCTTCTTTCCCACTTCACGGCCTTTTCACCTTCGTTTGTTTTGGTTTCGAACAGCCGTTTATTACTTTATTTTAGTAAGTAGTTGTTTTTGACCAGCATATCGTCTTTTGTAAAAGGAGCAAAAAGTTACCTGTAGCTGAACTTCGTTTAGGGATTTCGGACGCTGTTAGTGCGTTCTCAAAAGGGAATTTCTTCCTTGTTTTGGTTTTCTGGGGCATTATTAAAATGTATGACCCAAAAATTGTTGTAGAAGTGAAGGCGCTGCTCAACCTTTAATTCGTTAAAGCTGGCCTCCGAGGTGGCAGTCGGGAAAGGTTTGTTTGAATTCGATGTGGTCACAAGAGTTTGTTCAGAATTGAAAGGTATGGGTTAAGCCAACGTTGAATGTGGTTGCGTTGCATAAATCGGAATCTTTTTGAGCCTATTTTATTGTTTTGTAATGCTTCATTTCTAACAGCATGTTTGAATCTATGTGCCTAAGTATCGGAGCTTTTAGGATCTAATTACGTTTTCGGCAGGCCTCAAAGCATTGTCGACTAGGTATTCTTTCAATTATGCCTTTGATATGCTTTTCTGTGAATTGGCGTGACCTCAAATTCACCCATCCCCATCCCAAGCAATTCCTCCTCTACCCTTTAAAGCGCCTTCATGGACGAGGACGCCCACTATTTTAGACCTCCAAGCGCTGCTCTGAATATTTGTTGCTTAGTC
The DNA here is from genome assembly GCA_023968675.1 of Taenia pisiformis. NCBI lineage: Eukaryota > Metazoa > Platyhelminthes > Cestoda > Cyclophyllidea > Taeniidae > Taenia > Taenia pisiformis. The sequence goes on along the minus strand of CM043731.1, from coordinate 21,672,041 downwards.
GTGCTTTCACTTTGCGAACCACCTTGTTTGGTTGTCATGACTAGCGCAACTGCATCAGGCCATTCCACGACCAGTGGCTTCATAGGGTCGATCATGCCACAATTTCTTGGGAAGACGACAACAAACCGAAGCAATGAACGATCTATTCCGATCTTGGATCGGCGCTTGTCATTGGTTCCATGAGCGTCGTGAAGGAGGTCTTCAAAGTTCCACGTTCTTCAGCCCATTGCCAGGCTTTTTACCAATGCAGATGTTCTGATTGATCGCACAATTGCATCGAAAGCAAGGTGGACGCAAGGAAGTTGAGGAAAATCTGACAAGTTGGAATGAGTGTTTTAGCTAATTGGATTAACTCGTGTGATGTTATGGCAGGAAATTACAAAAGACTCCTCCCAACATCGTGTTGGTCACGGGAATTAACACTGCAATCCATCATCGCTTGCCGTCGAGACGCGACTTTAGCGGCTTCAAACTGGTAAGCACTCACAGCTGGATGATTTGCAATGGGGGAAAAAAGGAGAACGAAGATGAGGCAGCGTCTCCAGGTCTTTCCTTGGGTGAAGTCTTAAAGCAAAAGGCGGAACCTCCTGGAAGTGATGCGACATCTCAGCCGCCTTACACTCATCGCATTTCCTCCAAATGGGATGCTGTGCATTCGACAGGTGACGTTTACATTGCTGATCCACAGGTCGGAAAGGCGGTAGAGGACACAAAATGCGTGTCGTGCCGATTGAAGGGGGCGGCTTGACTGACGGTCAGCGAAACCCACTGAATCGGTTTCATGCTTGCGGTGTGCGTCATTCAGGAACGACTTGAGTTTAAATGATTATGCTAAGGATTGTCCCATTTGTGCCCCGAACGAGTAGGAGCAGTGAGGCCACGGTGAGGACTGCCATGCAAGACTCTCCACATTGTGGGTGGATCTCGCTCCCTCAGGCAGCAACAAGATGGAAGGACTCTCAATCCCCTCATACCTCTCGTCCCGACTGATTGCCAGCGCTGTCTTGTTCCCCTTTTCAAGCCTTCATTTGGCAAAAGAGAATGCCACTGGTTACCTTCATCCACCATCTTGTCACAGCAATGTCATTGCTCTGCACCCGTGTTGGTGGAAATGGCTCGCTCCCCAACGGCCCAACTCAGGGTATAGAAACGGGACGTTATTCTACAAGAAGAACAATTGCCAGTGGCATGTGGAATCCCAAGAGACAAGGTCAACGTCTGACCTCATATTTCTGTAAAGCTTACCCGCTTGATGATTTACACCTTTGAATGAGAGTGCGGGCGAGGGTGAAAAGTCGCCTCATTCATTTTAGACTTTCCATCGTGGCGAATTCCATGCCGGTGAACGTGTTCGAGATGTCCTCGCCCTGGTCCAACCACTCTGATTGGTCAATATGGAGAACAAAGAGACCTTCAGCAAGCTATTCATTGCCATGGGGCAAGGACCCATCCAGTGGCCATAAACACGTCACAAAAGAGACGCTCTATGTCTTCATTAGTCAGGTCGGGTTTCCGTTTCCAGATTCTATTAGCCCGACACATTGTTCCTTGCATCAATTAGGTTCTTTTATTTCCCCTCTGCAAATTTTAAGTCACCTCTCAATCCACCGAGCAGATGTTTCATGGTGCTTCTTTGGTCCGTTGCACACGTATTTACTTTGCTATTCTTCTTGTCGTTGACGTCATTGCCATTTAGCTCAAAGGTTGAGCATCTGAGAGGGGTGGAGGCTGTCACATGCGCCCATTGACAAGTGGTTCATGTGGTGGCAAGGCGTGAGCACTCGTCTGCGTGAGGTCACTACCTGGCCCAAGACGGTCACATGCACGCATCGAGGGCCTCCTACTGCCTGTCAGTTGGAGAGGCGATCGTCATGCAATTTCCTCCTAGACAAATGAACGGCACGTCGCCCTCCCATCCACTTCAGTTGGGAGGCTGATTACTTACAGAATGGGGCGTGAGAAGGCCACAACGAGGTGTTTGCGATGTGGCTACAAAATACGCGCCACATTTCATGTTGATAGGATCGTGAAGGCATAAATTTTGATTTAGTCGAGCTCACCTCGCTTAGGCCTTTTGCATCCACCTCTAGGTGCGCATTAAAAACAGAGAGTGAGCTTTTATCAGCCGAGAGGCTTCAAACTAGCTCTCTCCAGCACTTTATGTGGCCCTTCCCTCTCGGTAAACACCTTCCAAAAAAGTAAAATAGTTTGAATGGAAATGAGGAACTCAAAGCTGCTAAAAAACTTGGACTTTGTCTCTACCAAAAGGATCAGCGATCACCGATTCCTTCAAAACCTCCGCGCTCAGTAATTTGAGTGAAGGTCGTTTGGCCAACAGCGTTGCGATGGGTTCGCTGCTGAGTCAGAGTTTGTTTCCGCTGATCGGTTTCCTCGAAAGTAAAGACCTTCAAAGCGTCATGCAAGCTGAAGTTGTGGCGTGTCAGCCGCCTCTGATTGCAAAAGGGGACCCAAGCGGCCGCCTTGCATGGACCCAAGACCGAACTGGCAAATTAGCTGAGTTAGTCGTAACCAAGACCGATTTAAACAATGTGACCTCGGTGTAGTGTTTAAATTGGGAGATACTACTTTAAAGGGTTATAAGCGGCCGATGGTCACGGCTTGGTCACCGTTGTCGCCCCCGCTGGACATTCTCTTCCATACTACTTAAATCGCCCACGAAAATGGGGGAAATTAGGGAGGCTAAAATTATCCTAAATTCCCCATTTGTAAGCGACTCTTTCAAAATAATTTAAGGCTTTTGGGATGTGGGAAAGGCACAAAGTGTCAGCAAAATCGAATGGGCTGGGCTTTGGATTGCGCTACCTTTTTTGTTCATTCACTTTGCCTAGTTTATTTGCTGAGGTCATTTAACACACCTGAATTGTCAGACAGTCGTGTGTGTGTATGACAGTGGTTGCCTGTCTGTTGATTTGGCGAATTTGTCGCCCCATCAACTCGTCTCGTGTTGCAGCCAGAGTGGGTGAACAGGATGACAACAAAATACTCGCAGGATGTGCTTGCCTTGGGGGAGGGGGGGGGGAGAAAGAGGGAGGGAGAAGTTGCATTTTGATGGTTTTTATTTCAGCAAGCAGCAACGCAGGCGCTGGTTGTTTCTTTTACCGACTTTATGATTTGTTTCACTGATTGCTCAACTGCTCGGGCACTGCTCTGTCTGGCGGTTGTACCTTCGCTCTCCGCCATTCGAGTAGGCTGTCCCCTTGGAGCGGAACTCCACAGTTCCAGCTGGACGATGTATCTTCCACAATAAGCCCTACTCTGTGGTCTGCTAGAAAGTTTGCTGCCCTGCTGCTTAACGCACCTTAAGAAGGTGTCAACGAAGAGAACACGCGGCACCTCCCCCACTTCCCTCCGTAGTTTGTGCCACCGATCAGTCTAAAAGCAAGGAGGAATGGACGCTTGATTTTTACGCAGTAATGCTTTGAACATTTGAACATTGCTTTGAACATTGCAGACGCTATGCAGGACGAGACTCCAGATCCAGTGGAAGTAACAAGAGGTATCGGTTGCTTTGAGGTCAAGTAGCCTCTTAGTTGCGTGCAAATCCGATGACCGATGGCTGCTGGTGCTGCGCATAACCTGTTAACCCGCCCAGGGCTTTGCCCTATCCATGACCGCTAAACACTCGGCTGAGTCATCCTGTTTGGGTCTGATGGTTGGCAAATGACACCCTTGCGTGGGCAAAGGTAACGTTACCGGACGCCCGAAGGCCACGTCAACTTGTCCTCACGTCTCCAGAGTGGAGGATCGGCATTAACGATAGCAGGATATTCTCCAATAGGAAGTGCTTAAGAAGGATTTTGGTACGGCTCTTATCTATTGGTTCCTTAGGTCAACACATCTCTTTGGCCATTTATAAGATCCCTATTTGCAGACGCTGCTTCATGTTGACACTGGAGAAAAGGAGGGAGGGTCAAAAAGTAACTTGTCATGTAAGCGACAAGCAGCCTAGACTCGTGCCTTGTTTTTAAGCAACTTCTCAACGGCGAAGAGGTTTTTATTGAAAAAAATTCCAGCTTGCCTTGACTGTGTTTGTATGACAACAAATCGACTGCCTTTGACGTTTAGCGCGCCAGCTGTCACTCCGAAGCAAAGGTGGTGGAGAGATTTGCGCGCAGGCTGTGCATAGGAGGAGGAAGCTGGAGACTCTGTGATCCGTTGCTACTTTAGCCCCATCGCCTCGGCGTCAATGCTTACATCTACTACACTCGTCGTGCCAGGGTGACGGCTACAGAATATCTTGGAACACAGGAATATGACTCTTCAAATTACCCTGACAGACGTGTTACACGCTGCTTCAAATCGTCCACTGTGAGATGTTCCCGACCTCCAGCGTCTGAAGGAGTTGTAGGGAAATAAGGCAATCAATTATAAAAAGAATTTTGCCATTCTTTGCCAACACCATGGCTGTGGAGACGCGGAGACAGCCTTTCAATCGTATCACTAGCACCTTGTCAAAACAGCTAGCCCAGCTATAATTAACGAACGTGACGTAATTTTATGCAGCAGGTTATCCAAACATGTGCAGCCTCTCTTATGCGTTAGACAGCAGAAGCGATCGGATTCCCTTTAGATGGTTTTTCTGAACCCGCTAATAGGAGGCCTTGAGCAGGTAAAAGCTTAGGATTAACTGATGCTGGAGCAAAACTTTCACTAGTTGAGCAAGTAGTACTTCTTGGAGGGGTTGCGTTACGATCTTTATGGGGTGAGATGAGGACTGAAGATAAGGATGGAGTTTTATGAAAGCCGAAGAAAATGCTTTTCGAACCATTATGACCCATCAAATGCAAGATGGAACAGGCGAGATTGCTCGTTGGGTGTGAGCGAATTGGGACATCCAAAGTGTATGCGACTGTTATTCAGTACTGTCATAAGGCAAAAAAGAATAACCAAAGGAACTAACTCCACGACCGTTGCCTTAGTGCTGAGTCGACTTATTACTTTGTAAGTAGTATGCGACAACGGCGGCTGAAAGGTGTAGCCATCCTCGTCGTAGACAGGCGGTTAACAGAGATTTTGGCTTTCAACTTCAGGCACATCACATCTGACCATCAGAGTACAAATTCAAGGGTAACGAACCTTTAAAAAGTCGACATCAACAGGAATTGGTTCACTGGCCACCACAGGACCAGACGTTAATGACAAATCTCTTCCACCACGCGTTCAGCCATTCGTGTAATCATAAATATGAATTTACTGCTATCTTACTCATCGACAAACGCGTTCCTCAGATCCAACCATTTACCTAATTCCCCATCCCACAGTATCGTAGCTAACGCGTTCGCAATCATCGTCAGCCATGCTGAACGTAGCTACCCTCTTACCCGAGCTCACACGACACAAATGAGTGGGGCGTTCTCTCTATCAGGCTTTGGTAACTTCTTAATGCACCAAAGTGAGTCATAAAGGGGTTTAGTAAGTGCAAAACATAAAGATAAATGTGGGGCAGTCCTCTTGATCTGGATTTTGAGTAGGAATAGATGATTTGGTCGACTTGCTACTTTCACTGACGGCAATGTCCCTCAACGCCATATTACCTGCGTGAGTTGTTTTAGTGGTAAATTAGACTCCAAGACTGTTGCACTTAATACGATGTTGATAAAGAATTTTCAACAATACTGATTCTGACCCACTTTTCGCAGTTTTATTAAAAACAATAAAGAGAGGCGAAGAAACAGAGACCGGTCGCGGCAGGGCGGGTCACGTGATTGTTTGTGTCAGACGCTTTGGCTACTTTGGCTGTTCTGCGTGACAATTGCCGTTACTATGGCAAGGCGGTCGTAAAAAAAGAGTAGATCAATCTAATCAAATGAGGCGGTCCTCTATCGGGTGTGGTAGGTGTGCCCTGAATGCAGTTTGTGTCCGTGACTTTGCTTTTGCAATTGAAGCAAAAGTTCTACATTAGCAGCTGTTGGGTGCTTCGACCTTTCAATCGGTCGCAACACGAAAGACGGACAAGTGAATGGTTTATTTGAAGCTGTATTGGAGCGGAAGCGCAAAACTGCGTCTGCCCTACTACCGACACCAGGATATATTGCAAACGCTTCACCAACGTTTGTGCCAAATTTTTATCATAAGAGCTGCATGGGAATCGACAAGAAATCAACCCAGATTTTTAAGTCAAAATCCGATATAAATAGTAAAATGTAAACTGGGCCCCGAGGGTGTTTGTGTCTCAAAAAGATTAATTGCCCACGAAAAATGGGCAAAGTGTGCGGTACTTTGGTGACGCCACTTCGGAACAGGCATCCCATTGTTGCGTCAGCAATGGGGAGACGTCAGCTCGGCATTCATGCAGCACCTCTGTTTACAGCCTATCATCTTTCCTGCACAGTTATGACTAATTTCTACACAGCAAAGCACACCTTGCACAACGTCAACAGGGCGCCCTCGAGCGCCACTACGCCAGGTAGGCGCAAACCAGAAGCCCGAAAAATACCATCCTGCAGACCCTGCAACGGTGAATCCTTCATGTCTTATAAAAGCATGAAGTCTTGTGGAAAATTGAGGGATCTACATGCAGTAATTAGATTAAAAACTCAAAAAGTAGTATCCAAACACTTTTTTGTGAGGATATCCTTTTAAAAACAGGCGAATTCATTTTTCGCAAAAGCAATTCTTCGCAAACAGATTTCCGATTCAGAGTTATTGCACATGCAGTTTCGTAATCTACAGAAGCTATCTGCCATTTTAAACAATAAAAGTGACCTAAGTATGTAGTCCAATCAATTTAAGGTATATTTAATTTATTGAATAGCCGCGAAGGCACTAGACAGTTGAACGTTTGTATCATAAAATGTTCTTCAGGTTGGCCACTTTCTTTTGCATCAAAAAATTTGTTCATTTTATTGCAGTTAATTCCTTTCTCGATTTGAACCTTTTTCCATAAAAACACCCTTCAAAACGGAACTTAGAGTATTATTTCCGTTCTTGCCACAATTTATTTACTTGCTTTTCAGGAAATAGTAAACATTTAAAACACCCAAAAAGAGACCCAGTGTCCGCCCTTCAGTGTGCTTACAAGGGTAGGACGAAACAATCAAGTGACTGCTGGATGTTTCCCTTAAGTAATCAGTTTAAATGATCACCACTACGCTCCTCGACCTACCGTCCCCTTTCAAGTGGGCAGTCTCATTTGTTCGATGGTATGCCTTAGAGGGCCAGTGCTCTTGCCCGAGGTGCCATCATTTCTCGTTCATCGTAATTCCTTGGACTGTCTTCGCGACAAAGAAAAGCGAGGACCACAAAGTGAAGGGTGAGATTATGGCTGTGGCGTATCATTCTACTCTGAGGTGAAAGTCTTCTTGTAAGTAAGCCTGCGAGCAATATCAGTTGCGTGGTCATGCGTTGCTTTTGCACACACACTTTCGAGCTGCTGACATCTAAATTTAGGCGTACTTTAACCAGTAGTTACACCAAATTCTAACGATTATGAAAAGCGCGTCCCTCCGAGTGCAATTTTGGCATCCAGGAAGGAATCCTTGGGCAAGTGATTACCATGTCCTCAGGTTGCGATGTCAAGTCCGCCGCAAGACACCAGCTGTAGTCAACTCCCCTCCTCCCCTTTGACTCGATGATGACGATCGCGATTAGTGTTGCATTGTTACGGGATTTGTATAGAGCTATGAAGTCATGGACAGGTCCAGGTGACCGTATTGATGAGGGCCAGTGGCTTCACGAGCCCCAAAGTGTTCCTACAGCTTGCAGTGCAGGAAATAGCAAGACACTGACAGCTTTTAAGCAAAAGCATATCAAGACTTGTTATTTCGCATTTATATAATGACAAGGCACGCTACCAAACAGGTGTGTCATGGGTCTAGTAATCAGTGCGCCTGTCATGGCCAAGCCCAAACACCATTTATCATAGGGTGGCACGTAACTGTGGTAATGCACGCGTGGGACACAGAATGAGGGTAAAAGAGTGGTCCTATACACACCGGGACGAAATAGCACCTGTGATTTTCAAACACAGTGCGTTGTTATTCCTTCCAGATATAATGATAAACCTTTACGGTGTGAGATGGAAACCGTGGGTGCCATGACACCTATTGTCGCTGGAGTTTCGATGCAGTAGGTTAAAGGGGAGACTTGATGGCTGAGGCTAGGAGGTGCACAAATTTATCGCTGGTGGTGGTGAAGGTGGATGGGGACTCCAATTCACTTCGGAGGTTGAGGCCGCCACAGATCCCCCACCCATTAAACTTGATCAGCACTTTTGTTCCACAAAGCAGTGACAGGCCACCAGAGCAGGGACAATGAACGTGCTGACGTACAACGCTCTGTGTGCCTTACAAGGCACCATACAGTCTGCTCCAAACAAACACTACCTCACGCCACAAGAGTGACTCGATTTGAGCATTCCAAAACCCTCCAAGGTCATTTCATCCACACACACACACACACTAAAGCAGAAGGAGGGAAGGCATCAATCAATCGACTTACGCACACACACACAAATACAAACAACCCTAAGTAGTCATTTGTCAAGCCTGTCGTGAGAGCACTCTCCACGCTACGATGGTACGATACGAGGCAACGTGTCTGTGAGTGCAGGTGTGCGTGTGCGAATGTTTGCGTCCATGCGATGCTGACGATGGATGGATGAGTTGGTAGCCCAGTTCTATGAGCGAGGCCCCAATCACCTTGGAGTGACCTCCGTCAGCTGGGAAAATGGGCACCAAACTCCTCCGCCTCCTCCGTTCTGGCCTTTTGGATCGATTTGTTGACCCTTCAGCGGCGTCGTCGTTTCTGCTCCCTTCATTTCAATTACTGCTAAGCCTCTAGTTGCTCCACGTCAAAGTGATGCGACCTCTTTGGTGCATGAAACGTTGCACAAAACATAAATCTCTTTCACATTCAATTCAATTCACAATTCACATTCAAATTTGTTTTGTTTTTTACTTTGCATTTTAAGCACTCGGCCTCCCTAATCTCTTTGTGAGCTTTTCACATGCCGTTCCTTCACTGTGTTGGCTAACTCAACGCAGTTTTGTTAAGGAGGAGGAGACAATAAACTTTGTGGGAGAGTTTAGACGTTACCCTTTGCCATCAAACAATTAACCGCTTGCGAATCTACACTTTCATTCTTCGCGCTGGATCCGCCTTGAAGGGCGGGACGAGATCGCCAACAAGTCCTTGTGGTGCACCAGACAAACAGTCCATGGAAGAATAACACAAAAAAGGAGGACAAATTCGTTGGTCATCAAATCTAACTTATTCAGGAGTTACGGCTTCAATAGAATGTCTTCAAAGTCCACTTGTAAAGTTTGTTCTTGTGTCTCCTTTCAACACTTCCGTGGGTGCTTTCTCCCCTCCGGAATGGGTTAATAGAGGAGGTAAGGCGGTCAAAAATCACTTGATGTTTTGTGATCTGCGAAATGCACGGAGAGTAAAGCCTTGGCGGCTTTCTGTCTCGCTCATCACCGCCTCTTCCTTAACAATGAACACAGTCTTATGCCGGTAGATTTGCGGAGCAGTTCGAGAGTGACCAAAAACGATTTGAGTCCGGCAAAGCGTCATGTGAAGAAGGTGATTCGTCTCTTCTTCCTCTTCCTCCTTTCGTCCATATTCCGCTGAATCCAACCACTCCCGACACGCATGGCTGGAGGTGTGCTGAGAACTGAGTCCACTGCTGAATGGTCTTGATGCCGCTATTCATAGCCATTACGCAAGAATTCGCCCACCCGGGTTGATTTTAGGCTTCAAGACGCTAACAACAACAAGCTTGAGCGTTCCTCGATTTGGTATCGCGTTCAGCATACTTACCGATGAGTGGTCTCGGCACCACATTCTTCTGGCGCCTGGGGACTGCTGTTGATCGCCTCCAGGCCATCCACCCACCCACCCGCGCCGAATAGCTTCAACCGGCACAAAGGCTGGCACACCTCCGGAAGGACGCTATGCAGAGCGGCTTCCAAAAGGATGAGAGAAATGCCTCGGTTTGGCGGAGGGTGGCAGCGCCATCTTGAGAAGGTGGTGGGTTGACCGCCTCCATTACGCACCGTTCCGTCTATTTTAACGAAAGGTACCGACCAAGTTTTTTCTAATCAAATTAAATTTCATGCATTTTCCTTCATTTAAAGTACATCCCCAGGCAGAAAACAAAGTGTAAACATTAAGATGGCGCCAAAACCAAAAAAACAAACAAAACAGTAAAATTCCAAATTGTTAGGAAACAGTGAAGCAAATTTTTAAAGGAAGGGACTCTTAACTGTCTAACCTAGCGGACAAGCCACTATCTACTGATTGGAAAAGATGCGACGAAGGGTGAGGAAGAGGAGAAGGAGGAGGAGAAGCGGGAGGAGCAGGAGGAGTAGGAGGAGGAGCGAGAGGAGGAGGATGAGGAAGAGGAGAAGGAGGAGGAGAAGCGAGAGGAGCAGGAGGAGGCGAAGGAGGAAGAGGAGGCTCCTTCATAAGGACGATTCATCATGCATAGCATAAGAAACGATGTGTTGTGGGCTGATGCTTTGCACTGTTCTGATGGAACAGGGACAGGTTTACCGTCTTGTTGATTTTATTATTTAGGATTTTGGAAACTCGCGGATCTTGCTTGAAGGTTGATTGTTCTTTACCACTCCAAGCGCTGCACAGAGTGGATGGAGCTTCGTCCACAGTCCACCGCACAAGACAAACACCCATAACATCCACATTGTCGTGGTAATTACGCCGCTCTCCCTCGTGAATTGGAGGCGACAACAACAATCCCATTCGATGTTGGATAGAGGCCGGAAAAGGTTGAAAGGCCACCTTTCATGGCAGAGTTTTTCATGGAGACCCACAAAAGAAGCGAGAGACAGAAGAATTTTGAATTCGCCCCCCCTGTGAATGGGCGCAGGTCACGTCGATGAGATCCACTCGCACGGTAGAGAGTCTAGCTGAATGACTCGGCTCCACAGCCTCACCCTTTGCTTCGTCATCAACATTTTACCATTTTACATCACTTCAGACCACTTTTGGACACGGTAGTTGCCACGGTAACGCCATGCATCGACTGATCCAGCGGTTGGTGATGCGGATGGTTGGGGAAGAAAAGGAGGGACGCGACCACTCACCAAAATCAAACGAACACGAATTTTAGGTGATCCATTCTGTGCCACACCCTCTCGGACCATCAAGTAACCAATTTTTGAAGACTTCAATGCAAATTGAGGCGAAGAGAAGGTGGATGGAATTCATCACCCCTCACGAGCGCACCAAAAGCCAATGGGGCGACAGGCTTCTATTTCACCTCTTCCAACCAATGCATTTCCCACCCAAGATTTGACAGCTCTGCCGAGAATTGCGTCAACTATTTTGACTACCTCTTAGGCCTAACTGAACAAATGCCTTCATTTTTTTGTGCCATCTTTTGCGTCATTCCACTGTTTACGCGCTGTGTTTGCTTCCACCAAATGTCCTTTAAGCTCACTTAGACAGAAGCTAATTAAGGCGATGGCTCCCATAAAATTGCGAATTTGTCTTCCTTAACCAAACTACACCACATCCTGCAATCATTAATTACTGGACAGAAAGCGGAAAAGCATTAATGTCTGTTTTTTTCTCACACAGTTGAATATACTACTCATACCTCCATCCCAAATTAGTAGGTGCGGTTGTTTTGAGTCCCACTTATGTAAACAGAACATAACTGAGAAATCTGCCGTCCTCCGTTTCCAAGGTAAGACTGGAGTTGTTGTTTGTTTACTCGCTGGCCACACAGCTGCAGCTGGCGGCCGGCGTGTTGAGCAGTGGTTGTCCACATCGAAGTCCTTCCAAAGTGGAGCAAAGTGTCTCATGGACATCAAAACAAGAGTTAATTTGCATGTGCTTGTAATCTACAGCCAGATCGAGCCGGATGATCGACAAGAAGGGCCGGGACAAAGGAGATGAGACATTAAGGTGGACGATTAGGAGGTGATGTGGTGCAGAAATGGATGGAGGGTCGGAGTAGGACAGGCTGGATCTTGTAATTGGGGAACCAGTCACAGGTGGATTTACGTGCAACACATGTAATGCCACTGTCATAGTATCGACTAGTTCCAGGGAGGCTAATTGAAAGACAGGAGAAATTGCGTCATTTGTGGCTTGTCAGAAGAGGCAGGCGATGGATCACGCGGTGTGAAAGACTTAATCGCATACTGGCAGCGGAATGTCACATTAACCCAAGTAGTGCAGTTAACAACAAATCGAGTTAATTTTTCTTCAAAATTAATGGAAAATGGTCTCCTCTCGGCTTCGTCAGATTGACAAACACCGTCTCAGACGGCCTTCTCGCTCCCTGTGGTCAGCTTTAGGCGTCGACTACCCAAAGGCACCAAACGATGTGCATTTATGAAATGACATTTGGCATCAATGTCATCGAAAATTCTCAGCAATTCTAATAGATTCACAGTTTTGTGCTCTTGATGTGTACTGCATTGTAGGAGACCAGTGGCATCACCCTGCTAGGGTTAGACGATCTACTACTACAAATATCAATTAGTAGTATGTGACGGAACACATTTTCAGATCTTATATTCTACTCCATTCGCAATTCCTTCCCATTCCACCTTCTTTTCTCCATTTTAGACAGCCGCATAACAAATGGAGGGATCAAATGGCAATAAAAATGAGGTAGGAACGCGATTGGCCAGGTCAAGGTCATCGGCTATTTTGAAGTCGAATTCGAAACATCTTGTTTAAGAGGAAAGTAATGAACAGTCAAGCCAAAATGCTAACAAATAATGTTATTATAGGGGTTCAGTATTATCCACTAGAACGTACTTGCAATTAAAATTTAAGAGGAAAACTGATTCAATGCGACGAGTGTAGCTGATTCCATAAAATAACAAAAAAGCGAGAGTCTAACGAAATCAAGAGCTCCCATGCTCCAGCACGATCACTCAATTCAAGACGCACAATTTGGCGTAATCAGACACCACAAAATCTGTTGAAGAACATGCGTCACATACATGTGACATTAGGTGGAGGTAAATGAAAAAAGGGTGTTATACACTCGTGAGAACGTAAATAGTGAGTTTTGGAGATATTTTGCTTGATGAAAATGTTACCCAAAGACTGCACGCGTTATCTTCCACTCAGTGAGGCTTCATGACCGTCACAGATTACTTCTAGACGGCTCGCAGAAGTCCCTTCCTTCCAACCCTCAGCGCATCTGTAAGAAAGCTTCTTGATTAACAAGACCGTGGAGCACACACACGCATCGACGTGCATGATTAGGGCGAAATTTGTACGGCTTCCCCAGTGGGTTTCCCCTCCCCCCATTTTTTCTTAGACAGCGCTCAGCAACTATTCATTATTCCAGTCTACAGCTAAGAATTCGATGCCTATGTGTCGAGGCATTCGTCCCTGTCGTCTCCACAGTTCCTCCCGCTCTTCTACAGAGTCATGTCGGGGTTAGAACCTCCCAAACATTGAGGAAAGGCGGCTTCGGTGGCTAAGCATGAAGCACCCCGATTTTGAGGTAATGAAGGAACCGAGTGGCATCGAGTCGAGACCGCTTCCAGCTACAATGTTACCACGGCCCTGAAGGTAATGACGCTCGCTTCCCTTCGGCGATTGACACCGGGCGACACCGGCAAGTCACATTTGTAGTTTGTAAGGGTGGGATTGGGAGACCGCTCACCGAAATCACCGCCAGTGGTACCGCATTGCCGCCGTGCTCCCCTGACGCTACTTTGACCGCCTAACTTACCACAAAGCAACTCCCAAAGTGATTCTTGAAAAAGACAGAGGTCTGACTATTAGTAAAAGCATCTATTTCATTCACCCAACATCGGGAACCGGAGTCAAAAAAAAGGAAGAGAGAGCAAAAGAAGTTTGAAGCGGAACAGTACGGGTTATCTCACAATACATTATTTTCAGTATCGGGGATGTCTATGGATGGGTACTCGGTGGATGGAGGTGATGCAAACTTCTCATTTTTTTGCATCTCAACAACAAAATGCAAGAGGATATCTTTCTGGGTGCTTCAATGAAAGACACATTCCTTCATGAATGCGTCATAGCAATGGGAGTTGTAACTTCGTTGCTGTTTTTGGCATCGGTGCATTCTTCACCACCACTGTTGCTCCTGCCATTGTCGCTCTCCTGAACAAAGATGGTGGATTCATCATCGTCCACGATGTCCTCGTCGTAGGCTTGCGAGGCTCTCCGCATCGGTGATTGGTACAGCTCAGTCTCGGAGCTCATCTGGGTTGCAGGTTGAGCTGTACTGCTAGCGGCAGTGGACGCGAGTGAAGGATCTCTTTCCAGGAGGAGGTTTCCACGAAGGGCACGAACCAACTGTTCAGTTGTGTTCTGTTGGTAGAGAAGATGGAAAGTGTCAATGTTGCAAAATGACAGCCATTAGCCGCCTAACCTTGCCGTAAGCTTTCAAAAAAGCTACTCCAAGAATGGCATGCCGAATACTTCGTAGCCGTTTTGCCATGCATCACAGTCTTCAATGCCTACCTTCTGCTGCATTACTATGTCTCCATCTGCAGTGACAGAGGCAGCAGCAGCAGCAGTAGCCGCCGCTGCAGCTGCTGCTGCAGTGCTGAAATTGCCCGCGGACGCACCGAATTTCTGCAGGTCCGGTTCCGACGCCCGACGACTTAGGGAGTCTGAACGACTTCGAAGGAGTGATGCTGTAAGGTTTGGCATCTGTGAGGGGTATCCCTCACCATCTGTGGTGGTGGCAGTGGTCGAAGAAGGAAGGATAAGAGAGGAGGGAAAAATACCATTCTCATGAAGGTGATAATAGTTCTGAAACTGGGAATAGAGTTGTGTCGCGGTGGTGGGAGTTGATGTGGAAGTTGAAGGAGCTTCTGAAGACCGATTGATGAGAGAATTGGTGGCTAGGAGGAGACTGGAGGCAAGGATACTGTCGTCGCGGGTGAAGAGGCTCGTGCCGGAGTTTTTAAGCAAGGCCAGCTCGCCAGTTATTGAACTGAAAGGACGGAAGAAGGAAAGAGAGAAGGTAAAAAGCGATCATTTCGGCTGATACTTTGGTGGTTTGACTCGATTCCCATGTACTGTGATTATCCACAACCGCCTTCAGCGCAATTCGTCTCGGATAAGGTCAGAAGTGGAAATGCTTTATGCGCTCTCACCCATAGACTTCCTCTAGCACCCTGGACGCACGATGATTAATGACATGCCAGTGGCTCTCTTTCATTCCTTCCAATGACGTAACCTCACAGTTTCGGTTTCATCTCCGCCTCCCTGAAAGTGGGCCCACCGAACGCCCCAAGAACCGCAAGCGAAACACGCGGAGCTCGATAATTGCAGCACCTCCAAGAACCACTTAGCAGATTATTGACGATAGTCCTTTGAAGGAGGACATGGAATGGCAAGAATCGGCCTTCCTCAGCCATGAATAATCATCCTTGCCCTTCTCCTATGATGTCGTGGTTCACTGCAGTTCTGTTGGTATCAGCAATTCCTGGCTGGCCATAGAAATCAAGTCGCATATCCTATGAGGTCAGAAGTGTTCCGCCCACTTTGCGACCTCAGAGGGAATCGACGAGACGCAATTTGAAAAGAGCCAACCTGTCCTCACAGTGACCTCATTACTTCACTTTGAACTTGATGCTTTTTTTCACAAGATAAACTCAAACATGACCCACTTTTCTGCATTTACATTAAGCAGGATTCGCTTGGAAGCTCTTTCATGTCCTTTCAACTACCGATAGAGGCATAAATTAGCATTGTTGAGATGGTGTTGACTCCAGCATTGTTGACTATGCCTTTTCATCACGTACCAACTTTTCCCATGCGTGGCTGTGGCCTGCAGCCAATGGCGTTACTGCCGCCACGTTAAAGCAAAAGCCACGACGACAGTCACGATTTGGGTGGGCAACTTTGTCTGTTGTATCGTCTGCTTTGAGTCGTGACTCAAATCCAACCATCCGAGGTGTGCGAAGCAGAAAAAAACACACCACCAGCTCGCAAGTAAGACGCTAAGTCTAGTTGTGGAGGTTGCTTTGTTTATTTCTATCATTTTTATTTGGGCCGAGCCTTTTTTGAAGGAGAAACAAATTCGTCGCCGACAAAAAAGGAGACGGATTTTCATGAATGTGGATTGCATTTACTTCTACCACTTTCCTCACCGTTTTGTTGATGTTTCTGCACAAAATTGGAATGCCTTTTGTGAAACCCAAGCTATAAATAAGGTTTTTATTCGAGAAAAAAAAGAGAGCGATGCATATCTATTAAAGGTACAGTCCATGGGAGTGGAATTTGAACTTTCCCCAACCCCTGGTCTAGGACCCGAAAAATAAATGGGAACTGCGATTGTGAGTTGGGCTATTCTTGTTCTTTGTTATTTTAACATTTATCAAAGTCCGACCTCCTAATAAGCCCAATTATTCAGTTGATCGCATCACTTCCTGTCCTCCAATGGCCTACCACCTTGGCCTGTGCCCTTTGTGCGCGATGATGATTTTCCCCCGATTAATCAAACCAGTCGAAGTTTGGCAGTTTTCTTTGTATGTATGTGTGCGTGTACTGGCCCAAATTTAGGAGAAGCCTTAGGGATGACAGTGGTAGCAGCAACAGTTCGCTGTTGTTTTTGTTTTTGCACTTGGACTTGTTTACGTGTGTGTTGGTGTGCCCGTATACGCACTGGCGGTGTGCTGTGCGTGGGTGCGGGCTGAGTAATCACAGGAGCCTTGCGCCTCCCTTGAACAGGGGCACTTTCTGCAATGAGAGCCAAGTCGCACACACACACACGCACGCACAACAATTTGAAGTGAATCGTAGAGTCAGTTTCCTTGCTAGACAACCTCCTCGTGTGTCTATTTCGCCTAACTCCGGGATCCCTGACCGAAGGGAGCAAAAAGAGCGGTTTTTGTGGGATTGGCTGTTCCTTTGAAAAGGGTTCAATTCACCTTAACTAGGGGGCCCATAGAAATGGGCAGCAATAACAGGAAGGAGGGCGGGGCATTTAAACATCAGTGGGAGGTGGAGGCTTTCAGCAATTCGCTTGCCCTACCGAAGTATTCGCTGATTGTTTGGTGGGTTCTAGTGTCACTTCTTCAATCCTCACAGAAGTGGGAGGCACGCTTAACGAAATATGATACCACGGCTACAAATCAAATTTCATTTCAGGAGAAGTTTTGAGGCGCTCTGTGGGGGAGGAATTTGAGGCTAGGTGGAGGCAAAAATAGCCAAGTGTGGTGAACACGACAAAATCAAAATTTATTGCCTCAAGATCCTATCAACATGAAATGCGACCGTAGCGCAAATGCACACCTTTTTGGCTTCCCCATCATGGCGCATTCCCCAATCATTCAGCCCCTAGCCGAAGCAAGCGGGAGAGAGATTGTCGGTTACTTAGATGCTCTGCATGACACAGCAATTGGTGGATGGTGAGGCATCTTTGAGTCGCTCCACTGCCTCGAACTACTGGAATCCGTCGAGGGCAAACGGACAGCAGAAAACCCCTCCTCCTCCTCCAAGTGTTTGAAGGAGGCGTCGGTGGAGCAAAATAATGTCTCCGAGGCGATAAAATGGTTATGCCATGACCTTGCCATTGTCTGCTTTGATCACTCTGTCAAGGGGCGCACGTGACACCAACCAAGTTGGCATGGCAAAACGACAGCTCCCTCCTCCACCCTTCCCGAAGTCTCAACGTCAAAGCCGATAAAACGTGACAGTGACAACACAAATATGGCGGCTGGGTGGATGCCTCGGGGTGGGTGGGTGTCACATCAACATCACTCTGTCAAAACAGCCACCGATAAACCAATTGAAGTCTTTAACACCCCTCCAAAAGGAGAGAAATTCATCCAATCTGGGCTATTTTTGTGCCATGAAACTCCTCCCCACTCCTCACCAAAAGGCGGTGGAAGGTTGTCTCGGTGTGTGTGTGTGTGTGGGTGTGATTTGTGAAAGGGCGGTACAACATCGAAAAATGTCCACACAATCATTCCATGTTATCGCCCACGCCAGGGGAAATTAATTATTCATTTCTGTCTACCCTCCTGACCGTCCTAAGGGCTTTCACAAGCGGAGGCGATTGATAGTGCCGCTGTCGCCGTTGATGTTAATCTTGCAGCCTTCTCATCCCTTCATCATCACCATCGTCATCCTCTCCTCATTCTTCACCGTCTCTCGCCTCCTTTTTGTCATGCTTACACACAAGAATCGAGGCAAAGCAGCGGTGGGATGTGATGCGACTGATCAAAACATTGCCAGGCACCTCACTCAATGCCAAAAGTGACTTTCCAGTTGATTGTGTACACTCAGGTGTGTACAACTCAGTTAATGTTTTGTGTCTTGACAACGATTACAGCCCTAAAAGGGGACAGTTTCCCCTCTTGTGAGTCGGGAAAGCCGTAAGCCGTTGGCTGGTTGCCACGCCCACGTAGCTAGCCGACACAACGGTCTGGAGGGAGGATCGAGATGGTTGGACTGACTGGTTGACCTTTTGGAGGGTAATGCTACGGAGGTGAGGCCGCCACCACCCGCCCACCTCCTCATCCGGGATCGGATTCACTGAAGGTTCCACCGTCTGGAACGGGGATGAAAAGAAGGATGCCGCAGGTAGAGGAGGCGGCTAAAAGGTGGGGCCGAAGGCGTTTCCTTTTTATCCACCTAACTACACCAGTCACCACCCTGAATTGGCGATTCTCTCCGTGTTTATGTGCAAGCACCGATTGAAATCTGTGTGAGAAAGGTGGTAGAGCAAAATATTTTCTTTAACTAAGTGGTGGAGAGTTTTTTTTCCTCCTTCAAAAACCACAGGCTACTCTTTACAATCGCAAGGAGAAGACCCACTCAATAGAACGGAGGCGATTTTGTTTTCCTCCCTCATCACACGAGGCAACGAAGATGGAGAGACGACTGACTTCTGCCATTCCATTTCATCGTTGACTAGTCCACAATTTTCCCATTTTACAATCATTAAAACCGGAAAGATTGACAACTCCTCAAGACGAAGGGGAAAGTGTTTCACACTAGACACGTCCGCCCACAGCCTCGAATTCCTTCGCCACTGGGCCGCTCCGCATGAGGTGTGTGGAAATTCCCATTCGTTCCCCACAGCATAAAACCGTAAAGCATCCAATCTTTTGGTGACACAAACACTTGAAAGTGGTTTTTCTTTAAAAAAGGCAATAAAAGTGCAAAAATGTAGTGCAACCTCCAAGACAGCAATATTCACACATTGGAGGGGATGAGAGGGTGGCAGGAGGGGAAGAGGAAGAAAACGGCGTTTGTTTATTAAATACTGTAATTGTGTGAAAAAAAGGGGCAGTAGAGCGGAAAGACTAAAATTTATGCATTTGTAATTCTATGATAGTTTTCCTATTTGGACGAGAAGTGACCAGCACACCCAGGGCCGCATTTTGACCCCCGGGGGAGGGGAGACAGCAACCCCAGCCGCATGCGTCCCCGATGACCCGCGTGACCCTCACAGCACTTATGAGATAAAAGATGTCCTCCTCCGACCAACAACTCGTTCTAGCCACCAACAAGCAGAGGTGAAGCTGCTACAGCCGACCACTTGGAGAGAGTGGAAACGTATTCGTGGCTGCTTTGATGCATACAATTCGGCAAGTACGCAGTTGAGGACGCGTCTATCGTCAACGATGGCTTCAACACGAATGCGAAAGCATTTGCCAAGGTTGTGCTGGTGTACAGTGGTAGAAGACACTACCTGGAATCGGTTTACAATGATGGATGGATGCTGCTTCGTGTTCTGCTGTTTGTACAACAAAGAGCGGTGATTAACGCGTCTAGAAATTTGCTAAAAGTGGTGCCAAGTGGCCAAGTGAAGGCATGGAGACGTATCAACTGACTGGCCGGGGCCGGAGAGCTGCAGTCGCTGTCTCCCTTCCACCCTCGGGCACCCCTCCTTCCACAAAACAACGCCCCACCCAATGATGACCCTCCAGAGTCGAGGTGATTGCCACCGTTTCTGTCGGTGGGAAGTGGATGTGTGATAGAAACTGATGTGGCCAAGACTACATTGTCTCCTGCCTTCGAAGGCAAAACCGACACCGAAATTGCATCTCACTGGGGCACAATGATGGAACACACTTGTGGCTACTTCAAACCAAAAGCCCTCAGGGGAGGAAAAAAAAACACCTTTGCAGTGCAAAGCCATGAGATGGTAAAACAACTTGGTGGTGTTATTTTGATAGCCAATTTGGTTGTTGTTTTTCTGAACAGGCGAAAAGTACGTGGCATTCTGTTTTCGACCGCCTCTGGACCTTCAATGGAAGTCAGTGATCGGAGCGAATTGTGGATGTAGTGGACCTTCAACAATGCGATGTGTAACAAGGTAGTGGCAACTGTCTTCCTCATGTGGAATGCGTTGACCGATGTCGTTCAATTAAATAAGCTTTGAGATGTCAGGGTTGAGGAGGAAAGCTGATTGGACAAATTTTGACACGGATAACTTGTGATGCAGCAAGATTGGAATTGGAAACACCCGGCTACGTACTCTCGTGAAGGTGACTTACTCCTTTGGGAGGAAACTTGTTCCACTCGTAGCCTCAACATTGGAATTCGAAGTCGCCGATGTTGAGAGGGAGTCATGAAGGTTGAAAAGACGCGAATTGTATCCAAGGGAAGAGGAGGAGGAGGAGGAGGCATTCCTATCTGCATGGAGGGTTGAAGGGGCCTCCACGGCAGGAGGCGATATGTTGGGAGTGGTGGTGGTGGTGGTTCCAGAAGCAGCAGCAGCAGCAGCAGCAGCGGCAGCGACAGCGGTCGCGGAGGCAGTGGATCCAGGATTGCGTTGCGGTGAGGTATTACTAGCCACATAGGCTGGAACAGCATAGGAACGTTGCCGCCGTTTCTGGAAAGCCTTTACCACAAGATGTGCCTCAGACTCGGGATCCAGTCGCCAAAACGCCCCCTTGCCCGGCTCCTCTTGCCCTCGAGGGATGCGGATGAAGTAGCGGTTCAACGAGAGGTTGTGACGGATCGAATTCTGATTGAAAGAAACGGTTGGTAGAGCATCAATCAATACTTTGGAACGTTGAATTCGAAAGCGTCCCAATCATTAATAACACAAAACGAGGCCCCTTGAGTGTCTCAGATGACAATTTAGGTCGAATAGTGTTGAAAAAATGAATCGTCGCAAGGAGACAAGATGTGATGCCATTGGAGTGGACAGCTCCTAGACTTTGCCAGCACTCATTCAACAGACCCAAGTCGTCTGCTGCCTTGTACTTTCTCAGACATCTGTTCGTTAGAGGATAAACAAAGCAATCCACCTTTAATTCCTCTACGAAATGGCCTTTGTGTCTCGTTTTAGAGGATGATTGGCTATCATACGCCTTGGCAGTTTAATGACTCACGACATAGAGGCGGTGAAGTTACAAGAGCCTCGCTTTCATGGTTGTCAAAGGAGTGGAAACTCAGTATCAGTGGTGAGAAGGAATGACACGGTGCAGAGACAAATTCTACACCCAAGTTCTTCCAGATGTTCGTGAGGAGGCAAAAAAATGTTCTCTATGGGACTCCGATAGTGTGTCCAGAAAGCTGATTGGCTTGAAGGGTCTCCGGAAGGTACAGGTTGAAAAGATACGCTCGCCGAGGGGTGGAAGTGAGCTCCATGTCCAACTGGGCATGGAAAAGGGCCTCCGATTGGATTTTCATTGAATCAGCAAGATTGGAAGTATGACGCTCACGCCTTCCATCTCTGAGGTGACCTTCTTCGTGAACTATGCGCACTACTGATGAAAGAGTGTTGAAGTAGTTGAACACATGACCCAACCCTCCTCTCGTCCACCGTGGAATGATGAAAGGCTGCGTCCAAGGAGCTCGAAACTGAATCCAAGCCTCGGAATAGGTTCATGCAATGCGGAAATGAGACAAAGGCACCAGACACTACGCGAGGCAACACACAAGGGTGCGAAGAAGGAGCATTAATTATCCCCTTCCTCGATCGTGAAAAGGAATGATGAGGGCGAGAGAGAGAGAGAGAGAGGGAGAGAAGCGACCTCTTGAAAATCTTGACAACCAAATGACGTAAAAAAAGGTGGGAGAGAAACGAAAGAATGGATAAATCAGGCGAAGGTTCGAAAGCAGTGCTGAAGTACACATTACATCCAAAACAACTGTTTCGGGCATGATATGCACGGGAATACGGCTTGCTGTACTCTCTGCCACTTTCTAGCCACTTGAAAATAGTACACCGTCAAATGTCGCTTAGGTCGTATGGAAGGGGTTCGAATTTGTGTATCCCAGTGAATGTGATGCGGAATGAGCTTCAGCGGGACACAGCCCAACGGTGGAGCGTTTCCTCGCCTCGTGTTGAAGTGCTGCACCGTCAATTGGGAAGGATGTCACAGAGGTTGGTGAGCGCGCCATGCATAATTTTTGATGGAAAACAACTTTTGCGAGGAGCTCATCCAACATTCCTGCATTTCACTCCTTCCACCGTCTGACAATCGTCCGGGGAGAAATTCTTCCTCTGACGTCGCAAGGAGAGGGTGAGTTAGTAAACTGGTGAGGGAAAAGCTCCGCTCTCATCTTCATAGGCCAACACAACGCAGAACCTCTTCAAGGGAAGGTTCGCAAGCTGGAATAGGAGGATGCTACTTCAGTTCCTCTGACGATGCTTCTTTAACCTTCAAGTGATGACCATCGCCTTGCCTTGGTCTTACAAATGGATGGATAGATGGAGCAACCCCATCAGTGATGAAACCTCACTAAACTTTCATTTCATCATTCTCCTCCAAATGCTGAAGACCAACAAGTGCTCCCACGAGATTGTGGATGTGGTTTGACAGACTATTCGACCATCTGTGAACCCACCTTCATTCTGATGGGAGGAAGCCTTGCTGTCGGTCCGCTATCTCTCATTTAGAGGCATAAAAAGCTAGTTCTAGACGCATGGACCTTTGGGCATAACTTGTCAGTGCCACTTTCCATTGACCCGACCCAAACAAAACGTTGAATGAATTCAACGCTCCAGCAAACACCGATCAACTCACCTGCCAGCCCTTCTGATTGGGTTTGTAGTAGGGGAATTGGGTGGAAATGTAGTTGTAGATGTCTGATAGGGTCAATCTTCGATTGGGCGCCGAGACAATGGCTTGGACAATTAGTTGTGCGTAGGAGTAGGGTGGCTTCTCATACACTGTGCCGTGCTCCACCGCCTCTGTGGAACCCTCCAAATTGGACGTCGCTTCTTCGTTCCCTGTTGTCGAGAGGAAGGGCGAGGCGTTGCCACCGGGTGACTGGGATAAGCACCGATCGGGAAATAGTGATCGATCGGAAGGTCCCGAGTGGGTGTTTGAGCTGTCTGTCCCGTTGGACGTCTGACTACAGGTGGTTGAAACTTTCAGGGGACTTCGAGAATAGGCTGAAAGGTAGGGAAACAGTTTTTTTTACTACAGTGGAAATCCATGTTAGACAGCATTCGGCCTTTTAATCTTTTGACTCTAGACTGCGCTACGTAGAACAGAGGTTGGAGACGCACTTCCAAAGAGAGACAATCTGGCCAAGCTTAATGGAGGGGGAGAGAGAGGACTTCAAAACAATGCCAAGTTCTAATCCTACCAAAAAAGCGGAATTTCAACTAAGACCCGAGAAAAAAAAACCATACATCGCCGAACTCAAACGTCCATGTTTTGGTTGGGGAAGATTACTCGTCCCTCGTTCCACGAATTGCGATTGGTCCACAGGAGGTGTGAACGTGCGCACGGCAGAAATTCATTCAAATGAGGTTCGCTTTGATACAGCATTTGGGAATCACGACCAAATTCGCCTTTCCAGTCCTCTCCAGCTTGATAATGATAATAGCTCACTGAGAACAACGACTGTAAGTTGGAGACGGTGTAACTAACTCTTTAGGCTCTCCATGGCAATCGAGTTCATGGCCGCAGTCTCAACCACTTCATAATCTAGCAATCAGCAGAAGCACTATGGCTCCCGTTCGCACAGACCTCATTTAATTTGTCTACTTCAAGTAATGTGAGACAAAAGTGAAAATAACTTCAGCAAGGAATCACATGACCCAAGCCGGCATGCGACAGGCATCTTTGAAGTTGACTACTTAGCTAATGCAAATAACGGTAGGGGTGAGGTCCACAAAAGGGAATTAAATGGGTATCCATATTCCAGTAGCCACGGTAACAGCAGCAGCAGCAGCAGCAGCAGCAACAACAACAACAACAACAACAGCGCGCCGATAGTTGCATCGCATGGCTAGCCACAGTCGATAGACCACTAGCCAAACAACTGGAAAACTAACCAATCATAAGCGTGTACTTTTACAAGTGTTTGCACTTTTCATACACCTCGTTTGCCAAACCCCTATATCACTTGCTCACCCACCCATTCACACAGAGGTGTGGAATGTCACAATCCGGAGGACGATCAAAGTTACAGGATTAAGAGGTCAAAAGGCCAATTTGTCTGGAGATGTCTTTTTCTGTTCGAAAACCGGCATATGGCGCAACAAAATGCACTTCTTGCGTCATTGGCAGACACGGGCGCGCGCGTATACACGTGCAAGTGTGCACGTCCGTTCTTTTATGGGAGCCAATGACGTCACTAAAACAATGCACACGAGGACGACCTTGGGCAGTGGCCAATGGGCTGAAGGAGATGAAAAATGCGCTGTTTTGTCGTCGGGCTAGAGAATGTAAACATCATGGCGTGTACGCACACGCACTTGTGAGTGTGCGTGCCTGTACCCCACCACAATAGCACCATAGACACAATGTCAGAGAGGTAAAACCGGAAAAAAACGGGCTTAAAGCAAAAGCATGCCACTGACCCGCGAGGAGATTGGGGAAACGAAGAGAGGTTGGCTGTTCAGCAGTCGCAGTGGTGGCGGCGACGGTGACAGTAGCATCTAGTCGTCGGGATTTGGCTTGATTCGAGTTTGGAAGAAGGGACTCGGGTGGGGAGCAGGGCTCCGGTGTTGAAAAGGGCTCGGTGGAGTCCGATTTGCACAGGGAGGAGGCTATTGCATTGGCGGAGTCAGCGATTAGAGCATTGAAGGACTGGGAATTCTGTTTCCCTCCGAGGTGGGTTGGATCTTCGTCTTCCTTCATTGAAGGTGTCAATTTTTGCCGTCTGAAAATTTAATCACAAACGTACAAACTGAATTTCTACTGCTGATTGACGAAAATTCATCAATTAAATTCACTTTTTCTTGGAAACAATATATCACAACATAATAGCAAGCTGTTGATGAATTTTACTAATGAGGTGATGGGACTCCCACGTGAGCCGCTTTTAGGTCATTTTTTGAGAATTGGAACCGGCACAAAACAAATTGCGATAATTTTTCTCCACATCTACTCAGGTGAGTGTTTGTTATGGCGTGTAAACAATAGCGACCTTATCCGGCCTCAAAATTTGAAACGGCCTTGACATGCCATTGTCGAACAGTCCTTTCTTCTGCTCACCGAAGCGTGTCGGCAACCGCTGTACAAAAAATTGTCGAAGTGGAAGGACTAGTGCCGCCGTGCTGACTCAGAAAGGAAAAATTTTTGCAGTACATTGCTAAGTGGCTGCCCTTGTTTACGAAAGAGCCGATTTTTTTCCCCTCTACTTTGGGCACTCCGCTCAACCGTTTCGGATTAAGGTTGGGAACTAGCCTTCCCTGACGGGCCGACCTTTGCTTCACAGAGCTGGATCAGGATCCCATTCCTGTATTCATAGCGCACAAATGAATGGTAAGTGGTGGAAATTCACACACAGACCATCGAAAACATCGGTATTACGCAAGTGGTTGTGTGCGTAGGTGTGCTTTTTTTTCGCTATTTGTGGCATCACTGCAGTTGATCCCAATTTGCAATCCATTTTTTAAATAGCACAGCTGTTATTAAATGATTTATTTTGAACGAACCGCCTGAGCTCGACCAATCACAAAGGCGGACAAAAGTGCAAACAAAATAGTTCCAGAGCCTTTGGAAGTAGAGGATGTGTTGGAAAGACCTACACATACGTAGACCAGTCACGTCTAGAGAAGCAAAGGACCACTTGTGACGAAGCACATTTTTCAAACAACTACGAAAAGTTGACCAATCACAAAGGTGAATAAAAGTACAAATTCAATGATTTTAGAGCCTTTGAAGTGGAGAATTTGCTGAAGAAATCGTTACAAAAATAAACCAGTCGGATCTGCAGACTCAACGAAGGAGTTGTGATAATCTTCCAAAGCGCCTAAGATAGTGAAATAAAAAAATGTCCCCACAAAAATACACTAAGCAGTAGATGTGGGATCCGGAAGGCTGGTGTTGTGACTACCTATTTTGCCCTGCGTTAAGAATACTCCGTCGCGATTCCATTAACTGCCCAAGAGGTTGGGTTTTTGGGCGGTAGAAATGCCCCAAAAGCAACCAGTATAGTTTAAAACTCGGTGAAAACGTGCCCATCCCGTGTGAGCTTCCAGTGTCTGTAAAATGGACCAAAATGTAGCCCACCAGTCAGTACACACCTGCGCACACACAGAGAGGAACGCGGACACGTCAATCATTTCAACCCACAAACTCGTGGAAAAGCCTACTTTTCCCAGTGTCGCACTGAGATTCCCATCCGGCAAACTACGTCAAAGCTGTCAGAGGGCATTTGCGGTCGATTTTAGAGGTACAAATTTGCATGAAAAACAGCCTCAGATACTGCGTCTGCAAATCATGGAAAAAGGCAAAAACAAAAGCAGGCGAGTAACGGATCATTAGTGAGGGCTAAAGTGGGCAAATTGGCCCCTTTTGTTGCGCCCTTGGATAGCCCCTTTCTGTGCGTTGTTTATGTCTCGATAGGCTGCGCTGCCTTGCTTAGCTACGCTTCGAGAAAAAAATTCCCCCACTTGCTCACTACCTCACCAACACACGCGCACGTCCTGTGGGCTGAAATTATTGTTGCTACAGCAACGCAAAAGTACGGTTCTTCGCAGGCAGGCGGGCAGGCAGACTTTGGTAAACACAAACACGCCAAGTGCGAGCGGGCATTTCGAAAGCAATTATTTTCGAACAAGGCGCGTGTTAGCCCCCCGACCTCCCCTATTGGTTGGTCTCAAGGTCATTAGGTAGCCGCTGCTGCTACCGCTGCTGTCTGCACTGGTGCGTGAGTTGTTTCATGTACTTTTGGGGATGCACACGTACGGACGCGTAGTGGCGTTTTTAATACCCTTTCGCTTATACGACTGCGCTATTATTGTTGTGTTCCTTCCAATATGCCTCCGCCTCGTCTAGCGCTGTTTACGACAACACAACTCCTAGACTTCCAGCCTCTCCTCCCTTCCCCTCCCCTTGTTTTCGTTCTTTAGTTATTTATAAATGTATGAAGACAGAACAAATTACTAGCCTTTCCTACCTGTCTGGCTGCAAAGCCGAAACTTCTACACATTTTTATAACTTCCCAATTTTCAAAGCCCACTCCATTTCCACCACATGAGGTCAGGTTCTGTGACCTGACGCACTGCGCTTCATCGTGTGCTGAAGGGCCGTGGCTGCTGGGACAGCACAGCAGAACGTCTTCCTAGGTCAACCTCAGTTCATCAAGGTCACTCTACGTGCATGTTTGTATACATACAAAGGTGTTTGTGTGAAAGGCCGGGGAGACTGTTAGGGCTTAAGGAGTTTGTGGAGATGAAAAAGCTGCCGAAATTTGGGTGACAAAGGAGCTACTGATATAATGTGATCTAAGATGAGAGGATGGATTAGCGCTTCCTCACCGTCTTATCATTAGAGTAAGTTAAGAGCAAGGAATAAAATATTTTGTGAATTAAATAGGCGCGCATTACCGGAGACAATATTACCTAGTTACAGTTCTGTTATTAAGAAAACGATGAAGCAGAGAAGAAAAATTTCACTCAGTCAAATTAGTTTTGTTCCAATACAAAGCAGGGTACGACAAACTGTGCGCTATCAATAAATCAACGCAGAGTGTAAACATTAAAAAACTAGGTTAAAAAGGATGTCAAAAAAGCCGATCAAAAGTACAGAACTTAAAAAGTTTACAATCTGCCCTACTTTATACACGAGGCATTGACAACATGGGCCAAAGCCAATAAGCTGGGTCAATATTTAGCCAAAATTCTACGGCGAGGACCACTTATTAACAAACGTAAAATACGTACTTTTCATCTGGAAAGTCTGGGATATCGGAACTATAACCAGTTAGACCAGCGAGTTCAGCGGAATACCTCCAAATAGTGCGTTTCTTTGGATGTCGCAAGCTTGAACTGGAATCCAAAATTTCAACGACAAGCGTAATGGGTGTGCTTGGGAATCTAAGACGACAACTAAGGCAAAAATTAAGAGATACTATAAATACTACCAGTTGGGTAGTGGAATGAGTTCTTCGCTAAACATTTGAAACTCCTCATCAATGAAGATACCGTTCTTGCCAAGAATGCGAAGAAAAAGTGCCCCATTAATTGTATGGAGTTCAAGATGCTTTCGGGAAATACAGACAGAATCACCAAGGCATATATCAGTAGGCAACTGACTTCGCCTACCGACGGTTATGACCTCTTTCCTTAAACAGTGAGTAAAATTCGGTCCTGTAACTCGAGTGTACATTGGTCTAGTAGATTTTAAAGGTACTAGGACCAGACGTGGTCAATTTAACCGACTTGTGCTTATCAGACGATGTCAGGAGCAGCGGATATGCCAGAAAAATGCATGCATACCGCTGTTAACACTAAGGTCATAAACATCACAGAAAGTAAAACCAAACACATTGTGACTTTACGCGTTATCTGCAAAAATGAAAAAATTACCATTATGTACACATAATTAATTTAAATTTTTATTTATGATCTTTTAGAGTTATTATAATCTTACACGACGATTTATTTTGCTCACATATGGACATTGGGCGGTTCTGTGATGTGGTAAAATGAATTTAGCTTCATTTGCCTAGCGCAGCACTTTAAACATTCAAAAATTTTGCTGTAAATGGGTGTATTGTGTGTGTTAAAGCAAGCGTTGATCTTTTTCAAAAAATTTACAGAATGCTGTCAAAAGGCCGGTTACCTAAAAGTCTACCGCTACTGTGCAGTTGAGACATTTACATTTAAATTTGAGTCTCTACAACACCTTCTGCGGACAAAAGACCCAAAGAATACTCACAAACCCCCCTTCGGGTAATCGAAATCTGCAGCTCCCCGAGCACCCCCAGAAGACGGAGAGAAGGCTAGATGTAGGTCTGGATATTTGTATTCTAGACGGGAAGGAAGGGTACTGCTAGCATGGCCGGCAGGACAGATTACGCAGCTAGCTTCAAGGTGGCCACCGATAATCTGTCCGACCAAAAACAGCCCAAACAAACAATAGGCTACATAGCCCCCCTATTCTTTTGAGCGTTGGCCCCGACGCGTCTCTTCACCCACTTCGTGTGTCAGCCATCACAACGTAATCAGTACTGCGAGGAGCACTCACGAGCTAACCGTGCCACACACCGACGTCGGGTGTAAATGAGGCGAAATTTGGCACCACGTCAATGATCCCTTATGGCGGTCCAACTCCATCTGCAGGTTTGCCCGGCTTGCCAACTAACTTCGGAGTAAGAGGTTCAGACGACCATCACTGCATCCTTCGCGAGGTTAGTCTGTCGGCAGCCTTTCCAGATGGTCCACGGTTAGGGTCGCTTCAGTTGTTAATAGCTTTCCTGTCGAGCACCAGAGTGGGATAGAATCGAAGATAAACGCAGTTCATAGTCCTTCAGCAAAGGCACTTCTTCTGAACCGTTGTAACGTGCCACTTGCAGGGCAAAGCTAGGTAGGAAACGCACAAATTCGGGTCCGCTTTCCGCTGCCACCACTGTAGCGCCCTGAGCATCCCTAGAAGACGAGGAGAAGGCTAAGTGTGGCTCAGAATACTTGTACTTCGAATGGTACTGCTGGCATGGCCGGCAGGAGAGCCCATGCAACTAGCTTCAAGGCGGCCGCCACCGATGTGTGGGACCAACCAACAGCCCAAACAAACAAAACACTACACAAAACCACCCAACTGACTGACTCCCGACACTCCTTGAACTCCATAAAACGGCCGCAAAATAAGAGCACAACAAACCTCACATTAATCATTACTCAAATTACACATATACATGAAACACAAGTGCACAGGTCAGACATTAAAATCGATTCGTTTGGCCTCATATCCAGCGTTCCCCACCAGTGTTACCGTTTTGCCCCCTTCCGCACCACCGGAGCTAGATCCCGTGCCTGTTCCACTCGCCGCTGCAGCATTTACAACGGTGGTAAAAGTGGTTCCTCCTGCTGTTGCTATGGTGACTCCTGATGCGCGTTTAAGACCACTAGCCACTGACGCTCGTCTTTCTGCCGCCCCAATCACAGCATTGAGTTCGAGGAGGTCTTTGCTGCTCCCCTTACCAACAGTGAAGGAGACGCGTTTGGGAGAGAGGGTCTGACCTCCGACACCAAGGCCACCTTGGGACGGGACCGCAGTGGCTGCTGGTGGGGGATGGTGAGTGATGTTAACCTGGCCTGAGGCGTGGAAGTGGTGGGCTTGTTGTAGGTGGTGCTGGGTTGAACCTATGAAGACATTGCGAGTGGATGCCAGGCGCCTAGAGAATGGTAACAACAAAAGAAATGACCTTCTGAGACATAATCACCTATCTATTTTCCCATTTAACAATTGATTGCTGCATCACAAATAAAAAAACAGCTCCTATCATCTTTATCCTTCTGTCAGGCATCTATCCACTCGGCCAAGTCTTCATCGACTTGGGCAAATGCTTGCGCATACTCATCTAACTTTACTAGTGATTACCTAGTAGGTAGAAAGCCTTCATTGGGAAGCGCAGAGTAACCACCATGCACTGCCTGCAGAGCCGAGTGAGAATGTACAGCGGCGGCCGCAGCGGTGGACGTGGCAGTATTGGTGGCAGGAGTCGAATGCGCTGCCGGTAGAGGGGTGAGAGGAGGCTGCGTTTTGCCCGCGGGATCCGAGGCCGCGCTGGCGGTGCCAGTGGCGGTGGCGGAGGTTATAGAGGGCGGTATGAATCGCTGTAAGAAGGCATCCACGCGAGCGAGGAAGACGAGGTTGTAGAAGCGAGCTAGATCACCACGTTCTTCAATTGCTTCAGTGTTGGCAGAGGCAGAGCGACTGATCATTACGCGTCGGTAGGCATCGCGGCTGGCATGTGGCTGCATGCGGTAGGCCTGCATGGGATACATAACCAAATTAATAGCAAAAAGTTCTGAAAAAGCACGTCATTTAATATTCACTACCACCACCTACCTGCACGATCTCCACTAGACTCAGAGGTCTCGCATTACCTGTCACCCCACCACCACTGGTAGTCGCCTTGGCGACGCCGTAGAGACAACACAGGAGGATCTGATCCAAAAGCCGATCCTTCAGCAACTCCGTCTCGTTCACCAGTACATGCTCAAATGTCGTCCATGCTCGGGCTAGCAGAGGAGCAGTCACAGTCCCCCCTGTCGCTGCTGCAGCACTTCCGGATGGAGCCGCTGTACCCGAAGACGATTGGATCCTCTCACAAATGGCTCGCAGTCTTGATGCTGCCAGATAGTAGACATGACGGAAGAAGATGGCCGTTGAGTCATGTCGCAGGGGTGGTGGCAGAGCTGTTGTCGTTGCCGTCGCCGACCAGAGTGACGTCCCCCGGGGCTCCACCTCGGCTTCAGTCGCGGTATCCAGCCCTTCCTCCGTCCCAGAAGTTGACACTTCTGCTTCTGATGCCGCGAGAAGACTAGCAGCTGCGCGAGCTGACTCATCCTGGTGTTGTTGCTGGAGTGCTGTAGATGTGGCAGAGGTGACAGCGGAAGCAGCCAATCGAATCTTCTTGGCTGGGGTAATGGAGGCGATTCCGCTGGATTGGTTTGATACCGGTGTGGTAACAAGCAGCTCCCGGCGGGGGAAACGACTCACGATACTCTGTTGAAACAGAATAGGGAATAAACGCCATGAACAACATCCAAATCCTCTATCTGAGCCCAGAGTCGGAAGCACGTGACGCCCAGATTAGGAGCCATGCATTATGGAAAACTGCAAATAGCTTTCTTTCTCGACTGTAAAAAAGCTGAGTTTATGACAGAACGGTGTTTGACGTCAAATTTAAGCCCTCAAAGTGGGAACACAAGGATAATAATCGAATTACCCCGCTCACATCACTCACATCGTCCAGTTTTTCCGGAGGAAAGATCTCCTCCACTGAAGGAACAGTAGAAGTACGTGAACCCGTCGTTGAACTGCACTGAATGGTGGCCCAAATCGAGGAGGAGCTTCGCCAAGCATACTCCCCCAAAATCCCTTCCACCACACAGTTCAAGTACTTCACCAACTCTCTCGGCAATTCTACATTCTTTACGAACACTTCTACCACCTTGTAAAAAGAGATGGCATCCAAGGCGAGTGGTTCCAGGATCCAGGGGAACCGTCGCCCTCCATCTTCCTCACAATTCACAAGAACTATTTCCAGGCAACAGGCGTAGAGAGCGCGATGGAACTCCTCGGAGCGAACAATTCCTCCTCCACTACGTCGAGACTTCTCGTCGGCGAGAATTGACTCCAATCCATAGTAATAGAGTTGTTCGGCCAAGTGGCACCGATGTCCAGCCCCATCAGTGGTGGCCGAATTGCCGCTGGCGACGTAGGCAGCAGTGAAGTCACGAGAGAGGGTCTGAAGACGCGCACGGATGTTAGTCAGTGGCGTCTCGTTAGTGACCGAGGAACGTACGAACTCAGCGAGAGTCTCAGTGGGATTTCGACTGCGACCGGAGAGGAGGGCTTGAATGTGGTGAAGGTTTTCACTGCGTGTCTCCGGGCTGTTCAATCCCACAAAACCACTCAGACTGCCCATTACTGGGCCGTAAAGAGCGCTGTCGGGGCGCGTGGAGCCCATGTAGAGACCACCGCCCATGCCTTCGACCCCAGGTGTTTCTTTGGACTCTCGCTACAAAAGAGAGCAATTGTCAACAGCCATTCAATCGTGAAGACTTTCTAGTTCATTCTAGCGAAGTCCATGGGTAGGCTAAATCGCAAAGAACACTTCCAAGACGTCACACCCGTTGTTGTAAGCGAATTGTTAGAGCACAAAAGACAGAAATCGCAACACAAATTCAGTGGGTGAATGTCTAGTCGGATTTTATGCAAGGTTAAAAACTACAAACTTAAGGGACTTACAGCTGTGTGCTTGGCATCGCTGAAAGCACTAGGCCGAGCAGAGCCGATTTCCTCAGCGGCTTTGGAATTGAGGAAAATGCGTTCGTCAAAATCGCCAGTGCCGAGAATGTACTCCTCGTAGTGGTCATTGAGACGCTGCATAGCATTCGCAAAGTTGTCTGGACGCAAAAAATCCGCGGGTCCCGGAGGATGGAGCTTGGAGACATCCTTGATTGAAGAGAAGAAACTGGTAGACCGGTTGAGGATAGGCACACTACTACGAAATAGCTTAACATGGAGCATGGATGGATGGGAGATAGCTGACTACTCACTCGTTGAAAATTCAAGTACTAAAATCTCATGTTTGCAAGAAACGAAGAACCGCCACCTACTTTTTCGATGAGCTTTGAGACGTACGGCCGAAAGAAATGCTCCTTGATTGCCTTGCATTCTACAAAGTTAATTCCATTGTCCTCACAGACGTAACGCAACATGCAGGGCGTGTGAGCCGCATCTGTTGTCAATGGGGCAGTGGAGCTAAGCGGACCCGTCGTCCTTCCACCACTACAACGGTAGTTGCGATTCAAGAGACGTCTTCCACCTCCCGCCATCAGCACACCAAGGATCCAATCCAGACAGCAGGCAAGAACGTAGAAAGAGTTTACTAGATCATCTGCTATTGCTGGGAAGTTGGCTCGCGTCTTAACGAAGAGGGTCCAGGTGAAGCGAAAGATATCCATAGGAGTCAAACTGGATGTATCTTCGGGAGAAAGAACTCAAGCAATTCACCTCTTGAAGATGTAGGCAACCGAATCGGCAAGGGTTCGCAACAAAAAAGCCAATTAAATAACAGGTAATTAGTTTACAAAATCAAGTAAATGTACTACCCAAGATGCTATAAGGTAAACTAGCCGAGAGCAGACATCCATGCCGTCAGTATGGGAACTGATAGATGGGAGACGATGAAGAGCTACGCATTATCCACTTATGACACTATTTACAACGCATTTTTTTCGATCTCCATGACTTAGGTCTTTCCTCTGGTGCCATTTCGTCATTTCCAGGCCTCTAGTTGCCCTTTCCTTCTATAAACGAATACCAAGCCCCCAAATTTACGGCTACGCGCCCCTACATCTGCACAGATGACGCCAAGTGGCATTTAAGTAGCAGTGGTAAGCGAGATACGGCTCACATCGCTGACCAGATGTCGGGCAAATGGTGTGGATGGTTACAGCTGCGAAGACTTGTAAAGGAAGAGCAACAGAAGCAGCGTCCAATTTTGACAATCAACCCCAATAAAATAAGTGGCAACCGAATTTTAACCGAATTCGAACGATTTAAGACCTTCATCACAGAGACGCCACACACGACGATCCAAGCGAGCAGGTGGCACCGTGACAGCTAGCCAGGCTTTGAGCAATAACAAGAAATATTACCACTGTGATGCGTTCAATCAAATGGCTCTGCTTAGTCCACAAACAACTGCCATCAGATGAGATACACCACCAGCAGTGTTAACTTTGCCTGATTAACATGAAGCTGCTTATTATCAGCAATTAAGGTGTCCCAAAGACGAAATACAGGAGCTATCGAAAAGGCAAAGCGTACTTTTACCAATACGTCCAAATCTCTGTTCACGACTAGTAGGCAGAAGTCAAGATGAAGACTGCGGCGTATTGGTTGGCGGATAAGAGCAACAACAAGAAGGAACCAGAACAACGCCATCTGATTTAAAAGTACTTACTCAGCCGTTTTCTCAATTCCCTCCCCCCTTTCCGCAACCGTCTCGGTGACAAGGCTTCCTGGTCGTATCTATAGCCTCCCATCCCTTCCAAATATCTGTGTCAGAATGGCATGGCTTAGTGCATTCCCCAGATTGACTCTGCACATTGTAAGTAACAAAATTAAGAAAAAAAAGAACATGGGAAATAGCTCACTAGTAACAGACTCGTCATCTTCGTCTTTCTTCTTGAGATTGCCGCCGCCCAACCCACAAAAGTATAGAGGAAATGCACGAGAATAGTAACGAAAAGCCACCGAGGAGACGGCAAACTGACGCTCCAGACGTTCAATTCGGTCATGCATTTCGTCCGACATCTCTGTCATGTCAGACCACTTCCGAATGCGGTGGAAGAATTGCACCAGACTCATCTTCGCCGTGGCTAAAAGACGAGTGAGGGAGATGTAGGCGCTATCCACCATCACCTGACCAGAGGCACTGTCCGTGGTGGGTCGACGACAGCACTCATAGAGTGAGCACACCAGCCATTGCAGTTGGTCCCCTTCGATGGAGTAGTTTGTCCACACCTCTGCGCAGAGACAAGACGCAAAACAAACCCGAAATTACTGCACCATCCATAATTAATGCAAATTTAAACACTCTGCTTAAAAACAAGGGAATTTCACATTCACGTCCATTCGCTACGT
The DNA here is from genome assembly GCA_023968675.1 of Taenia pisiformis. Classification (NCBI taxonomy): domain Eukaryota; kingdom Metazoa; phylum Platyhelminthes; class Cestoda; order Cyclophyllidea; family Taeniidae; genus Taenia; species Taenia pisiformis. The sequence continues at coordinate 21,636,564 of CM043731.1, read as the reverse complement.
AAATCAGCAGCAGTAATAGTTGATGTACGTTTGTTTTCATTCAATTCACCAACGAAGCTGGAGTTCTTTAGGGGCGGAAATAATCTTTGGGACATGAATCGGACAGGTGGGACACAGAATGAAAGGATGTACAGACAGGCTTGAGTGGTAGGAGCAAAAGAATGGGGGATGAATAGAGCGATGAAGAGAACAGTATGCATAGAATAGGCATCGTTTCGGCTGCCAGCTTTGGGGTGTATATTAGCCACTCCTCTCTGGTGATGGCCAATTAAGAGTAAAATGACCTCCCTCCATTAAAAATACACCAATTAAGCAAACAGCACTCCTCAAAAAAGTGAAATATCAGACGTAGCTGAGCAGCTCAATGTTGAAGGATTTTGAATATAGCTTTCATTTCGCGAATTCATACTGAGAAGGAGCGAACGGCTCAAAACATCTCCTAACCAAGTGAAAAAAGGGGCTAAGACAAAAACGTTATGCGAAACGAGAGGAGGGGCTGCGCGATGAAACCTCTGATGGACCAGATCACTAATACTTTGCATGAACACGAATTTAAGGATGTTAGACTGGTTCAAATGACGAATCAGAGGAAATAAAAGTGCGTCTAAGCAACCGGGTGGAGGTTAACACAAGAGGCAAAATCGAAAAGCTAAATATGCACACAATAAGTCCGAAATCCTCAATTCCTGAAGGCGACAACAGAATCAAAGCATTTCTCTTCATTTACACTTAATTTTTAAAGGTCTTAAGAAAGTGCATAGATCGTAAAGCGTTTCATTCAATCCGGCTCCAAGCCTGAAGGTAATGGATTAACTTGGAGAATGTTTTGCAAGGTGATTACGCTGTAGCGCAATTAAAAACCAAAATAACATAAGTTAATTCAATAAGGAATGCATAAGTTGCGCAGAAGTTCATACTCGTTCTAGAGCACATGTGGTTCAACAAGCATATCCGCCAGTCTCAAACTGTCCAAAAGACCAAATAAACGAAGGAGAATATGTTCCAAGGAATAAGTACGAGTTATGTCGCATTCCCGAATCTGAACAGTTGAAGCCCTTAAAAGACCGTGCAAATGAACGGTGATGAAGATGAAACCAGTAATCAACGACACAGCAATGCATGAGATTAGACTATATTAGGCTAAATTTGCCAGCAAAGATTGAATCGGCGCATTACCAAACCCAGTTCAGCGCATTTAACAAGCGAAAAGGAAGCTTAACTGGTAAAACTTGACTATGGAGCTCAAGACAACTCCAGATAAAAGTGCATGCTAAAGAGCGGAAACTAAACAAAAAATTAGCTTAAATCACTTCGAACCCACTACGTTCTACGTTGGAAGGCAGGGAGAAAACAAAGGCATGCAAAATTTATGAGATATCATTTGCTAGTGCAAAGTTCCAGCAGTACCAATAAAAGAAAGAATTCCACCCACCCTTGTACTTATCCCACGCTTCCTCACGAACGGTGGATTCTATACACAAAGCATTGCACAAGTCTTCGAATCTCTTTTCAATGGGCTCGTCCACGTCGTACATGCGTAACAAGTACGAGGCAGACTCACGAGAGGACACACCAATGCAACCGCCCGCGCGACTTAAGGTTCAAAAACGAAACTTCAGACCTGTTTTATGATGCCGAAAAAGGCGAGTCAGTTGCTGTATATATATTAGGATATTTATTAAACTAACAACACTATATGTACTTACGCAAATGGTAGGTTAAAGGTAGCTTGAATGACACTGTCAAATTGGAAATTCAAAGGTTTGAGCCAGATATAAATGTACTGAAATTGTTATATCATTAGCACTATGAGTTTTATAAATTAAAAAATTACCTAGGTTCTGACTGTCTAGTTCTTACCCTTAGCCCCTGAGCCTCGATCATGCAAGCTGTTAAAATTTATTTGCCATGCTTACTAAAGGTGCAAACTGATTTTTTATAAAATTGAGTCTACTAAATTACTCAACTATCACAAATTTGACATGAGAGGGTAGTGTAGAGGGAAAAATGGGTTATGGTTGCACAAAAAGTGAAGGTGAATTAGTAGATAAGACGTTAGGCACACACCTTTCTATAAAGACCACTTTAGTTCACAAATCAGCTCGCCATTCACTCGTTCAGCTAATGAAAGAGCATTCGCCTCTTGTTCCATAGTAGGACGAAGAGATTACCTTTCTAATGAGCGCTGGCTCAAACTGTCGCCCTTTTGGCAATGCATACTGCTTTATTTTGCCTGCCTACAATTCGGCTGTTTTGACGAAACTGCACGGACTGGTCCTCTCTTAAATGTACCCATTCTGTTCTGTATTCAGCCCTCGGCGTTATGCCATGCGCTAGAAAGTCAGTGTATATGCAACCTTCTCTAGCGCTGCTGCGTATGCAATACCGTTAGGAACGACAGTACAACTGACGAACTAGTCCGCATCTGCGTTTCATTCAACGGCACACTGCAGCCATCTAACTATAACACTTAACGAATCCTTTTCCTTCATCTGATAAGTGAAAAGGCGCACCAAGCAGGTCAAGTGGCGATCAAAACGCAATGGATCCAATGAAGGCATCGAACTGCGAAAGTCAAAGCAATGCATTTGAGTGCATTATCATCAAACGCGACTGTAAAATATAACCTGATTTCAGAAAAGGCGGCGTCCGACCCCAACCCGACTCAACACTGCCTCCCTTTCCATTAACTTTGGCTGCCAGATGCATCGACGCGGAGACAGCCAAACGCCCCCCCTTCCAGGCACGCTCCTATAAAGGGCAAAGCTCTTCATTTGGTCCTGGCTAAGTAGGCAATTTCCTAGTCTGCTGCCCATTCCAATGCGTCAATACATTCCATTGGGTTGCCTATTCTGCAACACTTACAAAAAGCACTCCTCCCCTATTAAGAGTAGGCTGACCTGGTGCTAGAGGCACATAATCGCATTCAAAGGGGATGAAAACATCACCATGTAGGGTAAGACAAAGAAGATGATTCGCGTTGTCCAATGCAACTGCAAAATAACCACTGAGAGAGTTCCATCCGGCTACTTCCAAGGGCATTAAAAGGCAAAACTTTAAAGCAGAAGTACAGATGGGATGAGGTTAGCGGTCGAGGTGCATGCTTCCGGCACTGAAGTCGATTTGAGGAGGAAAAAAGTACTGCCGCATTAAAAATCTTCTCCTAGTCAGGATTTTGCATTCGATGGACTTCCAATCCAGTGTAAGACACGATGTGTGCCCGCTGGAAATGCTGCTTTCCATACACATGTTTTAAGAAATGAATAGCCGCCAGTCCCATCATTCCCTTGGCAGCACAAGTTGCATGCTGTTGGATTTTCAACTTCTCCGTCCTCTTCGGTAGGGCTTCACATTCAAGGTGCCTGCAGGCACGAGCGTCGCCCTCGTCGGTCAGTCCGGTTGTGGCAAATCAACCGCCCTACAACTCGTGCAACGCTTCTACGATGCCTCCAACACCGACTTCACCGAGGGCATACTTTTCGATGGCGTGAACGCTCGCACCCTCGCACCCAACTGGATCCGTCGGCAAATCGGAGTGGTGTCGCAAGAACCCAACCTCCTGGATCTCACCATTCGAGAGAACATCGCGTATGGTCTGAACTACCGTTTCGAGAACGCTGAGGATGTGACGGCTGGTGTGCCCATGCAGACGATAATCGAGGCGGCCAAACAGGCCAACGCGCACGACTTCATCAGCAACCTACCAGAGCAGTACGAGACACGGGTGGGGCCGCGCGGATCGAGGCTGTCAGGCGGTCAGAAGCAGAGGATCGCGATTGCCAGAGCGTTGGTTCGAGATCCACGACTGTTGGTGTTGGACGAGGCGACAGCGGCGTTGGATAATGAGAGTGAGAGGGTGGTGCAGGCAGCCCTGGACGAGGCGATGAGGAAGGGCGGACGGACGTGTCTGGTGGTGGCGCATCGACTCACCACAGTGGAAGCGTGTGATCAGGTGGTGGTGTTGGAGAGGGGGAAGGCGGTGGAATGGGGCACACCGAGTGCTCTGTTGGAGGCGAAGGTACCGTGCTACGCTCTACACAATACGACACTCACCGGTTTGATGGCATTCAAACAATGATGACAACTTCGTTTGCATAGCCATCAAACTCATCCAAGTGGTTGCACAGGAGCACCAAATCCCACCGCTCACGTGTACGCCATTTGATAAAGCAGGACGCGCAATTCGGCAGAACGAAATGTCTCCACACCTGCGCCCGAACATGATGGTCAAGGCTGCGTAACGGTGGAAAGAAGGAAACCACCGGAAAGCGCGCATGCTGAGCCCTCTCGCACAGAGAGCACTGCGGAGGAGGTCAAGAAGACGAGGGCAAGTGTACCCTGAACAAGCACAACTCCAATCGGTGCACCCCACTGTCAGGAAAGAAGGCTTCAGCGAATGAAGTCCGAGGTAGAGGCAAGAAACGACTTACCTCTTACCATATAGGCCTAGGTTTGAGCTTTTAGAGCAACTACAAAGTAAAATGAGTTGAGATTTCGCTTACCTCGAGGTCAAGAAAAGACCGCGAAGTGGCAGACGATAAGAAGGTAAGCATAGAATTCGACACCAAGAGCCATAAATTTCAAATCAATAGTCCAACTGTCGCCATTCTCCTCCGCTTCTAGCCCCAGAAGGCGCAGATCTCAGCGGCCACAACCCTGTCTCACATTGCTCTGGCAGGCCGCAGATGAAATCGCAGTCGATGGCTTCTTCAGCAGCCTAGATTACCGCCTCTAAGGACGCACCACAGGTGTTGTCTTCCGGGTTCACAAGACGTTATTTCACAACAAAGTCGATGTTCTCCGAACCGATGAGATCGCAGAAATTAAAATCCTGCACAAAAATATACAGTCCTCAAGGTTAGCCAGCGCTGGGGTAGAGGTAAGCGTTAAAGGAAGCAAGTCGGAGGCACATCTCAAATCCATTCCATCATTAGAACTGAGATCCTCCAGCAATGCCACAATTGCAACAGATCGGGTATTTCTCCAACCCGACTACTCCAATTATGCCCCCTTAAAGCAATCAAGAGATCATGCATGTCTGCGGCAAGCGAAATTAATTCGTCTTCTTGCTGTAAGCGTCCAGCAGCACAGAAATGTGTTGCAAAGTGATTTCTAAGCTGTCTATTCGCAGCCAACCGCCTTATATTTCAAAGCATAGAGCTCTCACTAAGGCTTCCATCATTAAGCTACATCGCAGAAAACGCACTCTGACAGGATCAGCACCCACTCAGACACCAAGAACAATCGGATACCATTCGTACTCATGATTGAAGGCGCCACATCCACACTCCCGATTGGACAGTCGCTACCCACCAGCCACCACACACCTACAGACTCACCACACCCCTTACTGCTCCCATTACGCCGGTTAGTGCACATCAACTCCAACGCTATCCATCACATGCCTCACTGGTGGCCTCAATCGGGTACAGCAAACCCACACAAGCCCGCATCAGGGAGAGGTCCACACAATACTAATCCTATAAAACAAATGCCAAGCATGCGTTACAGAATTAGATCTAAAGCGAGTCTACTGCGGTTGCTACATTCGAGGAGCGACTTCCCATTGCTGTCATTGATAGGAATCGACACGCCAAATACCAACTCCAACGAGACACTAGTGACTTAAACACCACTGATCGTTGCAGCCATGCGAGCCAAGCTACAGTTCACGTGTGTCAACAAAACGACCACTGCTTCGCCTATCGCAACAAACAACAGATCCAACGCATTTGTCCGCAGTACACGGCAGTTACAGACACCACCTTGACTCATCTTGTCCACGCATTCGGCAGCATCACCTCCGACCCACAATAAGCCTCAACTACAAAACAGCCAGAATCCCACAATTCACACAACCACAGCCATTCACCTCCACACTCTGTTATTCACAAATCGTCAATCCACCAAAAAGAGTGCTAACCAATTATTCCCTCTCAGGTCACAAATTTACCAGTGAACAAGAAAACAGCCATAAGGTAAGTAAAGCAAAACTACCACCACGCAACCACAAGACAACACCATCAACTAACCCTCGACACATTGCACCTCCACTGGTGTGACACGAGGTAGGATTCCAGAGTCCGAGAAACTCGTCCGAAGGAGGACAAAAAGCAGGATGAGGAATAGCACGCCATCGACCGCCGGCACGGCGGGACTTAGACTGCTTGCAAGGTAGCGCGCATCAAACTCAAAGAAGAGACCACCCAACCAGAACAGGAGAAAGAGTGTGATGTAGAACAGCCTCAACTGTTTACGCATCACATAGTGACCTTTACACCCAAATCGATTGCGACCTGGATGCGTGTGATAGTAGGGTAAGAGAGTTCTCCTACCCGGTAGCAACACAGCGTAGTCGTGTGCGTGAAATTGCGATTGGAAAAAGTCGGTCAGGTGAGTAAAATTGTTGCCGGTGGAGCTATCCTCCTCGCAGTTGCGTATTCCGAAGCATGGAAAGTAGGGCTGTCACCTATGCATAGCTCAACACGCAAAGCATTTCCACTCAAGAATCAGCAGTCGTAAGAATGGGAAAGGAAGTCCAGAGCAGGCACACTTTAGATACAGAAATATGTGATTCCTCAATGCAAATATGCTGATGCGCGGAAGAATGAACACCCGGGTTAGGCTCGTCCAAAAGACAAACTTCGGGCTATACACTTCAAAATGTAACCGGTAGCGTTCAGGCGAAGTGACTTAAGTTGGATGAACTCAGTGCACAGACAAAAGTCGAGTATAAGTCTCAATGGTATGTTTTTATTGTGCCAACAAGCTATCAGACTAAATAGCAAGTCGATTTTATGGGGCCTACTCAAAACACCTCTAGCTTCTAACATCAAGCGAAACAGTTAACCGATTTTGACCAAACTGCACGTTTACTTGACACTAGGAAATGACCTGTGTAAGAAGACTAACGGTTGCATCCATTACAGATTCCAAACAATCTCTGGGCCGTCTTCAACAAATAATTCAATCGTGTGTTTCACAGGGAAGTGATTAGAAGCAAAAGCAGCAATTGTAAAGCGTTCCACCCATTTTCGCCATTTCTACACCCACCTTTCATATTGAATAACTTGTTCTTTTGCACTATCTTAATTTTAAAAACCAGGTAGATTTAAGGCAGCAAATGTAGTGCATTGTTTGTTTGGGCTATTGGTTTGTCGGACACATTAGTAGACCACCGTAGCACCCCAAAAATCCCTAAAAAAAGGAAAGAAGGCCAGGCATAGGTCAGAATACGTGTATTCTAGACGGAAAGTAAGAGAGCTGCTGGCAGGGCTGGCACGCCATTACTCGCGGCTAGCTTCAAGGTGGCCAAACCTGATATGCCCGACCAACCAACAGCTTAATCAATACCCTTAGGCCACCTTGAACGGTGCTGCGTGGGCTAGTCTGCCATGCATGCTATTAGCACCCTTAATTTCCCTCTAGAATATATGTATTCTGACCTACATCTAGCCTTTTCTCCATCTTCTAGGGCCACTCAGGGTGCTATATCAGAGATTGAGGAATTAACGTTATAGATGCGCTTCGTTCAGAGATGCACTTTGCTGCCCTATAATCGCGTTGTAATTGTCGTAACTTCTCTAATCTAAAATCACATTTAAAGAACCCATGCATTACAGCATTAACCATAAGCTACCCGCAAAGAAGAATGGTGAAACGCTGACTTGCTAAATGACACAGTAGGCCATTTTGACTTTGCTACGTTGAGTAGACTCTGTGCCATGTCAGCAGACACAATTCCTCTGCTCGCTAAGATTTCTTATAAAAATTTGTTCACCGCTTAAAAATTGCATGTTCTGAATTACTTACAAGCAAACGATTCCACTCAGCTGCAAAACCGGGCAAAATACTTAGCGTCATATATGCAGCTCAAAAATAACAACCAGATAAGCTAGATTATCTTTCACGCCTGTAAAAATCATATTATTATAATTAAACCAGTCAACATCAAGGATAAGTTGTGTGCGTTTAAACGAAGCGAAGTTGTTTGTGTAATTCTGGTAACTCTACGAATAGCTTTTCTTTAAGGCATTACAATGGCTAAAGCGTTGTCTTCCAAAGGGATTGAGGACGACTTTCAAGAGTAAGCTATTTCTTTGATGGCTCACATTATTAGAGACGAGTTCGTCGCTCCTGTTCATTACTACCAACTACTCAAATATGCCTCAACCCTCGAGATTACCATGTTCATCGTTGGTGTGCTCGCCAGCGCCCTGATCGGCGTCTCTACCCCCTTATCACTCCTCTTTTTCTCTAACATAGTCAATGAGTCCTCTTCTCCTACTCTCGGCAGCTTTATGTTTGCAATCCAGAGAATGGCTATATTGGGCGCCGTCACTTTCGTAGTCGCCTACATCCAAATGTTTTGTCTGCAGTTCTGTGCGCGAAGGCAAACCAGGAAAATACGGCATCTCTTATTTTCGGTTGGCTAGTCGTTACACTTCAATTACTTTTTCTTAGAGTGTATTGCGGCAGGACGCGGCCTGGTTTGACGTGGCCAATGTTGGTGCTCTTATAACTAGACTGACGGAAGGAGTAGACAAAGTGGAAGCAGGCGTGGGTGAGAAGGTGGGCTTGTTTGTTCAGAACATCTTTGTCTTCATCGGTGGCGTGATAATCAGCCTAGTGAAGAATTGGGAACTGGCACTGGTGGCAGCGGCCTTCTTCCCTCTCGTTGGCGCTTCCTTTGCTAGCGTCGGTTTTGCTGTGAGAAAGCTGAGTGCGGAGGAACGCGCGGCCTACTCGAGAGCTAACGGGATCGCAGGAGAGGTGCTGGCAGCGGTGAAGACCATCTTTGCATTCGAGGGACAGGCGCATGAGAGTAAGCGTTACTCGGGAGAGCTGTGGGAAGCAGAGAGGGTTGAACTGAAGCGCTCCACTATCGTTGGATTTGGTAAGAGGAGAGGTGATGTGAAGCGTGGCATTGCATGTTGGATTCCCCTGTGGGAAACGAGAATCTCGTTGGATTGTTGAGCAGATCTGTGTTGTGAACGGATTTTAGGCATTGGAGCATTCCTGTTTGATTAGGGAAATTTTTAAAGCGGTAGTTGAACGACTTCACTCTACTTGAAATAGAATCGGTTAGTGTGCTAAATGGAAGTTGGGGCTTGGAATCGGTGCCTGTTACGTGTGGAATAGCAGCAGTTGAAATTAGCTAACTAATCAACTAAGCGTGCAGGATCGGTTGGGAGCGAATGTGGAATTCTCTAGTTGCCCCTACTTGAGGTTGAGACCAAACTGAAAATAATTGTCCTTGCTAGTGTTGGGAACCACGGACGCGTCGATCTACATATTGATGGCGGTGACCTTCTACTACGGCATCATCATGCTGGGTCGCGGCACTTCGGATCCGGGAGAGATTATTCTCGTGGTGTTGGCAATGCTTTTCGCTGGAATCGCAGTGGGTCGGGCCTTGGAGCAGTTCGACTGCTTCAATTTTGCCGTTACTGCTGCTGGCGAAATCTTTCCTATCATCGACCGGGTGAGTGCAACTGGTATCACTTGTTGATTGAATCGGTCTGGACATGGTTATTAACCCACCTCACCAATTATTGGCTCGTTTCGTCATCCACCGGTAATCGGTCTCTGGTCAACATTTGTTCGCTATATCAGCCAGCGTGCGTCATTAATCCTCGCCACGGTTCATTCCTCATCCATCCGTGCATTCGCCTTACTTTCCACCATTTTCTATTCCTGCCGTCCACCCACAATCACTTGGTCGTTGTGTGTCAGCTCACCAGTGCTCATACTCTTCCTCCACCTTCCTGCGCCCCTTTCTGCTCGTTGATTCCATTAAACTTCAAATTAAGTTAATCGTGGTGACATAGATACAGCATATGTGGTAGATGGGTAGACGCATGTGTTGGATTTGCCATGGGCTTATCAAGGTGACCCTTTGCTCTGTGTAGATCCCGCCCATTGATAAGAGGCCTAATGCCGAAAAGGTGCGTCCATCGGCGGTTTATTGCGACATCGTGTTCGAGGACGTGTCCTTCTCCTATCCTACCCGTCCGGACGTGCTCGTGCTCGACCACTTCTCATGGCACCTGCGACCCGGCCAGAACCTAGCTATTGTCGGTGCTAGTGGTTCAGGCAAAAGCACGCTCATCCAACTCCTCCAACGGCTCTACGATCCTGACTCTGGTCGTATCACAGTGGACGGTGTGGACCTGCGTGATCTCGACCTCGCCTGGTGGCGGTCGTGCATCGGAGTGGTGTCGCAGGAGCCGACTCTGTTTGTGGGCTCGTTGATGGAGAACGTGTGTTTGGGGAAGCCGGGTGCCAGTGTGGAGGAGGTGGAGGTGGCTGCCAAACTGGCACACGCGCATGACTTTATCTCGAAGCTGCCTGAGGCATACGAGACGGTATTCGTGGCACAGGATGGTGGAGGAGGCATGTCGGGCGGTCAGAAGCAACGAGTAGCCATCGCGAGGGCTCTTATTCGCGATCCCAAGTTGCTGTTGTTAGACGAGGCGACGTCGGCGTTGGATACGAGGTCGGAGAGGGCGGTGCAGGTGGCACTGGGTGAGGCGAAGAAGGGTAGGACTACAGTGACGGTGGCGCACAGACTGTCGACGGTGCGAGACGCAGATGTGATTTTGGTGATGGAGAGAGGGCGCATGGTGGAGGCGGGTAGTCATGAGGAGCTGATGGCGCGAGGTGGAGTCTATGCCAACTTGGTGATGCGTGGAGTGCGTGTGACGATTGAAGTTGGCGTTGTTGCATGTTTGGTGGATGACCATGCCTTAGTGACTCAATTTGCTTTGCTCTCACACTTCTGTACTGCGTGTGGTGTGGGATGGAAATGGAAGATTGAATGAACCTCTCTTTTCAGCTGAAAGAAAAGGACGACGAATTGGGTGATGACGACAATGACGTTGGTGACGATGATAATGTTGAAAACATCATCAGAGCTGCTCACGAGGTTAGTGTTTTGGAAAGGGGGACTGACTAGTTGCATCTCACAGTTTGGGTGTTAACTTTACCTTTGTACTGCCGCACAATGTCCCACCATTTAAATCAGTTGGGCACCATGAATTTATGTACTGCATCACAAGAAATATCAAAGTGATAAGGATTGCACATTGATCGGTGGATTCCCTCGACAGTGCGGGCGGATAAGGTGAAGGGCTTCTAGTTGCATTAGGAGGGACTCAAAAGGCATGCAGATAAGTCGATCGCTGTCCATAGGTTGATATCTTACTCATGGTGGTTGAGATTTGTGACCACTTGAGTTGGCTCTTGATTGCTATTTGACTGACACCGTCAACACGTTTTTGAACCAGTGGTTTGCTTGACCGATCGCAAAGACCACGGGAGCTTGCGAAGCCAGCTAAGTTCTTCTATTGCGTACATTTCAGGACGAAGGAAAAGGTGACCACAAGATGGTGAGTCCTTGTTTAAGAAGCCTTTCCCAGTTTTATTGGTATCAGCGGCAAGTTCCCCAAACTTACTCACCTCGTGGCTTTTAGGTCAACGACGGTGGTGACGTTGAAGGGAAGACGGTCGTGTCCTCACTGAATGAATCGCTTGACGACCTTGTAAGTTGGCTGGGACGAGGCAGTCAATGTGCCTGATGGGAGCCTCCGTTGATCGGCCTTCTCATTCCTGCATTGAGCCAATTGAGTGTCGTCTTTTGCATGTTTTGTCTTGCCTCCGTTGCATATTCTGGTTGCTTTGTAGTTGATGGTCAACTTCGTGTCTGAGATATCATGGCTCACTCGATCCCTGGCTCATTGTGCTGCAGTTTGAGTGCTCTGATGGCTGAAGTTGCGTGGTGTTTGATGAATGAGCAGATGAGTAGTGGGTGGGCCGGTGTTTGGATAAGTAGTTTGACCGATTGATGAGACTGTTGCTCGGAGTCTTAACGTTCGTTGGTCTCACCACCGTGCTTAAGCGCAATTGGTTTTGTTTATAGGTGGAGGAGAAGAAACCCAACGCCTTCTTGGAGGTTTTGCGGTTGAATGCGCCGGAGAAGTGGTTCATCATTCTGGGATGTATCACCTCTGTGTTGATCGGTGGGACGCAGGCTGCCTTCGTTATCGTCTACACTGAGATGTACGATGTAGGTGGTGCTCCTTTGAATTCTCGCTGGCCTCTTGGTGCTTAAGAGCCCACGTGGGTGACATAGGCTTGTGAGTCGTTGAAGTTATCATAAGGTCCGAATTGGCACGGTTCCTGCGGTTGCAGAGGGGATCGACTGCCAGTGTCGATAGGATGTGTGTATTATTGCAAGGTACGACGATTGCTGTGTACTGAGCGATTTGGTAGGACGAGATGAAGTAGAAGGATAAGGGATGTCTGTGCGTATGTGCGGGTGTCTGGTGAGGGAATGGAGGCGTTGGAAGGAAGTGACGGTGTGGCAGTGAAGGCGCTGAATTGAGGTGGCTTTGTTGTGTTCCTGATCAGGTAGTTTTCATGTAAAGGAGTCGTAGCGAGGAAAGAATGAAGCGTTGGTGAATAGGAGCGGCAACGTACTGGATTGGCCTGATAGGGAGTGGTAGTGTGTGTGTGTGCCTAGAGGGATCACTTCTGAGTGGAGCTGGTTCGATAGTGTTCAGTGTGCCGGTTGGTAGGTGGGCAGATTCACATAAGGGGAAGGTAAGTGTTGGAGCCATGATATTGGAGCCAGGAATGTCCCGAAGGAATGAAACCTGTGACCAGTTAAAATAGGGTAGTTTCCGTCCTGCAGATTTTCGCTGAGAACAATACCGAAACGCGTCTTGATCGTACCTCCGTCATTTGTGGTGCTTTCGGTGGTCTAGCTGCTCTCCGCCTAATCTGCTATACCCTTAATGTGAGTGCTTCATTGTTTCTTTCGTTTCTGCTATTTTACTGTTCTGATCCATCCTCATGTGGGAGGATTTGCCAGGAGTTGATGCCAACCTCGTGCCTCTAAGCATTAAACAATGTGTTCCCATTTGGCATTGTAGGTTGATAGTTTTCTTTCAACTGTGAATTTAGCAGTAATCGACTGCTTGTGTTCTGCTGCTGGAGCTTCAGCCTCTACCCTCTGTCATGCGCGATGTAATCTACGATGATAAAGGCATGTCATTTTAGTAGGGAGTTGTTCATAAACTTGCGTTGGGACTCGATGTCCTCGGTCACTGCTCAATTCTGCACTTGCCATTGCAATGGCAGCAGCTGTGACAGACGGTGGATACGCTGATAGCGTCCACATGCCTACGGCGATGATAGGGGGACGGAGGTTAAATTGAAAAGCATTAATGAACTAGTTGGTATTTGACAAAGAGGTTGGCGTCGGGCTCTATTGCGTGTTTTTCATCATGTTTTGCATGGCTTGTGCAGCGTCTAGTGCGATTGTTCTTTCCTATCATTTGACGCCTGTGGGAGGATCCGAGGCTGGTAGTGCATCGCCTGGATTACTACATGTACCATCGTTTTCGTCCTACAATGAGCGCCTTCCCCACGCTACTTGCATACCACTTTCCTCCACACCATTTGCCTTATCTTAGTCCTGCTTGTGAATGAACAAGTGGTTGCCTAGATTAGTGAAGCATCTACCCTCTCTGCAGTCTCCCTTCGTTGTGATGTCGAGTGGTGCATTCTTCTGTCCAGAGGTACTGGTGTGTATATCTTTAAAAAACAGTGTCTCGACCTTTTGACTTCACCTGACCTTACCGTCAGCCTTAGTCATCTCCAACTTTATTGACAACATGGTGAGATGTCTGGCTTGCGAAGCACATTATAGTTGATGGTTGGTTGAATGGCGATCCTTCTCCCACTCATGGGATTGGTTTGCTTTTGTAATGTTGCAGGGCTACGCTTTCGGTGTGGCAGGCGGGCGTCTAACAACTCGATGTCGAATCCTCCTCTTTGAAACCATCCTCAAACAGGTGGGTTGAGCGCTAAAGTGCTGCGGTGGTCCCTCATCCGTGTCAAGGGATATGGAAGTGCGACATTCATGGCTGATTGAATCGACGAGTGGGCACCCAAATCTGTGGACGAACGCAATGAGGGCTGAATTGGGAGCAGAGTTAATGGTGAATGAATTTACAGGGACTGGTGGGATTGATGGCCGCATGTGAAGTTTGAATGAGGAATTGTTGGCAGCTAGGAGTGGAGACGTAGTTGTCAAACGCAATTGGTGAGTGTGTTTGGTAACCCAGGCACGTGGACCGGTTGTAGGGATGGAACGAAGAGGAGTGGGCATACAGATTGGCTGCATTCGCACCAAGGCAACCAGCCTGATCCGGTGTGCTGCAAATCGGCGACTGTGTGGCGCTATCTGAAATGGCCAGGATGGTGGCGGCGACCGTATTTGTACACATTTGGGCACATTCCGTCATGCTCGTCCCTAAGTAGGTCAATTGTTTGTCAGGTGGAAAGCCTATTTCGCTCTCGGTTGGGCTTCCCTCAGGCCTGAATGGCCCCCAGTGAGCCGATGGTAGGAGTGGAATAAAGCACTAGTCGGTTGGGTGAAAAGCAGTGGTGGGAGGTGAAGGTGTGGTGATCACAGTGCTCAATCACCTTAGCCCATGTCTCCACATTTCGCCCCACCAACCTACCTACCTTCCTGACTACCCCATCTCTCCGTCTTTTCTCTTTGCAGGAGGTTGGATGGTTCGACGAGCCTGACAATCAGCCAGGCGCCCTGACAGGCAGGTTGGCGGCTGATGTGCCAACGTTGCAGAACATGACAAGTCGTCGGTTGGCGTCCATGTTGGAGACGTTCACTCTCATTGTGGCCTCCCTCTTCATCGGTTTCTTCTTCAGTTGGCAAATCACTCTTGTCTCCATCGCCTACTTACTTATTGTCGTCGTCGCTGGCGCCTTTGAGGTTTGTTCTCAAAGCATTTTCTTCCTCGTTTGTTAATGGATGTGTCTACGTGGATGGATGCGCGATTGAGAGGACCATGAATGGTAGAGAAATATGCAAGTGACTCACTGTGCAGTGTTTTTTTAAACGAAAAATGTTTTTTTCTTGCTAATAGAATGTTTACCCGAATGGATGAGTGCACAGCCATCACAGGTAGAATTGGCCGTCACGCGGAGTTTGCATTTCACCAAGGGGCACACCGGTGCGTGAATTGGCTTCGTCTCTCGCTGTTGTTTTCCTTTTGCAGATGCAGACCTGGAGTGCAGAGGTGACACGGAAAGGTGTGAAAGGTGCATCGTTGGCACAAGAGGTCTTCTCCGCCTCCAAGACCGTCTCCGCGTTGCAGGCTGAAGAGTACTTTGCTGACAAGTACGCCAGTCAGGCGCTTCTCTCTCACCCGTACGTTTTAACTTCGATAAGGTTGATTCTGCATGGAGGATGTGTTTAGTGGGTGAGAATCGCTTTCCTAAGACAGCATGGGCGGGTCAACTTCTGGTCGAGTGTATGGTTGGATGAGTGGAATGGCCTGTCACATGATAGTGTAATGATGGGTCGGGAGTTTGTTGAGTGGTTTGTTTGTTTATTTTCTTGTGACGACGTGAATGATGATTTGATGAATGAGTGATTGTGGCGGTGGATGGTGCATGGGACAATTTGCTTAGAGAATGAGTAATAAAAAGCAAAACGGATTTGGTAGTTGTTTGGCAAAGGGGTGTTTGTGGGGTTGCAATGGTGGATCGGTTGGGGTATGAGCCGCTCCACATTCCCATCTTCCTCCTTTACAGCCAAATCCTCAAAGGTGTGGCACGATATGCTCTGGTGAATGCCATTGCCAATTCCCTCGCGTGCTTCGAATTCTGTGGCGTCTTCCATTTGGGTGGCGTTCTTCTCGAAAGGGGTGATATCACCATGCTGCAGCTTTGGCGGTACGTTCGACTAAGTGAAAAGATAAGCATGTGTCATAAGTTCATATAAGGATTGATGAAGGGAAGAGAGGCATAGTGTGGTGCAAAAGCCGTGGAATTGGGAGGAAAGTCATGGTTTTGCCCTTGTCGATGATCTCAATTTGTCAATAGAGGATTAAAATGCAAAACCTTTTCCACAGATCGTACTCTGCCATCAGTCTTGCGGCCTCCAGCCTCGGCCACGCGGTGTCCTTCGCGCCCGATGCTAAGAAAGCATCGAAGGCGGCGAAAGCGATATTCGAGATCATTCATCGTCATCCTCATCAACAGCCTGACCACGGCGACTTTCCTGACCGCCCATTCACCGGCAGCGTCGTTTTCAATAACGTTCGCTTCCGCTACCCTACACGCAGACAGGTTCCTGTGCTCAAGGTAAGGTGAGCGAAGAGGTTGTGTAGTCCGCATCGAGGACATCAGGGGATGACGGACCCTTCATAGATGACACCTGTTAACGAGAAGAAGCTTTGTTAAAGCAAAGAGGAGGACTAAAGGGCATGAACGTGGTTGGAATGTCGTTGCAGCAAAGTTGAAGTAGGGTCCTTAGACGTTTTCGATGTGAGTAGAGGGCTGTAGATGGAGAGAGGACTGTAACTTGACAACATGTGCCGTATCTGGCAATTACAAAGTTAAAATCATGGCCCCTAGGCCTACCTTTGGCATTGAAACGTTTCCGATATGGAAAAGGGAGCGAAGAGCATCCTAGTGGGTGGAGGAGGGGGTGATCTCTTCATTTATGTGGGGCTAGATCACACACAACTCATTTCTTGGCTTTCACCTTGTGTGGTGGGGGTCTTGTTCACGCAGCCCAGTCAAACAGCGAGAATGTGGAGCATTTATTTCTTATTATGTTGTGCTGTGTGTGTGCATTGATTTGAGTCCTGTCCTCAATGGCCTCATTATTCTTGGCTATGCAAGCTACATGAGAGCGGGAGATAGAGAGAGGAGGGCAGTATGAGGCGACGATAGCGTTATGGTCGACTTGTTTGGTTCGCATGCCAAATACCGTGCGAAAGGCTCATTGCTAGCTTGAGGGGCATTGTCCTGCGCTCTCTCCACGCACCAATCGCATGTAATGGAGAGGTTTGTGGAGAGTAGAATCTCCGAGCAAGTCATGGTGTCAGCTTCACTTTCACCATCTTGTCGGTTTAACTTTGATCAGACTTTCATCTCTTCTTTGGATTTTGCCGTGTGAGTTGGCCACGGGTCTTGAGGAGCCACTCCTTTTGCGCTTGAAGGTTACTGCTAGTTTCGTCGTCAATTTGCCTTGTAAACGTCGACCAAGTTCCCGACCAGGAAGGACATCGAGGCTTTTGCACTTCACGACTTGTGCACATCACCTGCCATCAAAGTTGACGTAGGGATCGGGGAAATTGTTGGAAGACTGGCCGGAACGAAGGGATATTTCTGTGTCCGGTCTCCACAAACTGAGTCATCTGGAGGAGGCGCCTTTCTTCTGTGTCCTTATAGCCTTGAATCCTATCGTTGACATGGTGTTTTGTGTTCTAGCTTCTGTTCATCACCGCCGACACCATGGCGGACTGGCACACTTATGGTTCAGTACGTAATGAAAGCCAAGAATCAGAAATTAGCTTTGGCGTGTCCGTGCTGAAGGGTTGGGAAGGGGGGGGGGGAGGCGGCAGAGTTGTGTGACTCCCGCGTGGATGCTGAATGGCGAGAGACAAAAGGTTGCTAACCAACTCCAAAGAACAGTTGATCTAGAGCAGAATGGGACTGACATCCATGCGATGTATTTCTTGTCATAGCCGCATTTTGAGAACTGAATAGTGGCCAGTCTCATCACTGCCTTGGAAGCACAAGTTGCATGGTGTTGGATTTTCAACTTCTCCGTCCTCTTCGGTAGGGCTTCACATTCAAGGTGCCTGCAGGCACGAGCGTCGCCCTCGTCGGTCAGTCCGGTTGTGGCAAATCAACCGCCCTACAACTCGTGCAACGCTTCTACGATGCCTCCAACACCGACTTCACCGAGGGCATACTTTTCGATGGCGTGAACGCTCGCACCCTCGCACCCAACTGGATCCGTCGGCAAATCGGAGTGGTGTCGCAAGAACCCAACCTCCTGGATCTCACCATTCGAGAGAACATCGCGTATGGTCTGAACTACCGTTTCGAGAACGCTGAGGATGTGACGGCTGGTGTGCCCATGCAGACGATAATCGAGGCGGCCAAACAGGCCAACGCGCACGACTTCATCAGCAACCTGCCAGAGCAGTACGAGACACGGGTGGGGCCGCGCGGATCGAGGCTGTCAGGCGGTCAGAAGCAGAGGATCGCGATTGCCAGAGCGTTGGTTCGAGATCCACGACTGTTGGTGTTGGACGAGGCGACAGCGGCGTTGGATAATGAGAGTGAGAGGGTGGTGCAGGCAGCCCTGGACGAGGCGATGAGGAAGGGCGGACGGACGTGTCTGGTGGTGGCGCATCGACTCACCACAGTGGAAGCGTGTGATCAGGTGGTGGTGTTGGAGAGGGGGAAGGCGGTGGAGTGGGGCACACCGAGTGCTCTGTTGGAGGCGAAGGGAGCGTACTATGCCCTACACAATGCAGTGTAGATTACTTTGGTCTGACTTGCTTTGGATGAACTTGTGTGATTAAATTAATTTTAATTTGAGAAGATAATATTGTACATGTATAATTTGCCAGCCAAATTTGTGCTTCCACAATTCATCCACGTATTTCCAAGAGGTGTTTTGGCGTGCTCCAACGTGTTACCCAAATTGTAACCCGTTTTGCGTCCTCAGTCGGGTCCTCTCAAACAGTTAGGTTTGGCCCTGTTGGTGGGTTGTTCGGATTGGACGTCTACAAGCTGCGCTACTCCTACCCTAGTTTTTGGGTGTAAGGACTGGGACGTTGTGTTGTAGAAAACCCGCTGATGCCTGGTGGAGGGTGGATCAGCTTCTCTTGAACTGCAGGTGCTGTGAAGGACAGATTTCGTAGGATCTCTGCGGTTAGGGGCCACAGTGACAACGCTTTTCATTGGTAACTGTCCCAATACTACGTCCCTTGGCACTAGCAGATGCTGACGTCGACATCAAGGAGGGAATCGCTCCCAAAAGGCTTGCATTGCCACCCGAAGCCATGGGATGCATAAGTGCTGCCGAGTCGTTGCTGATAGAAAATTAGCCCATGCATAGCTAAGTGGCTTTGGGTAAATGTTTTAGATTTCTGCACCAAGGTGACGCGTTTCTACCGTTTGTGCACTGCCAATGTGGAAAGCAACCACAATCGACTCAAGCAGATGTTTGGAATGTAGGGCAAAGGAGGGACGATGGTAGGGTGGATATGCACGACGCTCTGTGGATTTGGCATTGGGACAGGCTGTTTTGCCGGAGCCAGTGTCCAAGACATCAAAGTCAGCGTTTGACTTGGCTTTCACACCAAGCAAACTGTGCTGAATGGGTGGCTGCTCTCCCGACAGACTGTTCAACACTGTTCCGCTGGTAGCAGCAGCGCGATAGGCGTAGCTGCAAAGTGTGGCCTGAGCTAGTAAGGTGGGCGGCAACAAACGCTAAAAGACTTGCCAACTCGAGGCACTAGGACTGACGATTCGCTGGAAAGTGGAGAACCTCGCTTAGACCATGCGAGATGAGGGCCGAGAGCGCAAATGCGTGCTATGCAGTGCTTTCATGGGGAAGTTGACTGCGCCTGCACTCCCATACGGTTTGTACTTAAAGGGTGGGCTGTTGGTTCACCTCTCCCTCCCGGTGAGGGAACTCATTCCCTCCATTACCAGTGTGCATGCGTTGAATAGCCCAGTCTTCCAGCTGCTGTCCACTTGGGGTATATGTTGTAATCCTTTGTTTGGACTGCAGGTTGATTTCCGGTAGCTTCTTACGTGGTCGCACTGTCCTAGCCGCCTGGGCTGGCCTAAGGTCCATGCCATCGGCCATATTCGCTCCGCCTATTGAATGTACCTGCGTATTCAGCGCTACACTCCACCCTCTCTCGTACTCAGGGAGGCTCGGCACGCTATACTTCTTCCTCATGCCATTAGCTTTTGCGGCGTGCCAGTTATCTCAGAGGCTCTGCACGCCAACCACGCGTTTTCGGCCGCTATTATACAACCTCGTACGTAGCCCAAACGGTGTCAGGGGGTTATGATTCTTCGCGGGAAAGGTCATGCATAGTGTCGCTTGCTTGAACTTCGGCTGCGGTAAAGTGCCGATTTATTTCTTCATTACTGTGCCTACTTGCGTGAACTGGTCGGTGAGCCACGCCAGTGGCGGCAGATCCCGTGTGCTACACATCCGTCTTCTGATGCAAAAGCACATGATGGCGCCCGGTAGTGGGGACACGATGCGCCTCAAGTGAACACAACCTCACACAACTATCACTCGCGTCAGAAATGGGGTAATCAGGCGTCAACACGCCAGGATGGCCAAAGTCGACTAGATGGAGATGCCTTAACTCTAATAAATCTACTAATTATGAATGGTGGGAAAAAGTGCTCGGCGAACGAAATGCCTAAACGTTGTGCTTTCGGGAGTGATAATGCCAACAAGCCTTTAACATATGCCGCTTCCCTTTCCCATAAGTTAACCTCTTCCGTTGAAGCAGCGTTGCTCAACTAGCAATAAAATGGCCCGGCTTTGGCGAAAAGAATTATTTTTGTCCTTAATGTCTATGGGGTTCCAGGGCTATCATCCACAAGGATTGGCACATTAAAAGAAGCTTGTGTTCTGTTCTTAAAATAAGAACTGCCAAATTACACATTCGATGGACCACAAATACAGTGCAAGACACGATGTATGCCCGTTGGAAATGCTGCTTTCCATACACATGTTTTAAGAACTGAATAGCCGCCAGTCCCATCACTGCCTTGGAAGCACAAGTTGCATGCTGTTGGATTTTCAACTTCTCCGTCCTCTTCGGTAGGGCTTCACATTCAAGGTGCCTGCAGGCACGAGCGTCGCCCTCGTCGGTCAGTCCGGTTGTGGCAAATCAACCGCCCTACAACTCATCCAACGCTTCTACCGTGCGGCGCTCTACACAATACGACAATCATTGGTTGGATGGCAGAAAAATAATCATTCAATCAATGATGACAACTTTGCTTGCATAGCCATCAAACTCATCCAAGTGGTTGCACAGGAGCACCAAATACCACCGCTCACGTGTACGCCATTTGATAAAGCAGGACGCAGGTGTTGTCTTCCGGGTTCATTAGACGTTATTTCTTGGCAAAATGGGTGTTCTCCGAACCGATGAGATCGCAGAAATTAAATTCCTGCACAAAAATATACATTATTCAAGGTTAACCAGCTCTAGGGTAGAGCTAAACGTTAAACCAGACAAGTCGGAGGCACATCTCAAATCCATTTCCATTATTACAACGGAGATCCACCAGCAATGCCACAATTGCAACAGATCAGCTGTTTCCCCAACTCAACGCGTGCGTGGTACTCAAATACGCAATATGCGACTTCGTGCGATCAGTTGCTAAGACCTCATCGGAGTGCTGTGGCACACAACCCCCACACTTGCAGATACCACCAACACCATCGTCCAAGGCGCTGAGCAATCAACGCACAAAAGCCGAAACCATGCAAACTCAAGCAAGATAACGAAACGTCCAGCCCATCCAACTCAACAACTCATCCTATGACTGCTTTGTCTACACACAAAACACCTTCACCAATCCAATTATGTTCTTCAGCATTTTCCAACACATCGTCCACCACTCATGCATAATGCTTACGCCTTTAACATCGCCTGCCAACACATCTTTTAGCGCCAGCATTCATCGACATGTCTGCCCCTGAAGCTGCCGTGGAGACATAAACCTCCGCGAAACCCACACACTGAAATCACTTTCCTTCCATTAATCCTCGCCCACATAACACCACGTGGATAGCCGTAACATTAACAGAAGTCATAAAACTGCACACAAACAGTTTCGAATGTGGAACATCAAGACAAAACCTAACTCCAGCAGACAGGCAGAAATCAACCACTGACTACTTGATCATTAGTGCTGGACTTCACGTGCGACTTCGGCTGCACCACAATGACAAGTCGCGAAGCCGCCGCAACAAGCCCCCCCCCCGCCACCTCAGACGCCAAAATGCTTATACGTAAACAAATATGATGTGCACCAACTACAATCCTTCGCGCCAGTTGGACTCAAGGTGCGGTGGGAGTAGAGGCTATGAAGGAAAATAAGGATTAACTAACGCCTGCCAAAAGCTAGACCTGACAAAACACCCACGCGAAATGCTTTACCTACCAACACTGGCATACACGGGTGGAATTCATACGGACCCTCACACGTGAGGCTACAACAGAAAGTAGAGGGTAAAGGCGGACAAACAACGTGTAAACGAGAAGACCACCGATGCACACAAGGAAAACCGACCCACAATAAGCCTCAACTACAAAACAGCCAGAATCCCACAATTCACACCAACTACAGCCCATTCACCTCCACACTCCGTTATTCACAAATCTTCGATCCACCAAAAAGAGTGCTAACCAATTATTTCCTCTCAGGTCACAAATTTACCAGTGAACAAGAAAACAGCCATAAGGTAAGTAAAGCAAGACTACCACCACGCAACCACAAGACAGCACCATCAACTAACCCTCGACACATTGCACCTCCACTGGTGTGACACGAGGTAGGATTCCAGAGTCCGAGAAACTCGTCCGAAGGAGGACAAAAAGCAGGATGAGGAATAGCACGCCATCGACCGCCGGCACGGCGGGACTTAGACTGCTTGCAAGGTAGCGCGCATCAAACTCAAAGAAGAGACCACCCAACCAGAACAGGAGAAAGAGTGTGATGTAGAACAGCCTCAACTGTTTACGCATCACATAGTGACCTTTACACCCAAATCGATTGCGACCTGGATGCGTGTGGTAGTAGGGTAAGAGAGTTCTCCTACCCGGTAGCAACACAGCGTAGTCGTGTGCGTGAAATTGGGATTGGAGAAAGTCGGTCAGGTGAGTAAAATTGTTGCCGGTGGAGCTATCCTCCTCGCAGTTGCGTATTCCGAAGCATGGAAAGTAGGGCTGTCACCTATGCATAGCTCAACACTCAAAGCATTTCCACTCAAGCATCAGCGGTCGTAAGAATGGGAAAGGAAGTCCAGAGCAGGCACACTTTAGATACAGAAATATGTGATTCCTCAATGCAAATATGCTGATGCGCGGAAGAATGAACACCCGGGTCAGGCTCGTCCAAAAGACAAACTTCGGGCTATACACTTCAAAATGTAACAGGTTGCGTTCAGGCGAAGTGACTTAGGTTGGATGGACTCAGTGCACGAACAAAAGTCGAGTATAAGTCTCAATGGTGTGTTTTTATTGTGCCAACAAGCTATCAGACTAAATAGCAAGTCGATTTTATGGGGCCTACTCAAAACACCTCTAGCTTCTAACATCAAGCGAAACAGTTAACCGATTTTGGTCAAACTGCACGTGTACTGGACACTCATAAATGACTTGCATAAGAAGACTCACGATTGCATCAATTAGAGGCTCTGCGCTGGCATTTTTGGTGAAGGTTGCCTAGGCTTAAAGAATGAAAATAAGTGGATGTAGCCGACTGTTTGCTTGGGCTTTTGGTAGGTCAGACATATTAGTAGGCAATTACCTTAAACGTGCTGCGTAGGCTGGCCTGCCAATCATGCCAGCAGCTCCCCTATTTTCCGTCTAGAATACACGTATTCTGACCTGCACCTGGCCTTCTCTAATTCCTTTAGGGAGGCTAGGGACGCTACAGTGCATGCAATTGAGTTTGCGATTGAATTTTAGCACTGCAAGTCAAGCGTTTGGAGACGTTTGTGCGCACCAGAGATGGCATAATTGTAGGGTGGAAGGTGTGTTTGTGGTACTCTTTTGCCTCTACTACTTGATGGCCTTGGAAAAAGAAATAAACGTTTAGACGTAGCTGCCTGGTGTGGACCTAGTCATGCCAAAAGCCACGTTGTATCCATTTAAATAGCACACCCTCTCATGCATTTGCCCTCTTTCGTCTTCAATTGTTGCTCGGGAGGCTACAGCGGTGAGGGTGGAAAACAGACTTCCAATTCGCCAGGATTACGTCTTTGCCCATACTCCTACCGACAGATTGATGAATGCTAGGGAAGTGCCTTTGCTAAGACGGAAGTATTCAATACATCCTGTAGCTAAGGGGTCGAGAATACGGCCATCTTCGACTAATACTCTAATCGTGTGCTCTACAGGAATTTTTTCAAATAAAGGCAGGAAGTGAAAAGCATATCATTTTCTCTACTACATCGACACACTTACCTTCCTTATAAAAAAAACTGTTCAGTCAGAGCGTCATAAGTTAGAATAAGAGGTAGATGCAAGGCAACAGATATTAAGGAACTAACGTTGGCGGTGCGCTTCGTTTCGAGTAGCCATTTTGCTGCTCTATCATAGCGCTGCAATTGTCGTACCTTCTTTGGTCTGCAGTCACATTTAAGGACTGACGCTGACTTGCTATGGGGCACATATGGTCATTAGGGCTTTGCTTCGTTGAGTAGCCTCTGTGACAAGTCTGTTTGTTCAAAATGTGTGTTTCTGCCTTACATTTGGCTTCTTTCTACCACAGGGCAGGTTCAGGATAGTGCGCCATTGGTGACATCCGCCTGCCCCCTCTGCTTTGTTGACATGAAGTATAATGGGTTTGGCGTTCGTTTATCTTGCCTTCTTGTGCAAGTCTTAATAACATTTAACGCCGTGCTTTTGCTAAGTTGCCTGACCACTGGTAATGTCAGCTCAACCAATAAAATTCCTCTTCAAAACATTTATATTGCCTACCGGTTTACAAGCTAAAAACTGAACATAGCAGTAAAATTGCAGCTGCAATAATTTGAGCATTTCTTACAATCAAGCCATTGCACTTATCTGCAAAACCAGACAAAATGCTTGGCGTTATAGATGCAGTTAACAAATAACAACTAGACAAGCTGAATCGTCTTCCACGCCTTGAAATATCGTGTTATAGCATCAAGATCGATCCACCTTAAGGATACGTTGCGTGCGTTTAAACGAATCGAACTCGCTTGTCAAATTCTGGTAATCTCCACAAACGGGTTTTTGTTAAGGCTCCGCAATGGCTAAAGCGTTGTCTTCCAAAGGGATTGAGGACGAATTTCAAGAGTAAGCTATTTCTTTGATGGCTCACATTATTAGAGACGAGTTCGTCGCTCCTGTTCATTACTACCAACTACTCAAATATGCCTCAACCCTCGAGATTACCATGTTCATCGTTGGTGTGCTCGCCAGCGCCCTGATCGGCGTCTCTACCCCCTTATCACTCCTCTTTTTCTCTAACATAGTCAATGAGTCCTCTTCTCCTACTCTCGGCAGCTTTATGTTTGCAATCCAGAGAATGGCTATATTGGGCGCCGTCACTTTCGTAGTCGCCTACATCCAAATGTTTTGTCTGCAGTTCTGTGCGCGAAGGCAAACCAGGAAAATACGGCATCTCTTATTTTCGGTTGGCTAGTCGTTACACTTCAATTACTTTTTCTTAGAGTGCATTGCGGCAGGACACGGCCTGGTTTGACGTGGCCAATGTTGGTGCTCTTATAACTAGACTGACGGAAGGAGTAGACAAAGTGGAAGCAGGCGAGGGTGAGAAGGTGGGCTTGTTTGTTCAGAACATCTTTGTCTTCATCGGTGGGGTGATAATCAGCCTGGTGAAGAATTGGGAACTGGCACTGGTGGCAGCGGCCTTCTTCCCTCTCGTTGGCGCTTCCTTTGCTAGCGTCGGTTTTGCTGTGAGAAAGCTGAGTGCGGAGGAACGCGCGGCCTACTCGAGAGCTAACGGGATCGCAGGAGAGGTGCTGGCAGCGGTGAAGACCATCTTTGCATTCGAGGGACAGGCGCATGAGAGTAAGCGTTACTCGGGAGAGCTGTGGGAAGCAGAGAGGGTTGAACTGAAGCGCTCCACTATCGTTGGATTTGGTAAGAGGAGAGGTGATGTGAGGCGTGGCATTGCATGTTGGATTCCCCTGTGGGAAACGAGAATCTCGTTGGATTGTTGAGCAGATCTGTGTTGTGAATGGATTTTAGGCATTGGAGCATTCCTGTTTGATTAGGGAAATTTTTAAAGCGGTAGTTGAACGACTTCACTCTACTTGAAATAGAATCGGTTAGTGTGCTAAATGGAAGTTGGGGCTTGGAATCGGTGCCTGTTACGTGTGGAATAGCAGCAGTTGAAATTAGCTAACTAATCAACTAAGCGTGCAGGATCGGTTGGGAGCGAATGTGGAATTCTCTAGTTGCCCCTACTTGAGGTTGAGACCAAACTGAAAATAATTGTCCTTGCTAGTGTTGGGAACCACGGACGCGTCGATCTACATATTGATGGCGGTGACCTTCTACTACGGCATCATCATGCTGGGTCGCGGCACTTCGGATCCGGGAGAGATTATTCTCGTGGTGTTGGCAATGCTTTTCGCTGGAATCGCAGTGGGTCGGGCCTTGGAGCAGTTCGACTGCTTCAATTTTGCCGTTACTGCTGCTGGCGAAATCTTTCCTATCATCGACCGGGTGAGTGCAACTGGTATCACTTGTTGATTGAATCGGTCTGGACATGGTTATTAACCCACCTCACCAATTATTGGCTCGTTTCGTCATCCACCGGTAATCGGTCTCTGGTCAACATTTGTTCGCTATATCAGCCAGCGTGCGTCATTAATCCTCGCCACGGTTCATTCCTCATCCATCCGTGCATTCGCCTTACTTTCCACCATTTTCTATTCCTGCCGTCCACCCACAATCACTTGGTCGTTGTGTGTCAGCTCACCAGTGCTCATACTCTTCCTCCACCTTCCTGCGCCCCTTTCTGCTCGTTGATTCCATTAAACTTCAAATTAAGTTAATCGTGGTGGACATAGATACAGCATATATGGTAGATGGGTAGACGCATGTGTTGGATTTGCCATGGGCTTATCAAGGTGACCCTTTGCTCTGTGTAGATCCCGCCCATTGATAAGAGGCCTAATGCCGAAAAGGTGCGTCCATCGGCGGTTTATTGCGACATCGTGTTCGAGGACGTGTCCTTCTCCTATCCTACCCGTCCGGACGTGCTCGTGCTCGACCACTTCTCATGGCACCTGCGACCCGGCCAGAACCTAGCTATTGTCGGTGCTAGTGGTTCAGGCAAAAGCACGCTCATCCAACTCCTCCAACGGCTCTACGATCCTGACTCTGGTCGTATCACAGTGGACGGTGTGGACCTGCGTGATCTCGACCTCGCCTGGTGGCGGTCGTGCATCGGAGTGGTGTCGCAGGAGCCGACTCTGTTTGTGGGCTCGTTGATGGAGAACGTGTGTTTGGGGAAGCCGGGTGCCAGTGTGGAGGAGGTGGAGGTGGCTGCCAAACTGGCACACGCGCATGACTTTATCTCGAAGCTGCCTGAGGCATACGAGACGGTATTCGTGGCACAGGATGGTGGAGGAGGCATGTCGGGCGGTCAGAAGCAACGAGTGGCCATCGCGAGGGCTCTTATTCGCGATCCCAAGTTGCTGTTGTTGGACGAGGCGACGTCGGCGTTGGATACGAGGTCGGAGAGGGCGGTGCAGGTGGCACTGGGTGAGGCGAAGAAGGGTAGGACTACAGTGACGGTGGCGCACAGACTGTCGACGGTGCGAGACGCAGATGTGATTTTGGTGATGGAGAGAGGGCGCATGGTGGAGGCGGGTAGTCATGAGGAGCTGATGGCGCGAGGTGGAGTCTATGCCAACTTGGTGATGCGTGGAGTGCGTGTGACTATTGAAGTTGGCGTCAGAATTGGCACGGTTCCTGCGGTTGCAGAGGGGATCGACTGCCAGTGTCGATAGGATGTGTGCATTATTGCAAGGTACGACGATTGCTGTGTAATGAGCGATTTGGTAGGACGAGATGAAGTAGAAGGATAAGGGATGTCTGTGCGTATGTGCGGGTGTCTGGTGAGGGAATGGAGGCGTTGGAAGGAAGTGACGGTGTGGCAGTGAAGGCGCTGAATTGAGGTGGCTTTGTTGTGTTCCTGATCAGGTAGTTTTCATGTAAAGGAGTCGTAGCGAGGAAAGAACGAAGCGTTGGTGAATGGGAGCGGCAACGTACTGGATTGGCCTGATAGGGAGTGGTAGTGTGTGTGTGTGCCTAGAGGATCACTTCTGAGTGGAGCTGGTTCGATAGTGTTCAGTGTGCCGGTTGGTAGGTGGGCAGATTCACATAAGGGGAAGGTAAGTGTTGGAGCCATGATTATTGGAGCCAGGAATGTCCCGAAGGAATGAAACCTGTGACCAGTTAAAATAGGGTAGTTTCCGTCTGCAGATTTTCGCTGAGAACAATACCGAAACGCGTCTTGATCGTACCTCCGTCATTTGTGGTGCTTTCGGTGGTCTAGCTGCTCTCCGCCTAATCTGCTATACCCTTAATGTGAGTGCTTCATTGTATCCTTCCTTTCTTTTCGATGGCGTTGACGCTCGCACCCAACTGGATCCGTCGGCAAATCGGAGTGGTGTCGCAAGAACCCAACCTCCTGGATCTCACCATTCGAGAGAACATCGCGTATGGTCTGAACTACCGTTTCGAGAACGCTGAGGATGTGACGGCTGGTGTGCCCATGCAGACGATAATCGAGGCGGCCAAACATTCCAACGCGCACGACTTCATCAGCAACCTGCCAGAGCAGTACGAGACACGGGTGGGGCCGCGCGGATCGAGGCTGTCAGGCGGTCAGAAGCAGAGGATCGCGATTGCCAGAGCGTTGGTTCGAGATCCACGACTGTTGGTGTTGGACGAGGCGACAGCGGCGTTGGATAATGAGAGTGAGAGGGTGGTGCAGGCAGCCCTGGACGAGGCGATGAGGAAGGGCGGACGGACGTGTCTGGTGGTGGCGCATCGACTCACCACAGTGGAAGCGTGTGATCAGGTGGTGGTGTTGGAGAGGGGGAAGGCGGTGGAGTGGGGCACACCGAGTGCTCTGTTGGAGGCGAAGGGAGCGTACTATGCCCTACACAATGCAGTGTAGATTACTTTGGTCTGACTTGCTTTGGGTGAACTTGTGTGATTAAATTAATTTTAATTTGAGAAGATAATATTGTACATGTATAATTTTCCAGCCAAATTTGTGCTTCCACAATTCGTCCACGTATTTCTAAGAGGTGTTTTGGCGTGCTCCAACGTGTTATCCAAATTGTAACCCGTTTTGCGTCCTCAGTCGGGTCTTCTCAAACAGTTAGGTTTGGCCCTGTTGGTGGGTTGTTCGGATTGGACGTCTACAAGCTGCGCTACTCCTACCCTAGTTTTTGGGTGTAAGAACTGGGACGTTGTGTTGTAGAAAACCCGCTGATGCCTGGTGGAGGGTGGATCAGCTTCTCTTGAACTGCAGGTGCTGTGAAGGACGGATTTCGTAGGATCTCTGCGGTTAGGGGCCACAGTGACAACGCTTTTCATTGGTAACTGTCCCAATACTACGTCCCTTGGCACTAGCAGATGCTGACGTCGACATCAAGGAGGGAATCGCTCCCAAAAGGCTTGCATTGCCACCCGAAGCCATGGGATGCATAAGTACCGCCGAGTCGTCGGGCAAATGTTTTAGATTTCTGCACCAAGGTACGCGTTTCTACCGTTTGTGCACTGCCAATGTGGAAAGCATCCGCAAACGACTCAAGCAGATGTCTGGAATGTAGGGTAAAGGAGGGACGATGGTAGGGTGGATATGCACGACGCTCTGTGGATTTGGCATTGGGACAGGCTGTTTTGCCGGAGCCAGTGTCCAAGACATCAAAGTCAGCGTTTGGCTTGGCTTTCACACCAAGCAAACTGTGCTGAATGGGTGGCTGCTCTCCCGACAGACTGCTCAACACTGTTCCGCTGGTAGCAGCAGCGCGATAGGCGTAGCTATCAACTATGCCTTGTATAGTGGTTGCACAATGTTATGAAGCGTCGCTTGCGTGCGAGCGGAATGTCAGAAGTGAGTTCGCTTGTCACCTTTGGTGGTGTATGATGCTCTCTCTCTCTCTCTCTCTCGTCTTCTTGCGTAATTGTGGTGACATCGCAGCCCTGGCTGGGCAGGGCCTTTTCCTCGACCTGGTTGACGCTGAGAAGGCAGCACTCGACGTTTGCTTGCGTCTGCAAGCATCTCTATTCAACCCGCTTGCCCTAGACGACACGAAACCGCGTTCCTTTGCATAAATGCATAAACGAAGTCATTAATGAGCGCCTAGAGGCTCGGGCGAATTTGAAAGTGAAATGCAGGCGTACCTTTTTATCGCTCATCACCTATCAATCAGCTCTAGCACAGTTTGGCATGTATTGCATATTGCAATTATTTGTGTGAACAAAGAGGAAAAATATGACTCCGCTTCCATTGCTAGCGTTGCGTGTAACTCGGATGGGAGTTCATTAACCTCTAGGATGTGCGACACTTTCAGTGGGGACTCACAGACAGCATTGCGGGAGTCCAACTGAATCGACTTTCATGCCGAAAAAAGGTGTCAGTCCCCGTCTGTTGGCACTGTGTCTTCCACCTTTGCCTTGTGTCGTTATTATAAGCCGCTGACCGGCATTCCGGGTCCACGCGAACGAGGCATGCAACGGTGCCATTGGCTCGGGTCGCTGTGTGATACCATACCCACATCGTGTCCGACCGACATGACCCCAGAATGGTGTGCTACATAGCTCAAAGACAATTTTGGCTTATCACAGATTTTGCTGCCCAGTTCGATTCGTCAACCAAAAGTAGATTAAATTTCCGGTACGCCTATCTTGAATGTTATATGCATTGCGTCGTAGCGGTGATCCTAAAATTTTATTATTACGCTTTGTCCTCCAGCAGATGTGGCTGGAATATCCCCCTCGTCGAGATAACTTGCAGATGTTAATCATCTCTGGCAGGAACCTATCGTTGGTATCACCTGGTTGACCCATTGGTGAGCCAATCGTTGAGCCTCCTGTGATCGTTTGCCTTACAAGATGTCGATTGTTCAGTTCTTATCTCTTATCAAAGCAGCTGAATGGGACGACTTCTTGATCAGTTGGCTAGGTCGATTAGCAGATAACGGCTTCACAACCAAACCCTCAAGGGTGTGGGATATCACACTTTAATGAATGTCATCACTAATCCCCCTCATGACCTTAGAATTCAGTGGTTTCTTCTTTGAGGGTGAGCTTCTCATCTAATGGACGACATCTCCGTGTTGTAGCCTTGGAGGTGTGGCCCATGAACAAATCCAACGCAATTAACGCTCAAACGAGAAGCAGGAACGCTTATACGCCAAGATTTTATTAGCTATAGATTGTATTTTGTCTCATTTCAGTACATTAGCAGAAGCCCAGAAACTGGGATGAGGGTTTTAGCTTTGCGCTTGCAGATGGCGATACAGATCCAGCACCACAGATCCTTCTCTGCCACCGAATTTGTCTCCTCCGGCCTCAGTTATGCAGCGTTACGCGTGCCCAACGCCAAGGCATCGAAGGCGACAAAAGCGATTTTTGAAATCATTCATCGTCACCTCTCATCCCTTTTCCAGTCTAAGCATGACGACTTCCCTAACTGCTCCTTCATCCTCAAGTTGAAATCAGTGGTGGGAAGTTAACGCGTTGGAGTCGTTCGCAAGAAGTTTCTCTGCTAACTCGAAGGGATGTGAAGGATGCTGCTATGATTGGAATCCCGTTGGTTAAGCATGCAGGCAGAACTCGCGAAGTAAGGAAAATCCATGTGTTTAAATAACAAATTGAATCAAATGTAATTTCGCTGCAATCACATGTCCATAATGCTAGTGCCGGCGGTGGTTGTCTGGGTGGAGGTAGTTTTAAACAATCTTGTGAATCGACAACCAAAGTCGTATTGAGCATCTACAGTGTTCGCATTGTGGTTCCTAGGCTCAGCTTTGTCATCGGAACAGTCCGCATAGGGGGGTTAGCGAAGGGCTCCCACTGGAAGTGGGGCGAAGCGACTTACTCGTTTGTAAGCGGCCGGGCCGCGCGTCACTCACCTCTTGGCTTTGGCCTTGTGGGAGGTGCCCTGTCAACACAGGCTAGCTAGGTGCCGAAAATGTGGGCCATTCGTTTTCTGCAATATCTTGATGCATGGTAGGCGAGAGGTTAGTGATGGGGACGGAATACTGGAACTTTCGTGCTACGCGATCACCCATCTTCTGCGTCTCCTCAACAGTGCCTTCCACGCCCCCCCTTTTGTGCATATCTTGACTGCAGTCATCTTGGGCATTCAAGCTCATTAAATGGCCGACATAAGTTGATTGCCTTTTTATTCCGAGTCTTCACGATCTTAGTCAGGCACAAGAGATGCTATTTTGACGGTGTAGCTTCATATCCAGCCGTTGGGATGGATGTTAGTCGTCTGGCTTCTGTTCACAAACAATGCCACCGCGCTGAACCTCTGCATTCATTGCTAAAGATATTGAGGCAAGAATCCGAAAGTTAAAACGACGCGGTTTCCTATTTAAGTAATCTCTTCCCCATTCAGTTCTTCATCGCACCAAGCAACGAGTTCACTAGCCATTCTTTTGCTCGTCCCCACTCATCCTCGTGATCACGCCTTTTTGTGTAAGCACCCCTGGGCCTTTCCATAACACTAATCGTTGGCTCACACCAATTCGAATGCCCCCTTAGAATGCTGTGGTCCCCGGATATTCAACTTGACGCTCCTGAATGCAAACGATATTCTATTCTCTAGCAAGGAAAGGGTCACTATCATCAGGGTTAAGTAGGAGCGGGGCTTGGGAGTGTCCACACCATGCCATCTGGCCAGGACGGTATCAGCGTCGCCTTCCCATAGAGTCTTTCATGCCCAAATGTGCAAACTACTTCTTTATCCTTTCATATTTCGCCATGTTATACCTCCCGCCAAAGGAGTCAAAAAAGCGCCCCCAACCGAAATTTGGATACCTCCTTATGAAGCAAGGTATACCGCCAAGTACTGATAGCTACCGAATAATTTTATATTCAAGGCTTTAGAATGGAAAGAATCTGAGCTCCCAAACAAATATTCCTGCTGTCGCAGGCAATGAATGAGAAATGGGAGGTGGGCGTTTGAAAACGGCTTCTTGAAGGCCAAAACAAGTCGTCGCGTCGGTTGCAAAGGCTACTGTGCGGAGTTGTGGCCCTTGCCCCGTTTGAAGCGCTGATACACTTCTTCTCAGTTCGAATCTGCGAAATGCGTGCACCTCCACCTATTTGAATGAAACAAAGTGCTCACCTTAGAACAGTGCATGCAGGGACGGTGGTTGTCGACTTCGCTACTGAAGTGGAGAGTGGATGTTGAGAATAAGAAGTGGCTTCACATTCCACTCGGTGCCTTCGATTTTCCAAAACGGACGCAAAGTGTCAGTCCCTGCACCAGAATAGCCATTCACGAATCATAGGTTCGGCGGCAAGGGTGAATTACATTGAGATTGGCTAGAGTGCGAGAATGAATTTGTCAACCGCACAGGAATGCCTTTAATCCAGCACGGAAGCAGGAGACATGCAACATCAAGCGCAACACCTCAACCTCACAGAGACAGAAGTAGTCGTGCTTCAGCTCCGTTGACTAGCTGTTGGATTGGTGCAATGGGTTTTACAGCACTGCTTCAAGCGTTTTCGAGGAAAGGACGGCAACTGACAGTAGAACTCGACTCTCCATCACCGTACCTCCATGCAGTTGGCACAGCTCAGAGCCTAGTGCCATTGTTTTACTGTTTTTTGACCCCAAAAGCCGCCACTGTCACACCCAAGGGTTGTGGAAGCTGAAGGTGAGGTGTTAACCAAATCACGGGTTAATTTGCCAGACGCAGCCTCGCACTAACAGTCAAAATTCGAATGCAAATGTTCGATTGGAGGTGCATGGGAGGCAATGTCCACAATTAACAAAAAAATGATAGCATTTCCGGCGGAGAAATTGTGCCTAGGAGCCCTGGACCAGGGTTGAGCGGACCGGGGTGTTTGGGGCTTTATTAAATAGGTCAGGGGAGGTCATCCTCAAGGCTTGCTTCAACCAATCCCACCGACCATCGTCTACATTGCGTGGGACCATTTGTGAGCGTGTGGTGACGAATCCAAAGGCCCTCGTGCGCTCCGATTCGAGCCTAGGGCTTCGAGGCTCCCTTGCCTTTCTAATTACCCTATCATGTCACCATCACTTGGGATCCATCTCGAGAATTGGCAACTGGAGACGGGACTTCAAATTTCGCCGCGAAAATCGAGCATGATGTAGGGCGCGTGCGGGGAAGCGCTCCCCCATTCTGCCTCCCCTTCTTCCCCGCCCCTTCCCCCCTGCATCCAATTCAGCTGCCAGTGCGCCACTTTGCTTTGATTAGCGCCCTGAATTGAAATGAGGTCCTGAATAACAACTACTGCTTTTCCACGTCTGCATGGCCATGGCAATTCCATCTACCTACTCCACTCAAGTGGCAGATTGGGCTGCAGAGACGCAACAAGGGAACTTCACCAATTGTATTGCAAATTTTCAAGTGGAGCGAATTCGCCGAACGCTTTCCCCTATATTAGTGTCGAAGTCGGGACAGTGAGACACAGGGGTTCTGGAAGGCTGATGAGGTGCAACGGACTTTCGGCCTATTAGCCAATTGATTGGCAAATAAGTGAGCGGAGTGAGATCAGTCGATGGTGGAAATGCTGGAAGAAAGTGAACACGTGGTGATGGTTTGGAGTGGGAATGGGTGAGTAGCTGGAGTCCGGGTGGTTGGATTTGGGAAAACTTTCACATTTTGACGACCCCACCCAACGCGAATTTCCAGGCGGGTGGGTGGCGAAATGTGAAGTGATGCTTGGATGGATGCATTGAGCAGGAGTAAACGAATACATGAATCTTGAACGAGTGGATGAACAACCACACTGACTTGGAAGTAGTTTACGACACAGTTCTAACAGCTCAACGCGCTGAACTAAACCCGTTCTCTGAATTTGGTCTTAAGGTAGACAGCGAATTCCTTATCGAACTGACGCTATTGTTGTATGTACGCAACATTTGGAACCGATTCCTTACGAAAACAAGGAAGAAGTATTTAGCTGGCCTCCTGACTGAAGAAAAAGAAACGACTGAAAGGAAGCAAAAGGAGCGTATGGGTCTACAAAGACTGCGTGGTGGCATGATAACAAATCCAAAAGGAAAACGTGGCTGTCAACCATCCAATATAGGTAAGGGGAGGGGAAGCCGATCAAAGAACCTCCACTGCAATGTAGAGAGTAGTTAGTTTTACTGCAGGACCTACCAATTTTGAAAATGTCAGTGCTCCAGTATTAGGGCATGCCAGAATCATTCCCCAATGCAAAAAACATTCATGAGAACTATAACGATGCAAAAATAAGGTCAGTTTCCTGGTTTTCAGCATCCGTTACTAGACTTTGTGCAAACATTACTGAACGGCGGTGACACTCTTCTAGTTAATCAATGGTCTCCATTTGCGGAATCGTTCAACAGCCTAAAGGTAGCCAGGACGATAAGTTCAAACGAATGAATGAGGATAATTAAGTAAGCACGTCTTCTTCTACGCCTAGACGCAAAGTAAAATCTCTTACTGGCTGAAACAACTTCTTCCCATAAAGTTGTTTCACGGGTTCCCTGACAGTACCCCGAGGGAAAGAAAAGATGGGCCAAATACACACATGATTGCTACTTACAAATAATCGGTAGTGTTGGCATCTCCATCATAAGCATCTCTTTGCGGAGCCCTTGTAATGCATTTCTCGGCATGAAGGCATCAAATGCAAATTGTAGTAAAGTAGCCTGAGGCACGTCTACCCCATGCCACTCTGACACCTATTGCGCATGATCTTTGCGCCTCACATCACGACCCCAGACTAGTCCATTCGAGTAAATTTAGACGCGCTTCAAGGTAGTCACCGACGGGTCCCAGCTTCTGCCCAATCTACGCCATATTCTGTGATTTTTGAAGCGTCAACCTAACATAATCATTTCAACATGAGTGTTTAAAAGCATCACAGTGAATAAGGACCTCCACTACCACCCGATGCGTTCTAAGCAATATCACAGCAGTAATGATTGAAGTGCGAGTCAATCTTATGCCAACGAGGCCTAACTGAAAGCACTCTTTGGAGAAAATTTACTAGTCCTCCTCCGCATTGGCTGCATATGATCCAATCTCAAGGCTAAAATATCTAACGAAGTGCCTCCTTTTCACGAATCAAACAGTAACTGGAATGAGTCAACAACCGAAGTGGTTGTTATAAATTGGATTTATCAGTCGCATTTCCCTTTCACTAGCGCTCTAAAAC
Source organism: Taenia pisiformis (assembly GCA_023968675.1). Classification (NCBI taxonomy): domain Eukaryota; kingdom Metazoa; phylum Platyhelminthes; class Cestoda; order Cyclophyllidea; family Taeniidae; genus Taenia; species Taenia pisiformis. Next base: position 21,600,538 of record CM043731.1, on the reverse strand, counting down.
AGTTTTGGTCACGGCAGTTGCTGTCTCACGCACACTCGTCGGCATTTTTAGCAGAGCCAACAGCTCCATGCCCGTGTTAATGCAGTGCCCAGAAGGAAGTTTTCGTAGACTCGTCCGAGCAAAACCTCATTCCGTTACAAAGTCCTGAAGCACCACTGATGGATCCCTTTTCCACACTCTACCACATCAAGCGATGTTCATGCCTTTGTCAAAGGTACCTCCCATTAACACATAAATGACCCCAAAAAATAATCGCATGAAGTTATGAAAATGGGCAAGGGGATTCAATAAGAGCATGAGGATATCATGGTGGCACAGACCTTGTTCAAGATGAAAGCGAGCCAAAACCAGGCAACACCATTCATTTATTGTAGACTGGCCATCAAAAATGAGGCGCAAACCTTAATTTCAGAGACCGCTTAAGCTTGACCTCGCCAGCATGAAGGAAGGGAATAGAACAAATGAAGATGAGACAAGGTAATTCGTGCCATCGTAATTAGGGGAGAAAATTGCGTTCAAAGAGATAACTGGATAAAAAGAGTTCATGGGAAGAAAATAACACTAAGGGCCGAAATTAGAAGAAAATCGGAGGCCTGTGGGAAAAAATGAACTCGGCGGTAACATACCGAAATGAACCAAATTATCCGAATTGGCACGAATTCTCATTCCATTCACCCCCTTCACATCTCCTTTTCTTCTTCCTCCTCCTCATCCTGAGTAAGCACCACCAAACATGAGGCACGGTTACTGCAGCACACTAGCAGCCGTCTCGCCACTGGATGCCAGCCTCCTCCACAAATCTAAGTAGATGAGCAGAAAAGTCGACCAGAGAAGTCCGCAAGGCTATGGATTCGCCCACAACCCGCGCGTTCAGCTACAAAGAGACAGGAGATGCTCGACATCAGACAGTAGATGAGCTGTCAAATTTGTGCAATATTGCGGTGATGGTTGTGTCGCTGTCGATTGAAGACTACTCGATCTCGGTAGCGCTATGGTGAGAAGCGCACGAAAATGCCGCAACTCATGCAAGAGATGGGCAGTCCGATTCCTCCACAGCATGCTTGGCACCCGCAATGTTGATAGCCTACACACCTATTGTGCACTCGAGAAGAGACCGGTAGACGTTTACGAAAACAAGCAAGAGGAAATGATCCGACTGGCTGCTTGTCGAAGGCAGTAGTTTAGGCAGGTTAAAATTATACGTTGATACTGGAAAGTTGTGTGGTGTGTTTGAGAGTGCGCCGTTGATGCCCTCTCTGAAGCACTCCACGAAGGCAAAGGGAACAACGAATATGCCCTGTGCCAGGCGACGTGGTCATCTCGTGGGCCAACGTACCACCTGTCACACTGAGACCACCCGAGACGGTAAGCGGAGAATGTCAAAATAACCTAATTACTGCCTTAGGTCCAAAAGGCCGCCATTTGTCACCAAACTCAGAGAGGTCAGATCCTCCAACAAGGCATCCTAAAGTCTATTTTTTTGCTGCGCACGAAGTCGAGTCGTACCAAACCGGGTGAGGATTTGGCCATGGTTTAACTGGCATAATTGCCACCTTACTCACCACATTCGGTTTGTTGCAACCTGACAGAAGGCAGTAGTAGGCAATGTGAACGAACAAAAACAAACAGTATTTCCATGAATGCAAAGTCAGAGACTAATGATGGGTGATTCAAAGGAGGTAGAGTAATTAAGCGCTCTGATGCCGGTATGCGCACGTTCTCTGCAAAAAAAGGAGCGAGTTTTGCTCGTCTCGGTGACTTCTCAAAAAGGAGAATGTGAACTTTGAAGCGACGCAGAAGCAGACTATTATGACTATCCTGCTTTGAAGCGGACTTAAAGAGGAGTACTCGGCATCCTGTAGTCAAGCCCCCACTCATCACCTCAAGTTTAGGGCCCCAACAATTTTTAGGAACAAAGCAATCGCATGAGAAGAAGAAGAAGAATACCGAAGTGAACAATCATCCACGATTTTTTGGTTTGAAGCAGTCATGTTTCACCACGCTGCAAATAGATGACAACGTAGGGCGGCGATAACAGTGTGATGAAGCAGAAATGAAAAACGAAATCGAGGGTGGGGTAAATGTTCCAAAGGGAATAATCTTTGTAAAACAAAGGGCTTGGCCGATGAGATGCATAACTACTATCGAATTAAAGGTTTCTCATCATCCCCGTGACAGCTGACGGAAAGGGGTAGTCCCAGGAAGCACTAGACGACATGCAGTACACGACAAAAGCGCCAGCTCTTTCGTAAAATCAAATCTACTTCCAACCAGCTTATTAAACGAGGTGTGCAAATTGTCTCAATCCATCCACCAGCCGCCATTAGTGCTCCGTCAGAAGCACCGTAACCGACAATCCAGACAAGAGGGAGACGGATGGAATCCCTCCCAATCCTCTTGGCATTTACCACATCTAGGTCACTCCTCCTTTAAAAGTACTTCAGGACTAAACGTTTGTGACTTAAAGCACCAATTACTTAACAGATAAAACAGGGAAGAAACTCGAGGATAAAAAACGGAACAGGCAGGTGAAAGCCTTACAGTTAATCGAAAATGATTAGCCGACGGACACCCCAAAATGGCACGATGCATTCTCAACATTGAGACTGAATGTGTGCCCACCTCAATAAAAAATTAACAAGACGCCTCCGTTCATGACTTGTGGGAAGAGTTTGAGATGGAGAGAATGGCATATTGGTTTGCGGATAAGAGCTAACACGAGAAGGATCCAGAACGACACCGTATTTAACCACGCCGTTCCCTCAATTCATCCCTTTCTGCCGCCGACCTGATGACAAGGTGTTCCGTTCGTGTCCACAGTCCTCCGTCCCTTCAACACACTTATTGCATCCCCCAGATTGACTCCGCACCATAAGTAACTAAATTTAATAAAAAAAAAACATTGCGAATGGCTCACAGGCACTAGAATCGTCTTCCTTGCCTTTGCTAGATTACCACCGACCAAACCGCAAAAGTATAAGGGGAATGCATGACAAACTGATGCTTCAGAATTTCGATTCGATTACGCATTTCGTCTGATATCGCAGTCATGTCAGACCACCTCCGAAAGTGGCATTGAGAAAAAAAATTAAACAACCTGGTTTGAATGGAGCAACATGAGGTAATAGATGGAACACGGCGAATTTAATGAATTTCGGATTTGAAGCAAGTGAATCGCCTATTCAGCCGCCAGGTCTAACCCAGTGCGTTGTTTGCCCCTCTACTTCTGACTGCAACAATACCAATCACAATATCCCATATTCATTAGTATCGCCACTAGTGCAACATCAGCTAGACAGGCAGCTCAGTGTTGGAGAAAAAAATGGCTCTATCCGAGGCCGACGTTTAAAAACGAGTCGCGATGTGTGCAATTATTACATAAAAGCGTGGACAAAAAGCGCAAACCATCTGCGAGATAAGGAAAAAACGGAGCTGAAACAAGGGCAGTAGCTGAAATGAAGAGAGGTGCAGTGTAAGGCAACCGCGATTACACCAACCCATCTCAACCTATGTGAAAACCACTGTATTAATTAATAACATGATCATGGAGTCAAGGATACTTAAAAGGACTTCAATAAGTGATAAAATTAACATATGAAGTAGGGAACGCCCAAACGCCCCAAGCAGCTCCAAATCTGTGACACAAAGTACGACGCGTTCCGCTCCCTCTGGGGCCAAGTTCAAAAGCACTAAAGCCCCATGGCTAAAGCACAGTTTCAAACGCATAACACAACGTTGCCCACTTACTTTGTACCACAAGAATGGCGAATAACTTAGAGGATTTCGAGTGCAGAAAAATGCTTCGCAAAAGGTTATGAGAAAGGGGATATTCCACAGAGACGCCTCTGAATACAGTCACAAGCGCATTCCGAAACCGATGCAACACACTGGTGCCACATCAGAAAGCATTACGACGGTCGGTATAAGTAGGTCCATGCTTATAGGCATGCTCAACGGTGGTAAAAATAACATCAGAAGTTAAAGCTGAGAAAATCAACACCATAATTGAACACAAATCCAGTAAATAGTGACTACCCGACCATGCAACACTAATCAAATGCAACGATGAGAGAAAAGTACTTTGTTGTGTCCACCACGGGGAAAAGGAGAATAGCCGATAAACCGTGACGAAAGTGGCCACAACTTACGAGCAAGTGAGAACGTACCAAGTAAGCTTACTCAAGTCCCTTAAATTAAAAAAAGGGTTGTATAGAAAGAAAACCCTGGAAAAGAGCATATTGATTTGAAAAGCCTACTGAATGGGCAAAAAGTTCCGGTAGCAGGATGAAAGCGGAACGTTTACTCACATTATTGCTCATTCTACACCTCTGCATTACCACCGACTTCTGTACATATGATCTTCCATAAATATCCAACGCTTACATGGTGCATGCATTCCAGCTGTACGCCCGTGTTGAACGAAGTAACATTCGAATGCAAACACACACCACCACAAGTTCCCGCGCAAGCTAAACTTTAAGAACAGAACACAAGCTTCTTTTATTGTGCCAATACTTGTGGATGATAGCCCTGGAACTCCATAGACATTAAGGACAAAAATAATTCTGTTCGCCAAAGCCGGGCCATTTTATTGCTAGTTGAGCAACGCTGCTTCAACGGAAGAGGTTGACTTATGGGAAAGGGAAGCGGCATATGTTAAAGGCTTGTTGGCATCATCACTCCCGAAAGCACAACGTTTAGGCATTTCGTTCGCCGAGCACTTTTTCCCACCATTCATAATTAGTAGATTTATTAGAGTTAAGGCATCTCCATCTAGTCGACTTTGGCCATCCTGGCGTGTTGACGCCTGATTACCCCATTTCTGACGCGAGTGATAGTTGTGTGAGGTTGTGTTCACTTGAGGCGCATCGTGTCCCCACTACCGGGCGCCATCATGTGCTTTTGCATCAGAAGACGGATGTGTAGCACACGGGATCTGCCGCCACTGGCGTGGCTCACCGACCAGTTCACGCAAGTAGGCACAGTAATGAAGAAATAAATCGGCACTTTACCGCAGCCGAAGTTCAAGCAAGCGACACTATGCATGACCTTTCCCGCGAAGAATCATAACCCCCTGACACCGTTCGGGCTACGTACGAGGTTGTATAATAGCGGCCGAAAACGCGTGGTTGGCGTGCAGAGCCTCTGAGATAACTGGCACGCCGCAAAAGCTAATGGCATGAGGAAGAAGTATAGCGTGCCGAGCCTCCCTGAGTACGAGAGAGGGTGGAGTGTAGCGCTGAATACGCAGGTACATTCAATAGGCGGAGCGAATATGGCCGATGGCATGGTCCGGAGGCCAGCCCAGGCGGCTAGGACAGTGCGACCACGTAAGAAGCTACCGGAAATCAACCTGCAGTCCAAACAAAGGATTACAACATATACCCCAAGTGGACAGCAGCTGGAAGACTGGGCTATTCAACGCATGCACACTGGTAATGGAGGGAATGAGTTACCTCACCGGGAGGGAGAGGTGAACCAACAGCCCACCCTTTAAGTACAAACCGTATGGGAGTGCAGGCGCAGTCAACTTCCCCATGAAAGCACTGCATAGCACGCATTTGCGCTCTCGGCCCTCATCTCGCATGGTCTAAGCGAGGTTCTCCACTTTCCAGCGAATCGTCAGTCCTAGTGCCTCGATTTGTCAAGTCTTTTAGCGGTTGTTGCCGCACATATTATTTTCTAAGGCCACACTATACTGTCAAGCATGTGATTGAAAAAAATTAATCACTCATCTCATGATTTAATTATTTTTGAGTGAAGTGCCGGTACTGCACCGCCTTACAGGTGGCCCTCCAGACTCCCTAGAAGGGGACGCTTGCACGCAATTCAGTCTTCGATGCTGCGATCACATGCTTCAGCTGCAATGAGTAGTGCCTGGCGTGGTAATGCATTCCACTACGTGAAGAATGAATAGCAGTTACGGATTGTCTTTGAGCCATGTAGCACACCATTCTGGGGTCATGTCGGTCGGACACGATGTGGGTATGGTATCACACAGCGACCCGAGCCAATGGCACCGTTGCATGCCTCGTTCGCGTGGACCCGGAATGCCGGTCAGCGGCTTATAATAACGACACAAGGCAAAGGTGGAAGACACAGTGCCAACAGACGGGGACTGACACCTTTTTTCGGCATGAAAGTCGATTCAGTTGGACTCCCGCAATGCTGTCTGTGAGTCCCCACTGAAAGTGTCGCACATCCTAGAGGTTAATGAACTCCCATCCGAGTTACACGCAACGCTAGCAATGGAAGCGGAGTCATATTTTTCCTCTTTGTTCACACAAATAATTGCAATATGCAATACATGCCAAACTGTGCTAGAGCTGATTGATAGGTGATGAGCGATAAAAAGGTACGCCTGCATTTCACTTTCAAATTCGCCCGAGCCTCTAGGCGCTCATTAATGACTTCGTTTATGCATTTATGCAAAGGAACGCGGTTTCGTGTCGTCTAGGGCAAGCGGGTTGAATAGAGATGCTTGCAGACGCAAGCAAACGTCGAGTGCTGCCTTCTCAGCGTCAACCAGGTCGAGGAAAAGGCCCTGCCCAGCCAGGGCTGCGATGTCACCACAATTACGCAAGAAGACGAGAGAGAGAGAGAGAGAGAGAGCATCATACACCACCAAAGGTGACAAGCGAACTCACTTCTGACATTCCGCTCGCACGCAAGCGACGCTTCATAACATTGTGCAACCACTGTGCAAGGCATAGTTGATAGCTACGCCTATCGCGCTGCTGCTACCAGCGGAACAGTGTTGAACAGTCTGTCGGGAGAGCAGCCACCCATTCAGCACAGTTTGCTTGGTGTGAAAGCCAAGTCAAACGCTGACTTTGATGTCTTGGACACTGGCTCCGGCAAAACAGCCTGTCCCAATGCCAAATCCACAGAGCGTCGTGCATATCCACCCTACCATCGTCCCTCCTTTGCCCTACATTCCAGACATCTGCTTGAGTCGATTGTGGTTGCTTTCCACATTGGCAGTGCACAAACGGTAGAAACGCGTCACCTTGGTGCAGAAATCTAAAACATTTACCCAAAGCCACTTAGCTATGCATGGGCTAATTTTCTATCAGCAACGACTCGGCAGCACTTATGCATCCCATGGCTTCGGGTGGCAATGCAAGCCTTTTGGGAGCGATTCCCTCCTTGATGTCGACGTCAGCATCTGCTAGTGCCAAGGGACGTAGTATTGGGACAGTTGCCAATGAAAAGCGTTGTCACTGTGGCCCCTAACCGCAGAGATCCTACGAAATCCGTCCTTCACAGCACCTGCAGTTCAAGAGAAGCTGATCCACCCTCCACGAGGCATCAGCGGGTTTTCTACAACACAACGTCCCAGTCCTTACACCCAAAAACTAGGGTAGGAGTAGCGCAGCTTGTAGACCGTCCAATCCGAACAACCCACCAACAGGGCCAAACCTAACTGTTTGAGAGGACCCGACTGAGGACGCAAAACGGGTTACAATTTGGGTAATACGTTGGAGCACGCCAAAACACCCCTTGGAAATACGTGGACGAATTGTGGAAGCACAAATTTGGCTGGAAAATTATACATGTACAATATTATCTTCTCAAATTAAAATTAATTTAATCACACAAGTTCATCCCAAAGCAAGTCAGACCAAAGTAATCTACACTGCATTGTGTAGGGCATAGTACGCTCCCTTCGCCTCCAACAGAGCACTCGGTGTGCCCCACTCCACCGCCTTCCCCCTCTCCAACACCACCACCTGATCACACGCTTCCACTGTGGTGAGTCGATGCGCCACCACCAGACACGTCCGTCCGCCCTTCCTCATCGCCTCGTCCAGGGCTGCCTGCACCACCCTCTCACTCTCATTATCCAACGCCGCTGTCGCCTCGTCCAACACCAACAGTCGTGGATCTCGAACCAACGCTCTGGCAATCGCGATCCTCTGCTTCTGACCGCCTGACAGCCTCGATCCGCGCGGCCCCACCCGTGTCTCGTACTGCTCTGGCAGGTTGCTGATGAAGTCGTGCGCGTTGGCCTGTTTGGCCGCCTCGATTATCGTCTGCATGGGCACACCAGCCGTCACATCCTCAGCGTTCTCGAAACGGTAGTTCAGACCATACGCGATGTTCTCTCGAATGGTGAGATCCAGGAGGTTGGGTTCTTGCGACACCACTCCGATTTGCCGACGGATCCAGTTGGGTGCGAGGGTGCGAGCGTTCACGCCATCGAAAAGTATGCCCTCGGTGAAGTCGGTGTTGGAGGCATCGTAGAAGCGTTGCACGAGTTGTAGGGCGGTTGATTTGCCACAACCGGACTGACCGACGAGGGCGACGCTCGTGCCTGCAGGCACCTTGAATGTGAAGCCCTACCGAAGAGGACGGAGAAGTTGAAAATCCAACACCATGCAACTTGTGCTTCCAAGGCAGTGATGAGACTGGCCACTATTCAGTTCTCAAAATGCGGCTATGACAAGAAATACATCGCATGGATGTCAGTCCCATTCTGCTCTAGATCAACTGTTCTTTGGAGTTGGTTAGCAACCTTTTGTCTCTCGCCATTCAGCATCCACGCGGGGGTCACACAACTCTGCCGCCTCCCCCCCCCCCTTCCCAACCCTTCAGCACGGACACGCCAAAGCTAATTTCTGATTCTTGGCTTTCATTACGTACTGAACCATAAGTGTGCCAGTCCGCCATGGTGTCGGCGGTGATGAACAGAAGCTAGAACACAAAACACCATGTCAACGATAGGATTCAAGGCTATAAGGACACAGAAGAAAGGCGCCTCCTCCAGATGACTCAGTTTGTGGAGACCGGACACAGAAACATCCCTTCGTTCCGGCCAGTCTTCCAACAATTTCCCCGATCCCAACGTCAACTTTGATGGCAGGTGATGTGCACAAGTCGTGAAGTGCAAAAGCCTCGATGTCCTTCCTGGTCGGGAACTTGGTCGACGTTGACAAGGCAAATTGACGACGAAGCTAGCAGTAACCTTCAAGCGCAAAAGGAGTGGCTCCTCAAGACCCGTGGCCAACTCACACGGCAAAAGCCAAAGAAGAGATGAAAGTCTTATCAAAGTTAAACCGACAAGATGGTGAAAGTGAAGCTGACACCATGACTTGCTCGGAGATTCTACTCTCCACAAACCTCTCCATTACATGCGATTGGTGAGTGGAGAGAGCGCAGAACAATGCCCCTCAAGCTAGCAATGAGCCTTTCGCACGGTATTTGGCATGCGAACCAAACAAGTCGACCATAACGCTATCGTCGCCTCATGCTGCCCTCCTCTCTCTATCTCCCGCTCTCATGTAGCTTGCATAGCCAAGAATAATGAGGCCATTGAGGACAGGACTCAAATCAATGCACACACACAGCACAACATGATAAGAAATAAATGCTCCACATTCTCGCTGTTTGACTGGGCTGCGTGAACAAGACCCCCACCGCACAAGGTGAAAGCCAAGAAATGAGTTGTGTGTGATCTAGCCCCACATAAATGAAGCGATCACCCCGTCCTCCACCCACTAGGATGCTCTTCGCTCCCTTTTCCATATCGGAAACGTTTCAATGCCAAAGGTAGGCCTAGGGGCCATGATTTTAACTTTGTAATTGCCAGATACGGCACATGTTGTCAAGTTACAGTCCTCTCTCCATCTACAGCCCTCTACTCACATCGAAAACGTCTAAGGACCCTACTTCAACTTTGCTGCAACGACATTCCAACCACGTTCATGCCCTTTAGTCCTCCTCTTTGCTTTAACAAAGCTTCTTCTCGTTAACAGGTGTCATCTATGAAGGGTCCGTCATCCCCTGATGTCCTCGATGCGGACTACACAACCTCTTCGCTCACCTTACCTTGAGCACAGGAACCTGTCTGCGTGTAGGGTAGCGGAAGCGAACGTTATTGAAAACGACGCTGCCGGTGAATGGGCGGTCAGGAAAGTCGCCGTGGTCAGGCTGTTGATGAGGATGACGATGAATGATCTCGAATATCGCTTTCGCCGCCTTCGATGCTTTCTTAGCGTCGGGCGCGAATGACGCCGCGTAGCCGAGGCTGGAGGCTGCAAAACTGATGGCAGAGTACGACCTGTGGAAAAGGTTTTGCATTTTAATCCTCTATTGACAAATTGAGATCATCGACAAGGGCAAAACCAAGACTCTCCTCCCAATTCCACGGCTTTTGCACCACACTATGCCTCTCTTCCCTTCATCAATCCTTATATGAACTTATGACACATGCTTATCTTTTCACTTGGTCTAACGTACCGCCAAAGCTGCAGCATGGTGATATCACCCCTTTCGAGAAGAACGCCACCCAAATAGAAGACGCCACTGAATTCGAAGGACATGAGGGAATTGGCAATGGCATTCACCAGAGCATATCGTGCCACACCTTTGAGGATTTGGCTGTAAAGGAGGAAGATGGGAGTGTGGAGCGGCTCATACCCCAACCGATCCACCATTGCAACCCCCACAAACACCCCTTTGCCAAACAACTACCAAATCCGTTTTGCTTTTATTACTCATTCTCTAAGCAAATTGTCCCATGCACCATCCACCGCCACAATCACTCATTCATCAAATCATCATTCACGTCGTCACAAGAAAATAAACAAACAAACCACTCAACAAACTCCCGACCCATCATTACACTATCATGTGACAGGCCATTCCACTCATCCACCTATACACTCGACCAGAAATTGAAAGGAAAGCGATTCTCACCCACTAAGCACATCCTCCAGGCAGCATCAACCTTATCGAAGTTAAAACGTACGGGTGAGAGAGAAGCAGCCTGACTGGCGTACTTGTCAGCAAAGTACTCTTCAGCCTGCAACGCGGAGACGGTCTTGGAGGCGGAGAAGACCTCTTGTGCCAACGATGCACCTTTCACACCTTTCCGTGTCACCTCTGCACTCCAGGTCTGCATCTGCAAAAGGAAAACAACAGCGAGAGACGAAGCCAATTCACGCACCGGTGTGCCCCTTGGTGAAATGCAAACTCCGCGTGACGGCCAATTCTACCTGTGATGGCTGTGCACTCATCCATTCGGGTAAACATTCTATTAGCAAGAAAAAAACATTTTTCGTTTAAAAAAACACTGCACAGTGAGTCACTTGCATATTTCTCTACCATTCATGGTCCTCTCAATCGCGCATCCATCCACGTAGACACATCCATTAACAAACGAGGAAGAAAATGCTTTGCGAACAAACCTCAAAGGCGCCAGCGACGACGATAATGGGTAAGTAGGCGATGGATACAAGAGTGATTTGCCAACTGAAGAAGAAACCGATGAAGAGGGAGGCCACAATGAGAGTGAACGTCTCCAACATGGACGCCAACCGACGACTTGTCATGTTCTGCAACGTTGGCACATCAGCCGCCAACCTGCCTGTCAGGGCGCCTGGCTGATTGTCAGGCTCGTCGAACCATCCAACCTCCTGCAAAGAGAAAAGACGGAGAGATGGGGTAGTCAGGAAGGTAGGTAGGTTGGTGGGGCGAAATGTGGAGACATGGGCTAAGGTGATTGAGCACTGTGATCACCACACCTTCACCTCCCACCACTGCTTTTCACCCAACCGACTAGTGCTTTATTCCACTCCTACCATCGGCTCACTGGGGGCCATTCAGGCCTGAGGGAAGCCCAACCGAGAGCGAAATAGGCTTTCCACCTGACAAACAATTGACCTACTTAGGGACGAGCATGACGGAATGTGCCCAAATGTGTACAAATACGGTCGCCGCTACCATCCTGGCCATTTCAGATAGCGCCACACAGTCGCCGATTTGCAGCACACCGGATCAGGCTGGTTGCCTTGGTGCGAATGCAGCCAATCTGTATGCGCACTCCTCTTCGTTCCATCCCTACAACCGGTCCACGTGCCTGGGTTACCAAACACACTCACCAATTGCGTTTGACAACTACGTCTCCACTCCTAGCTGCCAACAATTCCTCATTCAAACTTCACATGCGGCCATCAATCCCACCAGTCCCTGTAAATTCATTCACCATTAACTCTGCTACCAATTCAGCCCTCATTGCGTTCGTCCACAGATTTGCGTGCCCACTCGTCGATTCAATCAGCCATGAATGTCGCACTTCCATATCCCTTGACACGGATGAGGGACCACCGCAGCACTTTAGCGCTCAACCCACCTGTTTGAGGATGGTTTCAAAGAGGAGGATTCGACATCGAGTTGTTAGACGCCCGCCTGCCACACCGAAAGCGTAGCCCTGCAACATTACAAAAGCAAACCAATCCCATGAGTGGGAGAAGGATCGCCATTCAACCAACCATCAACTATAATGTGCTTCGCAAGCCAGACATCTCACCATGTTGTCAATAAAGTTGGAGATGACTAAGGCTGACGGTAAGGTCAGGTGAAGTCAAAAGGTCGAGACACAGAAGAATGCACCACTCGACATCACAACGAAGGGAGACTGCAGAGAGGGTAGATGCTTCACTAATCTAGGCAACCACTTGTTCATTCACAAGCAGGACTAAGATAAGGCAAATGGTGTGGAGGAAAGTGGTATGCAAGTAGCGTGGGGAAGGCGCTCATTGTAGGACGAAAACGATGGTACATGTAGTAATCCAGGCGATGCACTACCAGCCTCGGATCCTCCCACAGGCGTCAAATGATAGGAAAGAACAATCGCACTAGACGCTGCACAAGCCATGCAAAACATGATGAAAAACACGCAATAGAGCCCGACGCCAACCTCTTTGTCAAATACCAACTAGTTCAGTAATACTTTTCAATTTAACCTCCGTCCCCCTATCATCGCCGTAGGCATGTGGACGCTATCAGCGTATCCACCGTCTGTCACAGCTGCTGCCATTGCAATGGCAAGTGCAGAATTGCGCAGTGACCGAGGACATCGAGTCCCAACGCAAGTTTATGAACAACTCCCTACTAAAATGAAATGCCTTTATCATCGTAGATTACATCGCGCATGACAGAGGGTAGAGGCTGAAGCTCCAGCAGCAGAACACAAGCAGTCGATTACTGCTAAATTCACAGTTGAAAGAAAACTATCAACCTACAATGCCAAATGGGAACACATTGTTTAATGCTTAGAGGCACGAGGTTGGCATCAACTCCTGGCAAATCCTCCCACATGAGGATGGATCAGAACAGTAAAATAGCAGAAACGAAAGAAACAATGAAGCACTCACATTAAGGGTATAGCAGATTAGGCGGAGAGCAGCTAGACCACCGAAAGCACCACAAATGACGGAGGTACGATCAAGACGCGTTTGGGTATTGTTCTCAGCGAAAATCTGCAGGCGGAAACTACCCTATTTTAACTGGTCACAGGTTTCATTCCTTCGGGACATTCCTGGCTCCAACACTTACCTTCCCCTTATGTGAATCTGCCCACCTACCAACCGGCACACTGAACACTATCGAACCAGCTCCACTCAGAAGTGATCCTCTAGGCACACACACACACTACCACTCCCTATCAGGCCAATCCAGTACGTTGCCGCTCCTATTCACCAACGCTTCATTCTTTCCTCGCTACGACTCCTTTACATGAAAACTACCTGATCAGGAACACAACAAAGCCACCTCAATTCAGCGCCTTCACTGCCACACCGTCACTTCCTTCCAACGCCTCCATTCCCTCACCAGACACCCGCACATACGCACAGACATCCCTTATCCTTCTACTTCATCTCGTCCTACCAAATCGCTCAGTACACAGCAATCGTCGTACCTTGCAATAATGCACACATCCTATCGACACTGGCAGTCGATCCCCTCTGCAACCGCAGGAACCGTGCCAATTCTGACCTTATGATAACTTCAACGACTCACAAGCCTATGTCACCCACGTGGGCTCTTAAGCACCAAGAGGCCAGCGAGAATTCAAAGGAGCACCACCTACATCGTACATCTCAGTGTAGACGATAACGAAGGCAGCCTGCGTCCCACCGATCAACACAGAGGTGATACATCCCAGAATGATGAACCACTTCTCCGGCGCATTCAACCGCAAAACCTCCAAGAAGGCGTTGGGTTTCTTCTCCTCCACCTATAAACAAAACCAATTGCGCTTAAGCACGGTGGTGAGACCAACGAACGTTAAGACTCCGAGCAACAGTCTCATCAATCGGTCAAACTACTTATCCAAACACCGGCCCACCCACTACTCATCTGCTCATTCATCAAACACCACGCAACTTCAGCCATCAGATCACTCAAACTGCAGCACAATGAGCCAGGGATCGAGTGAGCCATGATATCTCAGACACGAAGATGACCATCAACCACAAAGCAACCAGAATATGCAACGGAGGCAAGACAAAACATGCAAAAGACGACCCTCAATTGGCTCAATGGAGGAATGAGAAGGCCGATCAACAGAGGCTCCCATCAGGCACATTGACTGCCTCGTCCCAGCCAACTTACAAGGTCGTCAAGCGATTCATTCAGTGAGGACACGACCGTCTTCCCTTCAACGTCACCACCGTCGTTGACCTAAAAGCCACGAGGTGAGTAAGTTTGGGGAACTTGCCGCTGATACCAATAAAACTGGGAAAGGCTTCTTAAACAAGGACTCACCATCTTGTGGTCACCTTTTCCTTCGTCCTGAAATGTACGTAATAGAAGAACTTAGCTGGCTTCGCAAGCTCCCGTGGTCTTTGCGATCGGTCAAGCAAACCACTGGTTCAAAAACGTGTTGACGGTGTCAGTCAAATAGCAATCAAGAGCCAACTCAAGTGGTCACAAATCTCAACCACCATGAGTAAGATATCAACCTATGGACAGCGACCGACTTATCTGCATGCCTTTTGAGTCCCTCCTAATGCAACTAGAAGCCCTTCACCTTATCCGCCCGCACTGTCGAGGGAATCCACCGATCAATGTGCAATCCTTATCACTTTGATATTTCTTGTGATGCAGTACATAAATTCATGGTGCCCAACTGATTTAAATGGTGGGACATTGTGCGGCAGTACAAAGGTAAAGTTAACACCCAAACTGTGAGATGCAACTAGTCAGTCCCCCTTTCCAAAACACTAACCTCGTGAGCAGCTCTGATGATGTTTTCAACATTATCATCGTCACCAACGTCATTGTCGTCATCACCCAATTCGTCGTCCTTTTCTTTCAGCTGAAAAGAGAGGTTCATTCAATCTTCCATTTCCATCCCACACCACACGCAGTACAGAAGTGTGAGAGCAAAGCAAATTGAGTCACTAAGGCATGGTCATCCACCAAACATGCAACAACGCCAACTTCAATAGTCACACGCACTCCACGCATCACCAAGTTGGCATAAACTCCACCTCGCGCCATCAGCTCCTCATGACTACCCGCCTCCACCATGCGCCCTCTCTCCATCACCAAAATCACATCAGCGTCTCGCACCGTCGACAGTCTGTGCGCCACCGTCACTGTAGTCCTACCCTTCTTCGCCTCACCCAGTGCCACCTGCACCGCCCTCTCCGACCTCGTATCCAACGCCGACGTCGCCTCGTCCAACAACAGCAACTTGGGATCGCGAATAAGAGCCCTCGCGATGGCCACTCGTTGCTTCTGACCGCCCGACATGCCTCCTCCACCATCCTGTGCCACGAATACCGTCTCGTATGCCTCAGGCAGCTTCGAGATAAAGTCATGCGCGTGTGCCAGTTTGGCAGCCACCTCCACCTCCTCCACACTGGCACCCGGCTTCCCCAAACACACGTTCTCCATCAACGAGCCCGCAAACAGAGTCGGCTCCTGCGACACCACTCCGATGCACGACCGCCACCAGGCGAGGTCGAGATCACGCAGGTCCACACCGTCCACTGTGATACGACCAGAGTCAGGATCGTAGAGCCGTTGGAGGAGTTGGATGAGCGTGCTTTTGCCTGAACCACTAGCACCGACAATAGCTAGGTTCTGGCCGGGTCGCAGGTGCCATGAGAAGTGGTCGAGCACGAGCACGTCCGGACGGGTAGGATAGGAGAAGGACACGTCCTCGAACACGATGTCGCAATAAACCGCCGATGGACGCACCTTTTCGGCATTAGGCCTCTTATCAATGGGCGGGATCTACACAGAGCAAAGGGTCACCTTGATAAGCCCATGGCAAATCCAACACATGCGTCTACCCATCTACCATATATGCTGCATCTATGTCACCACGATTAACTTAATTTGAAGTAGACATCACGCTATCACTTTACAGTAAACGGCCAAATGTCATCGTGCTACTAATAACGAAGGAGAGGTGCGACTCTACATTTTACCACATCAAAGTTAAATTGAATCAACGAGCAGAAAGGGGCGCAGGAAGGTGGAGGAAGAGTATGAGCACTGGTGAGCTGACACACAACGACCAAGCGATTGTGGGTGGGCGGCAGGAATAGAAAATGGTGGAAAGTAAGGCGAATGCACGGATGGATGAGGAATGAACCGTGGCGAGGATTAATGACGCGCGCTGGCTGATATAGCGAACAAATGTTGACCAGAGACCGATTACCGGTGGATGACGAAACGAGCCAATAATTGGTGAGGTGGGTTAATAACCATGTCCAGACCGATTCAATCAACAAGTGATACCAGTTGCACTCACCCGGTCGATGATAGGAAAGATTTCGCCAGCAGCAGTAACGGCAAAATTGAAGTAGTCGAACTGCTGCAAGGCCTGACCCACTGTGGCCCCAGCGAAAAGCATTGCCAACACCACGAGAATAATCTCTCCCGGATCCGAATTGCCGCGACCTAGCATGATGATGCCGTAGTAGAGGGTTACCGCCATCAATATGTAGATTGACGCGTCCGTGGTTCCCAACACTATCAAGGACAATCACAGATCTGCTCAATGATCCAACGGGCGTCTCGTTTCCCACAGGGGAATCCAACATGCAATGCCACGTCTCACATCACCTCCCCTCTTACCAAATCCAACGATAGTGGAGCGCTTCAGCCCAACCCTCTCTGCTTCCCACAGCTCTCCCGAGTAACGCTTGCTCTCACGCGCCTGTCCCTCGAATGCAAAGATGGTCTTCACCGCTGCCAGCACCTCTCCTGCGATCCCGTTAGCTCTCGAGTAGGCCGCGCGTTCCTCCGCACTCAGCTTTCTCACAGCAAAACCGACGCTAGCAAAGGAAGCGCCGACGAGAGGGAAGAAGGCCGCTGCCACCAGTGCCAGTTCCCAATTCTTCACCTAGGCTGATTATCACCCCACCGATGAAGACAAAGATGTTCTGAACAAACAAGCCCACCTTCTCACCCACGCCTGCTTCCACTTTGTCTACTCCTTCCGTCAGTCGAGTTATAAGAGCACCAACATTGGCCACGTCAAACCAGGCCGCGTCCTGCCGCAATACACTCTAAGAAAAAGTAATTGAAGTGTAACGACTAGCCAACCGAAAATAAGAGATGCCGTATTTTCCTGGTTTGCCTTCGCGCACAGAACTGCAGACAAAACATTTGGATGTAGGCGACTACGAAAGTGACGGCGCCCAATATAGCCATTCTCTGGATTACAACTATAAAGCCACCGAGAGTAGGGAGAAGAGAACTCATTGACTAGGTCAGAGAAGAATAGGAGAGATAAGGGGGTGGAGACGCCGATCAGGGCACTGGCGAGCACACCAACGATGAACATGGTAATCTCGAGGGTTGAGGCATATTTGAGTAGTTGGTAGTAATGAACAGGAGCGACGAACTCGTCTCTAATAATGTGAGCCATCAAAGAAATAGCTTACTCTTGAAATTCGTCCTCAATCCCTTTGGAAGACAACGCTTTAGCCATTGCGGAGCCTTAACAAAAACCCGTTTGTGGAGATTACCAGAATTTGACAAGCGAGTTCGATTCGTTTAAACGCACGCAACGTATCCTTAAGGTGGATCGATCTTGATGCTATAACACGATATTTCAAGGCGTGGAAGACGATTCAGCTTGTCTAGTTGTTATTTGTTAACTGCATCTATAACGCCAAGCATTTTGTCTGGTTTTGCAGATAAGTGCAATGGCTTGATTGTAAGAAATGCTCAAATTATTGCAGCTGCAATTTTACTGCTATGTTCAGTTTTTAGCTTGTAAACCGGTAGGCAATATAAATGTTTTGAAGAGGAATTTTATTGGTTGAGCTGACATTACCAGTGGTCAGGCAACTTAGCAAAAGCACGGCGTTAAATGTTATTAAGACTTGCACAAGAAGGCAAGATAAACGAACGCCAAACCCATTATACTTCATGTCAACAAAGCAGAGGGGGCAGGCGGATGTCACCAATGGCGCACTATCCTGAACCTGCCCTGTGGTAGAAAGAAGCCAAATGTAAGGCAGAAACACACATTTTGAACAAACAGACTTGTCACAGAGGCTACTCAACGAAGCAAAGCCCTAATGACCATATGTGCTCTATAGCAAGTCAGCGTTTCACCGTTCTTCTTTTCTGGTGGTTCAAGGTTATTTGTGAAATACTTGTGTTCCTTAAATGTGACTGCAGACCAAAGAAGGTACGACAATTGCAGCGCTATGATAGAGCAGCAAAATGGCATCTCGAAACGAAGCGCACCGCCAACGTTAGTTCCTTAATATCTGTTGCCTTGCATCTACCTCTTATTCTAACTTATGATGCTCTGACTGAACAATTTTTTGTATTAGGAAGGTAAGTGTCGATGTAGTGGAGAAAATGAAATGCTTTTCACTTTCTGTCTTTATTTGAAAAAATTCCTGTAGAGCACACGATTAGAGTATTAGTCGAAGATGGCCGTATTCTCGACCCCTTAGCTACAGGATGTATTGAATACTTCCGTCTTAGCAAAGGCACTTCCCTAGCATTCCTCAATCTGTCGGTAGGAGTATGGGTAAAGACGTAATCCTGGCGAATTGGAAGTCTGTTTTCCACCCTCACCGCTGTAGCCTCCCGAGCAACAATTGAAGACGAAAGAGGGCAAATGCATGAGAGGGTGTGCTATTTAAATGGATACAACGTAGCTTTTGGCATGACTAGGTTCCACACCAGGCAGCTATGTCAAAACGTTTATTTCTTTTTCCAAGGCCATCAAGCAGTAGAGGCAAAAGAGTACCACAGCGCAGAGCCTCAAATAGATGCATTCGTGAGTCTTCTTAAACAGGTTATTTTCAAATGTTAAGCACATGAGCAGTTTGGTCAAAATCGGTTAACTGTTTCGCTTGATGTTAGAAGCTAGAGGTGTTTTGAGTAGGCCCCATGAAATCGACTTGCTATTTAGTCTGATAGCTTGTTGGCACAATAAAAACACACCATTGAGACTTATACTCGAATTTTGTTCGTGCACTGAGTCCATCCAACCTAAGTCACTTCGCCTGAACGCAACCTGTTACATTTTGAAGTGTATAGCCCGAAGTTTGTCTTTTGGACGAGCCTGACCCGGGTGTTCATTCTTCCGCGCATCAGCATATTTGCATTGAGGAATCACATATTTCTGTATCTAAAGTGTGCCTGCTCTGGACTTCCTTTCCCATTCTTACGACCGCTGATGCTTGAGTGGAAATGCTTTGAGTGTTGAGCTATGCATAGGTGACAGCCCTACTTTCCATGCTTCGGAATACGCAACTGCGAGGAGGATAGCTCCACCGGCAACAATTTTACTCACCTGACCGACTTTTTCCAATCGCAATTTCACGCACACGACTACGCTGTGTTGCTACCGGGTAGGAGAACTCTCTTACCCTACTATCACACGCATCCAGGTCGCAATCGATTTGGGTGTAAAGGTCACTATGTGATGCGTAAACAGTTGAGGCTGTTCTACATCACACTCTTTCTCCTGTTCTGGTTGGGTGGTCTCTTCTTTGAGTTTGATGCGCGCTACCTTGCAAGCAGTCTAAGTCCCGCCGTGCCGGCGGTCGATGGCGTGCTATTCCTCATCATGCTTTTTGTCCTCCTTCGGACGAGTTTCTCGGACTCTGGAATCCTACCTCGTGTCACACCAGTGGAGGTGCAATGTGTCGAGGGTTAGTTGATGGTGTTGTCTTGTGGTTGCGTGGTGGTAGTTTTGCTTTTCCTATGCCATGGCTTTTTTCTGGTTCACTGGTAAATTTGTGACCTGAGAGGGAATAATTGGTTAGCACTCTTTTTGGTGAATTGAAGATTTGTGAATAACGGAGTGTGGAGGTGAATGGGCTGTGGTTGGTGTGAATCGTGGGACTCTGGCTGTTTTGTAGTTGAGGCTTATTATGGGTCAGTTTTCCTTGTGTGCATCGGTGGTCTTCTCGTTTACACGTTGTTTGTCCGCCTTTACCCTCTACTTTCTGTTGTAGCCTCACGTGTGAGGGTCCGTATGAATTCCACCCGTGTATGCCAGTGTTGGTAGGTAAAGCATTTCGCGTGGGTGTTTTGTAAGGTCTAGCTTTTGGAAGGCATTAATTTGTCCTTATTTTTTTCTTCGTAGCCTCTACTCACACCACACCTTGTGTCCAACTAGTGCGAAGGATTGTAGTTGGTTCACATCATATTTGTTTACGTATAAGCATTTTGGCGTCTGAGGTGGCGGGGGGGGGCTTGTTGCGGCGGCTTCGCGACTTGTCATTGTGGTGCAGCCGAAGTCGCACGTGAAGTCCAGCACTAATGATCAAGTAGTCAGTGGTTGATTTCTGCCTGTCTGCTGGAGTTAGGTTTTGTCTTGATGTTCCACATTCGAAACTGTTTGTGTGCAGTTTTATGACTTCTGTTAATGTTACGGCTATCCACGTGGTGTTATGTGGGCGAGGATTAATGGAAGGAAAGTGATTTCAGTGTCTGGGTTTCGCGGAGGTTTATGTCTCCACGGCAGCTTCGGGGGCAGACATGTCGATGAATGCTGGCGCTAAAAGATGTGTTGGCAGGCGATGTTAAAGGCGTAAGCATTATGCATGAGTGGTGGATGATGTGTTGGAAAAATGCTGAAGAACATAATTGGATTGGTGAAGGTGTTTTGTGTGTAGACAAAGCAGTCATAGGATGAGTTGTTGAGTTGGATGGGCTGGACGTTTCGTTATCTTGCTGGAGTTTGCATGGTTTCGGCTTTTGTGCGTTGATTGCTCAGCGCCTTGGATGATGGTGTTGGTGGTATCTGCAAGTGTGGGGGTTGTGTGCCACAGCACTCCGATGAGGTCTTAGCAACTGGTCGCACGAAGTCGCATATTGCGTATTTGAGCACCACGCACGCGTTGAGTTGGGGAAACAGCTGATCTGTTGCAATTGTGGCGTTGCTGGTGGATCTCGGTTGTGATATTGGGAAGACAACACCTGTGGTGCGTCTTTAGAGGCGGTAATCTAGGCTGCTGAAGGAGCCATCGACTGCGAATTCATCTGCGGCCTGGCAGAGCAATGTGGGACAGGGTTGTGGCCGCTGAGATCTGCGCCTTCTGGGGCTCGAAGCGGAGGAGAATGGCGACAGTTGGACCATTGATTTGAAATTTATGGCTCTTGGTGTCGAAGTCTGTGCTTACCTTCCCATCGTCTGCCACTTCGCGGTCTTTTCTTGACCTCGACGTGAGCGAAATCTCAACTCATTTTACTTTGTAGTTGCTCTAAAAGCTCAAACCCAGGCCTATATAGTAAGAGGTAAGTCGTTTCTTGCCTCCACCTCGGACTTCATTCGCTGAAAGCCTTCTTTCCTGACAGTGGGGTGCACCGATTGGAGTTGTGCTTGTTCAGGCTACACTTGCCCTCGTCTTCTTGACCTCCTCCGCAGTGCTCTCTGTGCGAGAGGGCTCAGCATGCGCGCTTTCCGGTGGTTTCCTTCTTTCCACCGTTACGCAGCCTTGACCATCATGTTGGGGCGCAGGTGTGGAGACATTTCATTCTGCCGAATTGCGCGTCCTGCTTTATCAAATGGCGTACACGTGAGCGGTGGGGTTTGGTGCTCCTGTGCAACCACTTGGATGAGTTTGATGGCTATGCAAACGAAGTTGTCATCATTGATTGAATGCCGTCAAACCGGTGAGTGTCGTATTGTGTAGAGCGTAGCACGGTACCTTCGCCTCCAACAGAGCACTCGGTGTGCCCCACTCCACCGCCTTCTCCCTCTCCAACACCACCACCTGATCACACGCTTCCACTGTGGTGAGTCGATGCGCCACCACCAGACACGTCCGTCCGCCCTTCCTCATCGCCTCGTCCAGGGCTGCCTGCACCACCCTCTCACTCTCATTATCCAACGCCGCTGTCGCCTCGTCCAACACCAACAGTCGTGGATCTCGAACCGACGCTCTGGCAATGATTATGTTAGGTTGGCGCTTCAAAAATCACAGAATATGGCGTAGATTGGGCAGAGGCTGGGACCCGTCGGTGACTACCTTGAAGCGCGTCTAAATTTACTCGAATGGACTAGTCTGGGGGTCGTGATGTGAGGCGCAAAGATCATACGCAATAGGTGTCAGAGTGGCATGGGGTAGACGTGCCTCAGGCTACTTTACTACAATTTGCATTTGATGCCTTCATGCCGAGAAATGCATTACAAGGGCTCCGCAAAGAGATGCTTATGATGGAGATGCCAACACTACCGATTATTTGTAAGTAGCAATCATGTGTGTATTTGGCCCATCTTTTCTTTCCCTCGGGGTACTGTCAGGGAACCCGTGAAACAACTTTATGGGAAGAAGTTGTTTCAGCCAGTAAGAGATTTTACTTTGTGTCTAGGCGTAGAAGAAGACGTGCTTACTTAATTATCCTCATTCATTCGTTTGAACTTATCGTCCTGGCTACCTTTAGGCTGTTGAACGATTCCGCAAATGGAGACCATTGATTAACTAGAAGAGTGTCACCGCCGTTCAGTAATGTTTGCACAAAGTCTAGTAACGGATGCTGAAAACCAGGAAACTGACCTTATTTTTGCATCGTTATAGTTCTCATGAATGTTTTTTGCATTGGGGAATGATTCTGGCATGCCCTAATACTGGAGCACTGACATTTTCAAAATTGGTAGGTCCTGCAGTAAAACTAACTACTCTCTACATTGCAGTGGAGGTTCTTTGATCGGCTTCCCCTCCCCTTACCTATATTGGATGGTTGACAGCCACGTTTTCCTTTTGGATTTGTTATCATGCCACCAAGCGTCTTTGTAGAGCCATACGCTCCTTTTGCTTCCTTTCAGTCGTTTCTTTTTCTTCAGTCAGGAGGCCAGCTAAATACTTCTTCCTTGTTTTCGTAAGGAATCGGTTCCAAATGTTGCGTACATACAACAATAGCGTCAGTTCGATAAGGAATTCGCTGTCTACCTTAAGACCAAATTCAGAGAACGGGTTTAGTTCAGCGCGTTGAGCTGTTAGAACTGTGTCGTAAACTACTTCCAAGTCAGTGTGGTTGTTCATCCACTCGTTCAAGATTCATGTATTCGTTTACTCCTGCTCAATGCATCCATCCAAGCATCACTTCACATTTCGCCACCCACCCGCCTGGAAATTCGCGTTGGGTGGGGTCGTCAAAATGTGAAAGTTTTCCCAAATCCAACCACCCGGACTCCAGCTACTCACCCATTCCTACTGCAAACCATCACCACGTGTTCACTTTCTTCCAGCATTTCCACCATCGACTGATCTCACTCCGCTCACTTATTTGCCAATCAATTGGTTAATAGGCCGAAAGTCCGTTGCACCTCATCAGCCTTCCAGAACCCCTGTGTCTCACTGTCCCGACTTCGACACTAATATAGGGGAAAGCGTTCGGCGAATTCGCTCCACTTGAAAATTTGCAATACAATTGGTGAAGTTCCCTTGTTGCGTCTCTGCAGCCCAATCTGCCACTTGAGTGGAGTAGGTAGATGGAATTGCCATGGCCATGCAGACGTGGAAAAGCAGTAGTTGTTATTCAGGACCTCATTTCAATTCAGGGCGCTAATCAAAGCAAAGTGGCGCACTGGCAGCTGAATTGGATGCAGGGGGGAAGGGGCGGGGAAGAAGGGGAGGCAGAATGGGGGAGCGCTTCCCCGCACGCGCCCTACATCATGCTCGATTTTCGCGGCGAAATTTGAAGTCCCGTCTCCAGTTGCCAATTCTCGAGATGGATCCCAAGTGATGGTGACACGATGGGGTAATTAGAAAGGCAAGGGAGCCTCGAAGCCCTAGGCTCGAATCGGAGCGCACGAGGGCCTTTGGATTCGTCACCACACGCTCACAAATGGTCCCACGCAATGTAGACGATGGTCGGTGGGATTGGTTGAAGCAAGCCTTGAGGATGACCTCCCCTGACCTATTTAATAAAGCCCCAAACACCCTGGTCCACTCAACCCTGGTCCGGGGCCCCTAGGCACAATTTCTCCGCCGGAAATGATATCATTTTTTGTGTATTTTGGGTAGGTAGGATACGCACAAAGTCGGGTCCACCACTGTAGCGCCCCGAGCATCCCCAAAGGAAGGAGAGAAGGACAGGCGTATTTAAAAATACTTGTATCCTAGACGGAAAGTATGGAAACTGCCGGCATGGTCGGCAGGCCAGCGCACGCAGCTAGCTTTAAGGTGGCCGCCACAAATCTGTCCGACCAACCGACAGCTCAAACAAACAATATGCTACACCCTGACATTTCATATTGTCTTATTGTGTCTTTAGAGGGTTTTAGGGGAGCTTTTTCGGAACCAGGGTTTGGACATAAACCTCCATCGTTTATCTGGTACGCCCTAGCATTTGCAGATGGCGAACTTAATCCATTGTGAAGGAAGGCGTTTAGAACCTGTCAAGCCAATCGCGATGCTAATGGCAGGAGGCAGCTGTCTATCAGGGCTTGGGGCAACATCACGCGCCAATTAAGGCGACGGTCAAGTCAAATTTTGGCAACTCCGAGTGTGGCTACAGCACGCAATATATTATGCGGCAGATATCCTGTCTAGCTGCAGATTTGAATTCTTGCGAACAAAAGGAGCAGAATATTTGGACCTTAGGGGTTGGCATGCATTTTTTGTCCCCTCCTATTCAGCATCAACACAAGAGGTATGCACGAATGTCCTCAATATAGCTTCTTCCCGACGCTTTTTCCATTGCAAGGCATTCCGAGCCATGTAAAGGGCCTGAACATGACGCAAGTTTTGGGGTTTTAAATCGGTTAGGGTATCGGTTAGGTATGAATAGGAGAAAAGGGAGACCGGGAGTAGCTCCGAGGCTTTTCTCCAAACGAATGTTTCCACGAGGTGTGACTGGCATAAGGAGGTGCACACAGCGCACCGTCTTCCACCCCTATTTTTTGGTAAGTAGTCTTCCACAATATGATTTGAAAAAAAACTTATCAAAAGCCATGAAGCGCAGCATCACTGTTGAACTTGAACCATTTCCCTGTGAAGAAGGGCCACCGCCTCTCGATCCCGTCTTTCCATCTCACATGTAGCATGAAAACGAGGTGAAGGCGCGTAACACAAGATTCCCTAAATTTTACATCCAATGCAACCAAAAAACGGTTGAAATTTTTTACTTTGGGATAAGACTGTGCTAAAGAGACGCCTCTCACAGGAAAAGGGACAAGAGTCATGCATGGACTGGCCTTACATTTATTATTCATCGACTTCATCCTGCTCCCAGTACGAGCCGCTTCGTTGGCCTAACTACCGACTGCTTTGCAAATGGTGGGAGAGGATCAGCTTGTCGAATCACCCTCTGAATGCGCACCACGGACACTGGAGCTGTGGGACGTGACGTTGAGTCAAAGTAACAACCGACTCCTCGTGCTCTGTGCAACGATGTTTGTCATGTTAGTGCCTTTCAGTCCCTTCGCATCACTGGCGTAACTACTTTCCTGTTGGCATGCTGTGTGAAGGTGTTTTGGTTGGCCTTCGGGGGCTTTGATGATTGCCCTCCCGAATATGCCAGCAGTCCCATCCATTCTGCCCTCTGCTTAGCCTTCTTCCATCTTCTTGACATTCTGGAAACCCTACACAGGTGATAAAACCTTCCCCACAAATCTTAACCGGAGAGCAGGAATCTGCCTGCGTGTGGGGTGGTGGAAGCGAACGCCACGGTTTCGCTGCTTCTGACTCCTTTTTGGCGATGAATGCGAGAGAAGCCAAGTGACCAGCTCTGGAAGATGCTAAACTGCTGACTAAGCGAGATGTAAAGAAAAAGAAAGAGATTAAAGGTTGCAATTAACTTCATGCTTGCAAACGACGTTTGTAATATCATTTTGAAAACCAGCTTGGGAGTTGATGAGGCTTGGCATTTGCTCGGACACAGTAGCAAAGCTACAATATGGAGACATCAACTTCTCCAATGACAACCTTACTCACAAAGAGTGCACCGCCAAATTCGAAAATCAGAAGAGAAGTAGCGAAAGCGTGGCATGCCACACCAGGGACGATTAGGCTGTGAGGGCGAAAGAGAAGAAACGTGGAGCGATTCAGCTAAAAAACGCATAAATTAGTTGTGAACTAAACAATAGCGCAGGACATCTTCTCACAAACGAACATTTTCCATACCGACAACAGCACTTTACTCGACTCATCAAATCAGCAATCACATGATTACCTCGTCCGCTCTATAGTATGTCGACGCATCCATTTATGCTGCTCTCTGATTAGAAAGCTGTAAAAACCAATGTCGCACAACGCTCCGTACCTTTTAAGTGTTCTCTCTCGCTGTGAGAGAGGGCCTCGTTCATCAAAGTGGTCTGCGGATTGTACCAATTTCATGTATTTCTGCCCCTTAAAATGTCAGGTTAACAAGTATCTAGCCCGCTTAATAGCCGTGCGACTTACTGTGACCTCAGGACAGGCTTAAGCTGCTCAAACTTAATCGAAATTTTATTCGATGTGTACGTGCCTTGGTAAGTAGTAACGATGACTCAAAATGTGAATTTCGACCATATTTTGACACTATTACAGCGAAATTATACAATTGTTGCGTGAGCATGCAAGCTATGTAGTTTATTGGCATTTACACGTCCTATTCGATTATACGTTTGCAGCTTAGGCATATATCTGTAATTTAGTGGATTTCCTAATGCCCTCTATATATGTATGAGTTACCAGCAGGCTATTATAATCATAAAAAGATTTGGCTAGTTAAAACATTTATTACTGTGATACTATTTTAGATTAATTGAATTTATTGCAATAGAGAGATCAGCGTTTAAAGTACGGTACCTTGAGCCCGTAGGTCGCTCACCGGACAAACCTGACCCAGATGTTCATTTCCCTTCTCTACGCACTGCTGCCGGCACCGGGGGACTGCTTGTGTTCCGGCTTTTCCTCCACACCTTCATGACCACCGCTGTTCCTTCGGAAATGCTTTGAGTGCCAAGCCACACATAGTTGACTACGCATCATTTTTCATGCTCCGAAATGTACAACTACGATGAGGATCGCTCCACCAGCAACAGCTTTACCCACCTGACACATGCCCACTCGGTGTCGTTGTCGGGTGGGAAAACTCTCCTACCCTACTATCGCATGCATCCAGGCCGCAATCGATTTGGGTGTAAGGGTCACTGTGTGATGAGTAAACAGTTGGGCTTGTTCTACATAACACTCTTTCTCCTGTTCGGGTTGAGTGGTCTTTTCTTTGCGTTTGATGCGCGCTACCTTGCAAGCAGTCTAAGTCCTGCCGTGCCGGCGGTCGGTGGCGTGCTATTCCTCTTCGTGC
This sequence comes from Taenia pisiformis, assembly GCA_023968675.1. Lineage (NCBI taxonomy): Eukaryota > Metazoa > Platyhelminthes > Cestoda > Cyclophyllidea > Taeniidae > Taenia > Taenia pisiformis. Next base: position 21,573,019 of record CM043731.1, on the reverse strand, counting down.
TTTTTGTCCTCCTTCGGACGAGTTTCTCGGACCCTGGAATCCTACCTCGTGCCACACCAGTGGAGGTGCAATGTGTCGAGGGTTAGTTGATGGTGCTGTCTTGTGGTTGCGTGAGGGTAGCTATGCTTTACTTATGCCATGGTTGTTTTCTAGTTCACTGGTAAATTTGTGACTTGAGGGGGAATAATTGGTTGGCATTCTTTTGGTGGATTGACGATTTGTGAACAAGACGAGTCGAGGTGGTGTCTGTACTTCGGACAATTTCGTTGGGTTTGTTGGTCGGTACAACACGTGAAGCAGTAGTTGTTTTGTTGACACATGTGAACTGTAGCTTGACTCGTATGCCTGCAATGATATGCGGTGTTTAGGTCACTAGTGTCTCGTTGGAGTTGGTATTTGGTGTGGCGACTCCTATCAATGACAGCAATGGAAAGTTGCCCCTCGAATTAAGCAACCGCAGTAGACTTTCTTTAGCCCCAATTCTGCAATGCATTTGTGGTATTTGTTCCATAACATTACTGCTGTGTGGACTTCTCCCTGATGCGCGCTTGTGGGAATTTTGAGGGTTGTTCGATAGCAGGTTTTCGATGGTAGCATTTGATGGACAGTATGACACTCGTTTGTAGTGCTTTACAGCAGTTGCTTTTTCTTGAGAGTAAGATTGGGAGCACTCGTAGATTTTGGCACGCAGAAGTGTGGACCCTTGAACCTTCAGGGTAGCTTAAGCAATGTTTTATTTTTTTCCGTTTTTCTTGTGTGCATCGGTGGTCCTCTCATTTTGCACGTTGGTTGTCCGCCTTTACCCTCTACTTTTTGTTTTAGCCTCACGTGTGAGGGTCCGTATGAATTCCACCCGTGTATGCCAGTGTTGGTAGGTAAAGCATTTCGCGTAGGTGTTTTGTCAGGTCTAGCTTTTGGAAGGCATTAGTTTGTCCTTATTTTTTTCTTCGTAGCCTCTACTCACACCACACCTTGAGTCCAACTGGCGCGAAGGATTGTAGTTGGTTCACATCATATTTGTTTACGTATAAGCATTTTGGCGTCTGAGGTGGCGGGGGGGGGGTTGTTGCGGCGGCTTCGCGACTTGTCATTGTGGTGCAGCCGAAGTCGCACGTGAAGTCCAGCACTAATGATCAAGTAGTCAGTGGTTGATTTCTGCCTGTCTGCTGGAGTTAGGTTTTGTCCTGATGTTCCACATTCGAAACTGTTTGTGTGCAGTTTTACGACTTCTGTTAATGTTACGGCTATCCACGTGGTGTTATGTGGGCGAGGATTAATGGAAGGAAAGTGATTTCAGTGTCTGGGTTTCGCGGAGGTTTATGTCTCCACGGCAGCTTCAGGGGCAGACATGTCGATGAATGCTGGCGCTAAAAGATGTGTTGGCAGGCGATGTTAAAGGCGTAAGCATTATGCATGAGTGGTGGACGATGTGTTGGAAAATGCTGAAGAACATAATTGGATTGGTGAAGGTGTTTTGTGTGTAGACAAAGCAGTCATAGGATGAGTTGTTGAGTTGGATGGGCTGGACGTTTCGTTATCTTGCTGGAGTTTGCATGGTTTCGGCTTTTGTGCGTTGATTGCTCAGCGCCTTGGATGATGGTGTTGGTGGTATCTGCAAGTGTGGGGGTTGTGTGCCACAGCACTCCGATGAGGTCTTAGCAACTGGTCGCACGAAGTCGCATATTGCGTATTTGAGTACCACGAACGTATTGGGTGTAAGAGGAAGAAGTGGTTGTTGATTTTCTTGTCGTGAGGTAAGTAGAGTGCTCGTGTCTTGCTTGTTGGTGTTTGGTTATCTTAGTTAGTGGAAGAGCGTACGTGAGCTGCACCCATGTGCAGTGAGTGTTGGGGAAGGGGAAATCTGCGTGGTATTGCTGGTGTCGCTGTTTTGTGTTGCATGGCGGTTGGGTTGGCACTTTGTGGAGTAGTGGAGTGTGGTGGTGAGTGGGTGTGTTTGGGTAGCCTTAGTGGGTTGCCTGTTTGCCTTCCATTTCGGTCTTGCATAAGCTGGCATGGTTGCCTGTAAATGTGAATGGAATGATTGTGGCTGATATGAGCTTGAGGGTGGACCGTTGGAAGACGTTTTTCGTTCCGCATCCTAGCGATGTGTCGGCACAAATGGGTGGTCATTTTTGTTGAGATGCCAAAGTGGTGCTGTTGATAGTGGGTGGTGTGTGCATCCTGTGGGACGTTGACTGACCGCAGTGCTTTACGCAAGTCCCGCTTCGGAGTCGAGCGTGTGGCTGCTTGGTGTGTCCTCCAGGAAGATGTCCGAGGACGAAATGGGCCTTTGTGTGGTCACGTGCCCCTTTGTTTTGTGTTCTTGCGAAGTGACATAAAGCACTTGGGCTGCCGAAAGGTCTGAGCAGGTTCTGTTACATGATAAAAATGAGTGTCTTGTTTGCGGACCGAGAACATTAGAGGTGCACTTTATTGCTTGAAGCTCAATGCATTTGCTCGTGTCACACAGCTAGATGACGGTGATGGTGAAATCGGCTTCTGACTCGGACGAGTAGATGGGGGCCAACACATGATGCTGGTGGCGGGCGCATTAATGACCCAGCACGCGCAGTCAATGTTTATGTCATCGTCTTTTCTGTGGAGGGTAGTTATGAACAGGGCGTGTGCAAGTTGTGAGGTGAGTTTTCATGTGGTGCAGCCTGATGTTGTGTTAGTGGGTTCGCTGGACCCGATTGAGACCACCGGTGAGGCATGTGATGGATGGCGTTGGGGGTGATGTGCATTAACCGGCGTAATGGGAGTTGTAAGGGGTGGGGTGAGTGCGTAGGTGTGTAGTGGCTGTGGGTTAGAGACTGTCCAATTGCGAATGTGGATGTGGCGCCTTCAGTTGTGAGTACGAATGGCATCCGATTGTTCTTCGTGTCTGAGTGGTTGTTAATGCTGTCAGAGTGCGTTTTCTGTGATGTGGCTTAATGAGGGAGGCCTGAGTGAGAATCCTATGCCTTGAAATATAAGGCGATTGGCTGCGAATAGGCAGCTTAGAAATCACTTTGTAACCCATTTGTAATCTCACAGGAATTGTTTAGCATGATGACTAGACTTTTGAGCTTTTTGCTTTGGAGGCAGTATTGCTGTGAATGATCTTTTGATTGATTTTAGGGGAGATATTTGGCTCGGTGGATCACCAATACTTCCGCTCCACAATTCCTAGTCGGGAGATTAAGATCCGGAACTTCCCCTACAACCAGGTCTACTGCCACACTTGTCGCATCTATCGGCCGCCGAGAACGTCGCATTGCTCAATCTGTGATAATTGCATAGGCAAGTGGTGGCTCTTGCTCTTCTCCCTTCTCCTATCATACAGAACATGTTAGTGTGGTGTAAGATGGAACTTGGTAGCACAATTTGAATGGGAAATGCAGATTGGGCACTGATGAGGGAGTTAATCTGTTTCGTTGGCCCCTGAGAAAGCTGTATTTTTGCCATCAGAACCATTGCATCCATTCAGCTTTGAAGTGAGACCGGCGTCAGTCAACTTTTACCCACCTTCGAATATTTTTCAATCGAATGTTTATAAATTATGGCATCGTTCTCGATTTATCATTGTGCATCGCCTATCACACCCGAAAGTTTATTGTGAAGGTTGAAATCATTCACGAAATTTAACTTTACCCTGAAGCAGATGTTGCCTCTATCTCTCCCTTCCTCATCTTCTGCATTCCCTCATTTCCCATTTCCTTCATCAAACTGCAAGTCATGACTTATCTGTTCTTGGCACTGGCTGTAAGCGATCACATGACTGCATGTGAGGAGGAAGAGGTGGAGGAGTTTGTCACCGACATTGCAGGATTTTTGATACAAAACTCGTGGTACGTTTTTAACCCACAACTGACATGCAACCGGTTGGGATGGTGAAGAGAATAACTTGCACAGCATCTATATTTCCTCAAATCTACTCGTAAAAGAGGTGATCACTTGTCTTGAACGCCATTCCCGTTCACGCATTGCTCACTTAACAATGCAGGAGTTCTTTCTTGGTGACCTCTTTGTCTAAGCTTATTGCACCTGCACTTGATGTATGTGTATGTGTTTGGGCTGTGTGTGAGTGTGCTTTTTTGTTAAGTGGGCATGATGGACTTTGATTTGTGGACTCACTTGAGTTTTGTGGGTGATAAGCTTCACTTCGCCTGCTATGATAGTCAAGGTGTCACTGTCACCTCGCGAGTTACTTGAAGGTGGGATATTTTCCACTGCTATTTTCATCATACTTCGAGAGTATGTAACGTAGTGCAGTATGAAATGTCACTGATGATTTCCATGAGCAAGAAGATGTGTTCTTTTGGCCTGTTCTATCGGGACAAATGAGTTGCCTCTTGGAAGACAGGTTTGAGGTGTGATTAAGGAGTGGGTGTAGTGAAGTCGGGCATGCTTGTCCAAAACCACGTGTGGGTTGATGACACCAGCGTTGTGCCCATTCATTTCACCAGCCAATGCTTGTAGTGGAGATGGTTTGATGCACCTCGTTACTTGCACCTGGAGGCTCCCTAGTTTTATCCAACGGACGTAAGACGAATTAATCGTCTGTAAAACGGTGCAGCGCTTCAAGACTTCGCTAGAGACGAGAGGACGCAACAGTCAGGCAGAGCATATAGCATTGACGTGCAGAAGGGCCTGGGGGTTACTGACGCGGTGTCAAGGCCGGACCACTGGGCAGGCGTACGGTGGCGGAGCTCCCTAATGAAGTGCTAAAAAAGACGAGGGCTGGCTAAAGAATGAGAGCTTTACAATGCGTCGTACCTTCTGCATGTCTGGAATTTCGTTTTTCCTTCTGGTGTGAGGCCTTCGCATTCCAGTGTTTTAATGCAAATGTCACAAGTCATCACGATTTCCTCCTCCGCCCTATTCAAGCCACATGTGTGAAACAGGCACAGTTTTACACACTCCGACAGCCAGGTGGGTTGGTCAAAAGACGGTTATGATCAACTCCCACGGAAGTGGACGATGGGTTGTTGGCATTCCGCAGCACCAATCCAAAATACCCGACCGTTGTACCTATAACTTTCCTACATACCAACAAAATTCACTTAGAAAAGTAGTTCGTCCAGATTTTGGATGCTCGTCAAATGCCTTTACCACTGATTAAGTTGTTACGACCGAACGGTGTCACTTTGTCCTCTGTTTTCCCATTTAAGCTGTGCTGGAGTTGCTTGGCTTGATGCATTGGTGGGCCTCGCACCTCGCAAGAGCTGTTTGGACGTGAATTTGTTCTTTTTTTTGCTTAGTGTAAAAGCATGCGGTTAGCGGCTCTCCCAGTGCGTCTTTTTATTTCCACCTCTGTCTGTCGTCCGCTTTCCCACTTTGTCCGGCAATTTGGCTGACTCAGCTCATCCCTACATTGATACGAAGTGCTGTGATTGTGAATGGGACTTGTTACGGCTATTCCATTGGTTGGCACGACACCGGTAACTAATCGGATGCTTAATATTGCCAAAATCTCACCGAGATTATTTCTGTGTTTGGACACTGGGGAACAAGGCCGGAGGATTTTAGTGGAAGGCGAGTCTTCTGTTCACTGGCCTGATTAACCGCCAATTCAATCCCGTCTTAGTATTTCCTCCTTGGCATGACAAAGTGGAACTTTGGAGGTTTTGAGCATGTACACGTGCCGTACACGAGTCGTTTCGATGCCTACTACGCATCGTTCAACTAATGCCCACCAAACGGCTTCGACAAAGCCGACCATGTTGTTACGGTTGAACCATTCCAAAATGCCCTGTGTGAGTCGACTTCTGTAAGCACGAAACCGCCCAACTTGTCGTGTCTGCCGTAAAATATGGCGACAGACAAGTTGAGTCGATGACATGGTCTCGCCAATGCATGCAGGATCATTTTGAAGGGCGTTGTTGAAGGTATGAGTGGGATGTCCGCGGGTCTCGTGTCTTTGCTGACAAGGAGGTTTGTTCTTCAGTGTACGCTATCCCATCCGTGCGCCCACTATCTGTATTCCCCTGTAATTTTGGCAATTGGTGCAAAGTTGGAAGATATTTGTTGAACCAAGAGCTCCATTTTGGTGTAAGCTTTGAGGGACTTTCTCGCCTCAAATAACCAAACCATAGACGCATGGTGTCCAGACTTGTTTTCGCCTTGTAACACGATTGTAGGAGGTTCGCCTACCTGATCTTCGTGTCTTTCCAATATTTGAGTGGGAATGTCTTTAAGGCGTGGACAACTTAATGCCTCCCTTCTGTGTTGCTCCCCATCGGCTAAACTGGGGCTCATTGTGAGGGTACATCGTCATTGTAAGGCCGCGGACTGAGTTCCCGGGCTGCGTGTCAAAAAGGGGCTTCAACTAGCTGGTGAACGCACAATTTGTTTGTCGATTAGCCAACGGTGGAGTTTTCTTCCGGCTGACGCCTTGAGCTTTGCAAATTAGACGGACCGGAGGTGACCGCAATGTGTTGGATGCTGAACTGAAAGTAGCCATAGCTGAGGGAAGTGTCAACTGCGTCCACCCACCTCAAAGAGCACACAATTGTCAACATGGTTGTGCTCTCTGTTTTGGCTTTCATCAGCAAATCGGATCTAATGGATGCGAAAGCCTCCTGCGGATATTTGGCACTATATTTACTCCTTCAAGATGTGTGTGTAGTTTTTTTTCCATGGATAAGGCTTTCACAAATTCCCTTCATTCGCTAAAGCTAAGGGAAGACCCATCCTTAGCAACTATTCCCTTTATCTCCTATCCATTCCCTAATCATCCCCTCCATGCCCCATGTGGTCACGTGATTGCTGATCGGTAGTAGTGCCAAGGAATGGCAACAATTGCTTGAACCCTGAAGAAGCGTTGTCTGGAGGTTGGGGGGAGGTAGTGGGGGTGATGTACCATCCATTAGCCTTGCCACTATTTGCCCTCGTCTTTCCCTCCTGATACCAAGATGTGGTTCCCCTTGTACAGCTTTGTGTTGCCGCTAGGTGCATTGAGCTTCACTGCGGAGTGGACGAGTCTCCGGTGTAATGATTTGATCTTCGACATGCGGTCAAAACTGTCGTTTCGTGAGGCTTATGTCATGTGCTCGTTGGGATCGTAGGCTGGTGAGGCGGTGGATCGTGTAAGGATGGGCAACCATGTTCGTTTGCTTGACGAGTAGTGGGATTGAAATGCACAAGTCATTTCTCGTCACAAAAGAAGTTGCGCATATTAGATGTAGAGCGGCGCGTAAGCATCGCTCCAATCTTGCTGCCTATCATCTGCCAAAGGGTGGCATGTGATGCCCATGCATACGAACTATCGGGTGGGTGTGACGAGTTCCTGAAAGCTACAAGCTGTCATGATGCTGAGCTATCAGTTGAGTAATCGGTGCATTGTGTGTGAATTTTCCTTAAGGAAATTCGGTCTTCCAATTAGCAAACTCGAGGAGGCACCGTAGAGTGGTGGGGAAGGTTGAAAGCTGATTAACAGTAAGTGAAGAGTTGATTGTAACTACTCCTGGCAGCACAAATATCGCTCCATCTCGAAATCGCACAGTTCGCACCCAACCCACCCAAAATGTGCCTGAATACCACATTCAGTCAAACTTGCTAAATTTATCTTCACCTCTTTTTACTGCAGAGAGATGCACACAGAAGGAAATTGTATCGAAAAGGTGGAAGACAGTCACCACACGCGTAGAGGCCCTCTTTCCACGTGGCCGCATGATTTGAAGATGGAGTGTCGCCTACAATACATGTATGACCTCCATTTTTATTTTGTGAGTGGGATTAGTGTCTGAGGGAGTGTTTTTGTGTGCTGGTATTGCCACTTTGTTTGGCCAAGTGGTCACAGACGCATTGACGTGGGCCACCTCGAGACTTGGTGATTTAGCCGCTGTTTAGATAATCCGCACTTTACCTTTTTGTGTCCTAACGTCAAAGTTCTCTCGGCACCTTCCTACTTTGTTTCCTTTGTTTCTGTTCCGATCGGCGAGTGGTTTGTAGAAGGTGTTCTTCACATTTGTATATACTTGCCTTTTCTATGAGGTTATTTGAGGAGGCAATCGCACTGGAGTAGCGATTTCGAAGACGATTATGGCAGCAAGATCTCCTCTTGGAAGCCGATGGCTTCCTGGGTTCGCACTTACGAGAGGGAGTCTACGAAGTTGGTGACACAAACAGAGGTTTTGCATGAGCTGAATAGTCGAGAACTCGTGTAATGCAATGCCCCTGTTGTGGGATGCAACAGGGGCACTCATGGGGAGTGGGGCTACACGGTAGACTTTTGGAACTCATGCATTTTTTATGAGTTGACTGGGCAGACTCAAGGAACCATGGTCTTCACTCGCCCGTTCATTCATGCATTCCTTTGCGCTCGCCCTATTCCCCCCAACCATCCACCTCAGTCTTTTCTGACACTATGAAATGGTCAACGCCGATGGCTAATTCATCATTTACTGCTTTTACAACTGTATCATGGGTGGTTTTGATGCTCATTCCATTGCGAGTCCTCACAAATTCAAACACACCGAGCGGATGCCCTTCTACTGATGGGATTTTTTTCAGAGATTGTAGCTACTAAAATTGGACCCGCTTTTATTGCCCAAATGTGGTCACAAACGCTATGGAGGGAGACTGGGTCGAGTGATTGATTGCATCGGTGAACGGCATATTCAAAGCTGGAATGCTAAATTGCAGAGCTAAGACTGATTGCTGACAGGACCTTTGAGAGTGGCTTAGACTTGGATTTACGAAGGATTCAGTTGAAAACTTTCTCCCTCTTGTTTCTTTGCCTCAAGTTGCGCCACTTGAAGTGTACTTTCTGTCCCTTTGGTACTATCAAAAAAATTTAAGTCAAATTACGAGAGTAGTGCCGAATGACCTTCTAAGAACTGGAGCAAACAAAGTTAATGCAAGTTAGTCACCAAATATGCCTAGAGAGCTGTTAGATTTTCTAAGACATTGCGACTTCTTGAAAATAGCAGTTCTGCATCTTGCTTGCATGCCATCGACGTCTCGATCATGTGTACATTTTGCTGTAGTGCGTCGCTGTCTTCAAGAATAATCGAGCGATGCGGCTGAGTAACGATACTCATAACTTGACTTGCCGTTGACAATCCTTATCTCACCAGTTTCTGATTGGTCCAATTTGTTTATGCCCCCACTTTTCCCCTTTTTCATTGGCTGGCTCAAGGTCGATTCGAAGTTCGGTGATTATTGGATCGCCCTTTTTATTCTTTTTTGCAGAGCGTTTTGATCATCACTGCCCATGGGTAGGGAACTGTGTCGGGGCACGCAATTATCGCTACTTCGTTATCTTCCTTCTGGCTGTTTCCCTGCTTTGTTTCTACGTCCTTTGCTTCTCAGTTGTAAATGTTGTCATTAGTGAGTTAACCCTCCTTTGAAGTATTTAACTTTATTTTATCAATTTTGACTTGAGAAGTCATTTGGTAGCATTAACCGCCCACTGTGTTTATTTTTAACCAAAGCCTAGTTATGCATTTTCTTGAAGGGCATGAATACCAGTAGTTTTTATTTTGGACGTAGAACTAATTGACAGTAGGGTGTGGTTTGGTGCTTAACCTTTGGTGCTTTTCAGTTGAATGAATAGTAGTAGGTAATTTATTTCGTGCGCTGTCCCTAGCTTCTGCTATTAGCTTCGAACGTTGACATAACATTTTACTTATTAATTTAAGTAGTGCTCATTATTGCCTTGTCTCCTTTCCAGCATACCGAAATTCTACGAATATCACCGACACAGTGAAGCGAACCCCAGTATCATATCCTTTCACCTACTCAATGGCCTGTCACTGCATTTTCCATTATTATTATCTACATTTTTTGATGGAACAGTGTGTTGTGTTTGTCTCCCCACACTTGCTTTTCCTTAACCTGGTGCCTCTGCTCGTGCACATTTATAGAGATTCTCGCCACCATCTTCCTTTGTCTTTCGATATCTGGTCTTGCATTCTACCACGTCTACCTTAGCTGTCGCGAGATTTCCACCCATGAAGATGTAAGTGTGAGCTAGAAATTACTGATTTGAAACTGCTAGAAATTTGGATAGCAAGTTGGAACATTGATTTGAGGGGTCAGAAATCGTAGCACATAATCAAGGCTTGCCATTTTTCCGTTTTAGATTCGACACTTTCCCAAGACCCTACGCCAAATGGGTCGAGAAAACCCCTTCTCCAAGGGCAACGGCCTTATCAATATGCTTGGCGTGTTGTGCGGTCCTGCTCCACCAAGGTTTGTCTCCGTGCCAATTAATGTTCGTTTTTACACTGTAATGGAATGCTTTTCGAGTGGCACTGTGATGGCAGGTGCTTAGAGTAATTTGGACAGACGACTTCTCACCATGGAAATGGTGAAGAGTTGAGGGGTACAAATGGGAAGCGGCATGCAGGCCTGAGGGTATTCTTTATATTGTGTAGCTTTTGGGAAATCTTCTCGGTAGATAGCCTTCGGCTCCTAGTGGAAGTCAACTGCGTCAAACGAATGAACCACATCCATCGCTGCATTAAAGACTTTCACGGTCTAGCGCAAAACGGCGCAATTATGGATGTAGGAGGCGCGGTTCGTGCTGAAGACCTCATTCAAAAATGTCTGAGGTCAGTGTGACCACTTTCGAACCTGTAGCTTAGGCACTGAGGGTTGATCTCTGATGGAATACTTGAGCCACTCTCAAGGGCTATACTGAACCAGTTGGAGAGGTCATTTGGTGTTGTACTTCATAACTCTGCATTTGAATGCCGTCATTATGACAGAGTGGATGGTTGGGGTGACTAGCTTGCCTCGTGCTACGTGTTTTCTGCAGCTCTCAAGCTATTAGTGTTGAAATCCAACTACACGACTAGTCTCTTTGATGTGTGAGCCGTTTGCGAATGATGACAGCATGCATTGCTTGTTGCTGTGCCGCCTCATCAAATGACGTTTTACTTGTGTTTCGAAATATCATTTTGCACGTTGAGTAATGTGCAATTCCCACCTCTTCATCTTGATACAGTACCCTGAAGGCGTGGAAGTTGGTCGATCCAGAAGTCGTTAGGTCTCCGAATCTTCCTTTGCTGTCGCCGCCGTCGCCACATCCGCACTCCGTTGAAGACCTCGCGATGTACCACAAGCAGTCCGTTAGTGCTCGACCTCTCCGCTTTGACTCTGAAACTCAACATGGAGAGGTCTGTCCAGCGCATCGAAGTCCTCTTTTGTATCTTCGTCGCCCTAGAAAAGTTTTAATGGCACTAACGAAGAGGCTCCTGGAGATTGCATAACATGAGATTGCCCTGAAATGCATTTTGGAGAGGAGGTTCTCAACCCTCCAGTTGCCATGTCTGTGATCGTGGCATTCTTTTGGCTAGGAGACAGCTAATGCACGAGAGGTTGAACTCATGCAGTCTTGAATTTGGGAATGAAATTTATCAAGAAATACTCCAGTGTAGTGGAAGGCATTGGCTTCAGTGTGGCCAAGAAGGGTAAAGCTTTGTCCTCGATTGCGCTTCATTCGTTTTACTAGTTGGAGAAAGGTGTTACAATATGTCCTTCAATTCAAGGAGGGTGTCTTTTTTCGGACTTTTGTAGGCTGAGCAGAGAAGCACGACGGGTGGTTATCCTCGACAAGCCCCAAGTGTTACCGCCCCCTCCACTAATTCCATGGTCTCAAAAACTACTAGTAGGTCAACGCTTACTTACCGTTTGAGGAATACGATAGGGCACCATGTTAAAAAGATGGAAGCTTCCATTGAAGGGGACTAAGAAAACACGTTGAACTTGCTGAAAACGTCCCCCCTTTACGAATTGAATTCTTAATCTGAGGCCCCTCTGTCCATTCTTGTGATCCGTCCACCGATCCGCTTTGTCAGCCTATTTAATTTCGTCTGCATTTCGTTTCCATCAGAACCTCAATCCCAGTCGTCGACGTCATCGACGAAGACTCAGAAAAAGCCGAGAAAGGTCACATTGGCAGACGAGTTGGATGAAGACGGTGATCGAATGCCAAGCACGGGATTCACTGGACGCTCTATCGTCGCCATGACGACGACGTTATCTCACAGTGCTCCGCCTCCACACACGGCCTCCATTGGCAAACCTGACTATGGGAGGTAAAGGTGAGGGAGGAGTGGGGGGGGCGAAGGGGAAGGAACTGCTACGTTTCGATCTTCTGTTTCCTCCACCACTCCTGTTATTCCACCTTGCCCACATGTACTGTGTACATACCTTATTATTTTTTGTGCAATCATCTCATCTGTCTTCATCTTCATCGGGTGGATTGGTCTCGAAATAGGCCGATTTAGGGGAGGATATTACGACCGGTTTTGTTTTCTCGAAGTTTGCGGATGATTGGATGGATCATAGTTGAATGGGATAGGCGGGGATCCAGAAAAAGAGAGCGTCTGGATGGACGGATGGGTGTGTGTGGGATGGACAGGGAGCTAGATCTAGGCAGGTAAATCTGCCGCAGGAATGGATGGCAAGCAAGCAGGCGGGAGAGTGGCCTGTAGAGGAAAACCATTCAGTGCAAAAGTTTGGAGAATTGAGCGCAATGCGTCTCAGCTAACACCTGACGTCTTCAAACTCTCTTACCCAACAAGGGAGGTCGACGCCTTCACAGAATGCAAATTGCCATTCAATTCGCTTTCAGACAACTCATTTTTTCCAGGGCTTCCCTGTCATAACGAGGGTTCAGAGTCAAAGCCTAGCGACTTCAGGGAGCACGCGTTTTGAAGTACCCCAGGGGCACCAAATCCGTGACTGGACTGGGAAGAGGGAGTCGCACTACAAATTCCCCGCCGAAAGTATTTAATGACTAAATCTACCCTTAAACCTTTCATAAACACGATCAGGTGGTTCAAACTAATTGCTGCTAAGAGACCGTCAAGCATTAGTTGCTGTGGCCAACTGTGGACCATCTCTTACTTCCCTCCCCAAATAAGAATAGGAAAACAAGAATACTTGAAAAAAACCTCACATTGGAAGCAGATGCAAAAAGAGGACCAAAATGAGCCACTTTTGGAGGACTTTTGCCCGTATCAATGCTGCCGTTTAAGGGCTTCGGAGAAGAACTGCCAGTTATTGTGAAGACAGATGGACGAAAGAGCAGACAAGTCATTTTTTGCGCTGGTCAATGGTGGGATGCCACATCTGATCAGGAAGAGAAGCTGAGTTGGTTGGTCGTCACCTCAGAAACCGGGATACAAGTCCTGCGACTCAACTCGGAGGCATCCAGCATGACTGACGAGCCGTGTAGAAGGCTCATTAAAATGCAACCATTTTAGAGTAGAACGATGTAGGATCCGCTTTTCTCTCTCCTTACTGCGACCAGTTCGAGCTCAATGTCAACTCAGAAAGTAGACAGCAGACATTTGCGTCACTAAAAATGGAGTATGGATAGAGAAAGCTGTGGTTTACTGTACAATTAACTGAAAATTTCATACCAAGGTAATGACTAAATGTACAAACAGTTAAGATTACTTTTGAAAAAGAAAGTTACTTCTAGCAACTTGAACATGCATCAAGAAAGTGATCCAGGATGAGTTGGGCTGACCTGAGATTGGGATGAGGTCAACTGGCATTGGGGCGATGAACACAGGTAATTTGAAATGAGTACTTCTTGGAGACCTTAAATGCATCTCGAGATGAATGAATTCCTTTCATGAAGCAGAATCGAGGCGTATAAAAGCCACCGGTGTGATCAAGGCTGGGCCGAAGCGGGCGTTTTTACACTTGGTTCGGCATTCCATTCCTTCGCTTCATTACTCGATGAAAAAGCCAGAGGGTGGAGGTTTTACCGATCGTCCTTCAATCAAAGTGGAAGACAGTGACAACGCTAAGACAAACCGGCCAAGTGATAGCAAAGCCACTACTACGCAGGTCGCCACGACATCCGGTACACAGCAAACTTCAACGAAGGCTTCGAGCTCGACAAGTGCCGTTGCTAGTAGTGCCGGTCCGTCTGCCACCTCTGGAGCCATCACCACGTCAGATCTTCCAACCACATCAAAACGACGCTCCAAAAATGCACGCCGCAAAAGAAGGCAGGGAGTGCAGCCGGCTAGCCCCAGCGTTCCACCTGATAAGGAATTACTTTCTGGCCCCGCCCAACAGCCTGATAGCAACAGTCCCACCGACTCTAACGTCGAAATGCTCACCAGCCACTTTGGAATGATGGGTCTACTTGAGCTCACTAGGTTACCTCCCCAAATGAGACAATTCGCTCCCGGGTTTGATTTGGCTTCAATGGGCATTGACCGTTGGCCTCCACCAGGGTAACTAGACGTAGTCCCATTTCAATTTAGGTTTTTCGTATTCAATGTGTCTGGTTGGGCTCCATTCTGAATACAGACTTCAGTCCGCCGTCGACAATTTACATCACAGATTCACATTGCCTTTGATGTTAAGAAACAAACTTTCCACTTGTTTCTGCATTAATAGATTGCATTACCATCGCCGATTAAGGCATCTGCCCCTTGGTAGTTTGCAGCGGCACAGGCGATTAGTAAATGCCTTTTGGTTGTTTGCAGGCAAATGCACAAAGAATTCTCCGGTCCTCTCCGTGATACGTTTGTGCTAGGAGATCATGAAATAGAATATCCCGTACCGCCAGAATACTTAGTCAGCCGTCGACTTGGCAGTCGGCTTCGACCGGATGTCCCACTGGCGAAACTGGGAGATCCAACACTCTTTTGGATATTCTATAACCTATGTGGCGAAGTGGCCCAGATGATCGCCGCGAAGGAGTTGTGAGTTCTGGTCTCCAAATTGGGCTTAGTAACTGTTGGCCTCCCATCCTCCAATGAGACGGAGTTCAACAAGAGTTTTCTGACTCTAGATACGAACGAGGTTGGCGGTATCACAAGACGAAGCAGCAGTGGTTACGACCTGCTGCTGGAGTTGGAGCAGCTCGTGGCCAACAAGCGGGAAGGGGACGCTACCATTACTGGAACCCAAGAGAGTTTGCAGTTGAGGTTGCACAAATGGAAATCAACCGAGATGACCTGGATGACACACCCACCACCTACCGGTTGTCCTCTCCCACTCTCGACGCTACGCTGCAGTGGATCTCGCCGACCTCTCAGCAACAACAACGGGAGCAGCAGCAACAAGGAAGACATCAGCGACAAAAGCCGCAAAAGCGACATTAGCAATCTATTAAACTGCTAATAACCACCACTCCTACCCCACCGCCAGTTTTCACCATTACTGACGACGCAGATGCATCCGAGACCATTATAACGCCTGCAATAACGATGCCGTCATCTTCGTCTTAGCCCACTCCTGCATGCTGCGCTTCTTCCGTTTCATACCGCATGTTCGTTTACTTCCCTGATGAAACGCAGTGTAGTAATGTAAATTCCTTTTATCCCCTTCTCATGAAATGCTTGAAGAACGGCACTGTTAACAATTTTATCCCATTCATAAACCCTTCTTTTACTATTTGTTCAATGGTGTACTACCAGCGGCGGGAGCAGAGGTTCTTCCTCATCCAACATACATAATGGATGACTGCAAACGAAAACTGCTTACATATTCTTTCTTCAAGCAAAGAAAAAGATGCCTCATGGTTGGCTGCCAAACTGAAGCTTGATGCGCAACATCGTCAGCGTAGGTGTTCCCCCAAAGTGAGGAGCGTGCTGCGTACAGCAAATGCGATGAGAAACGATACACGATGTGTTGAAATTTCGCGGTCATAAATCTGCTGCAGCGGGCATTTTTGACCGATAAAGCAGAGCACGAATGATAAAAGCCCAGAGTTTCACGTTAAGGGTAGCGCGGTTGGGAAAATAAGAGGACCGGTTGGGGTGATGAAGTGGAAAGGACGCAAGACATCAGAATAACAACCAACAAATACCTCGGCACCGATAAAGGTTGCATCACAGCATCTAGCAACTGATAAGCTTCAGCAGAGCAAGCGAAATCGGTGCTGTATTAAGCCGTATTAACGATCCATAAACTACGGAAGGGGGAAAGACACGCAGACTAGTCAAGCGCCTAGGACAGATCACAGAACAAAGTGAGTAAAATCACAACATTCCGCGAAGCCCATAACCCAAGCCCAAGCAGCAGATCGAAAACTGACTCGCAGCGTTTGAAAGCGCCCCGTTCAGAAGTGGTCAGACAACTAAAACAAAAGTTAAACCCATAAAGAACTATTTTTAAGCTGCTAAAAAGATTAAAAGTAAAATTAAAGAATTTTGCTTTACTTTTTCAACAGATATCTAATATTTTAATAATCTAAAAACTTCCAGTAATAAAATAGGAGAGTCAATACAAATCGTTTGCAGATCGTAAAGGTAAAGTTCATTTTAGTTCCATTTAAATTACGTTTAAAGAATCAAATCCTTCATTAATAAAAAAGACCAAGCAATCATTGTAATAGCTGCGTTCCTAAAATGTGCTTTGTAGGGCAGTTGTGTGAAAGGGCTTCGAACACCGTGCTTGGACATCGTGGAGGTACTGAGGGGGAAAGCACCGATCCTGCTGACGAAGACTGACATCCTATCGCTTATCTGTAATTATACTTAAATAAAGATGTCAAAAAAGATCCAATCTTGTGTTAAATGTTGTCAGAGGGAAGAAGACGAAAAGGACGATCGCTCTACAGTAGTGGCAGCGTTGGCGGAGACAGACAGACATGAATTTTGGAGAATGGCTGAAGGTGGCGATAAGTAACATTTAGTTACTTCTCCGCCGACAGAGGATACCTTTGCTTCTTTATGCTATTCCTCACGAGCTCTTCTTGGCAGCTTTTGACGTCGGAGTGTCGCCAGATTTAGATCTGGACGAATGCTGTGAAACCCTGACCCAACTCATGATCGACCAGCGGGAACAGCCATTGGCGAGAGACTTCTTCCACCGGGATCAGCTTCCTGGCGAGAGCGACGAGGAGCTCGCCAAGTCTCTCCAGTGGCTAGCAGAACAAGCATTCAGGGGATTGCCGCCCAATAGGGTGAAAAATTGGCTGGCCATCCAGTTCAAAGCCAAGATCCAACCACTAGCCCTTGTAGCAAAGCTTCGCGCTGCGAAGACCATCAACCTCGACCGCCAAGTTGAGTTAGCGTCAAATAGGTCCCACGAATGCCCTCCAAAACCTCGGCCCCCCCCCCCCCCTCCTTGAAACCAACAGACGTCCGATCCCTCCACGCCTGCGATGGAAACGCACGCGGTCCTCGCCTAGACCAGGTGAATCTTACTACTCCTTCTCGTGCCTACCCCGACATGATACCCGTCCCTTTATGCGAGTTTTTGGCAAGTTGGAGGGTACTCCTGTACCTTCCTCGTTGACTCAGGCGTGGAAAGGTCGTTGGTGAACCTCCAAGCCTTTCCGGAACTGCACACTAAGCTCCGCTCGGACTGGTCATCTATAAACTTGTTTTCGACTGAAGGACGAAAGATGAAAGTACAGGGCGAGACCTCGCTAACGGTCTCATTAGGCACGGAAACTTGGAAGGTTCCATTTATTATGTACCCCGAATTAGTCTGAGATGTAATACTAGGCGTCGACTTCCTCCACAGGTCCCGAACTGCTTTAGATTTCGCCAAAGACACAGTTTAAAGGAACCATTCCCGCTGGGCCCCAGCACTAAAGGATGCAGACGAAATCTGCAGTGCCCTAATCGAAGCGGCAGGTATCCAAGTCAACAATTTGGACGAACTCTGCTTCCAGATGACACAGAGCACTGGTAGAGAGCGGAAGGAGCTACATTCCCTGCTGAACAAGTGTCCAACAATGTTTTCCTGGCAAGGAACAAAACTTGGAAGAACAAATATCGTCCGACACATAATAGACATTGGAGAAGCTAGACCTGTCTGGCAGCCCCCAGACGCATTCGTCCTCCCTCTCCTAGAGGAAGTAAATCACCTGGTGGAGGAGATGATCAAGGACGAGGTGATCAAGCCATCAAAGTCACTCTGGGCCTCCCCAGTTGTGTTGGTAAAGAAAAGCGACGGTAGCCTACGGCTCTGCATCGATTATAGAAAGTTAAATGTAACAAAGAAGGCCGCTATCCCACTACCGCATATAAACGACGCTTTAGACTCGCTACACGGCCCAAAGTGGTTTTTTCACGCTGGACTTAAAGTCCGGGCATTGGCAAGTAGAGGTGGCGGAAAAACGGCCTTTACGAATTTCAAATAATGACATTCAGCCTCTGCAATGCCGCAGCCACCTTCCAGCGACTGATACAGATCGTGCTGATTGGGCTCTTTCCAGAGCACTGCATAATCGATCTTGACGACATCCTGGCTTTCGGCAGAGACATCCATGAGCAAAACGCCAACCTCGGATTGGTACCAGATCGCATACAGGAGGCTGGCTTGACTCTAAATCCAACGAAATGCCATTTTCTCCGCCCGTCAGTCACCTTCTTAGGACATACGTTGTCTTCCGAAGGAATAGCAGTCACAGAAGACTGCATAAAGCAGGTGAGAACATGGCCAACACCGACCAACCGGACGGAACTTTGCAGCTTCCTGGGTTTGGCAAACTAATGCAGGCGCTTTGCTAAAGGCTTTGCGAAGATTGCCAGTCCACTGCACAAACTGACGGAAAAACAAGGGAAAAAGAATTTCGTCTGGGGGAACGAACAGGAGGAGGCTTTTAAAGAGTTGAAACGGGTGCTCTGTTCCGTTCCGATTCCGGTCTTGCCGAACTTTGAAGCCACTGCACCACCTTCGTACTAGACACAGACGCCAGTGATGTGGCCGTGGGAGGCGTACTCGCACAAAGAGACAAAGAAGGCAAAGAACACGTCATCGCCCACTCTAGCGCCAGCCTGAACAAAAAAATGGGACAGAAGAGCGCAACAGAGCGCGAACTTTTCGCCGTCCGTCCGACACTCTCAGCACTATTTGATGGTAAAGAAGTTCATAGTGCGGACAGATCACCAGGCACAAACTTGACTCAAGACGATGAAAGAAGTCGATCGCTTGGTAGCGCGCTGGTACGTAGAGTTACAACAGTACGACTCCACTGTTAAATACCGAAAAGGAACCTGGCATGGCTATGTGGATGCACTATCACGCGGACCACTCTCAGCGGAACAACAAGACCGGATAATAGGTACCCTCTTTTTAAGTAAACCAAGGCGACACTAATGGAGAAACACGCAGAGCACCGACTAGGACATGCTTGGTGTATGACACGTTCCTGTCCTCCTCGTTGAAGCTTAACGCAGTAGAGATGCAGACTTCCTGCAAGACAGCTAGACAGATATGTAAACGAGGTCCAAACTTTCTCTAGAAGATGAGGTCTTTTAATATCAAGACGATAGCCAATCGCCCAAATGTCTAGTCGTTCCAGTTTCCCTGTATCAAACGATTCTCCAAGAGCTGCATGAACAATTTGGCCATCTCGGCATGAGAAAGATGGTAAATGCAGCACGGTCGTCCTATTCATCGTCTTCCGTCTGACAACCTTTAACATAAAAGGGTAAGTCTTCTTCGCAATTAACATCGGTATCTGCCTCGTAAGTACCCTAACGATGTCCAGGCAGCGCATTCGAAGGCCTTTCGCGCCACTTCCCCACAAAGCACATTTAAAGAACGCAGATATTACAATTATAACAAGCAAAAGTATAAAGGAGCCCGCAGGACGCCGTTCGAACTACCAGCACGCAACACAAACGACAGCAGCATTCGTGGTCAGGTGACGCTTTGAACGACGAATCACAGACGGGAGCGAGGCCATCGCTGGCTGCATCCACAACCACACACACGAACACACACACACACACACAGACGTGATGACCCTTCGTACGTGAGGTCAAACTGCTGACTCACGCACACACACACACGCAAAGCGGTGAGCTTCGCTGTGCTCACTCCTCGCCTTGCAACCACAGCTGGCGCACGTGCTACTCGTCTGCTCCTCCTCGTCCGTCTACCACACACGCTCAACCGATGGCAGAGAAAGAACTGTAAGTTGCGCTCTTCCACCTCTCATCTCCCATAGACCCAACGCACTCAGTCAACCGGCGTCGAAGCACACCGCCTCCACCAGACAAGTTGCCTCGCCGTTCCCGCCTGAGCACACCAAAATCAGAACCGCCAAGCAAGTGCCCGGTGATGTGCACACAAACGCATCGTATTGCCAGCAAACTCCCCACAGGAGGGTAAGTGCGCATCTCATGTGTGGTGTGCAGCAGTGACGTCGCCTAATGCTTCCCTTTCCAATCGCTCGCAGTCGTTCCTCATCGACACCAATGCTCCCCCATTGTTGGACATGCCAATCGACGGCGGTGGACAGAGCCAAGCTCCTCTTGCCGCATCCTCCACTCAGCTCAGGACATCGACCTGCGGTGGAGGCAACAGACTCAACACTGCCAATCCTGGCTGCAGCACGAAACATGATGCCGCCAGTTACCTGCCACAGAGAAGTGGCCCACAGCCTGGTGCCACACCACCACAATGGGGCGGCTGCAAGCCTCGTCAGCTCATCCCCGCGTGGAGCACGAACCTCGCGTCGCGTTCGGAGGCTGTTCACTCTCCACTGCAATTCAGCCCCACAGACAATGCTCACGCGTCGCTGCTGGGTCCGTGCAAGTCTGCCGTCGGTGTGGAGTGCTTGTCTAGGCGTATCAGCACCTCCTCCCAACCACCCACCAACTCGACTGCCGGTCTCGTGCTCGACTCTTCGGTCGACTTGCCTCGCCTCCTCAAATGCACCCATCCATCTGACAGTCCGGCTGCACCAGATAGTTGTCGGCGTGGCAGCCAAGTTGCGGCTACTGCAAGTGGTGGCAGCAACAGTGGAACAGATCATTTACGTGGCAGCGGTGACGCCAGCGGTGCTTCTGAGCACACCAACCTCTCCTCCACTCCCGCCTCCTCCTCCATGCCCGACAAACGCGCAAGCACGAAATTCTCCATGGACGAGGATTTTCCCGCCCTCCCACACGTGCAGACGCCCACCACTCTCCCCACCACCAATGCACCTCGTGCTGATTCACACGCTGCTGTCACTGCCACTACTTCCAAGTCTTCCTCCTCCTCCTCCTCCTCCTCCTCCTCCTCATCCCCCTCCTCGTCATCCTCTTCATCCACAGCTCCCATCCCCGCCCCATCAACTCACCCAACTGCAACTGCATCAAATCAGGCTACGCTCGACACTCAACCACCTCATCAAACCAACCGCGCACGCAGTGGCACTGCGTCCTCCGAAGCAGACGACTCTGCCTACCCTGTACAACTGCTCGACAATCACCGCATCACCGGCATCCCCAGCGACATGATCAACAACCAGTATGGGATGCTTGGTTTGCTGAAGCTCACAGAAATCGATCCGTCGCTGGGCGTTTTCGCACCGGGCATCGATCTCAGCAGGCTCAACCTCGACAACTGGCCTCCACCTGGGTTAGTCAACGCCTCCTACTTCCCCTCTCATCATCACCATCACCTACCACCACTCCCACCAACTGCATGTGTGCTTCCCTTCCTCGGGCAGGTGGAGTGCTCTCACCTGCCCCCTCTCGAGTCAGGCAAGTAGCATGCAGGTCTCCTCGTCGTCTCCATCACTACACAACCTCTCCTCCTCCTCCTCCTCCCTCTACTCCTCCTCCTCCTGCTCCTGCTCCTTCTCCTTCTCCTTCTCCTGCTACCTGTACCTCGTAGTGCGTCTAACTTCCACCCTGCCCTTCTCTTGTTCAGCGAAATGCACAGCAGCTTCACGTCTCCCCTGGCCGATCAGTACACACTGCCACCACATGAGGCGGAGTGTGACGTGCCTGCGGAGTACCGCATCCACCATCGAATCGCCGGTCGTCTTCCCGCCGATCCACCACTCGCCAAACTGACAGACGAAATTCTCTTCTGGGTTTTCTACAACTTGTGTCGTGAGGAGGCCCAACTGGTCGCCGCCAAGGAGCTGTGAGTCACCACCTCCCATCTTTCCCCTCTTCACACACATCACCACACCCACACCACTCTCTGCATGAGCAGTGAATTTTGATGCAGTGGGAGGGTGGAAGTAGGCATTGCTGCGTGCTACTTGCTTCCTTTCTGCAGATACAACCGCGACTGGCGTTACCAAAAGAAGCAGATGCGGTGGCTCACTCGTGTGTCGGGCAGCGAGGTGATTCGTGAGGGCGACAAGGAGCACGGCACCTACTACTGCTGGGATCCGGTGCAATGGAGGAAGGTCATTCAACGACTCACCATCACCTACGCCGAACTGGACGACACACCCACCACCTATAACTTGTCCTCGCCCACCCTCAACGCCAGAGTGCACTTCATCTCCTCCGCCTCCGACCACCGCCACCAACACCGCCACCACTAACCGATGCTGCACAATCTGCTGCAATGCCACCACCACCACCACCGCCACCACCACCAACCTCCTCATCGCTGTGTGCTGCATTACCCTCCACTCTTCTCAAATAATCGACGCTCATGTTAGCGACCTCTTCACAAATACCAACTGCTATGCGTGTGAATGAAGCTTTTGCAATGAGCATGGTTGGGGTGGGAAGCGAAATCCGTGCCTCGTGTTGGTTAGTTAGTGCGACGTGCTACTTGCCACTTCTCCACGACCACCTCCTGTCACCTGGCCTGCTCACTATCAAAGGCAAATGCTGTCTGGTTCCTTATGCCTGAGCTTACAGTTGGACGACAATGAGACCTAGTCGTGTTGAGTTGGGCGTTGCCTATTTGCCGCACAACGGGTTGCGATGTTGTTATTTTGTGGGCGTGCGGGTGGGAGAGATGCGAAGCACACCAACATCATAATGTCTGCATGTCTTGCACTACACCCACTCGTTCGTTTGTTTCTCGCATCCACATGGACTGAAGCTAGAGGAGGGGAATGGCGCGAATGTTTCCCTTTTGCCTTTTGCGTAACGACAAGGTAGGTAGGCTGTTGGAGAACTGACTGCGAACCGTTAACCCGCTGTCATAGCATCAACTTGATGCGTGCATTTGGTGGCTGCATTCACGATCGTTCATGAGGTAGATTGACGAATGCGCTGCTGCATGGACGGAACGAGGTGATTTGGTTGTAAGGGGCAGTTTTGAAATTCCTGCTTAACGCATCCTCTTACATGCTTCCAGCTTTACAGCACGTCATTGAAGAGGAATAAAAGAGGGCCTAGCATACCTATTACATCACAGCCTCTTCTACCAAATGGTAAGCAGGCTTTTTGTCTTTTCCACCCGATTCGCACCACAGTCTTGCGAATAGTTTGTGATGTCACTTGCTATTTTTGCTTACAAACCTTTGCATCCTTTGAATAACGTGGTGTATGGTCAAGAATCAAGCCTTATATTAAGCAGACCCGATGATGGGCTTGAAGCCAGTGTCTCCCTGCCTTCCAGAACGCTTACTAAGCCCTCAATCAATTCTCCACGTATGTCGAGTAAAGAGTGTTATCAGGTGCAGTGGCATAGCCTGGTGGCAATAAGTCCACCCAAGTGCAGCTGCAGTCAAACACAGGAGCAAAGGATGGCTAAATTTTCGTCCAATTCCAACGACAAAGGCTATCCTAGAGGCTCTATTAGAGTGGAGTGCCATTGTTTTGCTAAAACGACAAGGATGCGTCAAGCGTATGAACCCTCTCACACTTGACGTAGTTGCTTATAAGCTGCAACACCTGGTGGATACAAAATGGCTGTCAAGTGCTGCTGGTGCTTGTTTTTACCTGATGTTGTAGAGCAAAGTGAATGTTTGACAAAGCAGCAAGAGAGACTAGTGGTAGTTTTGGGAGCATTGCGCCCATCTCTACTCTCTTTTGGTCAGGTGGAGGAGGTGGAGATGGAGATTGAGTGAAGTGGTGCAAGAGAATGACGCATGGACATTTAAAAAAATGAAAGCTCAGTAGTTTTGTAATTGTAAAGGCACATTTTTACGTCAGTTTGTATATTGTGCAAAACAAAACCAAGTATGGTGTGGCTACGGATCCAACATGCCAACGGAGTCGAAGACAGCTACCGCTGGCGACCTTAAAACTGACACGGAAATTACTTCAAATAAAGACTTTTTAATTAGCGCAATATTCAAACCACAGTTAATTTATGCCTTTACATTTAAATCCACAACTTGTGCCCAAAGCTGTGTGTGGCCTCGCAATCAAGTGGATGGGATTCATGACGCTGTTTGAGTAACGACCAACGCTACTCATTTGCAATCAAAGATATTGAACGCGATTCGCACTTATTTGGAATTCCATTCTTGCATTAAGAAGGCTAGTGTAGTGCTTTGTTTCTTTGGACTGTTAGTTGGTCCGACACGCTAGTGGCGGCCACCTTGAAGCTCGCTGCGTGGGCTGGTCTGTCGGCCATGCCAGCAGTCACCCTCCTTTCCGTCCACACTACAAGTATTCTGACCTACACCTGGCCCTCCTTTCCGTCTTCTAGGCATGCACGGGACGCTACACTTAGAACCCACCAGTCCCAGTCTTCTCAAATATGGGCCCACCTCCTGATCAAAAAACGGAACGCCCTTTGTTATGGGTTACATTGATTGTAATTCACAGGTGTTGAGATGCCTTCTAGACACTGCCCGCTTTCGGGCACTTTCACTGATCTACCACCTGCACCGTCATAATCTGCAACACATCCACTATTCCAAGGCCACATTACATCACATCACCGCGCCAATCCAATTAAAAAACCGTCATTTTCGGGAGAATCCGCAAACTTGGCTGCAAATGGTCCGCGTGGTACAAATGCTAAGGGCAACAAAGGTGCAGCCGAACATTCATCACTGATCCCTCTTAGCAAGCCACGATGCCACTCTGCAAACAAGCAAAATCGTTACTTGCATTTGCATTCATTCAAGCATTACACTCGGCTACAAAAGGAGGATTTGTTCCCAAAATGGCGCACCTAGGGTCCTCGTCTAGGGCCTGGCTCCTCACAACTTCAAGTCGGTCCTTTTTTAAAACAAAGACCACTACGGACAAATCTGCTGGACAATCCTTAAGTGGTTTGCAGAGGCCATGCAATGTGAGGTGTCTCCCCTCCTTATTCTTCTATTCCAGTAAATGCGGTGGTAGTGGGGCGAAATGCGCAACACACATTGCATGGATGATGTGCATCACAAGAAGAAACAAAGACGAGTGCGACAGATGGTAAGATCGTACATGCCAAACTGCTCCACGTCTCCGAGCCCCGTTCCCCACCTCATCCTCCCTCCTGCAACCACACTTCGGTGCTGCAACTGTCGATCATATTTTCATTGTCCGTCTCTGATTTAATTTGGTGGACTGCTCTTGGCATCAATGGCAAATGGGCTGTGCAATGCAGAGCGCCCTTTAAATGCATGCATCAATAGGAATGTAGACAAATTCCAAGGGGAAAACTTCAGCCCGTGTAGCTCCCCGAAGATGCTGACATGTCAAGGTAGTAGGAGCGCAATATTGCGCCCAATCCTATGAGGCACCTTGAAGGAGATGGGAAGGTCTGTTTATGCGGCTTCTCCATGCCGTTTTCGTGTCCCACCTCTTCCGCAGACAGCAAAAGGAATGCGTTGAACAAGCAGTCGTCGGCCTCGTCTACACGGAAGGGCCACGAGCAATAGAAGCAGCAGCCTTTTGAAGCACAAGCTTCTCTCCTCCACTACTCTTTTGGCATGCGGTTCATACCACGCAAAAACCTCTATACTGATAACGATGCAAAGGCCAGTGCTACAAATTGCCGCTTGAAACTACGACCCACCTTCACTTCACTCACATTATGCGATGGAGGTTGGAACGTTTGCTCCTCCTAATGGGGTGTGGTAGTCTCTGGAGGTCTCAGAAGCCGAAGGGAACAGCTCATAGGTAGCTGCCGAGAGAGGCGTATTCAAACAGCGGTATGTGCTGCCTATCGAGTCACCTCTTCTTACAAACGCCTGACTAATCCGCTGCGGTGCCATCGCACAGATTCGCATAAATGGGTTTTCGCCTGCCACTGGTTGTCAAGATGTTCCGGTTCCAAATCCACTGCCAAGAAAGAACAGTTCAATTGGAGGCGGAGGCAAGAAATGGGTCGTTGAAGTAATTTAGCAGCACTTACATCACTCATAGCTATTATCCCATCGAAACTCACCGTACTTGGTGGTTCCCTTGGCTCCTCAATGTATCCATCTGCCCGTTTGTCAGGAATGAACTCGGCAGCATTGGATTCACCAGGTGTGTCTACCCTTCTGCAAGGTAGGCCTAGACGACAGACTTCAACTGCGTGTTGGAACCTTCTTCGAAGGACGTCGTGCATAGCATTTCAAATCACTTGAAGCGGTCCTCCAAAACAACTGCCTCGCTCAATTACAGCTACCATGCCCATCTACAGTGACGAGATGACACAAAACTGACAGCGAATTCTGGGCCGAAACACGCGACTGATGCTGCGGGTAAGCATCATGCCCCACTTTGTAGTGAGATGTAGACCTCATGAAGTCGAACCACTCAATGAGGAGGCTGAAGAAGAGTTAGTCAAAGCTCGATGACACGATGATTACTTCCTAGTGAACTACTGGGACACGAGCCGGTGTCATGTGCATCTTACTTGTACTTTCTATTTGCTGATCTCCGTGCAGTAAGTTGCATCCTTGCAGACGATCGCCGAATCGTGTCCTCCCACCCACGTGCCAAATTGTTCTAATCAATGGTTGTATGGCTCAAGTCGACCCACTGACACGTTCTGTGCAGCGTTTTGTGCGGGTCCGATTAGTTGCGAGGCTTTTTTAAGAATTGGGATTAGCATTGCGATCCCGCCCGATGCCTTCGGCAAGCAGCGCTGTCGGTGGCGCTCTCATTGGAGCGGGCGTCGTCATGAAGGACAGAATAGCAACCAATAAAGCCCAGCAAGTCCTAGGTCCCTGGCTAATGCAGGTAGATACAACAAAAATGAAACAAGTTGGCTCCTTTAGTGCAATAAGGAACTCCCACTGTGATGCAGAGAAAGGCGACGCTTGCTAAACGGTACAGCTTATTGCCTCAGTCGACAAATCCAACAATGCCAATGGGTCCTTTACTCGTCCACGCGGCAAGTGCAAAGTGAGCAGTCCTTCAAGGCTCAGTCCATTTCTCGTCCGTATATTAGCCATCGTCTACACGTTCTCTTAAGGAGCCGAGAGCTGCAGGGCTGAGGGAAACCGCCGAGTGGATTCAAAAGGACGCGGTGGGAGGCGATGTTGTCGCACATCAAGAGCCAGCAAAGTCAGGAGGACTCTTAGCTAGTTTGTTGATCGAAAAGGGCAATCATGCTGGCAAAAACCAAGAAATCCGCCACTTTGAAAAGGCTAGTCGGTTCAGGCATTGACATTCGACCTTCGTTTGGGCAATCAGCGGTAAACCCGTGTGCTGCGGAAGGGACAATGGCATGCATTTCCACCATTCGCATACAGCCACTCCACAAATCATCAAGAATGCGTCATTGCTGCCTTCGAGCATGGAACAATGTCAGGTATGACAAAGTTGTCAAAGAGAAGACGAGAGCATGCCTAACGCCGCAGTCGATTTGAAGCATAACCAGCGGAAACGGAAAGAGTGAACTCACTCAGTGAATTAAATGGCAGACATTATGCAAGTCAAATGTGCGAAAAGATCGCAAAACGCTCTGCATACAAAAAGGCGTTTTGCCCCTTCAAAATAGACAGAGGCCAGATGGAGGCAAACGCAATTACTCAAGACAAATGCGATGCGAAAAGGATGTTTTAAACACAAAACGTGTTGCTTCCAACTCAGGTGAACTTCAACTAAACCAAATAGCCATCTAAATTAGGGAAAGCCCAAATAGAAATTCTGTGAAAAAGGAAACACAAGCCTTCTTAGTCGGTTCGGCACATTGCTAGGATTAGGGTAAAATTCAACGATCTGGCAGGGAATTCTGCACTGAAAAAAAAACCGAATTGACGGCATAACTAACTGCATCTTTGCCATGGTGCTCACAGCAACGCACGCTCATCTCATATTCAGCCACGCATTGCTGCATTTGTAATCATACATTCGAACTACCAGCACGCAACACAAACGACAGCAGCATTCGTGGTCAGGTGACGCTTTGAACGACGAATCACAGACGGGAGCGAGGCCAGCGCTGGCTGCATCCACAACCACACACACACACAGAGACGTGATGACCCTTCGTACGTGAGGTCAAACTGCTGACTCACGCACACACACACACGCAAAGCGGTGAGCTTCGCTGTGCTCACTCCTCGCCTTGCAACCACAGCTGGCGCACGTGCTACTCGTCTGCTCCTCCTCGTCCGTCTACCACACACGCTCAACCGATGGCAGAGAAAGAACTGTAAGTTGCGCTCTTCCACCTCTCATCTCCCATAGACCCAACGCACTCAGTCAACCGGCGTCGAAGCACACCGCCTCCACCAGACAAGTTGCCTCGCCGTTCCCGCCTGAGCACACCAAAATCAGAACCGCCAAGCAAGTGCCCGGTGATGTGCACACAAACGCATCGTATTGCCAGCAAACTCCCCACAGGAGGGTAAGTGCGCATCTCATGTGTGGTGTGCAGCAGTGACGTCGCCTAATGCTTCCCTTTCCAATCGCTCGCAGTCGTTCCTCATCGACACCAATGCTCCCCCATTGTTGGACATGCCAATCGACGGCGGTGGACAGAGCCAAGCTCCTCTTGCCGCATCCTCCACTCAGCTCAGGACATCGACCTGCGGTGGAGGCAACAGACTCAACACTGCCAATCCTGGCTGCAGCACGAAACATGATGCCGCCAGTTACCTGCCACAGAGAAGTGGCCCACAGCCTGGTGCCACACCACCACAATGGGGCGGCTGCAAGCCTCGTCAGCTCATCCCCGCGTGGAGCACGAACCTCGCGTCGCGTTCGGAGGCTGTTCACTCTCCACTGCAATTCAGCCCCACAGACAATGCTCACGCGTCGCTGCTGGGTCCGTGCAAGTCTGCCGTCGGTGTGGAGTGCTTGTCTAGGCGTATCAGCACCTCCTCCCAACCACCCACCAACTCGACTGCCGGTCTCGTGCTCGACTCTTCGGTCGACTTGCCTCGCCTCCTCAAATGCACCCATCCATCTGACAGTCCGGCTGCACCAGATAGTTGTCGGCGTGGCAGCCAAGTTGCGGCTACTGCAAGTGGTGGCAGCAACAGTGGAACAGATCATTTACGTGGCAGCGGTGACGCCAGCGGTGCTTCTGAGCACACCAACCTCTCCTCCACTCTCGCCTCCTCCTCCATGCCCGACAAACGCGCAAGCACGAAATTCTCCATGGACGAGGATTTTCCCGCCCTCCCACACGTGCAGACGCCCACCACTCTCCCCACCACCAATGCACCTCGTGCTGATTCACACGCTGCTGTCACTGCCACTACTTCCAAGTCTTCCTCCTCCTCCTCCTCCTCCTCCTCATCCCCCTCCTCGTCATCCTCTTCATCCACAGCTCCCATCCCCGCCCCATCAACTCACCCAACTGCAACTGCATCAAATCAGGCTACGCTCGACACTCAACCACCTCATCAAACCAACCGCGCACGCAGTGGCACTGCGTCCTCCGAAGCAGACGACTCTGCCTACCCTGTACAACTGCTCGACAATCACCGCATCACCGGCATCCCCAGCGACATGATCAACAACCAGTATGGGATGCTTGGTTTGCTGAAGCTCACAGAAATCGATCCGTCGCTGGGCGTTTTCGCACCGGGCATCGATCTCAGCAGGCTCAACCTCGACAACTGGCCTCCACCTGGGTTAGTCAACGCCTCCTACTTCCCCTCTCATCATCACCATCACCACCACCACTCCCACCAACTGCATGTGTGCTTCCCTTCCTCGGGCAGGTGGAGTGCTCTCACCTGCCCCCTCTCGAGTCAGGCAAGTAGCATGCAGGTCTCCTCGTCGTCTCCATCACTACACAACCTCTCCTCCTCCTCCTCCTCCCTCTACTCCTCCTCCTCCTGCTCCTGCTCCTTCTCCTTCTCCTTCTCCTGCTACCTGTACCTCGTAGTGCGTCTAACTTCCACCCTGCCCTTCTCTTGTTCAGCGAAATGCACAGCAGCTTCACGTCTCCCCTGGCCGATCAGTACACACTGCCACCACATGAGGCGGAGTGTGACGTGCCTGCGGAGTACCGCATCCACCATCGAATCGCCGGTCGTCTTCCCGCCGATCCACCACTCGCCAAACTGACAGACGAAATTCTCTTCTGGGTTTTCTACAACTTGTGTCGTGAGGAGGCCCAACTGGTCGCCGCCAAGGAGCTGTGAGTCACCACCTCCCATCTTTCCCCTCTTCACACACATCACCACACCCACACCACTCTCTGCATGAGCAGTGAATTTTGATGCAGTGGGAGGGTGGAAGTAGGCATTGCTGCGTGCTACTTGCTTCCTTTCTGCAGATACAACCGCGACTGGCGTTACCAAAAGAAGCAGATGCGGTGGCTCACTCGTGTGTCGGGCAGCGAGGTGATTCGTGAGGGCGACAAGGAGCACGGCACCTACTACTGCTGGGATCCGGTGCAATGGAGGAAGGTCATTCAACGACTCACCATCACCTACGCCGAACTGGACGACACACCCACCACCTATAACTTGTCCTCGCCCACCCTCAACGCCAGAGTGCACTTCATCTCCTCCGCCTCCGACCACCGCCACCAACACCGCCACCACTAACCGATGCTGCACAATCTGCTGCAATGCCACCACCACCACCAACCTCCTCATCGCTGTGTGCTGCATTACCCTCCACTCTTCTCAAATAATCGACGCTCATGTTAGCGACCTCTTCACAAATACCAACTGCTATGCGTGTGAATGAAGCTTTTGCAATGAGCATGGTTGGGGTGGGAAGCGAAATCCGTGCCTCGTGTTGGTTAGTTAGTGCGACGTGCTACTTGCCACTTCTCCACGACCACCTCCTGTCACCTGGCCTGCTCACTATCAAAGGCAAATGCTGTCTGGTTCCTTATGCCTGAGCTTACAGTTGGACGACAATGAGACCTAGTCGTGTTGAGTTGGGCGTTGCCTATTTGCCGCACAACGGGTTGCGATGCTGTTATTTTTGTGGGCGTGCGGGTGGGAGAGATGCGAAGCACACCAACATCATAATGTCTGCATGTCTTGCACTACACCCACTCGTTCGTTTGTTTCTCGCATCCACATGGACTGAAGCTAGAGGAGGGGAATGGCGCAAATGTTTCCTTTTTGCCACTCTACGGCACAATGAGTTTAAAATTTTGGTCTGAATAGCTGGTCAAGCTTTTTATGCTCCATTTCGTAAGTCCATTGGTAGGTTTACCGTCGGCACCCTATGAAACTCTACAACTGGTAGGAAGTTTACAAACCCACTGAGCAAACAACATCTACCATGTGATAGGATACACACTCGGTCACTTGGTGACAATGACGCACAAGGAGGGAGGGGAGCTGTATTAGGGCAAGGCGTTCGGGGTGAAACATTTCCAAAGCGGTATGAATAAAAAAGGTTTAATCTGTGAATCCTTGGCAGCCCTAATTTAGCTACTGAAACATAAGTATTACGCTTTGGCCGCATCTGGTCAATGGGTTCGTTAAGTAAGAGCTGCTTGAAGCATTTACAGAAAGGATCTCATTACCGAGTATCAATACAAAACATTTCTCAGGAGATTATACAGGACGGTGTGCTATCGCAACCATCTTTGCATACCTAGCACTAAGGTTGTCAGATTATGGGGCGAGAGTTGATGGAAGTGATTTCCCAAACATGCGATACACCCAATTCGACTGTACAAACACGATCAAAATACACACCGCTTTCTGTCTGAATCAATTCTAGCCACAAAACGAACCCGAAACTGAAGCGTGGGACATGCACTGATTCATATGCAGGTATAAAAATCCGAGTTTTAGTATGCCATTGCGCTTTTTTAGCCGCTCGGCAAGGTGGCACATTATGCACTAAATCAAAGTCAGGGTAAAGGTTAGCTCTAATAGCATCCACACGCACGCATATGCGGGTGACCCTTTGTCACCAAGGTCAAACTGATGACTCACGCGCATGCATTGGTAGGGAGCCTCGCTAGCACTCGTTCCCTTCGTTACCGATGTTGAGTATCAAGCTGATGTCGATCCAACACCGGGAACAGCAGCTCAATTGTTTAAGATGCCTTCAGTCCATGAAGCCCGACTCGGTAGTTAAACATCTCCCTCCATCACGAAAAAGAGTATTAAAAGGAAGAAACTGGGGCACACGACCAGCCATTTTACCGTGATATAACAAATACTAAGCATATCACATTATGTTCCTTTTCTGATGGTTTCATGATCCTGCAATAAGAATCAAGGGTAGGGAAAAAGGCAAAAGGGAAACATTCGCACCATTCCCCTCCTCCAGCTTCAGTCCATGTGGATGCGAGAAACAAACGAACGAGTGGGTGTAGTGCAAGACATGCAGACATTATGATGTTGGTGTGCTTCGCATCTCTCCCACCCGCACGCCCACAAAATAACAACATCGCAACCCGTTGTGCGGCAAATAGGCAACGCCCAAATCAACACGACTAGGTCTCATTGTCGTCCAACTGTAAGCTCAGGCATAAGAAACCAGACAGCATTTGCCTTTGATAGTGAGCAGGCCAGGTGACAGGAAGTGGTCGTGGAGAAGTGGCAAGTAGTACGTCGCACTAACTAACCAACACGAGGCACGGATTTCGCTTCCCACCCCAACCATGCTCATTGCAAAAGCTTCATTCACACGCATAGCAGTTGGTATTTGTGAAGAGGTCGCTAACATGAGCGTCGATTATTTGAGAAGAGTGGAGGGTAATGCAGCACACAGCGATGAGGAGGTTGGTGGTGGTGGTGGCATTGCAGCAGATTGTGCAGCATCGGTTAGTGGTGGCGGTGTTGGTGGCGGTGGTCGGAGGCGGAGGAGATGAAGTGCACTCTGGCGTTGAGGGTGGGCGAGGACAAGTTATAGGTGGTGGGTGTGTCGTCCAGTTCGGCGTAGGTGATGGTGAGTCGTTGAATGACCTTCCTCCATTGCACCGGATCCCAGCAGTAGTAGGTGCCGTGCTCCTTGTCGCCCTCACGAATCACCTCGCTGCCCGACACACGAGTGAGCCACCGCATCTGCTTCTTTTGGTAACGCCAGTCGCGGTTGTATCTGCAGAAAGGAAGCAAGTAGCACGCAGCAATGCCTACTTCCACCCTCCCACTGCATCAAAATTCACTGCTCATGCAGAGAGTGGTGTGGGTGTGGTGATGTGTGTGAAGAGGGGAAAGATGGGAGGTGGTGACTCACAGCTCCTTGGCGGCGACCAGTTGGGCCTCCTCACGACACAAGTTGTAGAAAACCCAGAAGAGAATTTCGTCTGTCAGTTTGGCGAGTGGTGGATCGGCGGGAAGACGACCGGCGATTCGATGGTGGATGCGGTACTCCGCCGGCACGTCACATTCCGCCTCATGTGGTGGCAGTGTGTACTGATCGGCCAGGGGAGACGTGAAGCTGCTGTGCATTTCGCTGAACAAGAGAAGGGCAGGGTGGAAGTTAGACGCACTACGAGGTACAGGTAGCAGGAGAAGGAGAAGGAGAAGGAGCAGGAGCAGGAGGAGGAGGAGTAGAGGGAGGAGGAGGAGGAGGAGAGGTTGTGTAGTGATGGAGACGACGAGGAGACCTGCATGCTACTTGCCTGACTCGAGAGGGGGCAGGTGAGAGCACTCCACCTGCCCGAGGAAGGGAAGCACACATGCAGTTGGTGGGAGTGGTGGTGGTGATGGTGATGATGAGAGGGGAAGTAGGAGGCGTTGACTAACCCAGGTGGAGGCCAGTTGTCGAGGTTGAGCCTGCTGAGATCGATGCCCGGTGCGAAAACGCCCAGCGACGGATCGATTTCTGTGAGCTTCAGCAAACCAAGCATCCCATACTGGTTGTTGATCATGTCGCTGGGGATGCCGGTGATGCGGTGATTGTCGAGCAGTTGTACAGGGTAGGCAGAGTCGTCTGCTTCGGAGGACGCAGTGCCACTGCGTGCGCGGTTGGTTTGATGAGGTGGTTGAGTGTCGAGCGTAGCCTGATTTGATGCAGTTGCAGTTGGGTGAGTTGATGGGGCGGGGATGGGAGCTGTGGATGAAGAGGATGACGAGGAGGGGGATGAGGAGGAGGCGGAGGCGGAGGAGGCAGAGGATGAGGAGGAGGAGGAAGACTTGGAAGTAGTGGCAGTGACAGCAGCGTGTGAATCAGCACGAGGTGCATTGGTGGTGGGGAGAGTGGTGGGCGTCTGCACGTGTGGGAGGGCGGGAAAATCCTCGTCCATGGAGAATTTCGTGCTTGCGCGTTTGTCGGGCATGGAGGAGGAGGCGGGAGTGGAGGAGAGGTTGGTGTGCTCAGAAGCACCGCTGGCGTCACCGCTGCCACGTAAATGATCTGTTCCACTGTTGCTGCCACCACTTGCAGTAGCCGCAACTTGGCTGCCACGCCGACAACTATCTGGTGCAGCCGGACTGTCAGATGGATGGGTGCATTTGAGGAGGCGAGGCAAGTCGACCGAAGAGTCGAGCACGAGACCGGCAGTCGAGTTGGTGGGTGGTTGGGAGGAGGTGCTGATACGCCTAGACAAGCACTCCACACCGACGGCAGACTTGCACGGACCCAGCAGCGACGCGTGAGCATTGTCTGTGGGGCTGAATTGCAGTGGAGAGTGAACAGCCTCCGAACGCGACGCGAGGTTCGTGCTCCACGCGGGGATGAGCTGACGAGGCTTGCAGCCGCCCCATTGTGGTGGTGTGGCACCAGGCTGTGGGCCACTTCTCTGTGGCAGGTAACTGGCGGCATCATGTTTCGTGCTGCAGCCAGGATTGGCAGTGTTGAGTCTGTTGCCTCCACCGCAGGTCGATGTCCTGAGCTGAGTGGAGGATGCGGCAAGAGGAGCTTGGCTCTGTCCACCGCCGTCGATTGGCATGTCCAACAATGGGGGAGCATTGGTGTCGATGAGGAACGACTGCGAGCGATTGGAAAGGGAAGCATTAGGCGACGTCACTGCTGCACACCACACATGAGATGCGCACTTACCCTCCTGTGGGGAGTTTGCTGGCAATACGATGCGTTTGTGTGCACATCACCGGGCACTTGCTTGGCGGTTCTGATTTTGGTGTGCTCAGGCGGGAACGGCGAGGCAACTTGTCTGGTGGAGGCGGTGTGCTTCGACGCCGGTTGACTGAGTGCGTTGGGTCTATGGGAGATGAGAGGTGGAAGAGCGCAACTTACAGTTCTTTCTCTGCCATCGGTTGAGCGTGTGTGGTAGACGGACGAGGAGGAGCAGACGAGTAGCACGTGCGCCAGCTGTGGTTGCAAGGCGAGGAGTGAGCACAGCGAAGCTCACCGCTTTGCGTGTGTGTGTGTGCGTGAGTCAGCAGTTTGACCTCACGTACGAAGGGTCATCACGTCTGTGTGTGTGTGTGTGTGTTCGTGTGTGTGGTTGTGGATGCAGCCAGCGCTGGCCTCGCTCCCGTCTGTGATTCGTCGTTCAAAGCGTCACCTGACCACGAATGCTGCTGTCGTTTGTGTTGCGTGCTGGTAGTTCGAATGTATGATTACAAATGCAGCAATGCGTGGCTGAATATGAGATGAGCGTGCGTTGCTGTGAGCACCATGGCAAAGATGCAGTTAGTTATGCCGTCAATTCGGTTTTTTTTTCAGTGCAGAATTCCCTGCCAGATCGTTGAATTTTACCCTAATCCTAGCAATGTGCCGAACCGACTAGAAGGCTTGTGTTTCCTTTTTCACAGAATTTCTATTTGGGCTTTCCCTAATTTAGATGGCTATTTGGTTTAGTTGAAGTTCACCTGAGTTGGAAGCAACACGTTTTGTGTTTAAAACATCCTTTTCGCATCGCATTTGTCTTGAGTAATTGCGTTTGCCTCCATCTGGCCTCTGTCTATTTTGAAGGGGCAAAACGCCTTTTTGTATGCAGAGCGTTTTGCGATCTTTTCGCACATTTGACTTGCATAATGTCTGCCATTTAATTCACTGAGTGAGTTCACTCTTTCCGTTTCCGCTGGTTATGCTTCAAATCGACTGCGGCGTTAGGCATGCTCTCGTCTTCTCTTTGACAACTTTGTCATACCTGACATTGTTCCATGCTCGAAGGCAGCAATGACGCATTCTTGATGATTTGTGGAGTGGCTGTATGCGAATGGTGGAAATGCATGCCATTGTCCCTTCCGCAGCACACGGGTTTACCGCTGATTGCCCAAACGAAGGTCGAATGTCAATGCCTGAACCGACTAGCCTTTTCAAAGTGGCGGATTTCTTGGTTTTTGCCAGCATGATTGCCCTTTTCGATCAACAAACTAGCTAAGAGTCCTCCTGACTTTGCTGGCTCTTGATGTGCGACAACATCGCCTCCCACCGCGTCCTTTTGAATCCACTCGGCGGTTTCCCTCAGCCCTGCAGCTCTCGGCTCCTTAAGAGAACGTGTAGACGATGGCTAATATACGGACGAGAAATGGACTGAGCCTTGAAGGACTGCTCACTTTGCACTTGCCGCGTGGACGAGTAAAGGACCCATTGGCATTGTTGGATTTGTCGACTGAGGCAATAAGCTGTACCGTTTAGCAAGCGTCGCCTTTCTCTGCATCACAGTGGGAGTTCCTTATTGCACTAAAGGAGCCAACTTGTTTCATTTTTGTTGTATCTACCTGCATTAGCCAGGGACCTAGGACTTGCTGGGCTTTATTGGTTGCTATTCTGTCCTTCATGACGACGCCCGCTCCAATGAGAGCGCCACCGACAGCGCTGCTTGCCGAAGGCATCGGGCGGGATCGCAATGCTAATCCCAATTCTTAAAAAAGCCTCGCAACTAATCGGACCCGCACAAAACGCTGCACAGAACGTGTCAGTGGGTCGACTTGAGCCATACAACCATTGATTAGAACAATTTGGCACGTGGGTGGGAGGACACGATTCGGCGATCGTCTGCAAGGATGCAACTTACTGCACGGAGATCAGCAAATAGAAAGTACAAGTAAGATGCACATGACACCGGCTCGTGTCCCAGTAGTTCACTAGGAAGTAATCATCGTGTCATCGAGCTTTGACTAACTCTTCTTCAGCCTCCTCATTGAGTGGCTCGACTTCATGAGGTCTACATCTCACTACAAAGTGGGGCATGATGCTTACCCGCAGCATCAGCCGCGTGTTTCGGCCCAGAATTCGCTGTCAGTTTTGTGTCATCTCGTCACTGTAGATGGGCATGGTAGCTGTAATTGAGCGAGGCAGTTGTTTTGGAGGACCGCTTCAAGTGATTTGAAATGCTATGCACGACGTCCTTCGAAGAAGGTTCCAACACGCAGTTGAAGTTTGTCGTCTAGGCCTACCTTGCAGAAGGGTAGACACACCTGGTGAATCCAATGCTGCCGAGTTCATTCCTGACAAACGGGCAGATGGATACATTGAGGAGCCAAGGGAACCACCAAGTACGGTGAGTTTCGATGGGATAATAGCTATGAGTGATGTAAGTGCTGCTAAATTACTTCAACGACCCATTTCTTGCCTCCGCCTCCAATTGAACTGTTCTTTCTTGGCAGTGGATTTGGAACCGGAACATCTTGACAACCAGTGGCAGGCGAAAACCCATTTATGCGAATCTGTGCGATGGCACCGCAGCGGATTAGTCAGGCGTTTGTAAGAAGAGGTGACTCGATAGGCAGCACATACCGCTGTTTGAATACGCCTCTCTCGGCAGCTACCTATGAGCTGTTCCCTTCGGCTTCTGAGACCTCCAGAGACTACCACACCCCATTAGGAGGAGCAAACGTTCCAACCTCCATCGCATAATGTGAGTGAAGTGAAGGTGGGTCGTAGTTTCAAGCGGCAATTTATAGCACTGGCCTTTGCATCGTTATCAGTATAGAGGTTTTTGCGTGGTATGAACCGCATGCCAAAAGAGTAGTGGAGGAGAGAAGCTTGTGCTTCAAAAGGCTGCTGCTTCTATTGCTCGTGGCCCTTCCGTGTAGACGAGGCCGACGACTGCTTGTTCAACGCATTCCTTTTGCTGTCTGCGGAAGAGGTGGGACACGAAAACGGCATGGAGAAGCCGCATAAACAGACCTTCCCATCTCCTTCAAGGTGCCTCATAGGATTGGGCGCAATATTGCGCTCCTACTACCTTGACATGTCAGCATCTTCGGGGAGCTACACGGGCTGAAGTTTTCCCCTTGGAATTTGTCTACATTCCTATTGATGCATGCATTTAAAGGGCGCTCTGCATTGCACAGCCCATTTGCCATTGATGCCAAGAGCAGTCCACCAAATTAAATCAGAGACGGACAATGAAAATATGATCGACAGTTGCAGCACCGAAGTGTGGTTGCAGGAGGGAGGATGAGGTGGGGAACGGGGCTCGGAGACGTGGAGCAGTTTGGCATGTACGATCTTACCATCTGTCGCACTCGTCTTTGTTTCTTCTTGTGATGCACATCATCCATGCAATGTGTGTTGCGCATTTCGCCCCACTACCACCGCATTTACTGGAATAGAAGAATAAGGAGGGGAGACACCTCACATTGCATGGCCTCTGCAAACCACTTAAGGATTGTCCAGCAGATTTGTCCGTAGTGGTCTTTGTTTTAAAAAAGGACCGACTTGAAGTTGTGAGGAGCCAGGCCCTAGACGAGGACCCTAGGTGCGCCATTTTGGGAACAAATCCTCCTTTTGTAGCCGAGTGTAATGCTTGAATGAATGCAAATGCAAGTAACGATTTTGCTTGTTTGCAGAGTGGCATCGTGGCTTGCTAAGAGGGATCAGTGATGAATGTTCGGCTGCACCGTTGTTGCCCTTAGCATTTGTACCACGCGGACCATTTGCAGCCAAGTTTGCGGATTCTCCCGAAAATGACGGTTTTTTAATTGGATTGGCGCGGTGATGTGATGTAATGTGGCCTTGGAATAGTGGATGTGTTGCAGATTATGACGGTGCAGGTGGAAGATCAGTGAAAGTGCCCGAAAGCGGGCAGTGTCTAGAAGGCATCTCAACACCTGTGAATTACAATCAATGTAACCCATAACAAAGGGCGTTCCGTTTTTTGATCAGGAGGTGGGCCCATATTTGAGAAGACTGGGACTGGTGGGTTCTAAGTGTAGCGTCCCGTGCATGCCTAGAAGACGGAAAGGAGGGCCAGGTGTAGGTCAGAATACTTGTAGTGTGGACGGAAAGGAGGGTGACTGCTGGCATGGCCGACAGACCAGCCCACGCAGCGAGCTTCAAGGTGGCCGCCACTAGCGTGTCGGACCAACTAACAGTCCAAAGAAACAAAGCACTACACTAGCCTTCTTAATGCAAGAATGGAATTCCAAATAAGTGCGAATCGCGTTCAATATCTTTGATTGCAAATGAGTAGCGTTGGTCGTTACTCAAACAGCGTCATGAATCCCATCCACTTGATTGCGAGGCCACACACAGCTTTGGGCACAAGTTGTGGCTTTAAATGTAAAGGCATAAATTAACTGTGGTTTGAATATTGCGCTAATTAAAAAGTCTTTATTTGAAGTAATTTCCGTGTCAGTTTTAAGGTCGCCAGCGGTAGCTGTCTTCGACTCCGTTGGCATGTTGGATCCGTAGCCACACTACAATTTCAATTCAATGGCAAAGGGAAGTCATGCAAATTCAGAATCTGAATCAGCCACCAAGGATTAGCTGGTGAAGGTGACATCAGGGAATGGGAATTTCACAGGATTGCAATGCGTTCGACTGAGGATAAGTAGCTAAGAATTGGCTCCGCAGTGACTGCTGTGGAATCGGAATTCTGCGATCTGCATCGCTTCGCACACAACTCGGATAAGACGGAATTGCATTTTATTTCTTTCAAATCAAAAATCGTGCACAAATTTGCAACAGTCGTCTCGTTGAATAATAAGACTGCTCTCTGTGCTAAGA
Organism: Taenia pisiformis; assembly: GCA_023968675.1. Lineage (NCBI taxonomy): Eukaryota > Metazoa > Platyhelminthes > Cestoda > Cyclophyllidea > Taeniidae > Taenia > Taenia pisiformis. The sequence goes on along the minus strand of CM043731.1, from coordinate 21,533,279 downwards.
TTTTAACTGTGTATGCTTAAAAGTGTTGATCTATTCAAATATTTAATAGCCTTAGGGCAGCGAATTGAAGACGATTAGTCTACGAGAGAGTTGCTTACCACGTTGAAGAGCAGAGAGAGGACGTGCGTCAGTTTTGGTTTTGACGCATGACTTGTGCCGAGGCGAGCGTGGGACAGCTCTTAAGTGAAGTAGTGGCAAATTAGCGTTGGTGGCCTGTCTCTTACTTGGATTTGAAATTAACCTCAACAAGATCCTCACTAGTGGCTTGCTACGAAATTGAGGAGGCATATCCTGCACGAAATCAAACCTCCTTCCCTTGCAACTGTGCACAGATTGTAATGTGGTGCAGTTCAAGTGAAGGATATTGGGTATCAGGAATGGCCTCAGCACGATGCAAAGGATAAAGCAACATAGACGCATAGCTGCCAGCTATTTTCTCCGCTCCGGCCTTTTCCCCATCTCTGGTGACGGTGGTGTCTTCCGTGTTGTGCAAAAAACTGTAGACATAGCCATCAGTCAAGGAATAAAATTGTACAAAAATAGGGAGCAAAGTGAATACTAGCGACGACTCTCATCCTTTAGCCTTAAGAACTACCTGTGGCCGATTTCAAGGGCGTCTAAGTTGGCACCGATGCGTGCACGCAAGCACTTTGCGACTACAATTAATTCAGCTGCTCCCTGAAATGGCACGAACAATAATCTTTTGTTCTTATTTTAATCCTACCTTGTTTCTGGAATTACTTCACGTGATTCTTGCCTACAATCTCCGCTAATTCAAATGTAAGATGCGAATGAAATTTGCTTTTAGCAAAGAAGATTGTGATGGCACGAGATCCTGCAAAACCACTTCAAGGCAGACTAGTAGTAGGATAGGAAAAAATTGGATAAAGTAGGTGACAGACTTGTCAGAGTGTGATGCAAAGAAGGAAAGTCGATCAGGCCACAAGCGCAGTGCATTTTGAAGAAGACATTTTATGGTACCTGCACAGTTTTCGCCCTTCCTCATCATCAACTCTGTGTGACCTATTCGCTGGCCTCGCATTTTTACCTTCGCTCCCTATTTTGTCCTGTCTACGATCCATTCGTGTGCTTTACTCTCCCCTTGAATCACTTTTTGGATCACTTTGATGCTACATCGTCTGATGTGCAACGCGAGGGACATCGAAAATGAAACTGTGGTGGAATTCCTTGATTGCGCCGTGAAACAATGAAAACCTTTTAGCATCCACTTGTCAACTGATTCAGAGATAAAACTAACATATGCAGTTGGGAACACTCCACCATGGCACTGAGGAGAGTTAACGTAGAGTGTTGACTTCCACCGCTATTTGCCCGTTGGTCACCCTCTCTTCCTTCATTCTCACCATTTCATGCCTTCTTTTCTGTCCCAGCCATTTTGTATCTCCAGGCTAATTTGTGCTTTTGCTTTGCCACCACGGAAGGATTGCACGCAATCCGCGATCACCTTTCGCAGTGCAGCTTAATGAGCTGTCCAAACAAGGAACAGGAATTCGCATCACGGACTCCCATTTGTTATGTTCGCAGCAATCCTTTGGGTAGTGGGCCACCGATTCCTTGTTGACCTAGTTGACAATTTGCTTATTTAAGGCACTTGACTTAAAGAGCCACACAGGAAGAGACATGGCAGTTCTTCAATCGTAACTTTCACATTCTTCGAAAAGTAGGTCCACCGTCTGGTTTGTTGTCTGCTGCCTGCACTGCACCAATTTGATTGACAGGCATATCATTTTGTCACCACACAGGCAGCATGGCCCGTGTCGTGGCAGGGGAGACAAATCGCCTCCACCAGGCGTGGAAAGAGAGGAGCCAGAGGAGGCAACAAGCGCCTCAATGCCAAATGAGCAGCAGAACTAGGAGAACTGCAAATGCCGATGCCTTGCTAAATGTTCGTATTCTATTTTAAAAACACTGCTGAATTGACAGGATCTGCTGAGATTGGACTAGATCAGCACAAACCGGATAACACCGACTAGCTCAGGCTAGAAAAGACTTGCAGTGTGCAAGAATAAGAAGGACAGACAAGGCCATTTTATCCCCCGTGCATTCCTCATTCCGCAGATGGGCCTTGTACGTTACCATTGAAGTCAACCAAAGCACTAAGGCTGTCCGTCCAATCAAGTCGACACAACTCCATATCATATGGTTTGAGGACCAAATCCCACATGAAAAACAGACCCCAATAACGTCTCCAGAATAGGCGTAGAGGGGATCTCTAGTGCGCATCTTTTTTACCGATCCCCACTTCAACGCATCCCCAGTGAGTGTCTTCTTTGCCTTCAACTCACGCGCTCAAGTTATGCATGGCTTAGTATTTCCCACTGCGTTTTACTCCATGCATCGAAGTCCATCTAAGAATTGGCGTATTTCTTTGCCCTACTTTACGTCCTTTAATGACACGTGAACCTCGCGCTCATTTACCCATCGTAGTCTTCCCTCAAATTTCCAACTTTTACAACTACAATTAGTTCTCTCCCGCCTCATCATCCAGCCTCACTGAATGACAGCTTCCGTTTGGTGAGTTGCTCTTGACGCTTCATTAGGCCCGCTCTGCATAAGGACACACCCAAATGACGTAGGTTACACGTGCCAAATGTAAAACTTGTCCCAAATTTCCCTCCTTCTTTTGCAGTAATGGCTCACACACCACTTTATCAAATTTCCATCCACGTCTCCTCCTCCTTCTTCTTCCCCACCTGTCCAAACGAGAGCAGAGGTGGACATATTTCTCCTAGCATGTAATTCTCAACACTGGCAGCTTCCATTAATCTTCCTCATTGCTGGTTTGTCATTTGCTTTGGTAGGGAGTGCTTCCATCTTTCGACCTATAATAGCAGGTAAGAATGGGTGCCTTCAGTACTTGACGGCCGTCATGTTTTCGCTAGGTGCTGTAGGACATAACCGGCTATGTCAAATACGGGCGGATTGATTAGGCTGAGGCATCTTCATTGTCTTATGCTGGTTGGAATTCGCGCCTAATGGGTTTTGTAGGGCAGCCTTTTTCGTCGTGGATGGATTGAGTGCGCGTCTTTTTTCTCTCTCTAAAGGCGCTCCTAAAGGAGAATAGGGACTGTAGCTATTTTTCATTTCTTTGTTTGAATTGCTGCGGCACCTGAGTGAACGAAATGTTTTGCCAGACGGGCTAACCGCTACACCGTTCGATTTGACCCATAAGGGCCGAATTGAAGAGCTTAGATGGATTTAATATTTTTGACGGTTAGCATTGTGTGAGGATCAAGATGGAGTGGAGCATCTAGAGCGCCATATTTGAGTTGTCAGCTGTGGTCCATCGCAAGAACAATCCGAATGGTGCGCCTTCAACGAGCTCACTACAGGTAAATCGCCTCCAGTCATGCGGCCTTATGCGGCTCTGAGATGCTTCCCTACAGTGCGCATGTGCGTTTTGTTGTTGGTTGAACGTGATGATTCCATAAAGAGAAGCGCATGTTCTGGCCCAGTTAGGAAGATAGGACTCCAATTATAACCCTAAGGGAATCGTTAACTGCCATAAAATGCAATGCGGTAAACAAGGCGGAGAATGAATAGCTTTCTTCAAACTAAGCGCACCTTTTCCAAGCACTACGCTGGCTTTCATCATTCTAGTGCCGTTTGTGCACATCTTGGACTTGGTGCCATCTTGACATTGCAAGATTACGACAATTTTTGCCTAAAGGCTGCTGACAGTGATGATAGGTTTGCAGGTTCAGCACACTAATTTCACGAGGCATCAATTTTGGGGAAATATACGTTATTCCCGAACAAGCAGTCGGGATGAAACAGTGCAGCTGAGCTGGTGGCGCCGGTTCCTCCATCAATGCATTCAACAAGACAAAGTAAACTGAAATGAGGACGAAGGAATGCAATTGCCTTATACTCTGTGGTCGCGGGCGCTTCCATTCTGACACTCGCATGCAAACTGATGCAAACGAGGGCAACCTCCACTTACGGGCAGCCGATCTTTGCCTACCTGCGTATCTCAAGAAATGCTTAGCACCTTCCGTTTTCTTCCCATCATTAAGACTTCTTTGTTTAAATTTATGGTGCGAAAATTCATTTTCATCATTCTTTTTACCTAATTTAAGGCATTTGCAGCGGTTTACAAAGCTCAAGCATTCATAACCACGAGATATTTCCATAGGAAGGAGCCAGTCTCCTCCTCTGATCCACCATGCCTTCTTTCTTATTCTTTGCCGCATTCTATGACAGTTGCATGGTACAGGCAAAGTCCTTCACGAAGCAACGCCTTTTCTTTACAAATCATGCGCGTCAGATCACGTAGGAGGTGGTGCCACAGGAATCGGCAATAAGGGAAATGTGGGTGACATGCACTGAGCTCCTCCTGGAAATGTGTTTTGCCTAGCATGCTTATAGCAAATGGGTCAGCTTCGCAGGCATTGACCAAAGCAGAAGCCGAAAAGTGAAACTGCACCCTCTTTTGTTAGCTGCCGAAGCCTGCGTTGATTCAACATTGAGATCTGCGCAGTGCGACTGTCTCTACTGCTGACGTGGACTCGATTGCACCTGCTGAGCTTAAGCCGACCACACTACAGTCGAGTGATGCAGCGCCCAGTTCGTGGTAAGAAGACTAAGAAATCACCACCGAGAAAACATTGCTGACGCAACCATCCTCACCGTTTCACCGCCATCTGCCGAGTCGAGTTAGCGGATTGCTAATGTCGTGCCCCTCGAATCCGGCTCGGGTAGTTTCATTGACTTAATCAAAGCCACCTATGGTTGCTTAAGCTCTCAGGAGCCCGCAGTTGGGCGTGTGTGGTTCGCAGTTTAAGGTGTTAAGGTATGCGGTCTTGTGTTTTTAACAGGTTGCAGGTGCCATTTGGCAGTTGGCAGTGCAGAACGCATGGAACCAATGCTCTCATATTCTACTTGGGCGATCAATGACATTTACATCTATGTCAAATGATGTTCATCACACATTTAGCTATCTTGTGATCTCGTTCATTCGTTACCCTACACAGTGATACCTCAGAGGGAAACAGGGCCATCAACTCACAGCAAAAGTCAGTTCCGTCAGTTCCTGTCGCTGGTTCCTAGTGGATCCCCAGATAACGAAGAGCACAAAGACTTGTTTGAGTCGGATTAGCGCCTCTGTAGTTGCCGCCCACGCAAAAAAGAATGCAAGGACGGTGGTGGCATAGCTGACGGAATGGCCGAAAGAACGAGCTCAGGTAAAGTGTGCAGTTGCCGAGACCACAATAAGTGAATGTCTTGTCAACCTCACATTGAAGAGACAATCCAAGCAACAAAAACAGACAAATGGAGCGAAGCTAGTTGGCTTTGTTTGGAAGCGGCACACTTCTGCTTCCTCAAAGCGGCAAATTGTGCAGATGTTAGTTTTTAAGTGGTTGAGTTGTGGAAATAGGCACAACATCGTCGAAGATGCGGATCCTGAATGACTTTGATCCACATTGATTGGGAGGTGCCTTCCAAGGAGAGCAATGCGGCTGAAATGCTGATATTGATGGGTCGACATAATCGCATCGATGTGCAGTAGACTGGACGCCAACCTTCATTGGTTTGAACGTGCAAATTTACTACAGTCGTTCCAATAAGGCCACCGCTCCTATGATTAGCACTGCTGTGTCATTGCGCTGGCGGTTCCTTCCGGAGCGGCTTCTTAACGCCACCATACCTGCAGTGAAGAGGTTTGTCCAAGCGGTCCTTAATGCTTAGCCAGAAGCGTTGACCGGACATGGCTCTGCCCACATAACCTTCACTGTCAGCCCCAAGGAAGAAAAGCATCCACTGCATTAGCATCAGTTTAACAGTGGAGAGTGCTCTCCACCTGCTTTTACTTTGCTCTGCTTGTGAAAGTGATCACCGAAAAGAATCCGCGCATGGTTCAATCACAGAAACAATCGATGCAATTCCATGTGCGAGAAACTCGGTTTCATCTCCCTGTGCTGTTATGATGAGCGAGGTGGAAGAGTAATTTTGGGATCGCCGTTCGCCCTAGGACGCCAGTAATAACCATTTGCACGCAGAAATGGTGGATGTCGCGACGCTTTTCACCTTGCAATGAAGACTACTAAGTGAAGTGGAGGCATCACAAGTAGTCAGCTCTACAATTCAGGGAATGTCTTAAACCAAGTAAATCTTTCTAGCACAACAAACCGAGTGTAGTGAGATCAACCTAGACAACGAGAGAAGCAACTGCGTATCACAAAGGATGCAATACTGACTGCTAATTGGGCATCACGTCAAACGCTCAGCAGTGACAAAAGACCAGATCCCGAGTTGGGATAGCAAAGCAAGATCAAACCACAAAGACCTGCCGACGAAAACCGAACAATTGTAGACCTGGACTTGATACCCTCCCTTCAAGCCTACATCCAAACCACTAACTTGCCTAAGCCCAACAAGCATCCCCTGGCGAAGCGGTCACATGCAAAGGCAATTGAGCAAACTTCACGAACATTCCCGTAAATGTCTACTAAGAGAAGCCAATGGCATCGTTAGGACAAGTTACGGAGGCATTTCGCCTTACGACCGCAACCGATGTCTGCCTGCTTTTAGCACTACGCTCCTGCAGTTGCGTTGCTTGGACAGTCACACAATCGCAAGCTGGCTCATCAAACGGGTACATCCCGGCTAATAATCCAGAAAAGACCTTCAACCTTTACCGACTTTATTGTCATTTCGCTAGTCATGATTTTGAGTTGGGCAACACCTCATAAATGCCTGTCACATAGCATCGAGCACAGTTCCGTCCCGGACGGTAAGAACAACGTCCTAGAAGTCTAAGAGGAATCTGAAAGGAGGTCGGTGTCAGAGAAACAACACACTCACCCATTGTCCAGGCCAACCGACACAAAGATTCAGCGCCTTAAGCTGTGGTTGCGTTCATGTCTTCTCTTCGCTTCAGGATTGTTTCAACTGCAATCGCGACTGACTTCGATGCTGTACACTACTTGAGTGCATGATTTTACGCCCTCTTAACTAAGCGCAACTAGAATCGCAGCGTTCCATCACCTAAAAAGGCAAGCCATATTATGCATGTAGTTTACTGAAGGTAATTATGCATTAAGGCAACATAAAGCAATCATTCCAAACGAAATTTAACTGTTTGTGGGAATGAAAGTACCGCAAAACACTGAACGACGTGTACAAAGATGACGACGGACACTAACCCCCACCCACCTCCAAACCCAACCATTTTTTTCTTACTCTAATTGCACCAAATCTACACACCTTCACAAGCATTTACCACTCGTCCCAAAGAAACATGTGCCATCACTTAAGTAATGAATTTACGTCAAGAAAGTACATCCCCTCTCATCCGCATCGGATAAATCCAAGAAAATGAATAGCAGCTATGGGCTTATGCTACCACACGCTGCCTGCTCTCATCCAACAGGGGCAGTCACGTTGCCCGACTAAGGCAACATGGCTGCCCAGGAGGCCCGAAGTCTACTAACCAAGGCACTACGTAGTCCCTCTGCTCTTCGCCGAGCCTCAACCACCAGCCACCACGGAGCACCGAGTGCTACAAGACAGCCGTGATGATCATCACGCGTCAATGTAATCAAGGAGACGCTTGACTACAACGCGACAGATCCTTCCTGACACCTACTAGATTTCAAGTATCTTCTCGCTTGCAATCCGAATTCTAGCACATCCTCATGGAAATATCAATGCAAAAACCGTCAGTAGCTATTGCAGATAGACAAGTTTCAAAGCCTCAAACTGAATTAATTCACTGTTCAAAAGGCAAATGCAGTCCCATCAAGATCTGCACACTTCCGCACAACCATTTCACCAGCCAAACCTACACTAGCAACATTCCTCGTCTCCTCCTTCCCTTTTATTTAACTAACTAATCGTGCTTAAACACAACTACAGGAATACGACTGGCGCATGTGCTACTCACCACGGACATAATCCATACGATAGGAACAAAACATTCGCTACATGAGGCAGCAGAACTCAGACAAAGCCAACGATGCAGCCAGAAGGACGATACCAGCCCAATGCACTATTCTAATTACCTTTTCCAGGGAGGAAGGAATGACAAAAACAACACCCACTAAGTGCTAAAATAACTAAAGTAAATGTAAACAGAATCTAACACTGACGCTGAAGCAACGACTGATTCGGAATTTGCCCTACAACTGGTGGCCACCATTATAAGAGCATAATTAGAAATGCTAATAGAGGACCCCAACAACATAGCATTATTGAATTCAGAAGCAACAAATTAATCATCATGCCGAAATTCTACCACGCGTGCTGACAACGGCATCCCGATTCTGCCATCAAATCCACGATGGAGACGATTCGCCATAACAGAGGATTACTCGTATTAACGCTCATGATCATTGTAGCTGCTTCAAAATCAAAACTGCCAGATAGGCAGGGGAATTGATTCTACTAACAGGAAAAAAACCATGGTAACAACACATACTGAAGCAGGAAAAGTTAACAATAATGAAACAGATTTAAACGATGAGACGAAAGCACCGCGGCCATCCGAGAACATATATTATCAATAAATACACCACATAGTAAATATAAATTCTACGAGACAACACGTGTTTAGCGCACTAGCCGACCTAAAATCTGATGATGGAAACAGGAATGGACAGACAGTTTTTCCTCCGCCGCCGCTCAAGCTCATCGTGACTAATAAAAAACTATTGACGGTACTGAAAAGCTTGCACTCGAAACAACCAAAAGAGGAGAATTTGAATTTCATTATCCACTTATAACATCCATTAGCTACAACCTACAGCAAAAAACCACCGTCTAATAATTTACTACCACAAAGTTACAATCCAAGAAAAGAGCACCAAAACAATGACGCAAGAAATTTGCCCAAATTGATACCAAGTCGACGAAACGCAATCTCAACCTCATAAAGGTACGAATTATACTCACCTGACTATAACTCATGGATCACTCAACCACCTCCTTCACACGACGTTTAAGGGACCTAAGATGTCTCCAAAACATCCAGCCCACGCTAATGTTGGGCACATTGAAACAAGAAATGGACACATTAACAGAAGCTCCGCAATTTAGATGCATTTGTTGATTCTAAACTCTAACGGAATAAATTATTGGGCTAAAACGTTACTAAACGTAGGTGATGAAAGGAAATTTACATAACATCAAGCCCTGTGCGGGCATATTGTGAATCAAAGAATTTTCTGCAACAGCCATAGCAAATGCAACTAGCAAAAAATTTGCATTTTTATGCATACCTAGTCATTTTAAGGTTCTGAATCTTTACTGTGAACCACAGAGTGGGCGCAAGTAACGACACCACCATGGTGCCGATTAACCAGATATCCTTAGCTAATCCTACGCTAATATGCCTAGAAAAGCAGTCGGAAGCGACCGCATGTTTAGACGCTCACAAGTATTTATCAAGCCATAATAATTAATTAGAGGGAATTAGGATCGGCTGTCATTTGGCACATCGCATTAACTGTAGCGGCAAGGCAAATTTTATCACCTACGGCCTAGGTCTCCTCATTTCCAAGCATTCTTCACTGGTGCTGCAGCGCCCCGAGCATCCCTAAAAGAGAGAGGAAAAGGCCAAGTGTAGGTCAGAATACATTTTTTTAGACGGAAAGTAGGGGAACTGCTGGGATGGCCGGCAGGCCAGCCCACGCAACTAGCTCCAAGGTGGCCGCCCCTAATATGTCCGACCAACCAACAGCTCAAACAAACAGTACGCCACAGTAGCTTTATTCTTGCAGGCTTACTTGAACGTGCTGCTAGAGAGGCAGCTTCTTACAGCATCATACACCGTCGCCGCGTTTTGCAGCTACCAGCAATCGTTGGTTAGCTATTATGTAGGAAGAACATGCGCCTGGAGAGAGTGCGATCACAGTTTCTGTGGTGACTATTGAATGACCTCCGCAGAGCTTAGACAGGTTCGTGGGTGTGTTCTTGATGTCTGACTGAAATTGAATGGTGGCAAACTAAGGTGGAAAGAATATGAAAAGAAGCACAGGACACGCGGATGAACGCCTCTATGGTTAAAGGAAGTGCCGGCAAAATGCCTTCACAGTTGGGAAGTTAGACACCTGGTTCGGAGTGCTCAGCGTGTTAGGAAACAGCACCATTTTACCTGATCCCATCACCAAAGTGAATCTTTTCGCCCTTCGCGGTGGATTCAACATCTATCACCATTCCACCTGCACCAAATTCTTAAAATTTTGACAAGTATCCACTTCCACGACAAAATGCAAGAATTTTGACAGTTTCTTGCAAGTAAGCGAGGTGCAGAAGATGGTTCTTCGTCAGTGCACATCGCGTTTGGTTAGATTTAATTTTATTTGACTAAACCTTGACCACAGAAGACACCCTACAATCTCTTGTCAACTGTTATTGTCGCCTGACATTCGCGAGCTAAGTGTTGTCGCTTTCGTCCAGGGTGATGCGCTTTGAATCCATTCTGAGGAGCTAACCAGAGTCGGGCGCTTTACATGACGTTAGTCTACATTATCACTCTTCATTAAGCCTTTTGTAGTGCTTTGTTTGCTTGGACTGTTGGTTGGTCTGACACGTTAGTGGCGGCTACCTTGAAGCTAGCCGCGTGGGCTGGCCTGCCGGCAATGCCGGCAGTCCCCTTCCTTTCCCTCAAGAATACAAACATTCTGACCTACGCCTAGCCTTCTCTCCGTCTTCTAGGCATGCTCGGGGCGCTATACTTTTGTTTTCCATAACCTTTTGCATGACTTTCGTTTCGGTTGACGCTCTCGTTAACGCCTTTTGACTCTACTTTGGGGAATTGGTTAGTCGTAGGTGCCATTTTATTAGCTTTTGCACTCCCTCGTGGCATCACTCCCAATCGAGCCTTACAGTGTAGTCGCAGCGATGTTTGGCAGGCTTGGAGGCCTCGAGACTGTAGCTGCGCCTCGTCTCATGCTTTTCAATTCAGATGTGCTCAAATTTAAAGTGTCAGTGGGCTTTATCGTTTTGTAAGCCCCTGCAGTGGCTTCGGTTATAAAGTGCCATAGTTTGCATACGCCTAAAGTTTGAGGAATCTTGGTTGTTTTTTTCAGTCGTAATGATCCTCAGTTGACTCGGTTAGCGTCCTTACGGCTTGTAAGCCATGAGCCTTGTCAGAGGCCTATTATAAACCGTTGGAAAATGCACAAGCTTAAAGGCAACCTGTATATTATAATGGAGGTATGCGAGGCAAATTTCAGTTTTGGTCACTAGAAGGACTTTTGAACTTTGAATAGCCCGTTTGGGATTGTTCATGGCTTCTGCTAAGAATGTTGCGTGGATCTGGCCCTCGGTTTCGTAATTTTTTGAGGTGTTGGCTATCACCGGTGCCGTCGATATGGCAAGCTAATTGCTTAAGGGGGCAGTGGTGGGCATTGCTATACAATTTTCATTTGTACTGGTGGGTAATTCGTGCCCACCGGTCTTGCTAGCTGTTCTCTTTGTTGTTGTTCAGCTACAAGTAGTAGGGGAAGCATCAAGTCAACGAAGAGGTGGCTCAGTTGAAGGCTGCACTGATTTGCACTGTACTGTGCCCTTTAAATCGAAATGCTTGCGTTTAATGCATAGGATAAGCTGCATTTCGCATTTGGCTGAGGTGAGGCAATTCTCAGAAGTCGCAAATTCTCTGACCATTTTTAAGACCATTGGCGGTAACGTCGTCTTCCTTTTCATGGGGACATGGGTTTCGTCGCTCTATTAGGGAAGACAGAGCGTCTGCAAAGAAGGCCTCCGTTCATCCAAAAAGGGCAATCCAATGAAGCTGCCGAGGGCGCCTTCGTGGCACTGGACCTGTAGGTCGTGATTGGCCCGGAAAGCCTGTGGCTTCACCAAAGTGCGATTCAGTGGGCATGGAATGTTACGTGGCTCGTAACAGCCAAGCAGTTGCAATCAATGAATGATAGGTAGCCTGCCAATAGTCCCATGCGTGATTGTAGGGATTAGTGCCATGCATTATTTCTTTTTAGATGACGTGGTAACTAGCCGTTGGCGCCTTTCCTGCTCTTACTGGCTTCCTCCTATCTAAATACTTGAGTGAATTGCATCGGCCCCCCAACGAAAGGCTACGGCGATTAGTTATGAATATGGATATGTCGATCTCGACACTGCGCGGCAGTTGCTTGCCCATTCACCTCTTCTCTGTTAGTTGACAGTTGTTGTGACCCCGTGTTGTGTTGCCTGACCATCGTCTTTGCCAATTATTGCGCTTTGACGTGTGAAAGTGAATTTTGTGAGCATTATGGGCCACTATTTCCACTCAATTTCGTTTTGTATTCGTGTTGCACCTTGACTGTTTTGACGATAAGTACCGGTTCCATTCACCTATCGGCTACATTGCCCTAGCCTTGTAGGTCGGTCTCTGTGTCATATTGGCAGCTTTATTTTCCCCCTTCCGTAGAAGATGTAAATGGGTCCCGCCGTGGCGCTTAGCCTTATTGGCTCCAGAGAGTCGAAGAATGCTATAAAGAGAGCATTTGATTAAGCTGTCAGCCAGTAAGCTGCATTTCATTAGCATTAGGCGAAAGTTCTTAAGCTCCAATGAGCATTAGCATTGAACCGAAGGTTACCGAAGGCGTTGAAAATGGGTTCTTCTTACTCCTCATGAAGACATTTAGTCCTGTGAACTCCATTCGCTGCCTAGTCCCGCGCTTTCATTATTGTTATGGCAGAAGTTAAAAGTCTAGACGGTTATAACGCATAACTCTGATGTCAACCACCTGGATACCAACGATTAGCGCTAGGGTTCGTCTAACCAACGGGAGCCATGACATTTTAATCGAACGCTTTGATAAGGTTCAGCCAGGATCGTGTTCTGTCACAGCATACTAAAGAATTGTTTTGTGCAAGGGGATGCCTGGAATGCGTTACAACACCAGCAGAAAATGAACAAAGCAATCGGTGCCTACCGTTTGCTAGGTTGATCCGTTTTTTGCTATAAAAGATGCGACCATCTTTAAGAGGTACGAGAGTGGCAGGCACCAGCTTATTTTGAGGAGAGGAACAAATAGCCAGGTGTTTTAAATCTATGCTTAATGCAAACTACTGCATATGAGTAGTGATGGGTATTTAAACAGATGCTTTGAATGAATGGCATCATGTGCAGCTTGAATAAAAAAAGGTGTGCAAACTTGAGCATAAATTTTGTCTGTAGATTTTAAGATAAAAGCTTACCGTATTTTGCACAATATGCAAATTAAATTTGGTCTTTATTTAAATCTATTTACTCACCCCATTCAAGGTCACAAGCGGTAACTGCTTTCATCTCGTTGGCACCTTGGATGCGTTGTCAAATTATAATTTTCAGAGCAACAGCAAAGGTGGGTTGTGCAATTTTAGGGCATAGTTTGATAGCCACGGATTACTTTGTGGGGCAACATACCATGATGGGAATTTCACAACAATGCAAATCGCCTGGCCACGGGTGCAAACAAAGGCATCAGCACCTTAGCGATAGATGTGGAATCGGACTTCTGCAGTCGGCATTGCTCCGCACATAACTCAAGTGAGAATATATTGTTTCTAATGCTATCCGGTCAAGCCTCGCATGCACGAATTTGCAATGATTGTTTGTTTACGAACTGGACTTCACCCTTTATGTTATGCTTTCCACTTTATGCTTATTAACTTCGTTTAAGGAAGCAGCTTAAGTGTCTACGCTTTTGAGCTCTGTTTGAAAGTGTTAATTTAGTCCAGTTTTTTAACAGCTGCATAGTTATGCTTAGGAAATGATTACTCTTTGAGAGAGCTGCTAACCGATTTTAACAGCAGGGGCAGAACTCTGTTAGTATTAGGTTTTGACGCATGACTTAAGCCAATGCAAGCACTTATTCTAAGTAAGTGGCAAACTAGTCTAGGTGCTTAGTACCTCACATAAATGAGATTCTTTACTTGTGGCTTGTAATTGGAATCCTTCACAAAATCACATATCTTTTCCATGCGTCTACGCATAGAGTGTGATTTTGTACAGATATCAGTTGCGCCATATCTGTTACATTAGAAAGAATCAAGTAAGGATAGGTGCCAAATGCTCTGTTGCTTCTGTTTCAATGCAACTCAGTTAAAGTAGTGGATTTCGGCATTCAGGAATGGCCGTAGTGTGATGCGGATGATAAGGTAACTTAAGCGCATGGCTGCTGGCTATTTACTTAGATTTGCCTGCCATTGCTAACAAACTAATTCAACTCTCTCCTGTCTTTGGCAGCAGCGATACCACCCTTGTTGTCAACACAGTGCATAGATTGTTACTTACAAGATCCTTTTCCGGAGAAAAATAAGCTTGCACATGAATAAGAACGCGGTTATTGCTAGCTGCGGTTTTCGTACTCAATTGTCAAAAACAAGCTTTGCCTACCTTCAAGGGCATCTTCGTTGGCACTAATGCGTGCACTCAAGCAGTCGAGTTTACTATGTGAATAGAACTGATTTAGCTGGAAAGTCAGATGTAGGGCAAAAATGCTTGTGTCTTTCTTATAATCCTAAGTTATTTAAAAATGGAATTTAGTTTGCAATCATGCTCACTTTGCAAAGGCACAAGCCAGGTATGTCCGAATCGTTATGCTCATGTTTTGGCAGTAGAAACGAGACCACAAAGAACACAGAGACGATGTCGTTGATCAGAGTGAAGAATCAGAAGCTTGCCTCTTGAAACACTAGGCTGTAGTTGTTTTCGGTTTTAAAATAGGCCTAAAAGGAGTGAGGGATAGGTAAGATTCCCAAGGAATGCCGTGAGGCCAGCAATGTAGAGATGCACCTTATTCAATCTGTTTCTACCTTACTTCCTCGCACACATTCCGGCATCACTTTTCGCACTATAATCTGGCAGTGCTGGTGTGGTTCAACTGTAAGCCTTGATACATTTTAGGGAATTCGAAGAGCATTTTTAAAAAACGAAAAGACAATAACAGAATCGAGTATGTTACTGTGACGATGTGGATGTGCAAGAATGTGACTTCAAGAGATCCAAGTTGATTGGCGCAAAGTGCGGGGTGCGTTTCAAAAATATTGGTTTGCTTGACCGAGTCTAAACATTATTTAATGATTCTAAAGCGGGTCTCTCCTAATCATTAATAACCCTTTGTAGAAACTTTGCTTGTTTTGCACAGAAGCAGCTACATTTTCAAAGCACTGTTTCATGGTACGCAACACTCGGCTGGACTGGATCTGCTAAGATTCGATTAACTAAGAACAAACGATTGATCTTTTCAGCCAGGTCAGTAAATGATAGCAAAATGCAAAAAATAGGAGCAAACAAGGCTGTTTGTTTCGTCGTGCATCCATTATTTTGCAAAGGTGGCTTGCAGGTCAACCGAATCACTAATTTTACCCACCTAATCAAGTCGGTACAACTACACGTACGAAGCAGACCCAACGATGCCTTTGTAAGAGGCGTAAAGAAGCTCTAGTCCATGTCATTTATGCTGATCTTCACTTTAACGCATCCTCAGTGAGAGTCTACTTAGACTTTTACTGCGCTCACTAGACTCAAGCATTGCATGCCCCATAAATTCCCACCCACCTTGTTTTTTCTCCATTTGCAGAGAAGCGTACTGATTTGCCCTTCCTGCTTCTCTACCCATCCTAGCCTTCTCTCATTTTCCTTCATACCTATCAACAATCCTATGCTGCCTCAACCACCTACCTCATTGGATGATGGCGTTCTCATTGTGAGTTCCTCTTTGTCCCTTTACTAGTCCCACTCTGCAATAGGGAATGCTCAAATAACGCAATGACAAACAACCTCGAAATCAGATAGGCAAAATTTGAGGCTTGTTCACCATTCTGTCCCACCTCATGGAATCACCATCTGCTCCTGCTCTACTTGACCAGACAAGAGCTGAAGTGGGCGCATTTCTCCTACCGTGTAATCAAGAAATGGTGCAACTTCCATCAATCTATCTTATTGCCTATTTTGTAATTAGTTTCGATCGAAGGTGCTTCTATCCTGCACTCCATAATGGCAAGTAGAAAGGAGCACTTTCAGTCCTTCACAGCCTTCTCGATTTCACTAGGTTGTGTAGGATATAAGCAACGATGTCAAGTGCGAGAGGATTGATTGGTTTGTCTCGGAAAAGTAATGAGAAATGGCACTCGTCGGAGATGTAAGATGGCCTTTGTCGTCAAGGGCGATTAAGGTTGCGCTTCCACTTTTATTCAAAAGGCGCGCTCAAGGAAGAACAGAAATTAATTGCTTGTTTTTGTGTTTCGGTGCGGGTGAACGAATTGCTCTTGTCAGACGGGCTAGCCACCAGGCCATGCCAGTAGATCCGATAACCCTGCTTACTGAGCGCATGTTTTGCCACAAATTGGAAGGAAAGCTGTTGCTTTGAATACGGTTGCATTTGACGTGCAAGTTCCAATTTTAAGGGCCTAGTTGGATTGTTGGATGAAGTGGAGCATGAAGATGACCGCATGTGATTAGTAAGCAGAGGTACAAGGAGACATGGCTGGTCATCCTTGTCTTCGAGCACAATCAGGGTTAGCGTTATCAAAGGAAGATATGGTGGTTACTTCGTGTGCCATTGCATCTAGATCTTCATGTTGCCATGCACCAAGCAACCAAATCCAACAAAGCTCTTAACGTTAAACCTTACAGGTTAGATTCAATTGTATTGAGAGTGACTGCTTTGCCTCTGCCTTGTGACTAGTCGTCTGGCAAGGGTAATCCGACCACCCAAGTGCCGCTGCAGCTAGACAAAGGACTTAATGATAGCTAAAGCCTGTCTTTCCTTAGGCGCAACTTCCATCCGCCTACGACTGCAAAGGTCGTGTTACAACCCCCATTAATGCCATTGCCCACTACTTTGTCGAAGACAATAATGTTGCCGCTTGTACTTGACATAGCCGCTTACAACCTAAAACATCTGGTGAAACCGAAAAGGCTATCAAGTGCTGCAGAAGCTTATTCGCACCTACTATCGTAGAGCTCAAGATAGGAGCACTTTCTACCAAAATAAATGACAAACGAAGCAATGCGATTGATTGATTGATGGAAGTTGTAAGCGTCGAAAATTGCATGGTAGGAGCAGCATTTCCACCTATGCTCTCGGTTGGTCAGGCGGAGGAGGGGGCGTAGATGAAAATTAGGTGAAGTGGTGTGGGAGAAACTTCTACGATAGAAGGCGATTGATGGAGAAGAAGCTTTAGATTCGGACCTGTCTGATATAGAGGTTATTAGTCGTTGCGTTATTTGAGAATGTCCTAATGCAGAGAAGGGCTGGTGATGGGATTAAGAAGAACTTACAAAGGGGAGCTGTCATTCAACGGGTTAGGTGGATGAGGCGGTAGAGAATTATTTGTCGGTGCGAAGGAAAGTTGAAGGAAGTCTAAGGCAGGCAAAGAAGAGGGAAGTTCGTATGTCATAAAAGGAAACAAATAAGGACACCCAGCTGGCAAATTGATGCTGACTTAAGCAATGTGAGGCAGTGGAACAACGTTTGGGGAGGAATGCAAGAGAGGCTGCAAAGTAAACGAGCTTTTTTGACATATGGATATGAGGTAGAAGAGGAGGATTCCATCAAAAGCATGCCTTTGTCTGAGCCACAGTCAAAGGAATCAAGCCCTTCTTCGACGAATTGTCAATTCTTGCTATTGCTCGTGAATCAGATGTCTTCATTCACTATCGCCACTTGTACGAAATAGACTAATAGGCCTAATAGACTTAAGCAACTGTCACTATCCTCCGCCTCGGTGTTCGAATCCGCACAAATCCTAGAGCCATTTGAAAGCGCGCCGAGGTGACGGAGTGACAGTTATCCAGCTCACTTCAAAAATCGGTTCCATTTTTGCATGCATACACGATGGCAAGACTTGAAATGAAAGTCAAGGTGCAGCATTGGCGATTCCATACACACCTTGTCAACTCCAAAAGCAGGAAGACATACACACATTGGAATGCAGAGTCGAAAAGGAAGAATTGCCAGCATGCTATCATTGCATCAAGAGAGTCCGCTGAGGCAGCAGAATTCATTCATAGCTGACGCGAGCCTTAGTTTGCTCAAGTGTCGTGGCAGTGCCCTCATAGGTTAGCAAATAGATGTAAAATGTTCTTGCCTCGCCGATCAATGCAAAGATCAAGAAAATGTTTATGAGCTCCTCCAAATTTCCAACTTTTCCTTCGGAGAACTAAAGCGTTGAGATAACCTTAAAGCACTGCAAATTGTCACTTTGCATCTTCCACGACAAATCTGCCACCACTCGATCAAGAATCTTGCTCAATCTACGGACAAGCTTTCACGGAGTTTATTGGCAGTGATTGCAGTGTGTTCCATTTGGGTAATCGCCATCCGTACAAGTGGAGTTAGTGCTACCTTGTCCACGCATCCATTCAAGGTGGGTCGTCAGCGAAACAAATTACAGTGAGCTGATGGTGGCTGAAGGGCTCCCATAGTGCTGTTGGTACCATAGTTAGTTGTTGGACAAATTGATGAGGCCAAGTAAGGTCTGACCTGGAAGTAGAAGCTTTTCCATGCATATTTACTTATTAAGCTCTAGCGCGGAGTCCAGCCAATGTTCGGATTCATGGATAGCTCACTTGTTCGCTTGCTGTCGTTGGCAGCAGTCGGTGGTGATAATCTCAAGTAGGTTTGAAGAAATGTGAGCCCGTGACTAGTTTGTTCTGGCTGAGGTCACCGTTAAGGAGGTCAGCCTCCAACCGTTGCAGCTTAGCCTGGCGGAAGGTGTGGCAGTGGCTCAAACCTTGCTGAATGCACGTGTGCCGCCAGGCCTGTTTGTGTCAAACGAGGCAGTGTTAGTGGATTCATCTGCAGAAAATGCCCTCACTTAGCAATACAATAATTGCCTGAAACAGGGAAAAGAGCACATTCGCAACCCATCAACGAATAAAGAGGTACAATCAGAGTTGTGCAATGCCCCTTGATTATCCAGTGTTTCCAAGCTTAATCACAGACTTAAACACGAAGGGAATAACACCGCTTCCACTCCATCATTTGGCCAATTTAGTGTGCCTCAATTGCCCCAACTTGACACAGTGTGTAGGTGGACAGATTCACTGTGAAAGTTTTGCTACGGGTCAGTCTTTGCAGGCCGTGCCTTCATCATCATCCTTCCCTTTCCCTGTTTAGTCTTATCGCAGTGCTTCCACAGCTTCATATTCCACCCTCCACCTTCTACCGCCCACTGCGCTTCCCCCCCTCTTTATTAGCCCGTCATCTTCATCAATGCTATTCTAGCTGCTCTTAAGCAACTTTGACTGCAGACTGCCCAACCACTTCCCCGTGTCACCATGTGCATGCACCCATTCTACTTGGAAATCATGGTTTTGCATTGCGGACGCACTTGCATTAAGGATGACAATCAAACAACAGGCGCTGTGCACTTATCCGCCAACACGACGCGTTTGAATGGCACTGACTTAGTGGAAAACGCTCGTACATGGCGCACAGCCATCAATCCTTCAATCCAATGGATACTGTGACGAGTTTGGTAAATTATTATGGTCGAGGTGATGTCAGTGATAATGGATGAGGAGATGACCGCCTCTACCACCCTCCCAACACTACTGAGCGTGCCTAGCAATTCACTCAAAATGAGACATTTCGTGAGCTGTAGTACAGCCACCAAAGAGCGTAGTTATGCTGATTAACAATTGTCCTGACATGCCTTCACACAACGAGTTGCGTGATGCGATGTCAAATTTTGGTCGATGTGTGTGCGTGGCTGGGTCGACTTTCCCCGTTGCGTCTTCCGCTAGTTGCCTTAGCATATGGAGCCTATCAGTGGCATTCCGGATTCCTGCTAACCACTTGCTGCTCCCTCAATGAAAGTCACACGCAGCAATGCAGAAGGTAAAGAAAGACGAGTCGAGGAGTCTGTGCCTGCACCCTACCCATTCGACTTGAAGTCAAGCCCTCACAAATGACATGGCTATGGGCCAATCAATTCACTGTTTCTTCTCCTCTGGTGTGATCATGACGCTGTGGCAGTGTGCATTACACCACATTCTCCATCAAGAATTCAACTTCAAATTCTCTTCTCCTCGCACAACCGCTGCCATTCATGCGAAATCAGAGGCATTGATGTCAGGATAGTCACAAGCTGTGTTTATGAGTTCTGGGCGAGTAACTGCTACTTCTGATGGCTTTATTGCTTAGCATGTACAAGCGACTAGGCATGTGAGAAAAGGAAGCAAATGCGCTCGAGGCATGGAAGAGGTACATAGAATATTCACTTCAATATAAGAGGAACTGGAAACCAACTGCCTTTTATTTTGCCTCCCCCAAATCCGAGTGATCGAAAACGGCTGCATACTAGGTTGAAGACTAGTGCACAATCAAAACAGAACCTCAACTTTGAGTAGTCATACGCACATACGAAGTCATACTTCTCACATTCACTGATGCAGCTATTAGCCTTATGTGCATTGTCTGAACGAACCAGAGTTGATGAGGAGGACTTGCCATCAATTCTTTTCTTAAACAAACGCACTTAACACAGGCGCTCCTGGAGAATCTACTTAGCATAATCAGCAATTTCCAAAGCACCACTGGCGTCAAACCTGCCAGTGCTGACACCACTTCTGCACCCAGCAAGCCTCCAACAAATAGCAACGCGGATGTAGCAAATGAAATGCATAGCTCGGAGAACAGCAACAGTGTGAGAAGACCTAAAGAAGCGCTTCGTCTCTGCAAACGCATGTGCAAACTCACTCGCGTCTATGGGAATGTCGCTGTTGTGACAAGGCATTCGCACTGAAGTGGGTTCTTCAGGGTCAGGCATGGCGATACACATGCCAGAAGCTGTGTTTGGCTCACATTTGGAATTGTGGTTTGCCTTAGCATGCCTTAGCATTGTGTGCGGAAAGATGAGCATTCAAAGGTGAAAGGATTCTTCGTTTGTACCAGCAGGTTTGATGACAGTGGTGCTTTAAAACTTGCAGCTTGTAATCCAAACAAGGGCAGTTTGACGTCTACAGACCAGCTTCGATACGGGACGGCGGAAAAGGGCATTGAGAAATGTGAGGCTTCGTTGAACAGCGTGGGAAGTCTTTGGCAGCAGGCGATAGACCCAGAATGGGAGCGATTTTAAAGTCTAGGAAAACTTACATTTGTCACTCCCATGCTCTCCACTTGGGTTGAGCCACTGTCCATTCTCTGCGTCAGCTTCTAGTCCAATTTCCCCATTCGGGGAGGAGCTTGTTTATAAGAGTATTGATAATTTACTTAAAACGAGGCCAACGATGCGCACGAGGGTGAGGACATCGTTACTGTCGTTACGGCAGATTATGCTGCATTGACTGGTGCTATTGTTGATCTAAGAGCATGATCGGCTCCGAGGCGTTAGGGTGAGTGTGTAGTTTGGGCTAGCAGAGCAGGTGGTAAGTGGCTTATTCATCCTCCACAAGTGCAGCAGGTGTTTTGCCCTCTAAGCCAGGTTAATAAATGCGAGCAAAATGCAGCAAAAGTGAGAGCAAACAAGGCTATTTGTTTCCTCCTGCATGCCTCACTCCGCAGAGACGGCTTGCAGATCACCAGTGAGCTCAGCTGAATCACCAATTTCGTCCGCCCAATCAAGTCGACACAGGTGCACATACGAAGCAGATCCACTAATACCTTTGTAAGAGGCTTAGAGAAGTTCCCTAGTCTATGCTATTTTTATTAATCCCCACTTCCACGATTCATCGGTGAGCGTCTCCTTGGACTTTTACTGCGCTCGCTGCACTCAAGCACTGCATGCGCACAATTTCTAACATTGTTTTTCCCCCATGCATCGAAGTCCACCTGCGGAGAAGCCCACAGATCTGCCCTTCCCGCTGCTTTACCCATCCCAGCCTTCTCCCACTTTTTCTTCATACTTGTGAATAATTCCCTGCTGCCTCAACCACCTACCTCAATGGGTGATAGCGTTCTCTTTGTGAGTTTCTCTTTCTCGCTCTACTAGTCCCACTCTGCACTGGGGCATGCTCAAATAACGCAATGAAAAACAACCTCTGGATTAGACCTGCCCAAATTTAAGGCTTCTTTATTACTTCTCTCCACCTCATGGAATTTCCAACTGCTCCTCCACCACCTGACCAGACGAGAGCACAAGTGGGCGAACTTCTCCTACCGTGCAATCTAGGACTGGTACAGCTTCCATTAATCTATCTCATTGCGTACTTTGTCATTTATCTTGGCAGAGATTGCTTCTATCTTGTACTCCACAATGGCAGGTGGAAATAAGCGCTTTCAGCCTTTGACAGCCTCCAGGTTGTGTAGGATGCAAACAAAGATGGCAATTGCGAGGGGCAAATCTATTATCTTTGACAAAAAGGCGAGGAATAGCACTCACAGGGGTTGTATGATGGCCTTTGTTGTTGTAGACGATTAAACTTGCGCTTCCACCTCCCTTTCAAAAGACGCGCTAAGGGAAGGATAGGAGTCAAGTTGTTATTTAATTTTTGTTTGGCTGCATCGGCACTGCGTAAAAGGATTGGCCTATCCAACATGTCGCTCACCATTAACTTGGTGCGCGCATTCACTCCTGCTGTTAAGCAGCGTTCAAAAGATGCTTTGATTCTTGCAGACGCTCTGGTAGTTGTGCTGCTGAGATTATCATTATTAACATGGATGCCATTTGAGGTTTATTAGAAATTATTGGCCATACAAAGACATGAACGCCGACACCTGCGAAGGCAGGCTTAACCAACTTGCTTGGCAAGTTCTGCTGGCGAGTCATTTTTAACCCAGGGGCCATGGAGTAAAGTGCGCGCGGTCTCCATCACAAGAAAATAAGGGGACTGAATTAAGGGACAATATTCGGCACTCACATTGCGTTTGTTGGCATGTCGTAAATCATGAAGTCCACCAAATTCCAGTTACCGATGTAGCTAAGCACTAATTTTTTCAAAAAGCATTGCTGATCTCTGAATATCATAAAGTTTATCTTGAAATGCATTTGTTTGTCCATACAGACAAAGAAAGCTTGACTGCAGTTCTGCTTTCGCTTCAAGCCACTACAAATGTGCACAATGAGGGCACACTGCGGTGTCATCAACGGCTTTGTAAAATGCCACTATGAAGTTGGATGCGGAGTGCTCGAATGCGTATTCCACTGACAAGCTCTATGGCACGCAGCTCCACCCCGACACCACTGGTCAGCCACAGTTGACTGTCCTCAACGGCTGCGACAGATCTGTTTGAAAGGCATCGCCGCTAGATTTGCTTTGTGATGGCGTTCAACGAACAGACTATGCCGACTTTATTTTTTCTGTTGGTCGAAAGCCACCTCCTAGTGAATGAAGGAGCGTGAAGGAAGATAATATGGTGCTCACTCATCACGCATGTTAATCATAGGAATTGATGGATTAGCGTTGGCTTCAGCCCTGGCCATTGACGGAGACATTGGCAGCGCTGCCAACTGTCAATTGTGAATTTGGCTCGTAGTCACTCAGACGATGCCGAGTGAGCTGTTGGAGAAAGGGAGTCACAGAATGTAGTGGCATGCGATGCTGGCTTCGAGCAAGGCAAATTTCGCAACCTGGAATTGGACACATTTGAGCGTAATAAAGTTATGTCACAATGCTGGGTTATGGCGCGGCATTGTGCGATGGTGGCAAAATGAAGTGAGTCCACAAATCGCAAAGCAGGATGACTACATTTCTAATGGTCGGAGCAGAGGGTAACTACTCCTCAAGGCAAAATAGCATTTAATGATGATCCGATGCCATTCGTTCCTTCATGCAAAGCAGTGGCTGCCAAGTGCAGGAGGATGCATCGGTTTGAAGCAACTTATTATTTTAGACAAAGTAGGTCACAAGATGGCCTTTGTCGTCGTAGGCAATTAAGCTTGCGCTTACATTTCTTTTATAAAAGGCGGAGCCTGTACTTGACAGAGTCGCTCTGATTAAACTGAGGAGGAGATGCAGGTGCTGCTTCTCACCTGCTATTGCAGAGCTTAGGGTAGAAACACTTGCTACTGCTGTTGCACCTTGGAAATGCTTTAAACTCTAGGCGCATGAATTGTCAATGAAAGCCCAACCTTAATTAAGGCAGAGGGCTCACGCTCAGGAGAGGCATGCCTGGTGCGTGAAATTAGAACTGTCAACGATAATGTCAAGTCGAGAGACCAAGTTGTGACTTGTAGGAGGGATGGATTTTGCATGACCTAACAGTCGAGAAGCGCATTAAAGCTAAAGCCGAACTTGAAAGGCAGCCCAATGCCCATTAAAGCCCGGGTAAGATCGTTTATCAAATTGTAATCAAACAGGCATCTGGCATGTGTGGCACGATATACAGAGCACACCGCAATGCACCAGAGGGACTTCACCGACCGCAGCCCAATCCCCATTCGTCCAAGTAAGGCATGTTATCAAACTTTAATCAAACTGGTATCTGACATGTGTGGCACGATATACAGAGCACAATAAATCATGCAAATGTGCACTAGGTGGATAGGTCGGCTCACCGCAGTGTGCACTCCATGGCCCATTTCAAGCGGCAGTTCCGCAAGACACACCGGCATAAACGAACAATCCGACTTATACCTGTTCATGACCACTCGCCAGAAAATCGCACTTAGAAGTATTACGGCGGCGATGCGAGACACGCGCTTCTGAAGTGCCATGCGAATTTGATGTTCGATCTCCATTAGCACGAAATAGGTAACGTAATGACACCGCCTTCGTGGTCGCGAGGGCAGAATCAATGAATTCCAGAGCACTGGTTTTTGATGAAAGACTAGCCAGGCACAGACAATCCATTGATTACTGGTCCCAAACAGGGGTCAGACTCCAAAACCCATGTAAGATGATCTTCGAAGCTCGTCAGGGGTGGTGCATTCTGATCCTTCCTGATAACTACATCGTGAAGGATATTTAAAAAAAAGGCATTTAAGTGATGCCCGAGATGAGTACGCTCTGAGTCACAATTGTGGTTGGGTTGACTTAGTAAGTGTTCCTCCGCTCAAAGTCGGCATAAACTCGGAAACGCAATTCGAATGGCACTCGGGGATTATTAAAAGAAGACCACAAAGCAAAAGTGAATCATTTGTTGGTTCAGAGAATTCAGTAGCTTCGCCTAGAAAATTCGACAAACAGCTCACAATGTGTGAGTGACAGCACCACCCTCGAAGCCCTGACAGCAGCGGTCTCCATATCGTCTGTAGAATGTGATCCTTTTTAAAGGCCGGTAAGCAAGGGATGGCCCGTGCCTGGCGAGTCTTTCTTCAGTAAACCATCGCCGACTTCCAGCTTCCTATCTGATGCACTCACAGCCACGACATGCTGCTTATATATGCTTTGCCTAGTAGTCCTCATCAAAAGACGAGAAACGTTCGACGACCACTACTACTGCGTCGGAATGGTCATCGCTCGTGTCCGTGAGAGAGCAGAGCTCCTGAAATCAGCTTAGTTTTTACTCCTTCGCACCGCTTATCAATATAACACAGGGAGTTGCAGACGAGCCTTTCGCACATCGTAATGCACTATCAAGACTTCACTTACCCGGTAGTGATGGCTCTTCAGGCAGAGACATGCTCGCCAAAAGCTTCTTGCTTGGCATTAAAGACGACTTGAACGGGCTTCTTTACTGCAGGTATGGTGACGCGAGGAAGCAGGTCAGGATCTGCCAGCGCAATGACGCAGCAGTGCTAACCATAGGGGCGGTTGCCCTACAGGAACGGCTGCAGTAAGTTTACACGTTTGGAGAATCAAATGTGTCAACACACCACTGCTAATATTGCTGCAGCATTGTTTTCCATGGAAGGCACCTCCCAGACATCGTAAATCAAGGTCATTTAGCAATTGCATCTACGATGATGTTGTGTCTGTAACCTTCCTTATACAAAATGGAGGCTCAGCCACTTAACAGCTGACGTCTGCACATCTTGCTGCTTTGACAGAGCAGGTGTGTGCTCTTTGCTAACAAAACCACTTGATTTTGTTCCATTCTTCTACCTGAGCTGCTCTGATTATCTTTACAATATGGGATGGACTGCGAATTTACTTGCTGCAGTCCCAGATTTCGCACACTTGGCCTGAGCTCGTTCTTTTGACCATCCAGTCAGCTATGCCACAGCGGTCGTTGCATGCCTTCTTGCGTGGATGGCAACTAGAGGGGTGACAATCCCACTGAAGCAAGTCATCGTTCTCTCGTGGCCTTGGGCTCCACTGAGGGATGAGAGACAGGAATGACGAATAAACTAAAAACCTTTTTTGCCTCCTTGATCGTCAACGACTTTTGCTGTTAGTTGGTGGCCCTGTTTCCCTCTGGGTTATTACTGGGTAAGATAGCTGGTTAACGAGATAGCACGATAACAACATGTGTGATGAACATCATTAGTGTCCTGGATGTAAAAGCCGGTGAATGTTTAAACAGAGCCTAAGAGCATTGATTCCGCGCACTCAGCATTGTTAACTACCAAATAGCACCTGCATACAGTTAACAAAATGAGGCCTCATGGGTTAGCGCTTTCAAAATGCGAGCCATGTAAATGCATGCACCAGTCCTCCTTCTCCTCCTCTTATCCACTCTGTCCCAATTCTCGCACTTCAATCCACTCTCACAAGGAAGCACCTCAAGCTTTAAGCCCTCTCATCTCATTTCCCTAACTTTCCTCCTTTACTACCATCCGTCGTGCAAATTCAGGCTTAACTGTTTGCTCCTGGGAGTTTGGGTATCTAAAAGTGGGTTTGATTGAGTCAGTGCGGCTACCTTAACTGACGTCGAGACGCACGGCCTTGGCAAAGGCACGGTGGTGATCTCTTAGTTTTCCCACCTCAAACTAGGCGCTACATCACTCGATGGTAGTGTAGTCTACCCAAGCTTAACAAGTGCAATCAAGTCCACGTCGGCACGAGAAACAGTTGCACTGCACGAATCTCAGTGCTGAATCAACGCAGGCTTCGGCAGTGAACAAAAGCGGGAGCAGTTTGACTTTCCGGATTTGGCATTTGTCAATGTCTGTGAAAGCCGACCATTTTGCTGTAAGCATGTTAGCTGAAACACATTTGCAGGAGCAGATCAGTGCATGCCACCCACATTTCCCCTATCGCCGATTCCGGTGGCACCACCTCCTTCGTGATCTGACGCGCATGTTTTGTAAAGAAAAGGTGATGCTTTGTGGAAGTCTTTGCCTGTACCATGCAACTGCCACACGTTGTGGCAAAGAATGAGAAAGGGGATGAGGGATCAGAAGAGGAGATTGGCTTTTGGCTAATGAATGCTCAGGCTTTGTAATCGAGTAAGATTTGTGCTGCAAATCGCTTAAATCGGATGAAAGGAATGATGAAAATGAGTAACGGACTCCATCTCTACCATTTCTGCCACTTGTATCGTTGGTCCACTCGACCGATGCGAATTGAAATCGAGTGGTCAAGGTGTGGCTTTAGTGACAGAGTGAGAAGAAGTAAGCGTAGGAGAAAGAGGAGAGCAAGTGGAGCCTGCAATCATTTCTGCTCCTAGCGACAAGTCGATCAGCCATCCTCAAAGCTAGCTTTGATGGAGTTCAAGCAAAAAGTGCTTCAGTCTTGATTTGCTGCCATTGGAATCATTGACTGCTGAGAGAATGTTGCACTTAATCCATTGCTTATTAGGGGGCTTGTGTGGTGAAGAGGCTTCTATGAGTTAATTTTAACTGCTGCTTGGGTACAGCCCATAAGTACAAATTTGCGAGGCTCCAAAATCAGCTCAGCGACATTTGCGCTTATGCGTGCGAAAGGTGCATCGAAATGCTTGACACGTATGGACTAAATTGGTATCCGCCTTTGGATTTCGGACTGAAGGCTCTGAGCCCACACGAACGTGATTCACTTCACCACGTTTGCCCCGAATTGGGCGAAAAGGCACGGCAATGTAAACACATTAAACATAAACACCACTAAAATACGAACCATTTTAACCCTCTTTTGGTTCCTGAGGTCCAGAGCAGTGTTATCCATGTAAAATGATTCGACGGCTCAACAGTGAGCATCGCCGCTTTAAATTTTCCGTCACGGGTGATGGGTCCAAGTTGAGTACAGCGGAACGCTATCGCCTAATGACGGAGCGCTGCGTGGGCGCTACGGCAATCTCTGTTGGAAGCGCTCCTTAAAAGGCCTTCGAAGTAGGGAGGCTGAGGGCTTGATAATTGCTTGGCTTATCACTGCCTAGTCTGCACCGATATGTTACGTGTGCGTCGGGATTATATGGACGTGAAAGAGTGGTCTGTTCACCTCACTTCGTGTTAGTTAAAAATTCACTTCGTCATCACTACCTACACTGTTTGGAGCTATCTGGTGCGGTCCAACAAATATTTCCACTCACCTATTTTGTTCCATTAATTTCAGCTTCAGTGAGGAGCGCTGGAGAGAACATGTTTTACACATTTTCCTCCTGCAAAAATTTGTCCATTGCTAATGGAGAGCTTGTGCAGAGAAAGGACTTCTCTAAGCCAATTCGAACTGCTGCTTGTGGGTTAGCATCCAAACGCGAATTTTAAGGCTTTGAGGTTTAAACTGACCTTGGCGTCGTCTATGGCCAGATTAGATCAAGCTGCTGCTGGCGTTTAAGGTACTAGACGAACGATGGGATCGTGGCAACATTCAAATTAATTTATCTTAGTCCATCAAGCATTGTTGAAATTCTGGCCTTTTTCATACCGTCCTAACACCTTACAATTTGCATTAAGCCGCTCATTTAGCACTGCAGTCAGCAACAGCAAATCGAGGTTGGGAAGTTTGCGGCTCGGCTTACAACTAATGGGGCGGATTCGAGAACCTATGGCGACCGCAGTCTATGAGTATTCGCACTCCTCCCTTTTAATGCTTTCAAGTGACGAGTTCATTAACGCCTTTGTTAAGAAAATCATGGTTCTGCCTCTGCTTTAAGCCGAACCTATCTTTTCACGTCAACCGGTCAAAAGGATTTTCCTTTGCTTGCATCAGATAACTTAGGGTTAAGCTTAGAGAAGACAGGAGACGCTCGCTCACACAATGCACGAAAACTATATTAATCCTAGCAAGCCAGTTGTACTTCGCTTGCGCCGCGCACTGCTCACGGCCGCAGGCCAACAAACGCTGACCCTTTGGACCCATAAAAGTAAATCGCGTCAAAGATAATTATGGGTGGCTTTAGCTTCTAACTCAATGATGCCGTTGATGTTAAATGCGTTGGCCAGACTCTACAGTAGCGAAAGCATCAGCCAACCACTTCAAAGTACACTTCCAGAGTGCTGCTAGGGAACCTTCCCAACGCGGCACTGATGTGGAGTGCAAGTGACAATTTGAAATGATCAGCATACAGTTCCACGTAATTTGGGCCCACATGTTGTCGGTAAGTCGCCTTAATCCCACTTAAATGAACAGTCTGCAACGTAATTGCACTCAAGTGCTGCATTCAATGGGCAGCATAGCTCATCAGTGGTTCAACAGAACTCTACAACTAGCTGTATCAATGGCTTTAGATTGTATGCGAGCTCTAGGAGCCCAGAGCCGTATTAGCGCAATCCACTTATTGGGATGGGAATACTCTGTGCTTTTGAAGGACAGCCAAAACTTGTGGATGACAGGTGGCGACTGACAATGAGTCCACCCTTGCCTGTTGATCAAAATGGTCTATAGAAAAGGTTTGGCTGATGATGATGATGAGTGGTCGCTGCTGCGTGGCTTGGATGCTCCTACTGGATGCAAGCAGTCAGGATATTGAGTAGGCTGCTTCGGGTTTGATATGCAATCAAATTGGTCAACGAAGTCTAGCATGGTTTTGCTCACGGAGAGTCAGCAGGCGCAAACTTGCAAAGCAGGTCGATGGTCTGGATTACCCCAAGACTCATTCATGTTCCTCCTTTTCCATCCACAGCTATCGCACAAGTATAGACAACCAAATCGCTATCTCCGAAATGGAAGATTGACCGAACTTGGTACTGGCAAGTCGTGGCCAGATCGTGCCACACTTTTGGCCATGCCACCTCACCGATTCCAAACTTTTCTTCCCCATGTATTTATCACAGTCCTTGACTCTTAAATTAATTCAAGTTTTCTTGCTTCGGAACGCATTATTCTTCTAAGGTGTATCAACCATTAACTAAGAGGACAACAAAGGAAAAGTGGCTATGCATTTCAAAAAGCCCCGGGGTGATCAGTTACCAACAGGCACAATCTCTTGGTCTGCGATGCTGATGGCGGCATGGTGAGGTTGTCGGGCTGCAGTCAAGCATGAGGCCGTACCTCCTGGACTGCTACCAAGCAGCACAATCAATGACATGGCATAAAGTAGCCGAGTGAACACATCCGTTGGCATGAATCCCTTGGCTTAAGTTTGTAATACCATTAATCTTGATTGCTAGAAAATGACCGGGACATTTCATGGATCGTTTTCTGGCAATTTTCCGGTTTCGGCAGAGGAGAGAGCAGTGCGGATCCCAATGCCTTTGAAGATGCAGCACAATAGTCAAATTTGTTTCCTTTAAACTTACTCTGTATTTAGTGGAAACGCCACACCTGCATAAACTCGAATTTTCCAGTTTCTTCACTGCATCGTGATACAGTGGAAGCACACTCGGAGTAGTTATGTCACACGCATTCAAGTTAATGAATTTTTAATTTACGACGGAACGTCATCAGGAGTGTAGAGCGAGTGAGATCATATTTAAGTGGGAAATACTTGAAACGGATGTCTAATTTGGGTCAGGGAAAAAAACGATGCAGAACTGATGGAAAGGTACGAATTCGCCTTGCCAGACGGTCGGTCTAATCAACGCACGTGCGTCCCGAGTGGAGGCTGTGCTACTTAAATGGCGTCAGCAAATTATACTCTCGCTGGTTGTCTGCCTGAATTTAATTCACATTTAATTCACATGCAAAAGTTATAGCCACAGAAAAGCATTCTTCTGCATCAGTTCTTGCTTGTAATGCGTAGGCCTAATTCTAGTGCACACAGTTAGTCCTTCAGAGGTCCGCCATAAATACCCTTGAGTAAAAATTGTCCCGATGGTCATCTTGTTAGCCACTTAAGGTCCCATCTGGTCAGTCAACCACGTTGGTAACATGAAGGCTTCCAGAAGCAAAGTGATGTGAGCTTAGCGAATTGGATCCGATAACAATGATGAGTCAGTCTTCTGTGAAGGCCCAAACACCGATCAAATGTGCGGCCTCTTGAATGTGCTTTCAAAGGAATGTTACCACTTGCAAGAACAGTCAGCTGGATGCGGCAAGAATAGCCCCAAGGTGGCCATGGACTCGTATAGCTTTGCGTGGAACTGTCAACTTTCCATCAGCACTTAAACTATCTTAGCGAAGTTACTTTCACAACACTATTTGTGCAAGTAACTAGCATTTTTGCTAGGGGAGAGTAGCAGTCACTTTGCAGAAAATCCTAAATGTCTTGCTTGTCTGTCTACAAAGGTTTGCCGCGGCTTGGCAAGTAACTTTACAGCTGCATTTGCAGAACGCGCAGCATGCAGTTATGTTAGCAACTTGATCATTTGCGACTGCATTGTCGAACGCTCGGCAGTGCAGCAGAGGACGACATATCAATTGCCGTTACTCATCGGACAACTAAAAACTTCGTGTTCATTGAGGTGATAAACTTTTAACAAAGACTACATTTTATTTCAGCGTGACCCAAAAGCACGCCATGAGCTGCAGATGTTGTAACTAGGAAAAAGAATTGAACAAATTGCAAGCACATCCAAGAGGCCGTGAATGCGGCCAGTAAGAGAAATCAAATTGAAAAAAAGGGAAACTCCTGTCCGTACAGGGCATTCATCACAATGGCCATTACATCGTTGCTCAGCGGCGTTACGAAGTCAAATCTGAGTGCAGTTGGTAATGCGACAAAATAACCACGCATGATTGATGTTGGTGGGCTAGTTCTTCGAAGCGCAATCTTTCCGAAAAATGAAGTAAACAGCTGTATTGCTTAGGCAGGATCAGATGATAACCAGAGCTTCACGATCTGTGCATTGGAGAAGGCGGTCACTATCCACAAAATTTCTGCTTCGCTTTGCACCACCCGCAACGCCTAAATGGGAAGTGCAAGACCAAATTAGCCACATGCAGTGCAACGGCACTACGTCGCCTAAAAAGTCGCATTAGAGAGATGCGTTCGCGAGTGCATAGCTAAAGGCCGGCTAGTAGTGCATTGAACACGAGTATCACGTGGAAGAGGTGGAGGCGAAGCGACTAGCATATTAAGACACATCTGAGTGCAGAGGTCAGTTTCAAAGAGAGCAGGAAGAAGCAAGGAAATGGAGTAGAGATGTCGAACATGCTTGTATAAGTGGAAGTGGGTACCGTGGAGTGAAATTGTGAAGGTTTCGGACAGTGGGCAGAAGTGGGCACTGTGGTCGGTGCAGAGGCCACAGTGTTGGTCGCCGTGTGCGCGGATGTGGGGATGGACGCAGCAGTTGTAAACAGCCGTGCTTGCGTCAATGCTTTGATTGCGCAGCAGAGGTTGCTCCCCGTTCAGAAACCACTTGCAACTGCTTAATAAACGATTAAACACCTGCACTTCGAAGGACGCTAATCTTTTCTTCCGAGCTTCCTTTTTAAACTAAGAGACCAGCCCTGGTGAATTCCAACAATTGCAGTATTTATGCCAATCCGCGCAATTGCCGTTCGTTGTCAAGTGTCTTTTGCGCTCAGTACGAATACAAACCACTGTGACCCTCACTATGCACAATCAGGAATCGAGTTGGCATCGCTTCCCATCAAAAGGATAGTGCGTTTAGCCTTGCTCTTAGCCACGCACAAATACCCATCGAGGCCTTTGTAACATAGTAGTTTTGACCAATGAGCGCAAAATCGTTCATTTGAATAGTCGCTAAGCCCCATTCTCAATGGACATGTTACCTCTGATGAGCTGACAAGGCCCTTATCCAGCATCACTATCATGCTCCACGATGCGCCTTGCCTCCATCCCGTGTTCTTCCGAATGCTGCGATCATGAATACTTCTGCCTCCCAACTGATGCCAATTAGTTTCTATTCCAGTCACGCAATGGCCACATTGAGTCAGCCAATTAGGCTCTGCTCTGAGCTTAGTTGGCAGCCCCATTTCCTCCGTTCCCTAAACCAGTGTTGGCGTTTGGTCTTCGTTTGGTTCTAGAGATACCCAGGGTGCCGTAATGGAAGCATTTAACAAGACTCTCTGCAGAAACCGCGTTTTAGACAAAATGCCTGTGTTTTTAGCTGTTTGAGCCCCAATTACTATTGACATTGAAGTGAGGGTTGCTAAAGAGAGTTTGTACATTTTTTTTGTCTCAAGTGTTAAGACTTCTAATTCGGATCGGATGGGCAAATCCTCCGCAAAATCCCACCTCTTCTCCTTGGAACTGTACACAGAGTGTGATGTGGTGCAAATATCAGCAATGCCACATTTGTCGCCGTAAACGAGAACTACTTAAGACTGGGTGCCAACTGCCATGCTGCTTCCATTCCGGTGAAGCCCAGTGGAGTTCCCAGCTATTTACTAGCAAACTTACTGAGCTCCTTTTCCCAATCCTAGTGGTGGTGATATCTCTCGTAATGTACAACGAAACGCAGATATTGCCAGTAGTTAGGGAAACCATTTTCGGTGAGAAATAAAAGTACACACGGATGGCGAGCGCACGTAATCGTTGGAGTCAAGTTATGGTCAAATCCAAGGGCGCCTGGGTTGGCACCCTTGCGTGCACACATGCGACCGGTTTGGCCTGTGACTGGAATTGCTTCAAATGGAGAGCAAAATTCAAGATTTATTCAAAATATGCTTTATTAAAGAGCAAAAAAAGAAAATTAACTTGCCTCACTTTTGAGAGAAAGCTATTTAAAAATGGATTGTAGCTTTTGCATCGCATTGAATTTACCTCCACCAATGCTTGCTCCAATCTCCGGTAATCTTAGCGTCCCATGCGAACGAAACCAATCCTTAGTAAAGAAAATTGCGATGGCACAGGATCCCTCAATGCCCACTTAGAAGCAATCAGCATTAAGGCTTAGAATAGGAATCCCATTCGTGGTTACTCGCAAAAGTTCTCATTTCACAAACTCACAAGTCTGGCGTGCTGGAAGCGTAGTGCGCATGTTTAGGCAGCGGAACCAAGAATACTAAGGGTACAGAGGTGATGTCGTTGTTGCTCATGCTGTTTCAAAAACTCCTCAAAATGGCAGTTATCCTCTTTAAATTATGAATGAATGCTGTAAGGGATACACGAAGCGTATATCTGAGCAAGAAAAGCTGAGAGCCTATCGTTCTAGAGACGCACATTATTTATTCTGTTTTGATCAAGATTGCTTTGGATGGAGATTTGGCAGCTTGCTTCCTCCAGTGCATTCTGGCAGTGTCTTATTGCAGCAAAAGCTGGCAGTTTTGGTGTGGTTAAGGCGGGAATTGCCTACGATTGCCAAGAAATGACGGCACAGCCACCGGTCAGCAGACTTCTGCACAATTTGCCCATTTGAAGGAGCAAAAGCGTGCCATTTGCTTACAAAGTCTCTCACTCGCATCCCTAGTTCACATGGCCGATGAAAAAAATATAATCGAGTGCGCAAGGTGGAAATTAGCATTATGGAGGGTCGGAATACGAAGTTTGTAGTCGTCGACGATTAGAGGTTGTGACTTCACTTCTCTTCTAGAAGATGTGCCTACCAAAGGACAGGATTTAGCCAATATTTAATCACTTCCTTATCTGCAGCGGCACTTGGGTGAACGGATTGCCCTTGACAGACGGACTAGCCACCACGCCATGCCAACAGACCCGATAACTCTCTCTTCTGAACATCCATAGTGCCACAAAGCAGAAGCAAAGCTGTCGCTCTTAACACAGTCGAATTTGACTTGGAATCTTCGACTTGAAGAACTTTGTTGGATTTGGTTATTTGGTGCATGGCACCCTGAATATCAAGATGGGATGGCACACAAAGTAGACATCATATCTTCCTATGAAAACACCAACCCTGATTTTGTTCTAGGGCATGGAGTACGTGGATGAGCCACGTCTCGCTCCATCCCCTTCACCGCACTCCATCACTTAAAGGACTTGTGGGAAAAAAGGTGGCATGGCGAAAGATCATTTATGTGCACGAAGTGGGTGAAGTTGGGAGATGAGGACTCACAGCTACTTGCTAGCTACCAGTCGTACCCCTTTGTGCCCAGCTTACAAATCAAATACGGTAATGTTGATGATTAGTAAACAGAATTATCGGGCCTATTGACATGGCCTGGTGGTTAGGCCGGATGGCAAGAGCAATCCCTTCACTAAAGTGCCGCTACAGCCAAACAAAAATTAAATAACAGTTTGACTCCTATCCTTCCTTTAGCGCGTCTTTTGAAAGAGAGGTGAAAGCGCAAGTTTAATCGTCTAGGACAGCCAAGGCCATCTTACAAGCCCTCTGAGTGCTATTCCTCGCCTTTTGTCAAAAAACAATAAATTTTCCTCAATCCAATCAATCTTCTCGCCCTTGTCATCTCGTACTCGGTATTTGTCATCCTGTGTTAGTGGGTCACATTGCATTTGGTGGTGAGACATCAAATATGGTCAGTCCGTTGGCCACAACTCATGACCGCAGTAAATGCATGCTAGTAGTTTTAATGGGAGACAGAAAGCATGACAAACTTGCCTCTTTGTGAGTGAGATTTGCGTTTTATGAGCCACGCAATCAACTAGGTACAAATCAGACGTGCGCTAATGAAGATGCTCTACAGAGCATTGCAACCAACTGCGGTGCCGAGCGACCTGTACTTCATGGTGGCTCGGTGATCCGCGGTGATCATCATGTGGGGTTCGATGCACTAAACTTGCCAAAACTTCAAGTTACGCTTGTGCCCGCCTCTAAGCACAACAAGCTTGGTTGACAAAGACGAAACGAGCATGACAGGCAAAGATTGGTTCGTTAAATCACTGTAAATGTTTCAACCACCAGATGCCCAATTCTGCCTCATTCAAACTACTCATCCCCACGTTCATTCATCGACCCACCCATTTAGTCTCGAGTGGTGAGCGTCAACGTCGATCTCAAGTTGCCTTGAAGGCACAAAGTGATCATTTCACCGAGTGCCAACAATCCAGCAGCAGCTATCTGCGCGGCTGCAGTCGGAATCCGTTTCCGTGAAATTACCTTACCACAGCATACCCTTTCGACGTCTTAACAGAAACCTCCTATTGTGCTTACCTCACCGAAACGGCAGACAACAAAAACATTTCAAGGCATCCTATTATTTCGTGAGACATACCAGTTTTAAATGTATCACGCACTGAAAGTAATGGTACGAAGTAACTTCTTTAGAAGGCAAAACAGCTTCTCTAACGCCGACATGAGGCCGGAGATATTTCCCTCCTACAATTTAAAACAAATTTTTTAGCATTCGTTCAACGTGATGAAATCCCTGTCATAAATCACTAAGAGTGTTTATGAACTGCTTCGAGTTGGTACTAAATAAGTCATCTAATGAAGAGTTCAGGTTGACAATCTTACGGCTGGATTCCGGTCGGCAGCGTATTCTGCAAAGCAAAGTAAGGCAAAGCACGTGATCCAGCAAACACTGATTACAACAACTAAGCGTAGCAACACAAAGGTTAGAGCTGATCATTTTATCAACCAACAACACAGTTTTTAAAGCAAACATCATTAAATCCAAATCATCGTGCATTTGATGTGGCGGCATAATCAGAGGTATTTACAACGGCAAATGTAGGTGAGCTGTGCCTCAAGCAGTCGCCTTAGTTTGCATCCAGCAAAGTAACAAGAGCAAACGGAATGTAGGACAATGTGTTAACTCACGACTGCACTCTGCCACTTCCGGTGATGTTCCTAGGAACAAATGTGGTTTTAGTGCTCTGCCACACGTCACCTTAATGCACGACTTCTGCCGCTTGCAATCTCTCGTACAATTTTAACAAGGATGCTACGCTGAGATTACCAGAGTTAACAAGACAGCTGAAGCGGACCTTGCCAGTCCTACTCACCACTCTGCAGGTAGTCGACGGACACAACCAAAGCTGTGCTATTGCCAGTGAAAGTGAAACGGTCATGGGTTTTGTTAGCTGTCACAGGGAAAACTCCACGGAATAGTCGCAAATCCTTAACCGCATCTTTCACCAGCTCAGCTGAAACACCCAAAATGAAGCAACAAATAGCAGCAGATTCTTTGGTTCGTTAAGCGGCATTAAAGATGACGAGGGAGGGAAGGTATGGATTGGCAAGTGGGCCTCTGAGCTATCTACCAACTCACCGCAGGCAGGGTTTTCATTGAGCACAAGCTTGGTTCCAAACCACGAGCATTGGGGCACTGCGTTGATGTAAAATACGACCTGTTTTGGATGTAACCATTATTAAGAACAAAGCCATCATGGCAGCGCGTAACAACAGCATGTCAGACGTGAATGCGGGAGAGATCTAACGAGACAAATTGCACTTTCAACTATTGTTGCGCTAGCGTTTAAGTTAACGAGGATGAGGATTGGCGAGTAAGAATGCTCAGATCGGACTGAGGATCTAGGATTACCGGCGATATTGTGTCCGCGCCTCCAACGCCGAAGCTAACTTCGAACGACTCCAAGTCTTTGACGAAACGCGAGAGAGGGAACGACGTGTTCACGTCAACTTCGCCTGTCAGTAGACACACACAACACACAATACATTGGCAACAACACCTTTAACACACACTCAGAAAATCTTAACTTTGGACTCTGCCAAAATATGCGTCCCGTGCGACAAGTGCAATAACCATGCTAACCGACTCGGAGCCTGCTACAGGCCCCGACTGCCACCAATTTATGCTGCATTTTACCTACTCCTTTGCCACTGCTTCTTTCAAACAGACGAAATCGATGAGGACACATGGACGAGCAAAATTACCTGGAGCGGGCTTCGGAAATTTGCATTTCGGTGCGAAAAATGTCGTTGAAGATATGCCAACATTGGGTCTCACATTGGTCAACACCAAGACCTGCTGCGCTAGCACGTCGTTCAGGGTGATTGTAGCATTATCTGGCGCAAACGAATGAATGCATTAGCTGCGTATCTTGTCCTAATTGCGGTTTGTTCAATAGCTACGTGGATTGCACATCGTTCATTACACTGGCTTAGCACGCTAGCAATTTAGCTGGCTTGCTCTATCCCCCGATGTGGACTGTTTAAGCATACAATATTCTGCGTGTGCTCGAGGCAAACTATTGCAGAGATCACAGAAGAGTTAGAGTCTGCGGACAGAACTATCGGTTGCGTTTCATTTGCTTTGCACTGAAAGTGCGGTTCAACTAGAATGAAATAACTTACTTTTGTCCTTCTTGCAGGGCTTGCCCAATTCCTGCTTTCCGTTGACGATGCATTTTCCGTTTTTAATCACCATTGGACTGGCCACTGAATCGCCTTTAATCGTCGCCTTCTGCAAAGGAATGTGGCAAAGGCGGAAAAGCATGCTTAATCATCCACATGTTTGCAAGTCTGATGTACTGTTAATGCTGATCCTCCATTAATGTGAATGCTTGGCTATCTTGGCTATGTCAAAGTCGGCAATTGACTGCTTTACTCTAGTGACGTACTTCCAATCCTGTGTATGCTCATGAATCCACATTGGTCAACTTACGAAATAGCCTTCACACTGATAAAACATGGTGTCCGATGGTCCTAAGTCCTTCGTGACGACCCTTGATCCCCACAGAGATGGAGTGCTTGCGCCTTTAAAGTAAAAAAAGCTTCCCTTAATGCAAATGGTTGTAAATATTTTTGCGAATTTCAATCTACCAAGCCTTGAAGTACGCTAGCAAATGCAGCACGAGCTTCCATGATTAGCAAAGGTGTGCAGTACGAAAGTCGTCTTCATTGCCTGCTTGGAAGCAGTGCAAAAAAATAAAACTTAGTGCTAGCACTCAACATGAAGCGATGAAGACGTACCTGAGCAGTAGGCAACGAGAACGAGAAGTGCAACGATTCTCATCGTTTCTCCGTTGATGGCTAGCGAAGGGCTTCGTGTGCATTTATAAGGCAGAAGATCGTGTCACATGGCAACGATTGATGCGTGTGCTGAAGGTGAGATGACCCTCAACACTGACCTCTACAACTGCTCGCACCATCGACTCGTGTGTTTGGGCTCAGTGTAGACATTGGCACACGGCGAAAACCCTCAACCTCACTGAATTTTATACTTGTGAGGGAATTTTTCCACGCCTGCGTGTGTAAGGATTCCCTCACGAGTATGAGCCCGAGGAAGTGTTCTGTGTCCATGAGCAACCGGTCGCAAGTGTGCGAATTGGCTCAAATCGGTTCATTTCGCGGATTTGCGTACTGTCTGTACTACAACCAGCAGTTCTCAAATGCGATTCTCTAATTTCTATAAATTAACAAACTCAGCTTCGCGAAGACACCCGAGACCCTTCTGCTTTCACCTCAGTGTATTTTGGTAGGTGTTCGCGAGCACAATTTATTGAGTGGATTGGTGATTGGCTTAGTGTTATGTGCTTGCTTGAATCTACTATTGGGCCGCAAATTGGTGGATGTCTTTGACTTAGCGACCGGGAAGGAGCGGCATATTCTCGAGGAGACGATAGGCCATGAGCAATCAGTAA
Organism: Taenia pisiformis; assembly: GCA_023968675.1. NCBI lineage: Eukaryota > Metazoa > Platyhelminthes > Cestoda > Cyclophyllidea > Taeniidae > Taenia > Taenia pisiformis. Next base: position 21,493,827 of record CM043731.1, on the reverse strand, counting down.
ACAGCTGTAGCGCTAAATGCGGTCTACTCATTAGCCACTTAAGCAAAGTATGGACGTGAATTCGAAGAGATATGGTGCTGGGTGATTTTGTTCCTGCTTCTTCTGCAAAAGCGCCTTTGAGCACTTGAGGAGAGCAGAGTGGAGGACACAGTTGCTGTGATTGGCCAAAGGTGGCAGCTACCATGAGCAATGTATCTGCACTAGTGAGAATAAAAAGGAATGGAAAGGGATGTGTGCCAAATTCGCATTCGACTGATTTTACTCACAACTATGGTGGTTTGTCCAAAAGGCGTTTGCTAGCTCGTCTATTACTTTGGTTAAGCAGATTTCTTCCTCACCCAACACTGCGTCCACTGCGCGTTTTACGATCTTCTGCTCACTGAGCAACCCTTACTTGCCCCAACTAAAGGACTGCCCCGTTTCAAGTAGAAGTCATTCCTGTGTTTGGGAAGCGCAGCACTAGGTGACTTCTCCGTCCTCAGATTGCACCCAAAAACACATTACTATCATAACCATCTTAAAGCCAAACCTTTTGACCTCTGATTGATTTGGCCTTTGTAGGAAGTCTTCATTCCATTGTAATGATTCCCTTGAAAGTGAGGCCAGGGAGGTCTCAAGAGCTCTATATCTTGATTGCACCTGAGAAATCAAATTGCTGTGTTGCCCTACCAGAGCTTCTAGTCGAATGCCAGAAGTAACTGCTAGAGCTGCCACATGTCATGTTCTCCACATAAATCCAAACGTAACTCTGGGCTGTTGGTCCAGTACAGTCACGTCCACATTACTCTTTGCCGTCAAATGGGCGGTCACCTGTGCGCGACAAAAAGAGCTCTGCAAAAGCATTACAGGACAGGTTTCCGTGGCGTAATTTTTCCATTAGTAGAAGCATGTGCGAGTTGAGGAATGAGAGGAAGTGATTAAGAGGTAAGCTAAATGTGCAATCATGCGACTCCTTCTAATGCTACACATTTCTTAATTATACTTTGTCCATTCGCTGTACCAATGGTGGCCACTGAGTTACACAAGCAGTCAGTTGAAGTCGACTCTTCATCCTTTCCTCGCAACTCCAGTAGGGCTTTTTACACTGCGTTGCTTCTTATCCATCAATTACTTTGCTCATCGAAGTTAAATTAATGTAAGACCGTGGTGGACTCATTCTTTTGGTGATTGGAATCAGATCTGTTGCACCAAAAGAGCACGAGATAGCATCACATGATGCTTACCATGACACAAATTGATGGGATCGGGTCGGTTGCAGCTCCGTGCATTGACCGTGATATTCAGTTGAATAAGCACAATCTTGCTGTCAGCTATCAAATCAGCTGTACTCTCCAGGTCACTCACACCGCAAGATTGAGTTGGCTGTAAAAGATCACTTCTTTTCTTCTCTTTCGCAAAGTCAAACCATCTTTTAGATGGCTGCATCCAAATTGCTAGTAGAAAATTTGACTTGCTCGCCCCACGTTAGTTCTGCGTTCATAAAAAATTATTTAAGACACTTTCGTTGAATGTAAGAGAATGAACAATGTTGATAGTGAAGGCCGTCAATGCGGAGGATGCAAGCAGATTCTCATTAGTCGACGCCTGGGCCTTTACATCCGTGCATCAGGGAGTGGAGCAAAACTGACTGCCTTCCATATGCTAAGCGAAGCTTAACACTTTATTTCCTGCAAAACTCAGAGAAGGGGCAGGACGCTTGAAGTCGTGTTCGTGATCACCTTAATTATCTTCCACTCCTGCATTATAAGAAATGGAAATGTTCCGAATACACAAAAACTTCTCAAATTTTAAGCTCTTATCTTTGGTTCATTCAGATTGTCTAGTGAGATGTTGCTCAAATCCCACTCACGGCGTTGTCACAGCTTTATGATCTTCTCTTTATTTAATATGCGCCTGACTGTTCAATGTGGGGTGCCTCGACAGGACGCACCCATGCTAATTTTTTCCAGATTTAGAGACTGGCTGGGACAAAGATTGACATGTCTTTTTCTCAACGCCAACACTAACACTCAGATGGCCTGGTATGCTCGCACACGGTACAAATCTACGCACCCTAGTAGCAAATATGTGGAGAGGGACCATCAATTCCTCTTGCATCGGGAGCAGACATTTTCGGATGTGATGAGGTAGATGGTAAGAGGGTTTCGGGCACTTCACACCTCATCACTTCCTACATTGTAGACATCGATGATAGTCAAAAGAGTCAGTCCTACAGAAGCATTCTGCGGAAGAGCAGAGCTTAAGGGCTCAGTTTTACATGGCAGTGCTCCTTTCGAATATCCAAAATTCACACAAAATAGCATAATTTTATGCACAGGTTCAAACGCAGCGTCACAACTCTAATCTGCAGAAAGATTTACAGTTCAGGTCCCAAATTTTGTGCAGAAACTAGACTACAGCTGCATGGTGCAGCACCATGCGACTTCACTTGTCCAACAACCAACTCAATCGTGCGGCGTTAGGCACCGAGAATGAATCGTAGAATTGACAGCTGACAGCAATATTGTGCTCACCTAACTGATTGTCACGGTCAATGCGCTGAGCTTCAGCCGAGCCAATCCCACCTAATTGTGTCATGGTGCTCCTGCAACGCAAGTGAGCATCACGTGAAGCCCGCCGCGCTTCATCTTGTGCAAATGACATGATTTCAATCAGCGGAGTGAGCGAATCCACTAAAGCCCTACATTAGAGCGCCTTTGATGATCAAAGTAATCTGTGCTCACCTATGTGTTCTCATTGATTTCGTCTGTTTAGAAAAGGCAGTAGCAAATGGTTAATAAAGTGCAGCGATCAAAGCTTGACTATTTTATCGCCAAACTTGAACCCATTTGAGCCTTCACTGTTAGTCTACAAGTCTACTCCAGCTAGCCTTTTGACGCTGCCGGCATAATTGAAGTAATCGCCTTCTAAATCATATTAATATTCGTGCCCTTCAGATTAATCATTCCACCCATTTACAAGGGTGGCTTTTACATTGGCGAGTCATGATGTCAGGTTATATTTGCAGCGACAGCATAGCTCGAGAAGTTGTTCATCATTCGTATGACTGCAATTGTAAAAGAGTCTATAAAATTTTTACATTTGCTTGGCTGAAACAGAGTCGACTTCGAAATGCCTAGCGCAACCGAATGTGTGTGATCTGCTTAAGACGTCACTTTGACCAAGCAATCTGTTAAAAATTCTCGAGCATTTGCAAACAAGAAAGTAACGTGTGCTCTAGCACTAGCAAAATGAAGAGCACTTTTGCACGAAGTGCAGGCAAATGCACTTATTCTTACAATGGCCGCCTACATTGATGGCGAATGCTCCAATGCAAAGTGGTAAATGCTGCAATTCTACTGACGGCATAGAACAAGTATTAGCTTAACACAATGGCAACCTTCATTGTACATTTTCGAGCATCAGAACAAGCTTTCGAACGAGGCATCAAGTTCCAACTGCCGAATAGTTGAATGTGTTTCGATAAACTAGTTGGTACCACTAAAAAAGGCACCTAAAGCCGAGAGCAAATCCAAACTAACAGTAAGCACCATTTCGTAATAAGCAAATCAGAAAATATTTGCATTGATAACGATGTGGAAAGACTACTTAGATTTGTTATATCATAAGTGTTCGATTCAACAAAAAGTCAGGAGTGGTGCATTCCCACAGGGTTGGAGCAATGCTTCGCCAATCTGTGCAAGACTAATCACACCCAACACAACATTTATATGATGCAGCTGATTGCATACAGCTTTTGCCTTTCAGCAGACAGAGAAGTCAGGCCACCGACTGCTTTGACAAGTGAAGCAACAGTTGCACACTCATCGCAAAGGCAAAGGCTGCTGTCAAATCAAAAGCGAACTACTATGGATAAAATGCCTTCAATGTGGTGGAGTCCAACGCATTAGGCGACTGTTTACCAGTTCGGTAGTCTTTCATACAATGCGAACGCTCCAAGCCAGCCTGCCCTTACTGCTACATCTCGAGCAGTGCACGTGCAAATAAAATGCCTTTCCTGGAGGAGTGGCAAGAGGCAGCGAATGAACACTTCATTCTGTGCATTTTGAAGAAACAGCAGGGCAGGCATCACGAAAAGCGTCAAGGGATGATTAAAATTGACCAAATTTGCTTAGATTTGTGCATGGCCTCGAGAAGGGAATTTGCGTTCAAAATCTGCAAATAATTTGGGCGTGGCAACAGAAGACTCGCCCAGTCAGGCTTCATTCCACCACACGGCACAAAATTTCCACTGTTACCCTAGTTGCATCTAATTCCTCCTTTTACTCGCCTCCTGCTCGGGAACAGACGACGATTCGCCTGAGGTGCAGCCCTCGCACCACCGCCGCCGCCGCCACGTGTCGATGCGTCTCTACCCTACAGCAGCATCGCAAACAGTCGCCGGGAGGCACCCTTGCCTTCCCTTCATCAAGCCGCTCCTCGTCAGAGGTGAATCATCCTCCAAGCTGAAAACAAGTGTATGGATGTCAGCACTCAACGCAATTCGAATGACTCGCCTTTCGGAGGATTTTCCTGCTCTTCATTCTTGTCTCGAGCATTAGGCCTCGTTATTGGCGGCTTTGCCACGATTGTCGTCAGGTGGGTGTCAGTTCCTAGCAGATTCTGAGCGGTCTCTCCTCGAGCAAACTGCGCCCACGTGATGCGAACCCATTTTGGGAGGTGAATGCGAGGTCGCGTCGGGCTGTGATGGCTGGAGATTGGACACTGAGAAGCAGGGAAAGGAGAAGAAATTACCTCCTGCTGGGCGTTATGTAACTGCCTTTCATTCTCGCACAGTATTCGTTTAATAAGCTAGGCCATTCCTCTGCAATGCTGCACAACTTCGCCGTCTACAGTTTGTTTGCATGAAAAAAACTTCCCCACTGCAAAAGATGACAATTTCCGCAATTGTGTTGGCCGATGAGTTAAGCGTCAAGATGTGCAACTGGAAGGCCGTGCCGTCTAGCGGTGGCTTCTACCTACAGCACGTGCTCTTCCCGCAATCAAGTGCGGTCTCATCGTTTGGGCTATCAGTTTCCCGCACTTGGCGCCATTCCCAACTAGCACTGCGACTTCCGTCCCATCCATCCTCAGTGCACAAAAATCCGCCCATTTGTTCTTCTGAAGAAGGGTAGAATCAGCGGTGTTGGCAGTTGCTGCACGCACTCGTGTGTGGCGTGTGTTGTGTCCACGCGACAGCCACGAGGTCACGGTGGTCTGCACGACTGACTGCACAGCCAAGTGGTGAGTGAGGCGAGTCGCAGGTAATGCAGACTGCCAGCCCAATGGGGAATTGCCTTAAAGTGATCCCATGGAGGGGAGCAGATGCTCCAGCAACGCCGTGTGTAAAGTAGTGTGGGGAGAGGAGACGAGCCTCAATTCATCGAAGCAATGGCAGTCAGTCCTTATGCGTCAGGCAGGGAATCAAAAACGGTTTGCCTAGCATTTGTGGTTATGCGATGCCTCGCTGCTATGGGGTCTGAATGGAATGCTTTGTGGCGTGCATTGTCTCACAGGAGGTAAGCGAGGTCGGATTGGAGGGAACGTCGTCCTCCGAACACACTTCTGGCTGCTCTTGGCGAGTACAGGCTGTCTGGTTCGGTGAAGCAAAACCAAGTAACGACGGACATTCCCTTCCGCACAAACAACTGCAGTGGTAGACATGAGTCAGAAATTCATTAGCGCTGCCCATTTCAAAAACGAGTTCCATTTGCTGCCCAAAACATGTAGCTCACGAGGATGAAGCTTGAACCGACGATGTCCCTTCAACTGGTGTGCGACTTCAGCAGCAGTGGGATGGTGACCAGCAAATCCCACTGGTCCAGGACTACGGGTGCGGATGCGGACAGTGCACGAAGTGATGCCTATAGAAGGCACCGATTTCTCCTTCTATTTGGCACCCTGCAACAAAGCTTAGAGAGGCAAATTTGTTTATGCGGACAATCCTCTTGCCGTTGCCACCACGTGCATGAGCTCTGCGGGTTGTGTGCTGTTGACACCCACCCACTCACCCAGCAAAATGTTGTGACAGCATTACTCGCCGCTCGCTTGGCATCGCATAGCTGAGCATAAGAGTCAGCAGTGGTTTCCCCTTGTCTAATGATCAAGATGTCACTAGCGGCTGTGTTCGTTCTGTCAATTTGGATTGATGATCAAAGCGATGCAAATGGACAAAGTTGGGGCGCAAATCTAGCGCGATTGGAGGTTCCAATAGTCCTAGGTGTAGGAACCGAAGCCTATCAACCTGTGAAGCACTCATATTGTAAACATTGGCACTCAGATGTTAAGTTGATTGTTCAGTTTTGTGGGCGGATGCTGCTTTTTAACCGTGGCGATTTCCTCCGCCGAGGAGGAGCCGTCGAGGAGGAACAGTCGCAGTCTTTCCTCTACCTTCGAACCGTAAGGAACAAAGAAAATAAAGGAGTGAGCGTAGCCTTCATCATGGTTCGGCTTGCATGGCAACGATTCACCAAAGGCTCCGGATGCACAGGTCTGCCATTGAAGTGGATTCGGATGGCCATGAATTTGTGCACAGCATTGACGCAGTTGGGAAGGATATAGGCTACTATACTGCGAGCATCACTTTTGATTGCGCATTGAACCACTTCGCATGCCTCCGAATGGAGGACCCATCGCAAGCTTCGCAGGATGACAGGAAGTGAGGACTCCAATCACGCATTGGGAAATGCCTTTCCCAGCTCGAACCTACTCACTATGACCCAAATTTGTCCGGCAACCCATTTCGCTGCCTTCGCTCCGATGAAACTGTGACCCACGACAAGGCACGCAAACGTTAGCTGCGACAATTCGGTGTGCAAATTTAACTGTCATGTCTGGGAGCACCAAATTGATGCGGCTCTCTACTGTCCTCTGCATGCCATCTCTTCCTCCTTACATCCCCAAATGGCCTGTCGTCGCACCTGCAGCAAGGAAACACGACGCATACACACACTTGGCGCTTCGCCAAAAGGTGGCACTCAAGTTGTGTTTGCAGGCGTGCATCTCACCGAGGGGATGGCGTGACTACCAAGTGGGAAAACGGAGACGTGGATGTCAACAAGCAAAGATACGAGGTTACTCTTTAAGCAAGGCAGCTCGTGGACATGGCTGTGTGATTTGACACCTCCACCGCCAACACCATGTCGATGCTCTGCATGCAGACACCCACGTGGGTCAACCGTGCGGTTGAGGCTAAGTCAAACACTGGAAAACGGCAAATTCATGCTGATTTGGGACACATGAGTCTCATTTCGGTTCCGCATTCGCACTCGTCCTCCACACCTCTGCCGCATTATCCACCATACACTGGCTTGACAACCGCTTTTACAATGTTCCTCCATTTTGCTGCAAAAGATGTTGGAAAAACAAAGATTCGAGGCTGTAGATAGACATTGCCACACCTCATTTGCTAGTGGTGGGAAGTATTAGTAGAGCGTCGGAGTTCCTTTAACTGCATTAATATGGCAAAGTGGGTAGTGCAGTGCATTCGCTTCATTGCCACCAATGCACCTCAGCAGAAGGGAGAGGCGAACTCTGCCTAACTTCCTTCTCAGCTTTGCGATTTCTGATGCCTCTAATTGAAATCCACAACGAGCGTCTCAGTAAAGGCATTCTTTCAGCTGATTTGTCTTCAACTTGGAGGTTTGAAGCGGATGCATTGCGCAAAAGCCGTTGCGTGCCCAACATGAGGATTGGCATTGCATAAAACGTCACCTACTGCAGTCGACTCGTAGAAGTGCTCATAGAAGTTGTCGACTATAAGTGCGGAACCTGAAGTGCGTAGTGCAGGTGTATCGTGTGGAAGGAATGCAGACGATGAGGAGAGTGGCCGAGCTGTTGCAACCAAGCAAAGGCACAAGTCAAGCAATGGGTTGGGGGTGCGAAGGTTCACCAAGCTGGCCTCTGTGCATGTCGGTGCCGTGCGTTGTGGTTGTGAAGAGTTCGCAGTGGTTGGTGCAGAAGACGCAATGGAGGCTGGCATGTGCATAGTCGTCCGGCATGGTCGTCCGTGGTGGTGGCACGGCGTGCGCATTTGTGGGAGGGTGGCAGCAGTGGTGGTAGATGATAACCACAAGTGAGTGTGTGCTTGCGCCGAAGCTTGCTTGTGAGGAGGCTTCCGAATGCCACGAAGGTGGGGAACCTGCATGAAGGCGTACACGATCTGCTCCATTTCTTTGTTTCTCCTTTTCTTTCAGCGCGCGCTACAATACTGACGGCGCAGAATGTCTTCGACAATTGCCATATGAGTGGCAAAACACTTGACCCATCCAGCGTGTGGTTGTGAATGGTTCGCAGTGGTTAATGTAGAAGCCTGAAGGAATATTACTTGCTTGGAGCATTGCAGAAGACTTGAACAATTTGTCCACGTCTTTTACCGTCCGGATGAGTTGGTGCATTTGGTCGTGGATTGACGAGGATATCGAGGTAAGGATGCACTTGGCAGCGAAGTGGCCGTGAATGAACGCCGATGCCAGCAAATAAGGTAGTATGGTGAAAGCGGTAGAGGAATTGGGTGGGAAGGAGTCTGGGCCGTCGGCTGTGTTGAGTGGAGGGTGAGGATGAAGCAGTCTACTACCAATGCATAAGTAGTGCGAAGTGGTGCGCTTTGACGAGGGTGGGCTCCCGCTCTACGGCGTCAATTAATTACCAATTTTCGCGCCTTGTGACTGGTGCCTTTTTGGCGACCACCAAGGCGGATTTTACAATTCACCTTGAGCAATATGATATGCTTGCGTCGGAAGTGCTTCGCGCTGATGTGCGAGCTCCAATTAGGTGTGTGATCGGCACGCCACGCAGTTGCACGTGACTACCGTTTTCTGTTCCCTCGACTCGCCTCCACTTAAAAGGGTGATGGCCGTTTCGAACACTTCGACGCCGCGGAATCCATTTTGGAGAAATGTCTGTTTTGAGAAAGTTGGAGGGGAAGGCGAAAGGACGCGTCTGAGCCACTGTCATGTCATGTCATTTGACACCCTGAAAATGTAAACTTCGAACGTCGACTTCGCAAATGCCAGAGCGGACTAGACAATAGCCTCACGCTCAAGCAGACATTTACCTGGAAGCGGCGATGACAACTCACACACGCGCTACTGCCTCACATCTCATCACCCGCACTCACTAACCACGTGTGGCTGCAATGCCGTAGGTAACTTGCCTTAACCACCACTCCCATCTATCCTTTCCCCAATGCCTGATGCTGCCTCTGATTGGAGTCAACAGCAGAACATCATGCTACCTACGAGTAAGCCTTCGAACTGAATTGGCATCTTCTAGCTGACAACACTGACAAAAGGCGATCGCACATGGCGCATCAGTGGTGAATGAGGAATGAAGCAAGGTAAACAACGCCATAATTAAGTGAGCCAAGCCAGTGTTGTGATTGCTCAGGTTCGTCTAGACTGTCATCTCACGTCACCAACTCAACTGTCAATGGGCCTCGTCTCAACCCGCCACCTGCATAGCCTCTGTGCGGTGTCCTCGTTGCCTGGGCAATGTGGGCCATCGGCTGCTATGATAGGTAAGATGGTGAAAAGAGAAGTCGCATGGGTTGCCTTGCTATTAAAATGCAGTGCTCTGTACACGAGGGAAAGGGAAGTGGCGTTGCAGCAGAAGGGACCGTTGGTTTGCTTAAGTCAGTTGCCGCGAATCGACCGCCACTCTTTACGCCGCCCAGAATAAGAAGAAGAAGTGGCGGCCGCCTTCCGCCCTTCAACTGCAGATGACGGAAAAGAAGCAGTTAAAGAAGGCTGATTAGAAGCTTTGAAGTATGACACACGAAGCAAAGGCCTCACTCACACATTCTGAAGACGCCCTTCTTCGCCAGAACACGGCGATTGTGTTGTTTCCTGTTGTGACAGAATTGCTGTGAACTGGTGCTTGCTGACGGGGTTGTTATTTCTGATGCAGGGGTCAGCACCGAGGTGGAAGATGTTTTTGTCGACACAGGTCTCGCGAGGTCGGTTGTACCCGCCTTACGCTGAGGCTGGTCTAGTGGATAGGAAAAACAGGCAGTGACGGCGACTAGAGAGGCAGAGTGCGTGCACTCGCGCGAGGAAAAAATTTCACTTACACAGTCTAAAGACAACATCCTTCGCCAGAACACGCTGATTATGTCGGTCGATTGTATGCAGCACCTCAGTCTGTTGGGAGCGCTGCACCGGCAAGCTTTGGAAAGCGAAGGTTGCTGTTTCCAGCATCGACATGAGGGCAGAGGTGGCGAACGGTGTCGCTAGCGCAAGCCCTTCTCAAATGGGTGTTCTGCATTCATGTTGAGGCCGGTGGTCCACTCGGTAGCAGATCGAGGCACCGATGGACACTGCAAGGCACGCCAGTATCGGCTGCCATACTTTGGTGTGCGAATTTGACTTGCATGACGGGGAAGCGAAGCGAGCATTGAACAAGTGCATGGCGAACACAACACGCAGCAGTGTCCACTGCGATTCCAGTGCTGGTAGGGTTCAGCAGCATTGTTTTTCTCCGAACACGAAGAGCAGATCGCGGTTGACGACGTGTGCGGCTATTGAGTGGTTTACGGGTGATTGAATGGAATGAGGCAGTGAAGCTGCTACCACCGGCCTGAGAGGAGACAGGAGCAGGACGCTATACCAGCCGACTGTCATTCTCATGCCATTGCTTTCTCGTTACATCTCCATTGGACTGTTTGATGGGGTCTGCAGTCTCTCTATTTGGGTCAATGCTGATTCCGTGGCAAATCAGCCGCTGCCAATCTTTGCAATAGAGTCTCTCGCCTCCTCACTCAAGCACACTGTTTGATGCATCTTTCCCAATTCGACACCGCATGGTGACGTTCCTTGGTTGAGACCGGCTAAAACAAACGTTTACTAACATCAGCAGGGCAAAAGCCGAGTAATCTTACCAAGGAGACTTAAATTGTTGTTGAGAGGTTAGACATGCCCGCATTTAATGCACGGACAAAGTGTGAATTCATTCCTTCCTCTTTTCCTCTCCCGACCGACTTTTGCTGTCTCCCTTTATTGCAACACCTCACTTCTCGGAGTTAGCTTCCTGAAGTTTGGTGCCATGTGTATTGCATTGCGATTCTCGGGCCACATCGCAACAGCCGAATACGTGGGAGCCCAACTTCCTGTCCCACCAGTGAAACTCGTTTGGTATTGGAGAAGTTTTTGAATTCTGACCTTGCAGTGTCCATCAGTGCCTCGATTTGCTGCCAAGTGGACCACCAGCCTCAACGCGAATGCCGAACATCCATTGGGGGCGAACGTGTGCGAGCAGCGCGGTCCACCAACTCCGCTCACATGTCGATGCTGGAAAGAGCAAACTTCGTGTTCATAGGCATGCCAATCCAGCGCTACCACCAGACAGAGGGGCCGCATGCAAATGACCGACATTATGAGCGCGTTTTAGCGAAGAAGGGCGTAAGTAAAGCTTTTGCTTCGTGTGAGTGCATCCACTCTGCCTCTTTTTCCTACCAAGTGAACCAGCCTCAGCGTGAGTCGGGCACAACCGATAGAGTGGGACCTGTGTCGACAAGGGCATCATCCACCTCGGTCCCGACCTCTGCGCCAGAAGTGCCAACCTCGTCTGCAAGCCCCAACTCACAGCAGTCCTTTTGCAAAAATGGAAGTGCTAAATGCAATTGACCGACACAATCGTCGCGTTCTGGCCAAGAAGGGCGTCTTTAGAATGTGTGAGTGAAGGTCCTGCTTCGCGTGTCGCGCTTCAAAGCCACTTTACGTCACCCAGACGACATTTGACTTAGTGTGCAGTTTGAGTGCAGTCTCCTCGCACAGAGCTCTTGCCTTCAGCTCACCGCCACTTCCCATTCCAGCCTGACGTCCGCACGACAGTTTGTGCGATGCTTCGTGGCCAAGTCCACATTGTGTGTGCTTTTATAGCCTGGCAGTGAACGTGCGGCGTGAGCAGTGTGCATGAGGAGCGCATTGAGGGCCGTTCATCACCAGTAGAAGTGTAAGCGGCTGCAGGGTGGAGGTTTGAAAAGCACTCACCTAGATGAGGCGACGTCCACGTAGTCCAGCTGAGCCGACTTCAGAGCGCATTTGAATTCCATGCATGCATTTGTTGTCCCAAACACTGACTGTGCCCATCTGTTCTGCCGCGTGGACGGCCGAGTGGCAGCACTGCAGGCACACCATTTGGACACAAAATGTAGCCAATGCGGGGGCTATCTTAAACGCGGCAAGCGTCAAGAGGGCAGAGAGCAGGTCTACCAACGCACAGACTGAAGGGCGTGTTAGTCCTTAGTTGCATCGAAGCCGCTTAGTGCAGTTGCACCAAGCAACAGAAATGCAAATTAAAATGGAAGTACAATGCGACGCGATTTGGCAGCCTAATGGAAGAGTCGGTTGAAATCGATGGCTACTGGTCCAGTAGGATGCAAACCAAACATTCGTGCTTCACGACTTCTCTTCATCGTTCTGCATCCCGGCACTCCTACCGCCACTTTCCCAGTTCCTACACATCAGCCTGTCGTCGCACCTGTAGTAAGGAAACACCACGCATCCACACACCTGGTGCATCGTCCTTGTGGCAGGCAATGCGTTAACTTGAGGCTGTGACTTGCGCTCTTGAGCGACCCATGCAATGTCGTCCAGGCTCGTGACGTTGTCAATGTCGCTCCGTTCCCATAAATCGCCATATTTCGTCACTCATATCACCTTCCACCCTCGCTCTCTGCCTTTCTTCCACTCCGCTCAGCGCTAAGCGTTGCAAGCCCATTTTCAGCAATTTACAGGCCAAGTTGCGAATCAAAACA